>JANVCC010000020.1:31483408-31668408 GCA_025345505.1 Todiramphus chloris collaris | reverse complement strand
GGGGTAGTTGCATAATTACTGTTTGTCCTTTGGCTCAAAAGCATTAGATTCCTTTCCATTTTTTTCCTTTATACCAGCCTCTGGCGTTATGCTCCAGTTCATTTTCTTCCTTGCGCATCTGATGTATTTTCAATATTAAACTTGAATGCTTACATTTAACTCCCTAATCAGATCAGAAAATGACCTACTACCTTCTCCAAAATTTCAAGGCTTCATTACAATGCTAAGAAGTAAAAAGATTTTTTTTTTTCTGTAATTAAATCTTGTATATAATTACCAGATTTTTAAAAAATTAGCTAATGAAGATAAAAGTACCATTGTGCTTCTCCTGATTTACAAAATAAGAGTCTTACAGGACTACCTAGGAAGTTTTCAATTATTCACATCGTTCTGTTGGGAATGAACTCTAGAGGACAGGATAACTACCATTGTTTTGGCTTGCATACAAACTTCATTCAAGGGAAATTAGTGTAACCAAACAAGAGGGATTTTTGTAGCTTAGAAGCCTCTTTTGTGTAAATACACACATGCTTCCATGGATTCAGTCTTGTACTAATGCCAAAAGTATTGGTACAGTAGCTTGCTCACCAGAGCACAAAACAAAGGACATTTGCATAAGATTGAAGTTCATCTGTTAGATATATTGGTTTTGGTATACATTGTATTTTCAAAAGGTAAACAGAGTGGTGTTACCAATTCAGTCTAAATAGTCTGAGGGTATGAATTTAAGCAGTAAACCAGTGCGGAATATTTTTTTAATTTTTTTTTTTTCTTTTTCCTGTGTTCACACATAATTGTAAGCTATGAAAAAAGATATTCACCATTAGAAAAAAAAATCTTGCGCTTTTAAAATTATGTTTTAATGTTTAAGGAATTGCATGTTACCTCCACATTAATAGCAAGTGAGTTCAATATGAGTACAATGGTTATTGTAAAAATTAATAATGATTGACCACTATTAATTGTGGTAAATTGCCAGCCTGGTTATTGAAGATTTGGGTGATCTACCTCCAGGACTCTGCCCTCTGTGCTTCTGTAGATATATCTTAATATCCATCACAATTTGTAGTTAAGTATTTTTCGTGGATTTACCAGAAGCAGTAATCCTGAGTAAACAGTAGCCCTAGTTCAGTGGCATGTTTACACACATCCACATTTTTTTTGCATGAGCTTTTGCGCATTGGCTTCAACTCTGAGCACAAAGAATAAGTCACTGCAACCTTTAATGCTTCAGTTAATGTGATAAGGGCATAATAATTTTATATCTTACCCATATTTTTTCGTTCTGCAAGTGCCATCAACACACAATCATAATTTTAAATGCCTATGAGTTATCAGAGGCCTTGTCATTCTTTACTGGATGTCTTTTCTTGAGATCAGAGATGTGTGTTCAGTTGTAATTTTATTCTTTTGCTCAGCTCCAAGATTAAGTAATCTGCCAATATTGAAAGTCAGTATGACCATTTATTTCTTCTGAAACCTGAAATCAGGCAGTGAAGTCTTCACTCTGTAATAATTTATTTTCAATATAACAGTGCTTTTAAAGTGGTTTGTGGGGTTTTTTTGCCAAAGTGTTCAAATGCTTTTTTTCTTCCTGTCCATTCTAGCTAACATTTTAAGATCCAGTCTTTCTAACATTCAAAGCTCTTTAAAGCACTTTGATGTCTACATTGTATGACCTTTTGTATGAGTGGTGGTCATATTTTGTGTCACTGCTGCTCTTGTAGTCTCAGGTTTGATTTTTCCACCTGGAGATACATAGTTGTTTGGTCTGTTAAGACTAATTTCTGTAAAAAATGCTGAATCCTGCATGTTTTTATTTCCATGACTCAGTTTTACTGTTCATTTTTCTTCATTTTTAATATTTTCATTAAAATGTTCAAAATAATTCAAGGTGGTTGTATTTAATTGAGAGAAGTGACATATGTGTATGCCTTTCCAAATATACTCTCTTCTGAGTATCTGTCCTTCAGCAAAAATTCTCTCTCTCAGAGTATTGATATCCTCTGCTGATATGGTCATAAATTCCTCTAATTTATCTAGTATTTTATTTTACTTAGTGGTGTTTAATTTGATGTCATCTTAATTGGGAGTTGTGAATACTTGTTAATAGTTCCTGTTCAGAGAGTATTCCATGGCTGAGACATCACTTCTAATTTCTAAGATTCTAAGACTTATTAAAAATCTTAACATTTCTCTTACTTGTCCAGGACAACAAGAGGTTATTTATCTTTTTTTTTTGGTGGTGGTGGTGGTGTGGGGCTTTTTTTTAGCTTTTATTCCTTTTTTTATATTATTATTTACGTTCTCTTCAAAAAATTGAAATAAAGTTATAGGTGCAGAAGAGCTCACTGCACTTCATCACTGAAGAGACTACAGACAAAATTTGCTGCACCCAGTGGTTTTCTCGCCTTCTGCTTGTTTGCAGATGGGAACACCAGAGGAAGCAACTGGGATTTCATCTTACTTATTGGTCTTCTTACAGGTCTGTCAAATGGATTAGCTTAGTAGTGGTGTTGTTTCCTTCTATTCAATTTTATGACAACTGCACATCAGAGTAAGAAAACTCTGAGACCACCCAGTAGGCTGTGCCATGGCACTGAGGCTGTCTTGTGGCCTGTGTGAATGTTCTCTACTAGAATACATGGAGAACAAGGTAGCACGTGTTTTAAAACCATTCAGTTTTTTTTGCCCTGGTCTTTCAAACTAGAGTGTAGATCTAGCTACTCTGCAACCCCCTTGTGTCCTTTCACTCTAGAAGTATGCTAGTTGCACAGGCAGGACTGTCAAGTACTGTGCAAGGATTGCCACTCAGTGGTTGAAAAGTTTTCCTGTGTGGAAATAAGATGGATCTGGTTTGAGATTGCTTTACATTAGTGCCTTTAAATTCTGATGAGAGTCCCAGAAAGGCATACTTTCCCTCCTGAGCAGGTCAAGCCCACCACAGCTGCAGTGCATATATCACTTATGTTGTGTTCAGATCAAATTTGTGGAATCTGCTTGTGCTGTGCAATGCTCCCATTTTATTCTGTGTCTAAAACGGTAACTCTTAAGCAGAGAATGGAAAACAAGATGTCTCTTTGGGAAGGAGATTTTAATTACCTCTTGTCCTAGAGAGAGCTGTCCTCCCAGGTTAGAGCTGAAAGTATTGGAAGGGCACTGTGGGAAAGATTAGCGAGAGGCTCCTTTACCAAGCCACAGTTGCAAATCAATAGAAGCTTTCAGCTGTCAGTGCAACCAAGCCCTAAACCATGAGTGCAAATATTTACTTCCACTGAAAACAGAGAGAATTTACAAAAAAAGAGAAACATATTTCCATTCCTTTATTTAGTCATAGAATCAATGTAAATGATTTGAGGATGTGTAGAATTCAAAGTGCTCTGGGATAGTACTCACTTGAGTATACAGCTTATTTTCACAGACCAAAGCTTTTGCTCTGCAAGGAGGAAAATATCAGCACAGAGGGTCACTCTTGGCATAAACCCTTCTGATGTGCATGTGCTCCTTTAACATTTAGTTTTAATCAGAATGGACTGATATCTCTCCATAACATTTAGCTTGCTTTCTTTTGTGCGACAGAAAGTGTAAAGCTGTCAATAATTTTTAAAATACCCATTTCTGTGACACCTGCATAGTATTTTTTAATATTTGCTGAACTGATAATGTTCATGGTAGCAGAGTATACTGCGCAATAAACTGCTTTTGTGGCTGATTAAATGCCAAAGTGAAGTGGAGGTATTCAGCAACTGCAAAAGCCGTTTATTTAGTATATGCCAATGCCATGAACATTATTCCTGTTACACAAGATTTGCTATACCCTAATGTACAGAATTATAAAAGAAATTGTTTCCTTTTCTTGTGAGGGTTGCAATTGCTGTGCTGCTTCAATCTCACACTTCACACTGGTATGATGTTCGGGAATGTAGCTAGGTTGAGTGGCTTGAGAAAGTGGCTGGTTTACAGAGTGAATAATTATTTGAAGGAGCTCTTTGTGTAGGAAAAGCATTACGTGGCTGGGTGCTCTGAACTAAATTAACTGTAGTATGCAAATTCTCTAACTTTGGCGATTTAACTTTCAAAAGGAAGACTTCCTGTTCCCTGCTCTGTTTCTCCCTTGAGGGCTTTGTCTTGGGGAATACAGATGTAGTTTTGATTGTTGGCTTAACTGGAGACTAGCTGAAGCATGTTTGCCTGTATTGTTCTCCCTTGCTGACCAGTGCCACCAATGCATGACTGTTAGATAAGAAGCTGCAGCCATTTCCTGTCATTTGTGTAACTTTTTTTTTCTCAAGATAGAAGTTGGCATGAGCTGTATGGCATCCTGCTGTTTCTCTCAAGGGAAAAGGTCATTTTATTTTTCTTTTTGGTGGTTATGTAAGTTATAAGAGAACTGTTTCACCCTTGTTGTATGAAATAAGTACCTCATTGACATACAGTTCTTGTGCCATGCTATTTCTTCATGATAACATCAGTTACAGAAGCTTCCTGCAGTTTGATTAGATACAAAATGAGAAAAATAAAAAATTATGATGATTTCATTGACTTCTCTCTTAATATATGTTATATATGTTGCCTGCTAAAATGAAGGGATGTGATGATTCTGTAGCGCCAAACTGACATTCTTCTTTCTAATTTCATTTTTTGCATACTGATTTAATATCATGTCATTGATTTTCTATGGATTATTTCTTTTTCATAAGTATTTCCTTATGACTTCTCTGACTGAAGAAGAGTTGTAGGCTTTATAATTCCATGTTTGTTGTTACACTCAGAGATGACAATCACTTAATTTACAGTACATTTACCATTCTTTTCTTAGTATTACAAGAAGCTGCCACAGAGAGAGCTGGTATTCCACTCTACAGATTTAACAATGTCATCAGTCTGACGTCCACAGGATCTTCAAGAGTTCCAGTCTGCACTCTTTCTTTGCAGAAGATTTTAATCTTGCTACAGAGTGATAAACTAGTAGCTATTTCTCAAATTTGACTACTAAATTGCATATGCAAGTGGCCAAACACATATAAAAGAGGATCTATTTTTATAGTTGTCTTCTGCTCTTCATTACCCAGAAGCTGGACAGTGGATTGCTAAATGCCTGTTTTTCTGTAAATAGTCTGGGACCAAAATATGCAGGAGAAAGATTTCAGCTTTATGGAGTAGGTACCACTGACACATTTAAGGCAATATGCCTTAAATTATGTTTGAGCATCATATCTGAAAAAGAAGGTGTTTTCTTTATCCATTTTCCTCTTCCTATGGAATTGCAGTTATAGATACATGTTCTGAAGTGATTTTTTGTCTCACAGATTATTGCTTACTGTCCTGTGAAGTTGCTTCTGATTACAGAATGTTGGATGCAGGGGTAATAATTCCATGGTCACTGAAGTCATTGACTAACAGAGAGGTGATCCTTCTAGTGCTTTACCTCTTCAGAACACTGTGTAGTAGAGAGTGAAGCTGCGAAGGCCTCTCTTCCAGAATAAAACCCTCTCTGCTATTTCATTCTCAAAATACTCCAGACCACCATTGCCTAAGAACATCATTTTGAGAATAGGAACAACCCTGATACCTAGGCCTTGTATGCTAAAGGGAGATGCAATAAGCCCACATAGCAGCTTCTCCCTGGGGAGTAAAAAGAGTTTGGACTTTATTCACCACACTTCCAGTTTTATGCAGGTATGCCTGGTGCATTGGGGAAATTGTTTAGGAGAGATCAATCCCTGTGTGAAGATTGCCTTGTAATACTGCTAAGGTCAGTGAGACCTTGGTTTATTTGCCACATAAGTGCTGCTTGAGCAAGTTAGGATACTCCAACACCCATAGGAACAACCTTAACTTGCACACTGGAGGTTTTCCACATTTCAGGACTGTGATTTCTTGCACAGCTTGCTCATCTGGTACAGATCATACAATGGGGTGAGCTAATCAGGGGTTCATCAGCATTGTCCCTCTTCCTTTGATATAGCTTAAACACTTCACTATAGTAGGTGTTTAGGATCATAAAGAAATGTTCTTTCTGTTTTTCCACTACTCAAGCTAAACACTTCTAGTTTTTGTAGGAGCAATCTGTTACTGCAAACTTGATGATGCCATTCTTCAGCGGCAGTGCTTGCTGAAGTTGGATGTAATTCATGTGCAATGTGTATGAGAATAATTACCAGTGACCTCTGTCAGGATTTGCTTTTCTGGTGTAATACTGGCTCTTGATTGAATCCCACTATAATTTCTGTTAAGACAGATAAGAACTCATGAGGAAATTCATCTCTCAGCTACTCGGGGAGGGGGGGCTGAGGGGTTGACAGAAGACTAGAGTCCAGTGGCTAGAATGCAGATTTAGGGTAGCAGGCCTTTGTTTTCAGTTTTGTGTCTTTCTGATACGTGACTTAGTCTGGGATTTAGTCTTTTCATCTGTAAAACTGCAATAATAATACTTGCAATTTGAGACTTACAACGTGCTTTGAGACCAACAGTGAAAAGCTCTCAGTAGTGTATTTATTACATTCTGTTTGTAGATGTTACAAGCAGTAGCTAGGAGAAATGAGAATAAAATGAAGCCAAACATGCTGATTTAAATGCAAACTGTTGAAGCCAGGCCTGTACTAGTAAAATAGTTATCCATGTGCCGGTGCCTCTCTTCATATAGCTCAGAATTAAATTGCAGTGTTTCAACTGCTATCAAAAAGAAAGGGAAAAAACCAAAACAAACAAAAATAATAGTAAAAAAAACCAAAAAAAAAAAACCAAAAAAAAAACCCAAAAAAACCAACCAAAAAAACCCCACCACCCAAGGTTATAACTGTTTAACGGGGGGAGAATGGCTAATTTCTGTCTCTTTAAATTTTGTGGTGGAGAAAATAAGGTGCTTTGATCTTTAAATGACAGCTTCCAGAGTCATTACATTGAATCAGTTAATCTCTCCCAGTAGTTACCTTATTTTCTCTTCCTCATGGGCATCCTTTTTCATGGTCTCAGTGCTGAGCTTCAAATCAATGAACAAACTGTTACTGCTTCCAACATAGCCTGTCTAGTGAGCTTTCCTGCTTTCATGCATTGCCAAGCTCTTACCTCAGACCTTGGCACATCAAAGTGGTGAAGAGGTCCAGTGGTGCCATGTGTGTGTTAGCCAGGCTGGCTCCATCATCTTCATTTACATTGTATGTGTCAGGCAGTCTCTTGCCTCTTGACAAGAGAGGTTTGTCAGAGACTGCATGTCCCATCATTCCCAGGTGACATATGTAATTCAAAGGAAGTGAAGTGGTGCAGTAGTGACTGTAAGTATCCTTGGTCATCTCTTTATCTTGTTTAAGTGAATACTAGTTAAGTGATAACTGATCTGCGTATTTTTGCACGAAGATACCCATGCCCAGACAAAAAAAGGTTGCATTTTGTGTTGTGATTGTCACTGAATATTTGTTTTGTTCATCCTGGTTTTCATTTCTCTTAGGGGAAAAAAGAAAACCAACCAAAAAAAACCAAAAAAAAAAAAAAAAAAAAAAAAAAAAAAACAAAAAAAAAAAAAAAAAAACAAACCACAAAAAAAACCACAAAAAAACCCAAAAAAGGAGAGAGAGATAAATTTCCAGGTGTAAGGCCCATGAAGCATCTATGTTCTGTAAAGCATGAGATAGTTGCACATGCTGGATAAAATTCAGGAGCTTAGGTTCTGGAGATGTATCTGTTCTTCTGCCCATGTTATTAATCTGTTTCTTTATGTGAAGGTGTTACAGTATATGGTGAATCTCATGCAAGTTCTATTAGAGTTCTATTGGAGTAATTTTGTGGGTTTACACATAAAAGTTAGGAATCTAAATGTAATATTGAAAAATAATTCCTCCTGTCTTCCAGGAAATAAAGCAAGATTTGGTACTAGGTGAATATTTTTAAACAGTATTTTTCCAAAGCATTTGACATATAGTCCTTTTACTAGAAGCCACCTTGCATTAAGCAACAAGTAAGAGGGTTTTTTTCATTGATAATGACAGATTTACTTTATTAGCATTTCTAAAAGGGACCTCAAATATCTTTAGTCACATTTCACTGAGGCAGAATTTCAGGATAGGTGCTACACTTAAAAAAAGAAAAACATAACTGCTGTTGCAGAAATGGGTATTTTGCTGTAGTGTGTCAGACCTTAAAGCATTCCGTGCATCTTCCAGCAACTTTAGAGATGTGTTGCTGAAAATAAAAGTGAATCATGCACATTCCCCTCTTTCTGTGACATATACAATGCATTCAGTGTCTGCAATATGGTAGCAACAAAAAGTACCAAGATTGCAAATTTCGGCCGAAGTGTACTGGCCTGAATGCTTTCTTGTACCTTGTTGTGGCTTAACCCCACCTGTCAAGTAAGCCCCACACAACCCACTCATTCACTCCCTCTGCAATGGGACGGGGGAGAGACCTGGAAAGTGAGAAAACTTGTGGGTTGAGATAAAAACTGTTTAATAGGTAAAGTAAAAACTGTGTGTGCAAGGAAAGTATTCATTCACTATTTCTTATTGGCAGGCAGTTCAGCCATCTCAGGAAAGCAGCACTTCGTTACATGTAACAGTTACTTGGGATGACAAAGGCCACAGGTGTGAAGAAGCCCCACTTCTTTCTTCCCCAGCTTCATATGCTGAGCATGACATTATGTGATATGGAATATCCCTTTGGTCAGTTGGGGTCCGTTGTCCTGGCTGTGTCCCCTCCCAGCTTCTTGTGCACCACTAACCTACTCACTGATGGAGTAGTGTGAGGAGCAGAAAAGGCCGTGACTGTCTGCAAGCACTGCTCAGCAGTAACGAAAAGCATCCTCGTGTTACCAACACTGTTTCCTGCACAAATCCAAAGCATAGCCCCATACTAGCTACTGTGAAGAAAATTAATTCTATCCCAGCCCCAAACCAGCACATACTTGCACTTGAAAACTTATTGTTGTCTATCCTAATCATCCAGTCTTCTATGTTTTCTAAGCTTATAGCTAAATTACATGAAATACTTCACAAAATGAGAGTCTTGCTCATTGTCTGTGAGAATGGTGCAGAATCAACTACTGGCTTCTGTGAAATTTTGCATTGCATTTGATTGTGATTTTGGGCCATAAGTAACAGAAATCTGAATATAACATTTGATAATTAGCCAGAGCTAAGCCTTTCCTATGCGGGCACCAATAATCTTGTTTGTGCTGTCTTTACTCAAGATCACCCTGGTTCTAATTCTCTGTTTAATAGTATTCCAGATTCTGTTATCAAAATCCTTCAGCTTTCTCCAGTATTTTGCTGCCAGGTTTCTTACAAGTCTGATGGTGTAAGAGGTCCTTCTGTACCTAAGATATAACATTTCCTAATCCCCAAGGGTCATGTAAAAATAATTTTATAAATCAAGCTTCTCTGTTTCCATGACCATGTGTAATTGTGCATAAATCTTTTTAAAGATACTTGCTTTGGAGGCTGTAGAGGTTTAAGGAAAAAGTTCAACTTACACTAAAGTATCATGGTATTACTATTTAACACTTCAAAATTATCTTTGTTCACCTCATTCTGCACATACCTTCATCTAGATTTTTTCCATTTCTGTGTTTGCAATGTTGGACTCAATCCTTTATTATGCCATGCCTGAAAGGAAAAGAGACAGCAATTGTTATAGATGAGTGAGTCAATGGCAAGAAAAACAGTCCCAGAGATGAGTAAAGCAAAGCTGATTCACTTCCTACACTGGGACTTCTGAGGGATTAAGGATTGATATTTGCTATTACACTACCTTTATGAAACTTTGAGATTCTTAATACAGTTACATGTCCTCCTTGTGTCAGTTTGAAGTCCCTCTGTTATGATACCGTAGCAAAAAGCCTTAAAAAGAATTGAAACCATCCTTGCACTTTGTAGTACAATGATTTGAGTGTGATTTTTCAGTAGAGCTGGTAAAAATAAATATATAGAATAAGAAAAGAAAAATTCATCCCCCTCCCCACACACCTAACCTCAGTTTAGTAAAACCACAGTAAGTGTAGCAGTATGTGTATATATAACATGAATTCTGTATGTAATTTCCTTTTTTCTTTTTTTTTGTGATCAATTTTTCTCAGCATAATTTTATAGTTCTGAAAATGGAAAAGTGTGCCTGTTCTTTGTCCAATACTTACCAGTATGATTTATAAGTGAAAAATAAAAGGGAAAACCTGCATATTTCATTATATATAAAGGGTGTACAGATCTTATTTCTCATAGGAGCTAATGCAGTTATATATTTCTGAAAATTGTGCAAATGCAAAATGAGATTTCTTTTTACTCTGACATTAATAGATGAGCACACCGGTTAATATACCCTGAGAAAATAAATGACACTGGTACTTATCACAATTAGTGTACTTCTGCTAATGTATTTGAACTACTTGCAGAATTTTGAGTGGCATATTCACATTTTACTGGTGAAGCTACATAGATTTTTCAATGACTACAACTGTTACTGCAACCCTCACTAAAAGGAAGCTAGATTTCTAATTGATGTACCTTTAAAAATAAAATTTCAGTTAAAGGTCACACATGAAGTCTCTTTTGATGAAGAAGGAAAAGCACATCTTCAGATACCGCTTCTGTCCATTTGTAGTATGTTGTTTCTGTATTTCTGCATTTTGATTGTAAGAAATCTGTTATTTAATTTTTTGTCTGTTTGCTTTTCTTCTCCTTCAGGTCTCATGGAAACCTCCTCTGATACAGAACGGCGAAATCCTTAACTATGAGATTCGCATGCCAGATCCACGAATTGTCATTACTGGGAACACTTCATCAGTGTTAAGTTATTTGGTGACTGATCTTATACCCTACACAAACTACTCAATCACTGTAGTAGCTTGTTCTGGAGGTGGTGGCTTTCTAGGAGGCTGCACAGAGAGTTTACCTACAAGTGTGATGACACCTTCAACAGTTCCTCAGAGTGTCAGTCCATTGTCTGTGACTCCAATCAGCGAGTCCTTTATTGCCATATCTTGGCAACCACCACTAAGGCCAAATGGTCCTCATTTGAGGTAAGTTTTAGTTGCAACTGAGATAGCAGCTTTCTTCTCCTTACCTAAATCTGACTCAGAAAATTCTGAGTGGCACAAACTTTATGATGTGATCTCTTAATTTCTGACTTTTTGAAGTTCCTCTTTAGGGTGGATTCATGGAAAGTGGGTATGTCTAGAAGCAGAAAGCAGAGTAAGCTTTGAATTGTTTTGAATTTACAAAGAGGCAGCATTATTAAGAGCAAGTGTGGTGTCTGTGCTGTGGCATTTCCTTTGCAGAACACATTCAGGAAAGCTCTGGGTCTTTCAGATTAGGGCTGTATAAAAAGCCAGAAGAAGCAAGCACAAGATTTTTAAAAAGTCACAACTTGTTCAAGCTGCAGCATCAGCCACTTTTTGGTGGTGAGTTCAGGCAATGGATTCCACCAACAAAATGACAAGAAATATATGAGATGTCTGTGAGCAGAAGTATTTTACACATCCAATATTCTCAACTGTCTGTGAGGATTATTCTACATAAAGAGAAAATGATCATTTGGAAGTACGATGACATGAAATAATCTTAAAAATTTAACCAATTAATAACTTGCAAATTAGAGAGTGCATTAGAAAAATGGAAGGTAAAATGTTGCAAGCTTGGGGATAGGGCCAAAAATAGAAAATGCAAGGAAGTGATGGGTATAGCAGGCTGGATTTCACTATAGGAAACTGAAAATGGCATCTCGTCTGAGATATGTCTGGAATGCTGGGATGGGGATCTTGACTTGTATCTGTTGATTAATGAGTGTGTGCGCGTGTATATATGCATTAAAAAAAGTATGCATCTGAGTGCATGAAGATTTATAAAGACGAATGTATCTTTACATATACACAAGAAAAAATGTCAAACAAATCTTTCATCCTAGTGCTTTAATTATTGTGAAACACTGTGCATGGAATTATATCTGTCCTCCATATGTTCTGGTTAGTAGCTCTCTTCTAGGTGCACTGATGGGTTCAATAATTATCATGTAGTGCTGTTTCAGTTGCATATGTTATTACAGCACAGTAGCTTGACTCTTTCTTCAGGCTTAATTAGGGCACACTACAACTGAATGAAATGATGATTGCTCTACAGTAAAATTTGAAGTTTTTGAAAAGCAGTCCTTGTTATTCTGGGGTTAACAACATGACCATTTTACCATAGATTATTGAAGTAATTCAGCACGACCTACATCTGCAGACTTCATTTCCTTCATGGTGTGCCACGCTGCCCTCAACAAGAACAACCACTGAAGCAGCTGCTCTGTACAGCATGATGGAGCGAGAAGTCTGCAGCAAGCAGAGCAGCAGCAGCAGCTGCCAGTGGGGGTGATTTACACATGATCACCATTCGGTGTTCAAAAAGATTTTGAAGTTTTTCATGACTCGTCTATGAAATATATTGGACAGAACATGCCAGGAATGTTCCTAATAAAACTATAATGCTCTGTCTTTGGGTTCTGTTGCCACCGATGAACCACTCATGTGAGAGTTCTTTTTGGGTTATAAAAATCATCTGAATGTTTTGATACAGTTGGGGTTTAATTAGTTTTTACTATTTAATGTCAGAGGTAATACTCCCAACTTTTGCAGTAATTTGGTTTGGCATCACTAAGGTCAGCAACACTGTTGTACAAATGCATATTTGTACCCATCAGGGATGATTCCCCAAACTCGAGGGCAAAAGCTGTTGGAAGTTACGCACATACATTCTAGCTGCCATGGAGCATAGGAAGTCTCATCTTTCTTGTAAGAGAGCTTCTCAATCAATTTCTGTTTTTGAAGCAGTGCAAAATCACTGTATTCGGTACCTGTTAAAGACCCTCTTAATTCAGGGTCTCAAATCTGGAATGGTATGGTCCAACATTTCCTCATCAGACTAGAGGTGATCTTAACATAAAAAAGATAAGTGTCAAATTACATATGAAGCCAGGAGTCAGAAGGATCATTGCAACAGGATGGTGACCCACACCAAGGCATTCTGCAGAATGCTTAAACACAGAAGGAATCGCTTTCATAAAATGGTGCTGAAAGTGAGCCTTTAAGATCTACCCGAGTGTTTGGAATTTAACATTAGCACCCTTCCAAAATGGGGAGCAGGAAAAGGACGATAGGCAGCAGCTTGGAACCTCAGAGGTTCAAGTTGTGTATTTAAGTGAATATATATACTTATGGTCCTAATTTGCTGGCCACCAGTAGTAACACTCTTACAACTATAGTTTGATTAAAACTGCAGCTCAACATTAAATGCAATTACAGAGTGGTTCTATAACTTGTAGGAAGAGTACAAACATTTGGTGCTTTACAACGAAAACACCATGATCAATCTGAAGCAAAACTCCTATTAAAAAGGTCCTGTGAAATGTAATAAAGAATAATAATCCCAAAGATTTTGAACAGATCTAGATATTTTTGATTCATTTAAAGTATAATTTTCTCTGTAATCCCTAGAATGATTAGGAAGGTAAAATATAATGTTATCCCCTTTAGTTTGTGTAGACGCAAGTGATTTAATCTTTGTTAAATTCCATAAAGGATTCGTATAAAAGATGAAAAAGAATGAGTGATGGAGAATGGGTGAAAGGCATGTTTTCCAGATCAGGCAGTCTCATGCCTGACCTTAGGAAAGATGGGCCTTAGCTGACCTGCTGTTCTTAATAGAGACGGGAATACAACTTCAGTTACCAATTAAAACCAGGATGAAATAGTTTGATCTTTCAAGCTCACATCATGAATATCTACTCAAATACAAAAGTGCCTTGCTAAGGTCTACAGATGGAAGAGTTAACTCATTCCACACCTGTTTGACACCCATAATTTACACTGGTTACTCGCAAACACATTAAACACAAATGCACATGTAAGTTGCTACTACCAGTGAAATCGTGATAGCGATGATACATGTTTCAGCATATTTGCAAGAAAGAGACATTGCCATTTCATATTCTGGACCAGCCTGCACGTATCACTCAAGCCTGCATAAGACACGTTATTGGGCTATTTGGACTTAGATCTTCATAGCATTTCCACAAAGTTTAAAATCTGTAAATCATTACATAAACTTCCATTATTGCAAATGGAAGTGCTTCATTTTCCATTTTCAAAGTAGTTTTTTTTAGGTAATTGAATGTTTTAAATCATGAAAAATTAAAAATAATGTTTATCTCAGGAAGTTTACAGCTGCAAAAACAAAATAATGTGTGGCTTTAAAAAAAAAATAACAACTGGGGTTTTTTTTGTGTAATAACATTAGTTGAGATAATCCTGGTGTTCTGCTTGTCTTTTGTGTTAGATATGAGCTCCTGAGACGTAAAATCCAGCAACCACTTGCATCAAATCCCCCTGAAGATTTAAATCTGTGGCACAATATTTACTCAGGAACTCAGTGGTTTTATGAAGATAAGGGTCTTAGCAGGTGAGATTACAAAAACTATAAAAACAAATGCTGGCATTTTGTACAGTGTATGTTTAATAGTTCAAAGTATTTCTTGTGTCTTTATGTAGTGAACATATTAATTATGTAATGAAATATTTTTTGTCATCATCTTTGGTATTAATCATTTTAATATGCAGGGATTTATTATTAGTCTGTCGCTCTTGACACATATATTGTTTTGCTCTGAAAAACAAATGGAAATAAAGATCTTGTGAAATTTTAGCACTGATACGCTCACTCAATCAAACCATTTAGATTTATGTGTACATATGCTCTAGATTTGTGTGTTGGCAAAGTCATAGCAGAGCAGAATGTTTGAGAAGTTCTATCTGGAACACTTTTGAAAATTGGTTTCAGCATTGTTTTTCTTACCTGGATTTAAGTGCAAATTAATGATTGCATTAATATCTCCAAAGGCAAGAAGTTTATCACACTCTCAACAGATCTAAATTAAGGGGAACTTTATGTTAGCTTTGGTATAGTTAAATGCAGAGTATTGAGAGTGAGGAAATGGAGAGTGGGTTCTGTTCCTCAGCATGTGACAGACCTACTGTGTGGTGCAGAGCAAGACATTTGCTTCCACATCTCTAAGTCAAGGCTACCCACCTTAAGACAAGCAAACGTGCACATTAAGAACCTGTAATGGAAGATTCAACATAGATTCTGCATTGTGTGGTTTTTTGTAGAGGACTGCATGTCAGTCATTGCCTCTAAAATATCTGTACATTGCTTCAACTTATTTTGATAAAGGCTGTGTGAGTGTGCCTCCTGAGAATGATGTGGATGAGCAGAATGGGCCCTCTGGTCCTGACTGTTCTATAGACTGAACCAAACCAAGGGCTACTGCCTTCAGCTTGTCATTGCCCACTTGCTGAAGTCACTGCTCATTTTCATCTGGTGCAATAACTGATCACGGAGCTGTTCTTTTACCCAGTCCTACCCAAGTGTCCATTTCCTTCTTTCAACCATGTTTGAAATTCTACATAGAGTTTCCTTGGGTTTTACTTTAGTTCATGCACTGACGTGTACAGAAGTTATGTTAGCAACCCAGATAGAGCAATAAATTCTGACATGGCGTCAGTGGCAAGTCATTATGTACAACGACCATTTGTGTTAAATAAGCTATGGTGAAGAAAGTGAGCCTAACCCTCAGACACACCTGAACACTTCTTCTGGGGAGGGTCCTGCAGCCTGCAGCTATTTTTTTGCAGGTAACCACTCAGGATGAGTTTGTGGCTGGAGTGAAGATGCTGCAGAGAAACTCAAGCCTTTTTTTCACAGGAAGAATATCTGTACAACAGCATCTATTTTCATTTGTGTCATGCTTTAAACATGTTTCAGAATTAGTGATTTTTTTCTTATATTCTTGACAGTCTATTTTTTTTCAGATGGCTTCTTCATTGCTAGTAGGCTAAGCCAAACTTCTTTTTGTTCATTGGTGGAAATATGGATCCAATAATGAATCTCAAATTCTCGTTGTTAAATCTCAAGACTAGATCCTGTTCATTTTTTATTGCACATGTGATACAGTGTATACATGTTTGCAAGGAACAGAAAATGCAGAGAGGGAAATAAGATGCCTTATGTATATTGTCACGGTTTTAAAATGTGTATTGTTACAGTTGGAACTAGTGACCTGCCATTAGTTGCTTTCTTCTCAGTGGGAACGTTAAACTTAGCTCTTTTGAAAATCACACTGGATGGTTGTCTAATATGGGGTGCTACTATAAAGCAGTTTAAAAAAAAAAGTACAAGTATATATACAGTGTGAGTGACTTGTTTTTGCAGTGAAAACTCTAAATATTAGGCATTTAGTGTATGTTCTTTTATTCTGCTCATAGATGTTTATTCCAAAGTGCTGCATCTTCGAACAAGATGATCCTGTGTTCCTGTTGTTGTGTCATTTTATGTGAGGTTTTTAATATGATTAAATTACATTTGAGATTATGAAATACTGCTTAAAATATGTTGATATGCCATTTGATATAGAGAAGAAATTATGGAGTAGTAGTCACTTGGTTTACTAAATATACAGGAAGATTTTAATTTAATAAATCTGTGTAAGTTGAATATATATAGTTTTGAAGAAAATTACTTTATTAGGCACCCTTTTTTTTTTTTTTTTTTAATATGTTTTTGAGGTGGGAGAGTCCTGTCTGCGTGGTGAATCACTTTTACTAATGAGACTCTGCAAGTTAAAATCAATGGGTTTCCCAAAAGAGGAAAAAAGCCTCATTTGATTAAATTCTGATCCAAATTTTGGCAGGTTGCCACTGCTGTAATTACATATTGAATTGAGCTATAATCTCTCAACACCTCAGAAGCTACAACTATGAAGAAGTACAATAATGTGTTTTATTTTTGTTACCATGTTAATCATGCTGAATTATTTAAAAAAAATTAGACACTTCTTATAAAGTCTTCAGGGGTGCAAACCATGCGGCTGAATTTTTCAGACCAGGTGGAAGAAACAACATGGCAGAAGGCTTACAGCAAATGTTACTACGTCTGCATTTTTTGTTCCATTTAATTATTTTTAAAACATCTTAGGTACACAACATACGAGTACAAGCTCATAGTGCACAACGAGGTAGGATATACATCAAGTGAAGAAATGATAGCTACTACATTAGCAGGATTACCAGAGAAAGGAAGTATCCTCATTGCACGTGCT
The DNA here is from genome assembly GCA_025345505.1 of Todiramphus chloris collaris. Taxonomy (NCBI): domain Eukaryota; kingdom Metazoa; phylum Chordata; class Aves; order Coraciiformes; family Alcedinidae; genus Todiramphus; species Todiramphus chloris. The sequence goes on along the minus strand of JANVCC010000020.1, from coordinate 31,651,290 downwards.
GTTAATCATACTGCTGTAGAAGTGGAATGGTCAAAACCAAGTAAGTGTGCTTAGTATTTATTCCAGTAACTAGATGTTAACCTGCCATCACTTATGCTGGTCTGCCTTGCTCCCATAGCAAACAAAGTCCTTGTCTTGATTTATAATATACCTAAGTGTCCTTGAGAGGAGAGGAAAGAAATAGGCAAAAAAAATGTGCACATTTTGCTATTTCTCATTCATGTTCATCTTTATTATATTCTGTTTCTGCAGAATGACAATACTGAAAGTGAAGAAATAGTTAATGCAAACTCATGAGAAAACTATAAAGTGGTAGTACACAAAAATCCTATTGTCTTTGTGGTATATTTCATTGCTTTATATAAAAATTTGCATATGCATTCCTTCAGGATAAGAGGATCCCCTTTCTCTCTCTTTTTGCTCGACTCCTTAAAATGAATTTAGCCAATTTCTCTAGTTGGTTTGCTAATACAGCAGTGGGGGGTTTCTTCATGACTTACATGCAAATGATTTTATAAGGACTGGGTGCTGAATTGCAACAAATGTAGTCTCTTTATTTTATAATTGCATGCCTGAAATAAGCATGCTTATAAAACCTGACAAATGTAATAGATCTGAAGCAGCTCACTGAAGTTTCATTACCTTAGTAATCTAAACCCCTGACCTTCCAGATGTAGGTAATGCAATCTGGTTTTATTTTCATTCATACCTTAGGAATTTCTCCATATACGTTCATGAATGCAAAGGCTAAACTCCAAGACAGAGCCATTTGTTTTTTTGAAAACCTTATCATATTTTATGACTTCTTACATTGCAATAAGCATAATAACTATTTTGTATACCCCCTGCTTCATTTTTTTCATAATATTATTTTTAAAATTATTTTCTTATTCTCTTTGGGAACATAGGAGTCTTTAATGTAATTTGTCTAGCTATCTTTCTTTTTCTGGAAAGCCTACTGAAAATTTCTGCCTTCCAAGAATTTTTGACTTGTATCTATACCACCTAAAATAATAATAGCATATCACTCTTGATTAAGAATTTCTATGGCAAAACTGTGTTATTAAATCTGAACATATGCTTTTGGCTTTTTATCTATGCTCTTTCCTAGTCAGCTGACTCCTGCTCAAAGGTACAGCATGTCATATAAAGCAGTATGTATTAATGCTTAAAGTTTTTGTCATAATTATTCTTTTCATCATGTTGCCTACTGGAAAAGCAGTTGTGTTTGATCAGAATGGAACTTAAAACTCTTCAACAAAGGACAGATAAGATAATAGACTATGTCTGAGTTATTAAAATGGGGAAGCAAGACTTGCCTGGAATCCTTGTTTATCCACTAGCTCAGACCAGTGAATGTACCCTGAAAATCATACTTCTTTTTCCTTTCATTCGGGAAGATAGTGCTGGGCAAAGCATTTTAGGAAGAAATGTGAGGAATTGTTTTTTTCCCCTGTAAATATAATGCTTATGAGTGTACCACAGCTTTAAATGTAGGTGGTGCTATCATGATTGTTCTAATATAATAACATTTTCATTGTCACTATGTCCAAAAGGCTGTCTGTATAAAGTTGAATGTAACTATAAGTTAAGGCATAGGCACTTGCCTTTTATGCATGGCTAGAAGACAAAGGAATTCAGTACTTTTGTTGTGGGATAGGGAAGTGTTGTTTGAAGGGAAGAAGCAAAAAGGTAAAAAAGTTTGAGGTTTCCATCTTAAACTAGTGATGTAGAGCAATATGATTTCCTCTCTTCTATCAGGGTGAAAGCCATCCTTTCATGCACCACTTCTAGCAGTGGATTTCACTTATTATTTTGTTTACCTTTGTCATCATGGGGATGTCTAAAGAAAGAAAGCTTTCTCCAGTATTAGATAGGATGATGAACTGTTAATGATTTTGACAAGTTTGGAAGAGCAGTCTGCATCACTGCTTGTAAGGGTGACATTGAAGGCACTTGACAGAATCTTTCCTTTTTTTAAAATTATGGGGTCCACATAAAATATGTTTTTCTCTTCACAATCAATGTTGTTTGATAGGAAACTTGCTGACTGAGTATTTCCCAGTTGATCTCACAATGTTTTTCCTGTCTTTTCTTAGCACTACAAGATTTGCAAGGAGATGTTGCGTATTACACCCTCTTCTTGAATTCTACTGGTGATAGAAAATCTCTGAGGATCCAGGCTGATGTAAACTCTGTAGTCATAGGTGATTTGCAGCCCAGCACAGAGTATCAGATATTTTTTCAAGTTTTTAATGGAGCCCACAGCATCAACAGTGAAGTTGTGCATGTGACTACCTCAGATGGAGGTTGGTTAGCATTGAATGCGGCTTGGCTTAAAATCTGAGAATGAAATTGATTGATTTTTGTTAGGGTTGAGATCAGTCATCCTTCCATTATAAAATTTCCGGTATAAAAGGAAAAAGGGCTAAAACGCTAAAATGCTTAAGTGCCGGTTGTCATCATGTGGTAGATCAATAAACGGTCCCACTGAGACAGAAGCAAAAGCTCTAATAGCAGATATTAACCCAGTTTGTTCTCATCTTCTCCTGCATATTCCTATCTGTGTGCACTAAGTTTGGAACTGAGTTCATATCAATAAGTGGTGGAATTTAGAAACAATTAATGGGCTTTTTAAAAGATTTGCTCTGTGAAGCGATGTGCTTTTGACATGACAGTCATACACAGGGCCTTTCCTGAGTCACCAGAAACTCTAGGTGTAAGTTCACCCTCTGAGAAAATTCTTTATGAGTCATTTCTATGCCAGTGGGCAAGTGCAGGCGAAGGGGGGTGAGAGTGTGAGGATAAAATAATAATAAAAAAATTGTGCATCTGAAATGTGCTTGGAATGGTCTTTCTAATCTTTTTGCTTTATAAAGTCTCATTATAAACATTATAATATCATTACCTCAGAAGAAAGTGTTCCAGGTCATTAGCAAAGCACTTTAAGTGAGGATTCCATTTCCTTTCTGATGCCAAAGGTCAGCACCTTTTGTTTATAAAATAGAATTGATCATAAGGGCAATTTTTCAGCTGATAAAGATGGGTTCTTATGATAAAAGTAGGTCTTTTCATGGTTATTGCTGACATGCTTAGATAATTATGTAATTTAACGCTAAGGAAGATGTTGGTTTCTGGGGGTTTTTTGGTTTTTTTTTGTTTTTTAATGTGTCAGACTTCATCATTACCTGTAGTAATCAAACATTCAAAACCATTTACATAATGACAATATTGCATATTGCTTCATCTTGCTTCAGCTATGAGGCTGATAATGTCACATTCCACCATACATACAGTGGGGTTTTTTTGGTCTCAGGTTTTGCTTGAAAAGCAAAATGCTGTTTTTCTGGTTATTTGGAAGGATTAGGATTGGGGGAGACATAAAAATAGTATTTGTGTGTTGGCAGTGCAGATGGGTGAATAATTTATCATCATATCTCACTGGCCACATACAACTGATGATTGACACTATGCTGCTGGTATAAAGCATTTTACCATCAGCTCTCATGGTTTCTAACTGAGAGTATAATAAGCCAATTTACAGAAGACTACAGACTGTGATAACTTCATCAGAGGAAAGCAGATAAGCAGTGAACCCTTTGCTAAACCTAAATACTAATCTGCATTTGGTTAAACAAGTGCTTTTGCAGAGACAGCTGGAGTTTATTCAGTTTCTTCCTTTATTTCTAGAGCCTGAGGGCATGTTCCCTCCAGAGGTTGTCATCATCAACAGTACAGCTGTACGTGTCATCTGGACATCGCCTTCAAACCCGAATGGTGTTGTCACAGAGTACTCTATCTATGTAAATAATAAGCTGTACAAGACTGGAATGAACGAGCCAGGATCCTTTCTTTTAGCAGATTTGTCTCCATTCACTGTATACGATATACAGGTTAGAATATTTTGTCTGGGTTGTGCAATATTTGTATTTTTACATAAAATATGCATATTTCCAAGTGGAATATTGTTTTGTTAATTTCTCTACATACATGGACGTATATTTGGACTAGTGTTTGTATGCATATACATAAAAGGCATAAATTTCTTTTCAGCATATTTTAGGTCTGTGTACACTTTTCCTAATACAAATTTCCATTATCTTTTTGCAAACCATCAGAACTCCATTTACTTTCCTCTAAATGCTCTGTGTTACATTAGCAAAGTCCCAACATATATTACAAAGAGGCAAAGATTCTACTCCTACTCATTAAAAGAAAATTGCAATTGTCTTAGAAACATCAGGCATGCACAATATATCAGCACAGAAAAATAATGATGTTGCATTTGTCATTCTTTTATCATTTTTTTCTCTTCTTATCCTTCTGAGGAGGAAGCAGAGCTGATCTCTGAAATCATAGTAGTAATTTTTATGCTGTTAATAAGTACATTTTTTCTGGTTTGGTTTTTTTTTGTTGTTTTCCATTTCTCTATCTTTGCCTCTTTAGTCATATATCTAATGAAAGGCAAAGTACTATGTACAAAATAGTAAATAAATAAATAATATCTTTTTGTACTTAAGTTGTCTTAATATATTCAAGAAATGTAAATTGACACTTTATTGCAACTATTCCTGTCTATTTTGTTCAGGTATGGTTAGCGTTACATAAAAGAAGGACATAGCAGCACCATGTATACTTTGTTCTGAAAATTTTTATTCAGTTACTACATGCCATAAAAAACCATGAGACAGGCATACCTTAACAGATTTCTATGTTCCAGCTCCTCTGAAACAGCAAACCTCCATCCATGAATACACATATGACTTTCTGAATGCCGCTTGGAAACACATTTGTCTTTTCTCAATAACAATGCAAATTCAGTGTACTGCCTCACTTATAGACCCTCTATATTAATTTACCATGGCCACTTTCTGTTGCTTGAGATGTTAATTATTCTTCTCTTCTGCTTTCCTAGTCTTTATACTGGATTTACATTTGCAGCAATGTGATAGGTAAAACCAAAATAAGCTGGGTTTAATTTTTTTTTTCCTTTGGAATCTTTTCTTCTTGCCCTGGAAACAATATTATCTTGGATGCATGTGCATCTCACTGGCAATCTTACTGCATTATCTTTCATTTTTGGTGCTCTTTTATTTTGAGTAACTTCTCTATTAATAATACAGAAACAATGTTACCATCCTTCACTAGCTGTTTCACTTCACCTTTGCTTAGTTTAATCTCAACATTGAAAGAATCAACTTTCATTTCTGTGGCATTTTTCATAACAAAGTGTATGATTCCTGTTTGGATTTTTCACTTATAATTTTCCATAATTGTCATGAAGGAATAGAAAATAAACCTTATTTTTGTGTCAGAATGTATGGTATGTGTAGAAAACTTAGTCAAGGCCCCGAATGAAAGTACATTGTTTTCCAGTGTTATGTACCAGATGCTACATATACATGCAGAAAAACATTTTCACTGCATCTTTGTTGGTAACAATTTAATGGAGAACAACAATTAGTGTCAAAGGGCTGCATGAATCCTTTTATGGAAAATGGTGGGGGAACATTTCATACAGTGCGGTGTACCTCTGGAAGTTATACTTATCTCAAATCTGCCATATTTTCCTGGTGGTATGGAATCTGTTAAATAGAAAAGAAGAAAACCTCGGGTGAAGGTAGAAGTGTAAACAAATAGCAGAGTGGAATAATTTCTGCAGTTGAGTATGTGAAACTTATGTTCTTCTTCATCAGATTGAAGCCTGCACAGTGTATGCCTGTGTGAGAAGCAATGGAACCCAGATTACAACTGTGGAAGATGAGCCAAAGCAGCTGTCAGCACCCATTATTCACATAATTGGCTCAAGGTACTATGCTATAGGTGGCTTTCATATACCAGAGTGATTTGTAGCTGGAATGGGGACCAGAATGTCAGGTTGTCTTCTCTCAATTGAATAAAGTGCATAAAAGAATTCAATATACACTTTGAAAACATTTTTCATGGTTGTTATTTTTGGTCTTGAAGTTTTTGGCCAAAAGAGCAATTGAAGAAATCTCACCCTCAGTTGATTGTACATATCCATTTAGGTATCACTGTGTTGTGATAATAAATAAAGCATAAGTGGAAGTAGTTAAGAGGAGAAGTGTAGAGGAATGAAAATTATCACATTTTGCTGTCAGTTAAGAAGAGGAAGATTAATGCTCAGGGAGCAATGCGATGTTGATAATGGAAACTTAGAATAATTGTGGGTAAAAAAACCCTCACCTATCACAACAGTAAGAATTAGTAAGCTATCTTAAAAGGCATGCATATCTGTGTCTCCTTGAACTACTGTTTGCAATCTTACTATCCACTACATCCACAGGCATAGGAAAACTTCTTAGTTGTAAAGGGAGCATCAGATTTGCAGTCCTTAGAAGCAGCCAAATAGAAATATATCCAGTAATTCTTTGGGAATTAATATCTTTCAAAGACAGATGAAAACTAAGCTTGCTAACATGTTTTTCAGAATTACACCAACAATAAAACAGTTAGCCTCCTGTGTTTATGTTATTGTCCATGTTATTTTATTACCCTTCTGGTGGAGTATGCTCATTATCAGTGTTTCCTTTATAGAAAGAAAAAGAAAAAAATACCTTTTTATTTTTCTTTAATTAAAAAAATCTAACATCTGAGCCTTCAGAAATGTTCAACAGAATAGATTTGCTTCGCCAGTCTCTTAAGGACTCTGGTTTGCTGTTTATCTTTTCTACGTTTTGCTTGAATTCAGCATTTGTCTCTGTATAAGGGTGAAATTAAGCTTGCTATTTTTCTGTCACACATACAGATATAGTCAAAGCTTGTTTGATGATAAGAACTCAATTCAGGATCTCATCTTTTGCCCTTGGCTTTAACTTATGTATGCCTTTGTCTGTATTGTCTGTACTGCAAACACTTATGCATGTTTCTGCTATTATATATAGACTAAATATGTCATAACACATGAATTCAAAAGGATCAAAAATGCCTTCCTACTTTATAATCTGCTCAGCCAGAAACAGACTCTGTTTCTACACTGCCTTTTCCTACATGTCATATTATCATCAGCTGTTCTTATATCCCAGAAGAATACTAACTACTGATCGATTGCCCGGACATGTCTGGCCGTGGCCTACACGTGCCCCGGGTAGTTCATTTATTTGCCACGGTGGATTTGCTAGAGTGGAATTTAATCAATAGCTAATTCATTAATTCTGGTCCTTGAGTATGTAGGGATTGTGCAGTATAAAAATGACTGGCTGGCTTCAGCTTTGATTGAAATATGACAAACACTACAGCTGACAGCTTCAGCAGGTGCTGGACTGAATATGAATTTTGCTTATTTATCCTCCGTAAAAGAAAAAGCTTTGGCAAAAAAAAACATCTTGTTTAGACAAGAGGACATTTTAATACATATCTGTCAACAGACAGGGAAAAAAAGTCATTTCTAGAGTATAAGCTCATGGGATGCCTGAGATATAATATAGACTGGGCAGTTTATTGTCTTTAATTGGAATCATGCCGTTTGTCCCTCTTCTGAACCAGTTTGGGGGGCTGTATTATTGATGAGAATGCTGTAGGATAATGTCTTTGTAGCATTCACAAATAATTGTTTTAAAATTTGCCTCAAGGTGCTGCGTGACATAAATTATAATTTCACCCACCAACTTCTTAGAAGTCTTTCTGATAGCAGCAACATCCACACTGTTCCTAATGAAGGTTACACCACTAGAGCCATTATAAATACCTTACTTTTCTACCTCTTACAGTTAATAACTCAGCTGCAGGCTGAAACTTGGCACAAAAGGTCGCAGTCCTAGAATGATTATTTTATAATACTGAACTTCAAATATAAAACAGTATGGGACCCAATCCAGAAGTCCTAAGTCAGGTTCTTGTTTGTTATATTTCTTATGTGGGTTTTAAGGGGAGAGGTGGAGAGGTTGTATTGGCCATGTTTAGGTAGAAACAAATTGAAACTATGTGCTTTTTTTTTTTTTTTTTTTTTAAATGAGGACCTCAGGTTTTGTCTCTATAGAGAAGTGTTGTATTTTATTATACAGTTGAGGAAGCTCTCTGGGTGCTGAATGCATGTGGATGCAGTTTGTGCAGTGGATTAAATTCTCGTGGTCTGTTGGAGGAGAGTTCATTACTTCCACTTTAAAATACTTCCATTCTTTCTCTTTTTCCTTGTAATACAGCATACTTAGAGCTTTTTTTTCTAATACCAATACTTCATAGCATCTTTGTTCCTTTCAGCAAGCTGAGGCACAATGCAGAACCCTGCCAGAAATTCTGTTCAGTGCTTAATTAAAAGGTTGATGGCTCTGAAAACACCATGTGGCATAAACTGGGGAAAATCCTTCCTAGCTTCATGAAGAAAGACAGGGCTGTTTATGCACCTTGGGGGGGAACCAGAAACCCTGGTCAGGTTGTAATAGAAAAAGAAGATAATGCCATGGGAGAAAAGCTCAGTGAATTCTTTGGTTTGATGTTCAGTATCATGGGGCTCAAAAGGTTTCTCACTGTTACTCACTGTTCATGAGTAAATGAGTTGAAGAAACTATTTCAAATTAGCATGTTAGTGAGAGAGAGATTTTAAAACAAATGGATAAAGCATACAGAAATAAATTGTAGAGATGATGATATTTGGTCAAGAGTTCTAAAGGTGCCCAAATATGAAAGTGTCAAGCTACTGTGCTTTAAATTGATCTTGGTACTGGAGGAATGGAAGATAAGACAATGTAGTGCAGATTTCTCCAAGGGGATCTGAGGAAATAAAGACCAATAAGTCTGATTATCCATACTGGGAAAATGGGCAGAAAGTAAAAAAAAAGAAAAAAAAAGGGGGATTCATAACTATGTGAATAATCATGAAATATTGGGGAAGATTGTCATGATTCCATGACAATCCATTCTATGACAAATTAACCAGAAATCTCCAGAGGACAGGAGAACACAAAGGTCTCTCATGTATGCTTAGTTTTATAGTGCTTTCCTTAAAGAGTTCAAGACAGTTTTCCCATGGAGGAAACTCGATCACTTTTCCTAATTTAGTAATGGGGAAAAAAAAAAGTACAGAAAGATTTCTCTAAAAAATTTGTAGCAACAACTCAAGTGTAATGCCTTTTATCAGACTTTCTGTACTGTGTCATATAGCCTTTCTAATTATTTAGCACTGCAGCCTACAATGCAGCAGGCAGTAAAATTTAAGTTTCTTAAATTTGTTTTAAATTTAACCCTTGTATGTGATGAGACTAACACTTCATCCTCAAGATTCAAAAGTGAGGTCCTGTTATATTTGTAATCTTCATGTTTAAACCTTTACTGCTGTGTTGAGAAAAAAAATCTGGAGTTCTTTTCATGACTCATGGACACTTTAAGCTGGTGATACATAAAAGAGACAAAAAGCAGAATTTCCTTTCCAAAGTCTGGTTTACCAAAATGTACTGATGTGATATAAAAACTCTGACTTACTGATATTTTTCGTTGGTTTTAAAAAAAAAAAATTTTTTTCCTTGGAAATGTCAGAATGAATTGGCTTCACATGCTTAGGCCAATGTATTTCAGTTTGCTCTATTGCATCAAAAGTGAATGCACCTCTGTGAATCCATTTCAAATTGGTTTTTTATCTCCTGGAGGTGCTGTAGTGCCTCGTGGACCTTGTAGTCTGAAGCAGTTAATTTCTGTTAACCTGGTTAGGCTGCCTTTTCTGTGGGAGGGAACCCTACTTCAGTGTTTTCACCAGACAGTAGTCATAGAAGTGACTCATCCAGCATTTGAACTATCATAAATTTCATGTGCTTAAAGTAAGGTTTTCTCTGGCCAAAGATTATACTCCATATGTTAGGTGTGGTACATTCACCCATGCCTAGAACTTGCAAGTCTGCTTCTGTAGTTCAGGCTGTGGGTGCTTCCCAGCATAGACGCAACTCTAGTTCATCTGATTAAGGATAACAGGAGGATGAAGAGAAGGAGAAGGTGGGCAGGCTTTGCCCCTGTGTTTCTGCAGCCGTATCAAATGCACCATATGTGACAGCTGGCTGCATGCTAAAGCACCCATCATGTCCCATTAAATATGCACCTGCTTAGGAAGGCTTTCATCTCAACTGGAGGTATTTCTTCAGGTGGGGGGTGTCAAAATGCCTCTGCAGTGCCATGAAAACCCTATCAATTTTTTTAAACTAAGCTATGCATTGTTCCTGCTGTGTTGCTTTCAAAATCACCACAATTTGCCATGGGTGTAAAACATTGGGTGTAGACACCACTGAAACATTCATAAAATTGTGAAGGAGTCTGCTTATCTGTGAGTCATCACTGGAAGGTCATACTGAGTTTTACCCTTTTGATGTCACTGGTCAGTGAACTCCCACACCACACAATTTTCTTGTGCAGCTGCAGCTTTACACAATATCAGGCTATGTCCATCCCAAATGTGTTATCTGTACATTGAATAATAATAAAGTGATTGCTTCTCAAAAGAAAGAAGTACATGCTGAACTCTGCAGAAAAGGCAAAATGTTCAAATCATTCCATCAATTCTTATTCTAATTTGAAATTATTTTGGAGTGAAATATGACTTGCAAAACTGCAAAAACTGGCACAATACTTTGAAAATATACCCTTGACAGTCTGAATGAAACTTGCAGAAAGCAAATAATTAAAAAATGTGACTGGGAACATTATTTTTGCTCTATGTTCTATACTGTGAAAAGACCGGGAGACAGTTGCAGTGGCATTTATAAAGGTTGAAGTACCAAGCTTCTTTTCCTTCTTTTTATCTATTTTTGTGGAGTGTATAATATTTATTTTCCTTCTTTTACGTTTTTAAGTTAGGTCCTGTAACATTATTTAAGTGTAGATGTGTTTATGTGCACAAGTATCTGCTCATGTGCATGTAGGAGAAAATGTAGTGAATCCAAAATAGCCATCTGTGGAACATAGAATTAAATCTATGGTTCAGATGAAGACCTTGGAATGATAATAGTGACTCAACAAGTCACCTGCAAAGTTACTCCTTCATAGGTGACATTAATTCCTGTTCTGCAAAAGCTTATTGCTGTGTGTCTTCGTCTGTTTGTACCTCAAGGAAGTGAAATAATAGTTCAGTTATTTTTATTCTGTTAAGATGTCAAAGTTTATCTCAGCAGCTGCTGTTTCACTGTAACATTTTCACTTTAAATTAATGATAATTTATGATGTCACTGGCATTCTGACAGTGTCTGTGTAATTGGGACATGGAGATTAAAAAGAGGTACTTGGTACTGTGCAGTGTTGTCAGTCCTCCTATTGATCTGCATGTAGCATTGGGATCTCTTTCTACTCAAAGAGGGTCATAGTGGAAAAAAAAAAATTGTGTCTTATGCAGCATTTCAGAGTGATTATGCAAGAAATGAAACTTTCATTTGAAATACCACTGTAAAAAGTGTACATTATAAAAGACAGAGCACATTTCTGTTTCAAATGCCCCATTTGACTTTTTTTGAAAAATTGTAATATTAAATGAGGTTTTGGAGCCAATGCCTGCACGTTTTTAGTGGTGATAGGCATGCTACAGTTTAACATGATTTTTCCATTAAGATTCATTCTTCCTTAAACTGATGTCTGATATCAAACCTGAAATCAACAATAGGATTTTTTTTTACAGTCTTTTGTGGGCTGCTGCAGTCATGCTTTTGCGCTGCAAGTCAGAAGTCCTGAGTCTTCCTTGTGACAAACACCTGCAATTTTCGTTTCAGATTTTATGTCAATGAAAATATTTAAGCACAAAAGAGAACCAGTGCTTCCTGGTGATGTGGTGATTTTGTTCTTTTAATTCTGTGCTGAAGAATACATATCAAAGAAACAAACTTTTTTTTTTTTTTTAACTTTTTTTTTTTTTGGTGGTAATGTGTTTCAATGCAAGGAAAAGGCAAGATGAATACAAATCTGTTCTTAATAGTGGCAGAGCACAATGTAAGCAAGCTGCACTGGCAACACCTTGGAGGGCAGAGGGTGGTATCTTACCCCCAACTGCCTATCCTCTACCAGGTTCCTATGAGAATGGAATGGTCATGCCACCCCTGACAGTAGTTCATGTACATCTTTGCTATAGCACGAGGAAGGTGTACTGAATCCTTTCTCCTACCACTGACAGGAAATGAGTGAAATGCTAGAAAGTTTATCACACGTAAGTTTACAGAAGTATGAAAGAGATCTTTTAAATAGCAACCTTTAAGGACTTTGATTCATGTGTGATTTATTTTCCCAGAGTATTAGCACATATTGACACTTCTTTCAAATTTTTACACCTTTTGATTGTTAAAGCAGCTGTGAAATTCATCATCTAGAGAAACATTTTGGACACTTTAAAATCTTTCAGTTGCTGCGAACTAGAATAAAATGGCAACTACTGTATGCTAATCCTTTAATGTAAGTATCCACAGAAGCACAAGTACTTGCAATAATATATCAGATAATAATTTTCTGCTTATTGTAGGTCTCTTCAGATCAACTGGGCATCACCAGGACAGCCAAATGGCATTATTCTGGGATATGAACTCTTACGTAAAGCATGGCAGAGGTGTACCCCATCAAAGAGTCCAAGGAGCAGCAAGAGTAATAGGATGTGCATCTCATTAGAATGTAAAAAGCATGAAAATATCTGTGGAGCTGTGTGTTATCATCCAGAGTTGAAGGTATAAGTATAGTCTTAAGTTAATGAAAATTCTTACTATTAGGAATAAGTGTGAAAGTGTGTAAACCAAAATTCTAGTTACCAGAGGATGGGAAGTGGAGGGTTCTGCTTCTTTTGATATTTTAAAATCAAGGCTCTGACACATCTTCAGACTCTTTAAAACCAAATATGCTTGTTTGAGCTTTGTACAGGGACAGCTGTGCAAAAATCTCCAGCAGTGTATGTGAGTCAGCTGATGACGTGATTCTGTGGTCTTAAGTCTGTTACTGTTGACTTTATTTCTCCTTTCAGAAGAAACAAATTTGTTAGCATTTATTGATGTGTCTTGCATTAACATTTTGGTTTGGAGCAATAGTGCAGTTCTAAAGCAAATTCCTCGATTGTTTTCTTTCACTACGTACTCATACAAAGTAAAAGTAGTCATATGCAAACTAAATCCCTTGCACAGGAAGCTAAGCCAGAATCTTTGTTTCAGAAACCCATCAAATATGTTCTGGCTCTGGGTGGGGACTTTAGGCTCCCAACCTGCATGTGGACCGCTTCACATCACAACCGTGCATCTGAAATATCTTCCCTTCAAAAAGCTTTGCTATACATGCATAGTGCAGATGTTCATCCCAAGGAGTCATCCTGTATCTGATCCAAAGTAAATCTCACAGACCACATGTAATGAAATGGAAGTTTGAGGAATCTCAGTACTAACTTCTTCGATCCACTGATACTATTTCATTGTGACAAATTACATGCTGCGTGTATGTATATATAGATCCCTGCATATATTTTTGCATTCCACTTGGAACAATCAGTTTTGTTCATCTGCCTGCCATAAATCACACACTGTAAACTACTAGAGAAGATTCTTTGTCAGCTCAAGTATTCAGGTGTCTGCGGATGGTAGTTCCTATGGTTCCTTTGACATAAAGTGATTACATTGGACCACTTAAAGGCCAGAGGACATTTTCGAGGTATATGCAGATTTTCAAAACCACTAGTAAAACTATAAAGCTTAATGGCAAGATTCTGTACTATCAAAAATCTATTTAGATTCAGCTACAAGTGGGTGGCTGTTACTTGACAATGATGAGCAGCTCTGAATGGGATCCATTGTGAATTGTCAGATGTATTTTTAAATTATGGCTATTTTCAGGTTAATCTTCATATGAGTTCCTGTTTAGAAGTAGGATCAATAGTGTAGCCGGAGACTGTAATGGTTTTTATTGACAAATGAGGTAGAAAACTCTTAGTTTGAAAGTAAGATTTAATGTAATGAAATAGTCTCCCTATTTGTCAAAGCCATCATGACATGTTCTTTGACTAAAGCAAACAATATGTATTCACAAGATTCCCTGTCAGACAAGACAGTAATTAGGGGAGTGAGTTATTTGAGGGGTTCAAATCAAAATATAAATTATTTCAGCCAACATAGCTTTAGCTTTTCAGTTCCCTTGAAAGCAATCATACACTAAACAAGTGATTTCTGAAAACTTGCAAATGAATTATAGGCAGTCATTCTAAAAGGTAAATTTATTTATTTCAGATTTTTGGCATGGTAGACTTTTTAATAGATTTTAGCAGTATATTAGTTAAATTTTTATTATATTAATTTTAGAAGATTTTTTTCTCTGTTTTTATTTTTTCAGCCTTACGTGTTTACGGTTACTTTGAGCTTGGAGAGTGTCTATTTATTTTTATAGCTTCCCAACTTTCAATTTTTTTCTAATTAATTTTGCATTACTTTGTTGTAATGGTCTCTCTGTATTCTCAGAGACTGTGGTTAGGAGTGGGTGCTATTTGTTAAGTAATGGATATATAATAAATGACTGGAAGGTCCACAGGAAACTGAAGCACTTGTACATAAGATGACATAAAATTTCAGTGTGAATTGATTAAAATTCCCCTCCCAATGCTTTGCCTGGTTTGCTATGCATATCTGCACTAGCCATTTAAAATGAGATATCTACAGAGCTCTTGGCACATCTATATTCCTTTTAAACTAGAGTTTGTTAACAGGCATAGAATTCACTGTCAGTCTATGTCAGCTGTAACACTGAAGCATTTATGCCAGGATATGTGGTCCTTAGCTTCAACAGTCTACTGGACAGAAGTGAAGAAAAGCAACACTGACCAGGGTATGGTTGTTTTGAAAAGAAAGCCTCTAATCACAGAGCCAGCTCCTATTCACCATACATTCATTGTACAGCCAAATGCAAATTGATGCCACCGAGAATTAAATGCTGAGCAACTTCAGTAATGTTCAGATCCAAAATTATAAACAAGTGTTTTGTTTATTTGTTGTTAGGTTGGTCAGCAAAGCAGGCAGATTTTATATTTGTAGTTCTGCTAGACAAATAGGTTGTGGAATTCTCACTTTTGCTCATGTCATTTATTGCGTCTTTTATAGAAGATAAAGTGGGTCTAATTTCAATCTTACAATTTCCTTGAATTCAGGAGTATAAAGTAAGAGAAAACTAGGACTTTTTATTAATTAAAAAAAAAAAAGGAGTTATGTCTTGGATTATTAATTACTATTTCCTCATGGTTTTATGGGTTACATTTGGCATCGTCAGCTTGCTATTGTAAGGCACTAGAGAAAAAAAGAAGGATTTGTTACAGTTTCTTATCTACATAAGAGATGCCCAAAATATAATCCCCTCCATCCACAGACACCAAAGTGTTTCAGTAATAGGAATAAAAGCGTGTGTTTTAACTACACAGCATAGCAGGATGCAGGGACTCATCAGCTAACAATGGCTGAGTTAGGTCCATCTAAGTAGCACAGTTATAGGAGAAACCAGTGCTAAATAGCAGGGTTGCACTGCTATTTGTTTTCTGCATTTGAAGTGCAGGTGGGTATCTCTGCATATCACTGTGCTGTGTAAATAAACCAACTTGCTCTGAGCTGCCTTGGGAATCTCTGAAAGAGCAAATGACCTTTTCACTACAAGGGACATGTGTACATGCACATTCATGGGCTCATGTAGGCCTGATATTAAGCCTGATGAAGACCAAGAAAGATTTCTGCTATCCTAAATAATCTTTGCATCAGATCCTGACTTCATATCTCTAGTTGTTATCCAGTTTTCTGGATAACAGTTTTCAATGTTAGAAATCTTAGTTATTTTAACTAATGCTAACACAGTGCTGTGCCTGGTGTCCTTACCCTGGTGGTTCTAATTAGACTTGGATGGATTTATAATTCTTGAGTGCAGAAAGGGTTCTTTTTGTGCAGTTTTGCAGAAAACCTCAGAATACACTCTCATGGTCAATGGTCAATTTTGCCAGCTGCCAGGAGGGTCCCCATGTCCTACATACCTTTTACAGTAACAGATCTCTGCTGCTTGGGTGTTTCCAGGCTGCCAAAATTGAGTCTCTTCCTAGCTGTTTTTTCCAGTAAGGTGTGATCTATAACTTTATCCATGTTTGAAATCTCAAAACAGACATCACTTACAGAACAAATATCATGAGCTCTGCACAGATGTTCTTCAATTAACAAGGGAATGTGCCCCAAATTCACCCATCAGAAAGCATACTCTCAGAACTGATGGGAAGTCATTCCTGTATTATCCATGTAACTACCAAACTACCCTTCTCTTGTTACTGGCATCCTGAAGTGAACACTGAAAATAATGAGACAGGTACAGTAAAAAAAAAAGTAATTAAAATAGTGGCATAAAGGCTAATCATTTCTGTACACAATGGATCATGAGTATGAACATCAACAGTTAAGAGGATCCTGACTGAAGGTATTAATACAGCTTCAAAACTTTTTATTTTCATTATCAACAGACTGTATAAATCTGCAGTTAAAGAACTAGCCAAATATAACTCTGACATTACTAAGAAGTATAGGCTTATCCCTTTACTCATTGTAATTAACATGGGCCATTTGTTAAATACACCAGCAGGACTCTTCTCTTTAAGGATAGGAAGAGCAAAAGAGTTCCTGATAGCTAGGCTCAAAAGCACAGTTTTCAGGAGTGAAAACTAGCTGGTGAATATTGGTGATAGTATGTAAAATTTACTATTAATGCTATTAGTATTGTGCAAATTTGTCTCAAGTTCCTTCAGACTTGTAGAACTTTTAAAAAGATAACATTTCATGTATAGTGTGTTGTAACACATCTGGAAGACAAGAAATTAAATTCATTTTAGTAAGATAATACATAGTAATTTGTTACAGAATAACAATAATTTCTGCTCGTGGATTTTAGATCTAAGGCTGCAATGATTACCAAAAGAGAACAGCAGTTTGAAAAATTGGTAAACAGTATACTTAGCAAAAAGGGGTGTCTATATAGATTCAGAGATAATTTAAGTAAAAAAGGATGAGCCTTGCTAATTTAAAATATTCCTTCTCACATGAGAACATGATGGGTCAATCATTACTCTGGTGTTTGCTCCACAGGCAGAAATTTTTAATGAACTCTTGTAGCTAATAGGAACTCCTTAGAGTGTTTTGTGAATTGCTATTTCACAAAGTGGCTCTGACAGCAAGCGTTTGACAAGAAGGATAAACATGGCTGCCTAGCACATCTGTTTATTTGAGTAAATCAGTCTTAGCTCAACTGGCATGTGTCCATAAGGCTGGATAATATCCTTCAGCAAAGTCTTCAGCAAGCAGAGGGATCGGGGATGACACAACTTTAATTAAAAGAGAGTTGCATAGATAAGTTTGGAGTATTTATAAAAATTGTTAAAATATTGTGTAATCCTGCCTGCCAGATTTGATATCTAGTTACTCTGTGCTAGTGTCATGGCTGACTGGGCCTTTCTCTGGCATTGTAATAGGGCTTTCTTTATGCCCAGCCTTTCCCGGTCCCTGTGCTTCTGAGTCACAGACACACTGTGGTCTTGGACAGGGGGATAACTACAGGATTGATTTGTGAGTAACTCAGTCTGACGATATTTTTAAGGGCTCTTATGATAGCTAAGGATGAACACCTTGTATGATCTCCAAAGATGTTCTGGTTAGCAAGGATATGTCAAGCATTCAACCCTCTGTACAAGGGTGAGATCTCCGACCTGCCTAAAATGTTGGTGTCACTGTATCTGATTGCTATGAGGCTTCTATTTTCATGTTTGTAGCGGCACCATCCAGTTGGGACTGTCACTTCTAGATCTAAGAGGATGAGATAATAATAACCTTTTGCCACTATAACTTTCAATCCATCTGCCTTACTTCTTTGTCTATGACATAATTTTAGCATTACTTGAATGCATTTATTTTATGGATTGATAATGCAGAATCCATGGCTGAATATCAATGCAAATAGAAACTAACTATCTTTAGAGGACTGCAAAAAAAAAGTGTTATTTAACAATTTAACGCTGACTGCGGAGGATGTTATGGAGCTACATAATAATAGCATCAGCTATATCAATCAGTAATGCCCGGTAGGAGTCGGAATGTTTTAAAGCTGACTGGACCCCTTGGAAAATGTCTATAAAGTATTGAGAAATACTGAGGAACATAAATAATTTTTAACAAGGAAAAGTAGCTGCTTAAACTATTATAACATACCTGGGTGTTCAGGTTGGGATTTTATGAGGGAATTCAGGAGAAAAAGGAGAGACACCAGTAATAATGCAATCTTACAAATAATGATCTAACCAGAATGCTTTAATGCTAGTATTAGAAGACCCTCCCAGTGTCTGTGTGAAATATGAAGAGCAGCTGTTTCTACTGAGGATTCACAAGTGAAGGGGCACTTCTTAAAACTGGAGACATCACCTGGGAGGTAAAATGGCTGCTTTAGCATTTGAGCCTGGATAATGCCAAAGGTGTGCAAGTTTCTTTATGTGAAAGATGAAAAGACTGTGTTCAGGTGAAATTGAGGTGGTGTGCATCACTAGACAGATCACAAAGGGAGGCACGGTCCCAAAGCACGCACAAATTGAGATGAAAAATGTGTGAGGAACATGTGTTTGGCCTCCTTTTGTGCGAGCAGGTACAGAATTTACTGACTCTGGTGTCTCAAGCTCAGGCTGCAGCAAAATGGACAGGACGGAGGCCATTTTTTAAGTGTGTCAAGAATTGCTGCCTAATATCAAGTATTCTGAGAACAGTGGCATGGTAGTACTTGATTTGGAATTTTAAAGAATGCTTTTAAATTACTTGAAAATACAGAGAGACCAGGTAATCTTCTAGGTTTCTTTGGAGACAACTGTAAATGAAGAAAAACTCAGCCTAGAGTGTGTGCTAGTCATAAAAAATTTTCCCAAAGATAGGAAGCAGAGAAGAGGTGCAAAGCAGAGTTTTATTTGACATCTTAACTAATGATCTGGAAGAAAGAACAGTAGGTTAATTAAATTCATAGATGGAATTATATTACTAGTGACAAGGTGGACAGCAAAATAATATAATAGGACCTACAGAGACTCAAAATTCCTAAGCAAAAAATGACAAAATTCAGCTGCATTGGTAGTCTAAAACAGATGCTGAACGAGAAAGTGTGCTGGAAGAGAAAAAAGCATATAAGGTTATAAAACCTCAAAATATAATGAGGACACAAGAACACCTTCTGCCCTACCTCATGTTAATTTTGGGTTACATATTGTTTATGTATTGTAAATTGTAACTTCAGAACCTAACCTAGTACTCCCAAGGGTGATTGAGTAAAGGCCGTTCAAAGGTGAACAAAAGAAAGCATCATCTTTCTGAAGTCGTGAAGAATTTGTTTATGACTTAAGAAAGGCAATATTTTTTTCTCTATGTATTTGTGTTAACATTATAAATTTAATACAAATTAGATGTCCTGAGCCTAGTAATAGACATTTTTCAGTTTTTTTTGTCAGCTAGTAATTAAAATACCTAGGAAAACAAAAGACCCTTGTAGAAGAACACTTTCTTTCTTTGCTACTAAGACAAACTGGTTAGAGCATGGTTAAAGTCAGGGGCAGAAGTACTCCATGTCAAAAGGAAATGAAGGAGCAATGCTTCTCTAATGTCTCTGCTGTACTGACAACTGCATTTTCTGTCTGGCTGTAAGAGGCATCCTTCTGGATAATTCAAGTTGCACTGACTGTAAGTTCTGAGTTTACAGTATTTATGAGGATTCTACTGACTGTTCTATATGATTTGCTACATATACAGCGTGCTACTCCATCGACACAGGACTAAGTATACTAATAATTATTTGATTGTTCAAGCGTATAATTTTCTCGACAGCACCTAGAGAGAAGCCCACAGTTAAAAGGCCTTTTCAAAATTCATTTCCATGTAAATTTTATTTTGTATAAAAACTATCTTTATATAAATATTATTCTCTTGAGATCATACTGTCTGAAGAACTGTGGTCATAAATAAGTGAACATGTGCTGTAAGAAGAAAATTCCACTTATTTTATGTGAAAGAAAACCCAAGAGCTCATATTGGGAAATACCTTTTTTCAGTTGTCAGGGTTTCAGGTGACATGTTCATCATAAATGAATAAATAAATAAATAAATAAATAAGAATTGGAGAGAAAAGAAAAGGGTAAGGTGATGGTAGATGACATCTACATATTGCAATCTACTCCACATTGAGAGACACAAACGGCCTGCAAGGCATAAGAAGAAGATTCATATTAATAGACTATTTTATTAAGGTGCAGTATGGTTGAAGGCCACAAAATAGCAGCATTCTGTCAGATACATGGTAGTTTACTGAGGTCTGATAATGCAAGAATGCACAGGATTTAGCCAAGTTACATTTTATTTGACTGCAACTGTATTACTGTCCATACTAGGATATGTTATACACATTTTCATATACGTTGTTTTGCTAGAGAACACATTATGTTCTGTTTAGCAGATATTGCCTTACTGATTTTTTTTTTTTAACTACTTTCAGGTATGTTGCAATGGGATTCTGCACGACAATAAACCTGGCTTCCAATGCTGCGAGGACAAGTACATTCCATTTATTCTTAGTTCACCAGGGGTTTGCTGCGGTGGTCAGATACACGCTGTGCAACCAAAACATCAGTGCTGTGGTGGTTATTACACTAGGGTATTAGTAGGTAAGAGACAACTCCTTTTCAGTGCTTGAAAGAAATGAAGCAGAGTTGATATATCTGTTAAACCAAGGAAAAAGAAAACATAGAAACAAATGTGGGATTTATCAAGATTTCTAGATGTCTTCTAGACTTGTGTTCAGTGGGATAAGCAAAGAAAATGCACTATCTGACTTGATCTTACAAACACAGTACACTCTGTTTATAAAAGAAAGGTTTAATTGATGAAACCTGATGATTGGGTCATTTCCCAGAGAACTAATTTATGCCAAACTATACTTAATTGCAGTAAGTGCTGCATAATGGGGAGGGCAGTTCTGCTTAATAGGAACACCATCAGGCAATTTAGTGGTGCGGTTTAGTTCTCTGCTTGACTTGACCCCATGTGATTTTTCCCTAGCCATTTCTTTTGCAGAACAATTGTTAGCTTTGGGAATTGATATTATGCATTACGTCACTTCTGCTTGGCTTTTTCATTGTCTACTCTTTTCTTTCTACCAGTGTTACAGATCTAAGTACACATCCCATGTGTATTACCTTTGATGGAAATTTATCCTATTCTTAAGGCTGATTATACTCAGTTCTCAGAACTGTTTGGGAAGTTTGCCAAAACTGTGCTTCTGTGCTAATGTCCAGAGTTTGGTTTTTTGGTGTGTTGGTGGGTTTTGACAGGGAGAGGGGAGGAAAAGTGGGAGGAGAGCCCTTTTAGAGGGCAGTGTTCAGAGCATATATCTCTTTGTAGGCAATTGTCAGGTCAGGAGCTAAAATGCTTCCATTACTCATGAGCTGGCACACATTCCCTAGACTCAGAAATGCTTGAATTTTTGCCAACACATTCAGCACATCCCAAGTTCTGATCCTTTGAAAAGTAATTCATATATCACAATATTAGAATGCCTTCCATGATGTCATCAGAAAAATGCTATCACATGTAAGAACCAGAGAAGAGTATTTTGCTGGCCTCATTAATCTCAGTGTACTGAAACTTAGAGATTATACTGTGACCTCTGTCCCCATCCAGTGGTCTATGTTAACTAGCTTAATGTTGTTTACATCAAGAAAGAAAACCACAGTGAAACAAAATGTCTTATGTCTGAAAGTAGTTCTTGGTCAGTCAGCACTCCACAAGCGTGAAACAGTGAATGTTTGAACATGGTTTTAAATTTTTTTTTTTTCTTTTCTAAGTATACTTGCTGCATCTTTTTCCATACTCTAAAGGGCAGCAAAATGAACAATGTTGGTCACTTTTTTCTTTTTTTCTTTTTTTCTTTTTATAAATATGCTAATAACCTCAAGCTAAATGTTAATGTGGGTCATTCTTTGATAAGGATAACAATTAACTGGTATGACTGCATGGTAGTTTTCAGAGAGGGAACATTTTCAAGCCTAGCTTGGAATGGATCCCATTTTGAGAGGTTAATGAGAAGGTTACTGATCCTTTGTGTCTTATGTCTAATAGTTCTTTAAAAAAAAAACCCAACAGTTTTATTTCCAATAGATGTAAGCTACATTCTGTGTTTTAATGCTTTCTCTGTGTAGCAACTAAATTAGATTCCAAGGAATGCAGTAAAATATGATGAAGTATCTAAACAGATTATATCTATTATACTCTAAAAATTTCTTCTCATCGTTTTTTGTTTATTATTGACTTTATTTGATAAAGTTATTTATACAGGAAACTCTCTAAGCATACATATTTCCCAGATGTTGTTTGGCCAGCTTGATAGCTCTAGATGTACTGAAGCACACTGGGCTGAAGGCATGAAGATTGCAAATTAGCAAGGCAGGAATCTCAGTTTCTGAAACAGTAGTGCACAAAGAAGTGCAAACATCCATCCCAGAACTAACATGGGAGGAGAAATTCTTAAAGCAGAGCAGAAGAAATATTGTTACTACCACACAAGCACCTCTTTGGTAAGGAATGTGAGGGGAAAGGAAAACAGTGTTCTCCCTCATCTGTTCAATCTCATCACCTGTTTATTGCTGACAAAAGCTCATTGGGTTTAGGGCTCTCCATAATTCCCAACATTTCAGAAAAGAAGGACTTAAGATAATACTTTCAATAAGAAAAATGTGTTTTAAAAAACAAAACCATTTCTTTTATTAACAATCAGGTATACAAATACTTTAATCATCTCTATTACCTGTCTTCAATAAGAGGAAAAAAAAACCTACTCTTTCCACAGACAAATGAGCCACAGAAAACATTTCAGAAAAGAAAGATAAAACAAAAAAGTAACTTCAGAACACTGGACCAGATCAAGTGCAGACACTAGTGCATGAAAACTATTGCCATTTACCACAATTTTTGTATCGTTTGTAGCAGTATCTACTCCATTCATTGCACACAGTTTACCGCAGCCCACCATTATAGTGTCAGTCTCGTTGACAGTCTTATCCTAAGGCCTTTTCCTGCAAAAGCTGATGTTTTTGCTTAAGTAGTAGCAAAACCCACTGATTGTGATGGTGGTATTTAATTTTTAAAGTGAGTTTAATCCTTAAGTACTTCGGAAAATGAAATCCTGAGCAACACTGAAAAACTCTAAGCAATGTGAATTAGTCCTTCAAAACAAGTTCGGAATGATTTTGGAGACAACAAAACCATGATCATAGCAACCATGAATTCTCTATCGTGTAGCTGCCTCTACTTCAAGGTTTTCAGCTGTACAATTATCATATTTACAGAAATAATTTTTTTGTTCTTCTCAGTTTGTCTTTGTCATGCTTGTATTTTAATATCTTACAGAGTCTTGGCCCTGAATTCACGAATACATATTTCTTTAATTGTTACTACAAATGAATATAATACTTTTATAGCGTTCTAAAGTACTGAGTCAGTTCATGCTTTCATGTTGAACATTTTGTACATGAAGCTACTAGTTTGTGAAGCCAAGCCTGTTGTTACCAGATGAAAGCCTTCTTGGGGATTTCAAGAGCTATAAATGCATAAAATCATTAATTGTATTCTTAAATTGACAGGGGAAGTATGTTGCCCTAACAAAGAGCAAAACAGAGTTTCGGTTGGAATTGGTGACTCTTGCTGCCAGGGAATGCCTTACTCCACATCAGGCAACCAAATCTGCTGTGGCGGATCCCTCCATGACAGTTTCAATCAGCAGTGCTGTGGAGGAGAAGTCATAAGCACAGACTTGGTCTGTTGTGGTGATGAAGAAGGTGGTACTGCGTACAAACCTCTTGCAGGTAACATAACTTTTCAAGAAAAAAAAGCTCTTAATCTTTCTAAATTTCTTGTGACACTAACCATTCAGCAGTGACATGCTCAGATTTAAGGTATGTATACCAATTTGTTAAAATGATGTTGCACTTTACTGACCTATTCTGATAGATTGTCAAATGGTGAGCTTTCAATAACCATTCTTTGCTTTTGTCCAAAAGCTGTAGATACCAGAAAATTCAAAAGAAGTGCATGATTTTTCATTATTCCAGTCAGGAAATAGAGACAGTCCCTTCTCTGAGTAGAGCTGAGGTTAGACTTGGCCACCTTATGCTGCCATGCATCCCAGTGCAGGGATTTTCCATTTGCTCTTGAGATGTGGGATTAGTCACCTAGAAATTACAGATTATGATGGTATCTGCTTGGTGGTCTATGTCCCTCGCTTGTGCATCTACACAGGGGTAAACCTGCTGCAGTTTAAAATTATCAGAACTTAATCCCTAGCACTAGTCCCTTGTTTATCTGTTGTACCCCATTAATCTCTTACACACCACAGGAAATGACTCCATCACTCAGAGGTACAATCTGAACCCTTCTTCCTCATAAAGCACTCTTGACTAGCTGGTAACAGAGATTGGAGGTATTCTTACAAACCCCATTCCAGTATTTTCATGTGTCTTTTCTTCCACAGTTATTAGCCAAGTGACATACCATCAGCCTTAGACTTGCTCAGAAACAATTGCAGTCTCAAAGGGGAACCTGATTTCAAACCACAGAAATAATGAAGGTTTACTACACGATTCTGCTTGGTGTACAAAGACGAGTAATGCAGCGCTTTCGCTGTAAGCGTTGCAGTTTGAGCCTCTAGTTGTACAACTAAGAATCTTCATATACAACTAAAAGTCCAGATCTGAAGGCTGAACTTCTCCTTTTCCCAAAAATGGGCACTATCTTCATCTTATTTTTTGTATTGACTGGATCCTTCAGCAGCTGTGGTATTAGAAGTACTCTAGCTCTGTGCTGACTGCCAGGAAGGGCGAATCAGAAGAGCCATTGCAGTGCTTTCTGCTGTTTCTATATTTATCCTTCCCTTCCAGTGGTGTCTCATGGAGTGTATGCTGCGAACAGCACCACTTGCATGATTTCAGCTCCCCCTCACTGTGATCCCTAATTGTGCCTGATCTACAGCGTCTACGCATCGCCGTATCAGCTCTGAACAAGGCCCTCTTGCATATCTACGCATTGTGTGGCTGCCACAAGACGGGGCTGGCTCATAAAACATCTCTTTATGTACTTTATTACTTAAACTCTTTTATTTGCCTGCAGGAGCCCTTTAACAAAATCACATTGAATTGACTTTCTCACACCAAATCAAATCTCCCCGGTCCCAGTTCAGTTGTCTTTGTCAATATGTATTTTATAAATGGAGTGAATTAACAGATGCTGTTGGAACAGAACTGCTGGGGTAGCGTTTATGTTTTTACTGCTCTCTCTGGGCAGATGAGTTGTGTAGGAGTGTAATACAGGTATCTTGGGATGAAAGTTATGTTCTTCATTTCAGTATATATGTATTCTTAACAGTTTTTTTCCTTAAATAGATATATTTAAAAAACCTTTATACCCCTCTTTTTTAAATGTGTTTAGCCTATAGCGCTCTATCATTTACACCATTTTTCTTGAGAATGGGTCAGAATGACATTTTTTTGGCTATTAAAAAAGAAAACAGTGGCTTTTTCATCATTCACAGGTTTTCTGTGAGGACTTAATGCTGTGAGCCAGCACAGCTGAACACAAATACAGGTTTGAAAGATGAATTACTGCCATAGTTGAAAAGAGATCTTATTCTTTTGCATTAAGCATAGAATAGATTGTGGTTTCTTATCATATCATTTCTTATCACATCACGCTCAATAGGTTTTTGCTTAATTTCTTGGAGTAATTCAGCCTTGCTAAATATGTCATGAAAACGCACAAGCCACGCACAAAAATCTACCTACTCTCTATCCCATTATTATAATGATTCTAATGGAATATACATTCTCACATAAAAACATAATTTACTTATGATTGGCAAATGGATAAGTAGAATTTTGCAAGAATGTGGTAATTGTAAAGCTGATCTCATTGTCTGGAAGGGGAAGAGGTAAATTGGGTGGCTTTATACAGAAGCTGAAATGCTTCTGAAACTCTGTTTTGCAGTTGGCGTGAATGTCGTGGTTAAAAATATAATTACAATTTGAAGCTTTTGTTTGGGAGTTTGGTTCCTTGAAAAAATGCAAGAAAAATGTGATCACTAAAAGTGCAAGCCTTTTGCACAGCCTTATTGTTGCATGACCAGTTTGAAAACAGTGTGTTTCTGCAGAATCTGGACCCATGTTTGCACTGAATGTTGGTTTAAGGTCTTGAATTGTAGAACTTTTTCATTTACCATAGTATACCTTTTCCAGAGAGTCTGTCCTACAAAAAGAGATCTTTTCTTCATCTCACATTAGTCTTTTGTAAATTTCTATTTTCTTATTTTTCACCCCTTGTTGGCCTTGTTTAATGGGGTGACCATAGAGACATCTACTGGCAAAGGCTGGCAGTGATGGCATTGTGTGCACAGATCCTCAGTCTCACTGCTGCAGTGTGATTATCCAAAGTTGTCTATTTCTGGCTAAAAAAGGATACATTCAGCTAAAGCAGCTCTTGGATTTTCTCTTATTAAAAAAAAAAAAAACAAAAAAACCAACAACAAACCAAAAACCTAGAAAAATGCCACTATACTGACATACCAGGCTCTTGAAAGGTGATGTTTTATACTGTTGTGGTTCCTGATCTGTAATAGTTGCAGTACCCATGTGTAAGCCAAGGATTTTTGGAGTAGTTTGCAATTTACACTGGCTCTGTATTTTGTTGATCCTCTATTCTGCCTCCAAAGGCTAAGCCTTTTAATACTCATTTTTCCCTTTTGAAAGCATTGGTTTTGCAGATTTGCTAAATTAGTAATTCATCACTCAGCTATGTTTGTAAATTTTTTCAGTTCCTGGGGATGATCATGAAACAATTGTTGACAGAAATCACTGTTAGCAGGAAGTGTCTTTTCCAGACCATGGATTTTCTTTTTGCTGTAATGCATTATGTGCCTACAAAACATAAATATATAAAGCATGACACACGCATTCCAGCTGATTTACAAACAAATAGTTTGTATTTTGGTATTTTGCTGAATTCAGCAAGGCTTTATAGGCATTTCTGGATCCTTAAGCAATTGAATAAAGTAATTTTTAGAAGGCAAATCAATCCATCAATATTACATGGTCCTATTTTGTTTTTCTTGGACCATATTTAAAATTGTACATTCGAGGTGTCAAGGTTCAGGAGTCAAGTGTTACATGTGATAAATTAAGCAAAGGTCAGAGGCTATGCAATGCAGTTTCAGAAGATTGTCTACCTCTGCCTTTGCAGCTCATTCATGCTGAAGTGATGCACTATGGGAATTACTACCAAACTCTGCTCTGCAACATCTGCTCTCCCTAAGTGAGTTAGTGCACGTCAGACATCTTTATGTCAGAATATTGCAGTGATGGATGCAGTCTTCAGAAAATGCTGCATAAAAATCTGGTGTGCCGTTCTGGCCATTAAGTGAAATTACTATTTAAATTAATGGCGCTGTCACAGTTTATCTGTGCAAAGAATGAACGCTGATTAGGGTATTAAGTAATTAGCAATTTATCACACTGGAACAACGTTGATAATAATTAAAGAAGTAATGGTTTACCAAAGAAACTAGAAAGGGAGTCACTTCTTGTTATGTGAGTGAAATCTTGGCTGAAAAATTTAATTCAGTTAAACAAAGATGAGGTTCGCAGTGAAAGAATACAGCCTTGTTTGTTTCAACAGAAAAACAGGTCATTATCAAAATTTTAGTTTGCCTGTCAAAAGTCCCTTGGGGCTGTCTGAGTTGCTTATTAGTATTGAATTGAGTCATTTTCTGTGTTAATTCTCTATGTAAAATTAGTAGAATGCTACCACAATTTGGAAAAAGGGTATGAACAGAAGGAAATATTTACCTCTTAGGTTGCTGGTGATCACAGTTTGATTGCTGTGAATAGAACCAGCCCTGTAAAAAGGTGAAGTATTCAAGTAAAATCACCATTTTTAGTCATTCCAGTGATTAGAATGAAATGCTCTGAATGCTTTATCAGGATCATACCCTTAAAGAGTAATTTTCATTATGTATGACTTCCTAAGAGGGATTTGCTGTAATAAATGGCAGTGAGAAAAGTGGCCACTTCTGCATGTGTTTTAAATGTCTACATACTACAGAATTAATATCAAATACAAAGTACTTTGTAGATGTAACAGTAATATTTAGGCCTGAGTTTTTGTGTGGTATCTTTCTAGTTGATTTAGTAGTAACATTTATTTCATTGCCAACTATCAAGGTGTTTGTAGCATTTGGTTCAGAGCTAAAATTTACTCCTTTCTTTAAATTTTGTAGGGTTCAACACTGGTATTTCAGAGCTGCAGAATAATTCCTGTGGATATATGCCACACTACACTAGTTATGATGAGTTTTTTTTTTTTTTTTTTTAAAGTAAATTATTAAAAATAGAAGAAAGACAGTGGAATTAATTTTGGCAGATTATCAATTACACTAAAGAAATGCAAATTATATTTCAATATTGGTTTCTTAAGGAGTAATTCTCTGTATTAAATAACTGAAGCTTCACTGTGGATATTTGGCAAGTCACCCATTCAGTTCTACATACCTAGTACAAACCCCCACTTAAAAATATAAAATCTAATGTGAAACTTTCTGACATGCTAAGATGCACTACTGGAAGACTGCCTGTCTTAGGGGGAATGAATGAGACCTGACTGGAAAATACATGGAGAAGCTTTCTCAAGTCCTATATCCTACAGGAAATTTTCATCAACAGTCTGCCTTCGACCTGCTGTGCACAGGACCTTTGTATGGTATTTCATAGCAAAGGTTCTTACAAAAGTTCAGCAATGGTGTAAGTTGATTGTAGGGGATCTCTGTTTATTCCTCTAATTCTTGATTATTTTCCGGAGGTCTACAAGTCAAGATGCTTACTTCGGTCACCTCACATTTGAATTTAATCTCACTTTAGCTAAATCTGCATAATTCCAGTTGCTGATGGTTTTATGCCAAGTCGTAGTGCATTCTGAGCTTTGTCCTTTCTTTATCTATTTATTAACTTACATTTCATATTCAGATATATTTTTTTGATTTTTTATTCATTTCAGGGATGTTCTGTTGTGGGCAGGAATACGTAAATGTGTCAGACACCATATGCTGCTCAGGTTCCAGTGGTGAGTTCCTAGCACATGCTAGAAAGAATGACCAAGTGCCAGTAAAATGCTGTGAGACTGAACTTATTCCAAGGAGCGAAGAATGCTGTAATGGAGTTGGATATAATCCTTTGAAATATGTTTGCTCTGACAAGATTTCAGCTGGAATGATGATGAAGGTAATTGATAGAAAATCTCTCGGTAGCTCTGATTTGACGATGGAAAGAGAAATACACTGTTCATAACTATTTTTCTAAAATAGGAATATAAAAACTCTTGTGTGCATTATTCATTTTCACATTACATCCATATTAATACCGAATGAGTTCACCATGATTGATGTTATTGCAATGAATTCTAAAGGAATTAATAATGATTAGCTGCCTCTGTGAAGTGTTGCCCAGCACTTCAGATCAGTACAGTGGCTAAAAGCTGGCATACTAACAAGACTGGCATGTATAGCCAGCTTCCGTTCTGTGACCACAGTTCCTGATGATGTTCCTTAAGTGGAAATTGAAATTGAAATGGCCAGTTCAAAGTATAAAAATGCTATTACATTTCAATTTGGGCAGGCAGTATTCTGCAACCTCCTAAAAAAAGTATAAATAAAAATAAAGCAATTTATATTTTCTTGATGACTTCATCCTGATCCTATAGAAAACCAGTGGCTATTTTGGCATAAGGTTCAGCAGTACTAGGATAGGTCTCTGTATAACTTTTAACAACAATGAGGGTATTATATTCTGGTGCCTTTCGTGCCTAATGAATTATACAGTTTATTTTTACTCTCTTTTAATATATGAGTAAACTAAGCACCATAAAGGCTAATTCCACTTTTTTTTTTTTTTTGTCTAAGAGTGGCCAGTGACTATAGATATGAGCATAAGACAATTTGACCAAATTTTCAAAGCTTCGAAGGCTTGCAGCTGCAGTCAGATTTAATAGAAATCTTCAAGAATTAGCATCTTTGTGTTGTAAAGCTGTAAAAATATTGTGAACTGTTGTTACAATTTTTGTTTAAGAAAATTAACATTTCAAAGGATGGAAACACTGTTCACATATATGCATATAAATTTATAATTGTATTTAAAGAGAGAGGGGTAGAAACTGGGTGATAGAGAAAGCAAGATTGTTAGATATTGTGAATTCCACAATATGGAAATCAGGTAGATATTGTGGAATTTATCGCTATAGTAAAAAGAAAAACAGACCCCATCCTGCCACATACAGGTGTTCCTGTATCCTTTTCATTTCATCTACTAAGTTAATGCACAAATATTTCTTCCATCTTCTCCTTTTCATGTGAAGATTTTCATGTCATTTCATTTTCAGACTGAATAATTTTCTCCTAGAGAAAATCCAAGTGTTGTGATGAGTCAGCTACAGTTCCTCAATGCATTGTGTTAGTAGATCATGCAAGGCAAAAAATGACTGAGAATAGGTTAATGATTTCTGGTAGATAACATGCTACATCCATGCCTTAGGTATAATGTATAAACAAAGGAAGCGCTTTGTATTTCACTTACCCTCAGTAGGAAAGAGATAGCAGTGCTGGCTTTCTGATATGTATAGATTTACTAATAAAAGGACTGATATTCTGAGATGTGTTCTGTAGCTACTTTGTATGTGAATCCAATCCATCCATATCCTACTATACTGATATCTATCACAATGTAATTTTTGTGAAAGTGCCAGGTTTTGGAAATTAAATTAGCCTAAGTTCATAACCAGCTAACAAACTAATTTCAATAGGTGAATTAAGGAAGCATTACATATAATCTCTTTGTTTTTCCTTCTGAAGTTTGTAGCCTAATGGGCACAAATATTTGTAGAAAATATTGCAGTACATCTCTTCCTGCAACAGCCTATATTTTATGAGAACTATTGCTCTCTAGCTTATGGTTTGGTAAAAATATTATTCCATGAATTTTAATGGAAAGTTCTGGATGTTCAGTGTATATTTCTATTTCTGTGAATTGTTCTTTATGAGTTAAATCTTATATCTGCATCAAAGTTTGCAGAGGTCTTCTTACTGCAGCAAAACTGCTGTTTAGGAGTGATGTGGCAGAGGACAGAATTTATATCGCCCATGGATAGAGTTCTCAGCCTTGACATCTGCCAAGGAATTGCACAGAGCCCTCTTGTGTGCTTGGCAAGCTATGTGAGGGGCTGGGAGTTCGCTGCTGATTTGCCACAGGATATTGGCCTTTGCAGGAGCAGAATGTTCAAATTCTAAGATGAAATCCTGTTCTTATTTGATTATAGACACTTCTACTTTCAACAAACTCAGTCACTTGGGCTTCCAGCTGTATAATATTTGTGGTGTTTTCATGCAGGGACCCTAAGAACAAAAAAAAAGTTTCTTTTAGAAAGGATTATAAAAGTGTTAGTGACCAATGATGGCAGACAGGCCAAAGGCTGAAAAGGTCTCCCATATGCTAGAACTATCAATGTATTCAATGTGTTTGCTTGATTTGTGTGCTGCATAAAGACAGAGAATACTAATGTAAGCATTTGTAAAGAATGTATATATATTAACAAGGTATGTGTAATCCTCAGGTAAAAGAAGAATGCAAGGCTAATATCCTTTGTCCTTTATCGATGGAAGCAACAGCAAATTGTGGAAAATGTGACTTTGATCCTAAGGAGAACATCTGTGCATGGATAAAAGGTTCATGGAATCCTGCAGAAAGGGAGATAAAGGAAGGTGTGTGTCCAGATGAAGAGGAGACTGTCTACACAGGAAGTCCAAACCAGTATTCATTTACAGGTAAGGAAAAGTGGCATATCATATTGGTGATTTGCTAGTGTATTTAATTCACTCTGGAGAAAGAGATGTCCTGAATGCTATCAAGTATTCTAATTAAATGTGAAGCAGTTGTAGTGAAGTAGCATCCTTTAAGAATTAATCTGTACATCAGGACAGTATCTTCAGGGAAAATAAATGAGTAGTAAGAGGTTCAGCGGAATACATAAGGTCTGAACCTGCCTTCACAAAAAGTTGATAGAAGCATTACTGTATCAGAAAATGGCCCTGACTAAAGGACCAACATCCCTATCTATCTGTCTTTAAACATAGAATTAGTCCCATAGGCACAGTGTGGGGGGGGGGGGGGGGGGGGGGAGTTATTTAGTATTTTGATAAGACTGAGATGACCTGTATGTCTTTTTCTAGACCTGAATCTCGAACCTTTTATCACATATGAGTACAGAGTGGCTGCTTGGAATAGCTATGGAAGAGGCTTCAGTGAAATTGGCAGAGCTGTCACTAAGCAAGATGTGCCACAGGGTGTGAGTCCACCAAAATGGGCCAAAGTGGATAATAGGGAAGACATGATACTTCTAAATTGGGAGGAACCACTTCAACCAAATGGTATTGATATATTTTAAAAAAAGAATATGTTCTAGCATTTAGCTGACAGTATTTCAAAATCAAAAACGTTCCTTAATTAATCACTGATGCTGTAATATAAACTCTGCAAGAAGAATTTGCTCTACTTGGAGATCATCATTTTCATTGCAACTTAGAGTAGAGTAACTTCACAGAAGACAATTTGTTATGTCTCTAAGAAGCGCCCAGAAGCCCCTTTTGAGGACGGGTGCAATAATAATTGGCAAATATGATCAGAAAATCAAAACATGTTACAAAATATTTGGAGTTTTAGGATTGGGGAGGAGTGGGTGGTACTCATGTTTCTTTCAGAAACTCTTGCTCATGAATTTCAAACAGTGAGAAAACTTGGAATAACTCTTTTAATAAAAATTGAGAAATACTGAGATGTTGATGTAGAGGTTGAGGAGATTATCTGGTAATTGACATTAGTCATTTAAACAGGATGATTGTCTGTTACAGGGGTTGCCTAGAGATTTGATTTAGTATTTTCTGTCTGCAGAGTAGGTTATTATAGTATACCATCATACAGGATTTCTCAGCTAACAAAAGGGAAAACTTTCTCTCTGCAATAGGTCTTATTATTCACTATATCATTCTCCGAAATGGAATTGAACGTTTTAGAGGAACAGAAATGAGCTTCACAGACACAAGTGGTGTCCAGCCATACCAAGAATATTCGTATCAGCTGCGAGCCTGCACTATTGCTGGTTGCACAGACAGCAGCAAGGTTAGTGAATTGGTCTTTATGGAACTGGTGCCAGAATTTTATCAGCCAGCATGGTAACGTAAAAATGCTTTCGGAAAGGTGTAATTTGAAGACATGATGATTATTGAGTAAGCAAGTGAAAAACATCAATAATCTTGTTTGGATTCAACTACTGACAGGTGATTATTTGGAACCTAAGGTTGATACAAGCAAGTGGAAGGAGAAGGCAGTGTCTCAGTCTTGGCAAAGCTGAAATTGCACTGTAGGAACTGATGTTTGTTAAAGAGAAAGCTGTACATGATAGAATAGAGCAAGGAGTATTAAAATGCCTTTTCTCTAAGCCTTGAAATTAAATCTTTGCTTCTCACTAGGAGGTCTATAGCCTCTCCTTCCTTGGTATTTCCTAGTTTATCTGCTTTAGCTCTAGTCTATCAATTTGTTCAACAATCTTCTTATTCTGAGCCTACATCCACTATACTACCCTTCAATGGATTTCCATGTCTGCATCTGCTTCAGGCTTTACACTCCCTTTGTGAACAACCCGCCTCTGCTTCAATTTTAAACAAACAGAATCTCTTTCTTCCCTTTCTTACAGCTTCATTTCCTTTTGTATCACTCTGAGTCACGGATGCCTTTCACCAGCATTGCTATTTAACCAGCTCTAGTTCATATTCTGAAATTTACTAGCTTTATTCGTAATTTGGAAAAACTATTTCTTAAGGTGACCTTTTTTTCACAATGATATCCTTGCCTCTGTGAAAATTAATTTCTAGGACTGCACATGTGCAGTCTGTGGGGCAGAGGTGTGGAATAATCACTGTGCTTTGTAATTATAAAATCTTTGTAATTAAAAAGTGGTTTTTGTTTGTGGTTTGTTTTGGTTTTGGTTTTCTTTTCAGATGTTTAAATGTTTTTCTTATTGGTGCAAATCTTAGCTAAAAGTATAAGAAAAGAAACACTGATACAGAGGGATGGAAATAGGCACATAGACCACTACCTAGACACAGAACTGTTGTCTGGAAGCTGTGTAGGCATAGTTGCTGCAACCATTGGCCTGACCTAATAATTCCTGCTTATTTCACTTGTCTGTAATTAAGGAGCTTACTGTTTCAAACACTGAAGTCTGCAAGTAGAGACAGATTCCACCAAATGCACTAAGACAATATATTATAGAGGTCACATTTTATATTTACAGCATAATATAAATACTTTATGGTGGTAATAACAGGAAAAGAAAAGGGATTCTGAAAGAGAAAAAGGTCTGACTCACTTATTAAACCAGTGCAATTTGGAAATTCCTCTTTAGGTGATGGTAGAGAATATGTCAATAGAAAATTAACTTTTTCCTTTTTCTCTTTTCTTTTCTTTTCTTTTCTTTTCTTTTCTTTTCTTTTCTTTTCTTTTCTTTTCTTTTCTTTTCTTTTTTTCTTGTTTTGCTTTTTTTTTTTTGTAGAAAGAGTGTAACAAGTGCAAAGTTATGCTATCTTTCAAAATCTTTACAAAATATCTTTACAAAAATATGGAGTTGTGAATGACTACAATAGAGTTCAGATTGCATGAAGGCTTAGCCCCATGTTTACTGGTGCTTAAAATATATGAAATCAGGCAGTTAAAATGCAGAGACACTGACAAACCATATGGAAGAGAGTTATCAAGAGTTTTCAAGCAGTACAGTTTTTTTGTTGTTTCACCCTGTGCTATACACTGCAACTAAAATGTGGTGGACCTGTTGTGATAAATTGTAGACATAGACTTATGTAATGTATTCAAGGTCAGATTTCATTGTGAAAAAGGAGGAAAAAAGTAACTAGTTCTCCAGGCCCTTGGTAATGATATGCCAGCCCAAACAACATTTTAAAACAAAAGTGACATTCTCATTGATCATGGTATCTAGTGTACTATTACATTAAATTGCTGTTTAATTCATATGTCTTCAGGTAGTTGCAGTCACTGTCCAAGGAGTCCCACAGAGTGTTCAGCCACCAGACGTCAGTGCTTTGAACTCAACAGCATTACATTTAAGCTGGATTGCACCCAAGAAACCAAACGGTATCATCAGAGAGTACCAGATCAGTCAAGTAGGGAAAGGACTTATATACACTGATGCTGCAAGCAGAATGCAGCACACAGTATCAGGTAAGGAGGCAGAGCTCTCTGACAGACTAGTGTCCTGTCCTTAAGATATAAGACAGTATTAACATATTAAAAATGCTTCTTGTCAGTAACTTTTAAATCCCCAGTACTCTGCACAGTTTAGAATGCTGTATCTTGACTTTACATATCTTAAATTTTTTTTTTTTCAACCTCTTAATTTCTGGCTGCTGTTTCTTAAAATATTAAGGGATTTAATTTCAAAATTTTAAAATAAATCTGTCCAGCTCAATTCATGATGCATGCTTTGTGGTGTGCTCGAGGTCTCAAACATTCTGTGTGGGCTTGCCATCCCTACACACAGATGCAACTCTCTCTTTTACCATGATTAATGTGCAGTAATGCAGTTGAAGTCACTAGTGCTACTGTGAATGTATAGCAGTGTAGGAGCAAAAAGCATCCATACTTATGCCCTGGGATAATAAAAGGAAAGAAGACAGAAAGGGAAAGATCCTGTGTTCTGTTTATAATCATATATATTGCTTATAGCCGTTTTCTAAATACTTGGTGAAATTTCAGTTGTGTGTATGTATCTAAAAGAAGCTTTAGTCAAGGTATTTTGGGGGAAGGTCTGACTCAGACCTCAGGTATGTTATTTTCACATACTCAATTTTTAGTTATATTTGAATGTTGCACTAAAGCAAAAATATTCTTAGAAACTTTACTGTCTAAGATAAAACAGGAACATAAACATTCTGCAATATCTTTTTTGACTCTTTGAACTCATGTTGCTTATCAAAATCTTATATCTATAGTTTTCAGGAATTCATAAATACATTTTTTTTTCCTTTTTTTTTTCCAGATGAGTAGGAAACTTAAGAGATTTTTTTACATTATACACACCATATGATAGCCAACCAAAGAGTAGAAATTAACTGAAGCTTCATAAAACCTAAACAGCATACACAGCACTCTCAACTACCCCTCAAAGCATGAGTCCTGGGTCAGAATGGATCCCTTAGTGCTTTAAGAGTTTGTCCTTGCTTTAGTCACCCACAGAGGAGTAAAGGATTGCTGTTCCTCTTTGACAATATCATTCTCAAGTGTGAAATTCATCAGCTGTATATTATACCTGTCTCCATATTTGTTGCTTCTGGACATGAGATATTAACTGGAGTATGCCAGTTGTTGGTAAGAGATTTAGAATTGCTGTTGTAAGTTTATATTGTAAAGAACACCTACCAACAAGGAATGATTTATCAAACCCATAGAAAAATAATTCTTTTGCTCCAACTGTTCTTCTCAAAAGGCATTTGTACATCCAGAGTAACTGAGATTTTAATGCAAACGATACTGGTTTTCATACTAGTTGGAAGGGAGAGGTAATGAAATTGCCTCCTGAAAACTAAGGTTTTTTTTGTTGTTGTTGTTGTTGTTGGTTTTTTTTTTTTTTTTTACCTTTTTGTGTGCCTGTTCCATTGAATCATGCAGCTATGTTAAGCTAGGAGGGAAATAAGTGATTGTTTCTCCTGACAGTCATAATCAAATCTTATGCTGTTTTCTGCTGGAGCTTCCTTGGGTGATAAAGTGGAATTCATGGCACTGATTTATCAATGTGGATAATTATTGCTCTCTAAATTAAAAGAATAAGATAAAACAATCAAATTTATTTCATACATAATCTCAAATGTTTGAACTGTTTTCTTATTCCCTGTGGCTGTATGTTTTGATTTTCCCATCTTTTTTTTTTCTTTTCTTTTTTTTTTAATCTGTCCGCTTTTCCCTGAGCAACAGTTGGACATTAATGAAGCTGTAGCATTAGTATTTCTTGAGACTTTGAATCTAGGGTCTTGCAAATAACAGTCGAGAAGGCTAGCACCTTGCTACTGCACCATTGTCTTGCTGCTTATTTTTAATTACATCAAAGCTTTGGAAACATGATCCCACAAATGCTTTGTGGGAATAGCGGTGAATGTGCTCATCATGTGAAATCCATAAATTGCTTATAATCCTCTCAAGATGTTAAAAAAAGCATTAAGTAATTGAAGACAGGAAGTCCTCAGTTAATTATTTAGAGGTGTTATCAATGCTTTAAGCAAACTGAAGCATTTTCTGCTATCTCACTGAGTTGAATGCCACTGGGACCTAGGGGCAGCAGCCATCATCTTCTCATATTCTCTAATGCAAACAGCACATGGCAGCTTGTCAATAAAAGACCTTTTTATATCATTTATTACTGAACACTTCCACTACCCTGTACAGAACAATTTGGATGACAGTTATGGCATTGTTTCACTTTGTGTTACTACTACTTTACAAATGGGCCTGCTAATGCTTTGCAGTGGGGGCTAGGCGGAGGGTAAGAGTGAAGAAAATAATTAATGCAGTTGTAAAAGAAAGCTAAGAGTGCCCTCTTCAGCAGCAGCAGGTGGGTTTGTAGCAAAAACTCTTCTTAACTCCCCCTTTTTAATATACAAAAGATAGTATCCCAAGTAAGATGCTTTACTGAGAATTTGTAAGATCAATCATCTTTAGGTAAAAGCCAAGCAAGATCACTGATGTTATTTTTAGTAAAAGAATCTTAAGAAATATTTTATGACTGAATGGTTTGAAATTCATTCATCTTGAGCATATTCTCCATTTCAGGGTAGTGAAAACTGAACTGATACAGAAATGTTGTTACTGGTCAACTCTATCTCCATGCAGCACTGAATCATTAGTAATATTTAGCTAAAGGAAGCTCTTGGAGGTGGAGGGTTTGTGTGAGGCTGTGGTCAGCAATCTGCATCCTCCCGAGGAAAATTCCCACAGCAGTGCCCAGGAGCATTATCATGGGAGCTAATTACTGACCTTGCTGGAGCCATACCCACAAATGGAGACAAACAGTATCAGAAGGAATTGATTTGGCTAATAGAACAATGCATTCTTAAAAAACCCCACTGTTTCACAGCCTTTTGGCAAATGACAACTGCTGCAATAACAAAAAAACAAACCCAAACCAAAACAAACCCAAACCAAAATTTAAAAACCCCACAGTAACAGACCAAAAAGAAAAGGAGAGGAGAACTATCCTCTAGTGAATAATCAAATAGTGAGATTGGAAAAACAAAATGCTGTTTATGTTTCAAGATTATCTTGCTTGTTATTTTTATTATTAATCACATACATAGATTTGCACAGAGCTTTTCAAAGCGTGCATAAGACAAGCTATCTAATGCAAAGCTTTAATAATCTAGATAAAAATCTGCTGTGACTGCTCCATGTATGACTAGAGGTTTCGTGTATCAGAATTTCACTAATAAATTTAGTGAAACCATGTGCTTTTTTTTAGTGCTCATTTTTCTCTTTAAAATGTAGTTGTAAATGAGTATTGCTTTATTATGCATGTTTCCTTTAAAAGTGAACATGACTCCCTTTAGGGGAATTCAAGTAATTTGTTGCCACAGTAATCTTTTCTATCCTGAAATGTTAAATACTTGGCTTTCCTCCATGCCTTTGCCTCTCTCTGGTCTGCAACTGTCATTTTCTCCCTTCTTACTTTTCTACACACTGTTCAGATGATTTTTCTTCTCTTCCACTTCATGATTAGGTTGCAGCCAGGGCTGTCCCTCTGAGTCATCTCTTTATTTTCTCTCCTTCATGTCTTGTTCAATTTGTAAGCAGACTGCATGTCTTTCACTCAGTATTTTATCTTTCTACATAACTGTTGATTATTCTTTCTCTCTATTTGTTTGTAATATATCGTAATTAAAATATCTTCATACTGGCTATGAGCAAGGATTTGTTTATAAACAAAGATATCGCACAGACTTTTTTTTTGTCACGGAATTGCATTCTTCTTGAAGTAATTACAATTAGGCACAAGCTACATCAAAAGCATGTTATTAAGGTCACAAAGCCACACGCTTAAAAATTGACTTGTATAATGCATATGAATTGACTTGTATAAACCTAATTCAGCCTCTTTTCACACAAGCAGTCTGTGTTACACAGTAGTGTAGTAATTTGTACATAAGGTTATTGCCCAATTCGGTTCACAAGCTGTGACTCTTCCAGGGAGAAATAAAATGAACAGCAACAACAAAAAAAACCCCTCCTTTATGTAGGACTGCAGACATGTAGGACTTTTGTCATGTTAGGTCAATTTATTACTTCTGGGAAACTTGTTCCTAATTCTGCATCTGCCCAGAGATGAATTTCCTTTCTGCCTGGCAGAAGTCAGGGAGGTGCAAGCCTGAAGTTCATGTGAACATGGAGGACAGTGAGGGATGGTGCCAACGCAGAGGCATAAAATGTGGCTTGCTGAGTGGCTGGTGGCACTGGTCACCAAGAGGAAGAGAGAGAGAAGTGTCAGTGTCCTGGGTGGATGGCCAAACTCATCAGTTCTCTGTTGAGCTGCCACCAGCCTCCCCTGAGGCCTTTTCCCAGCCATGCCCACAGGCCCACCATGTTCCAGCCCAGCCCCAGGGATGTGCCTGGCTTGGGGCTGACCCCAGACTGCCCTGCTCCCCATCTGAGGTGGTAGAACATGCCCTGGCAGGTTTCACTAATCCTGTGGGATGCTAGGTTAGAAAGCTACAGCAAATGAAGAGTGGGACAGCGTGGAGGAGAGACCACCTCTGGATTGAGGCAATTGGCTTCTGTTGTCCAGGGCATTAATCTCTACAGGTACTGAGGAAGGCACATCTCAAGCTTTCACAGTTTGTCATGACCATGTCGTCTTCATTTTCTGGACACCCTGCCTGAGACCTGGGGACTGAATTTCCTGAGCTCTTGGAGCTGCTGCTGAAGGCACCAGTTGTGCTTGGATATATGAAGTTTTGCAGAACACCAGGTAGTCTGAACAGCCATATCCCAGGCATCCCAAAATCCTCCTTGCAGGTCCAGAGAACTTTTTGTTTCCCTCAGTCTCTTTGAGTCAGCATCCTGTTTCTGAGAAAGATACATATTTCTTTTTTTATTATTATTATTTTATTATTCTGGTTCTGGATTAAGCCATTTGCAATACTCATCTGTTCGGTGTTAGTAAAGCAACTATACACTCCAGGGGTGGACACTACAAAAAGTCTCAAATTACATACAAATAGGCAGCCCAGAGACCATGTGGTGGAGGGGATTTAGATAGGACTGTGCCACAAAGCCTGTTTACAAAGGGGGTCATATTGTACAATGTCCTAACACTGAGATTTCCTAGTTTATGAGGGTTCAGTTTTGCACTCTTAATATTTTCTGAGTTTTTGTGTATAGTTTCCTTCTTTTACTGTTTGTCCTGTTCACATTCAGAAGCAGGAACTTCTTTTTTTTTTTTTTCATGTATTATGAGGTGTTACTAAGAGGGTCCTTGAAAACATGTGAGAGAGAGGTTTTCACTGTCTGTGCCTGGTAATATTTTTAGGATCAACTTTGAGAAATACTGGAGCATAGTCTTTGAGGAAGCCTGATCAGCAGTTAAAGCTGATCTCTTAGGTATTCAAGATGGCCTTGCAAAGGTCTGCATCTTTAATGATTTAACTGTAAGAAGCCTTTAATGAGTGTCCAGAAATAGCTATTTTAAAAGCTTACTATCTTAGCCAAATTTTGGGTACAATTTTATAAGAAAACCTGAAGTCATATTCTTAAGGAGCAGGCAACTTGATGTCAAATCTAAAGTCATTGACACACAGCACAAGGATGTTTGAAAATTTCCAAGGAAAGGTCAAAGCAATATATTCTCTTTTAGTCTTATTCAAGGATGTCCAGTGTAGAAGGTTTAAGTTTAAAAAAAAATT
This sequence comes from Todiramphus chloris collaris, assembly GCA_025345505.1. Taxonomy (NCBI): domain Eukaryota; kingdom Metazoa; phylum Chordata; class Aves; order Coraciiformes; family Alcedinidae; genus Todiramphus; species Todiramphus chloris. Next base: position 31,610,223 of record JANVCC010000020.1, on the reverse strand, counting down.
ACAAGTAACTAAAATGAATATCTTGTAATGAGGAAAGCTTGGTTATCAATCCTGCTTCTAACTGCTTTATAGCATTTATAGTAAAATCTTGTAACAAATAGGAAAAAATAGGGTAAAATATTGAACTAATGGGTGTTGGGAAAGGGACAGGAACAGAGTATCTTTGAACTTTTTTTCAATACAGTAGATTTCATGTTTAAGTAGAATAGTTTTGGGATTTGTTCTTACTGTTTCAAATATATTTGTAATAAATTTTCAAAACAATACAGGCTCTTCAGCTTTTCAAGTCCAAAACTCTAAGCCATTATACTTTCAGGTACTTACCTGTTGGAAACCTTTGAATGTCTATGGCCATTGCCAGTGATGGAGATTATGTCTATGCCAAGAATGTTTAGGTGCTTTTCCATTAATTTTTAACCATTTTGTACAGAACAGAGTAAAAAACCGCAATGAAGTAACAACAACTACAAAAGCCAAACCAACACCTTAGAGACTGGGTAAATTTTCAGGTGATAATCTGGGCTAAGATGCGGACTGTTGTTATTATGCTGCAAGTGCCATCTAAATTAATTGATATGAAGCTAATTCAGATATGTCTATATGAGGAGCATCCATAGATCCATTACAGCATAGATTCACATTCAATCTGAATTGTTTTATGAGATCTTTTTAACTACTAAAGGATATCTTTCTAAATTAGCAAGAATTGACCATTTCAGTATTATTCAGATGCATAATAAGAATGATTCATACTTTATGTTTGACAGAAAAAAATAGTAAAAGTTAACTTTAAGTCCAGTAACTTTCTATGTAGTGATGTAATTCTTGGGATGCCTGTTGTCAATGTCTCAGTCTAACCTCTGCTCTTTCTAGGTCTGCAGCCATACACTAATTACAGCTTCATGATCACTGCATGCACATCTGCTGGGTGCACTTCTAGCGAACCACATTCAGGTCAAACTTTACAAGCTGCTCCTCATGGTAAGGCAGAAAGACTATCTTATAGAACTGCAAAGAGATGGTCATATTGGCTTGTATTTTCTGATGGTTTAATGGGGTGCAAAACTCCACTATCATCCAACAAGCTACCGTGTATAAATTTAGACAAGAGAATCCACTTCTCTTGGAGTGTTTGTATCTTAACACACTCTTCGTACTGACTGCCTCGCACTGCATTTCTGCTTTATTTTTGTGGCAATTTCTCCAAGTTAATCTTTCAGTTGGCAAGGTTAGAATTAACAGATGCGTATTTTTTAAAGCACAAATAAATATGCAGAGGCAGTTGGGCATATAAAGGCTGCAACCTTTGGCCTTGTAGTCCATTAATCTGTACCTTGTCTAGTTGGTTGCATTTGATGTAAGATAAATACAACAAGCATGTTAAATTCTCTCTGGCAATGTTTTATGATTTCATTACATTGCTGAAAGCAACAGCACAAACTGTGGGAAAGGAAAAAACCACTTTAAGTTTCTGTCATAAAATTAAAGTAGTGTCATTGTGATGTTAACAGGGGTATGGACTAAACCTCATCATATCATAGTCAGCTCAACAGAAGTGGATATCTACTGGAGTGAACCAAACAAACCCAATGGACTCATTACTCATTATCGTTTATTTCGTGATGGAGAACAGGTTTTCCTGGGTGGTAGTACAGACCTGAATTTCACAGATGTTAACCTGCAGCCTAACAATAGGTAAGGCATATTAAAGGCTTGGGTAATATGTGAAAGGTGTTCAAATTATATGTATGTCTGTTTCTGATGTTTAGAAAATATAAGGTTTTTTTTTTAACGGAAGAAAAATCTCTTACAATATTACTTAATTACTGAAAAATTGGTAAAGCACTTTTAGGAAGCTTCCAAATGTTGGGTAGCCTTAATTAAAGGACTTATCTTTTTTCCCTTTTCTGAGAGTGGGTAATTCTGATTCAAAGAGGGGGAGACTTTCTTTTTTTCCTTGGGTGGTTGTTGTTGTTGGCTCGTTGGTTGGGTTTTTTCCCTCATGAAATGTAATCTAGAAAAAAATTAAGTCTTTATATGGCAGACAGCACTGCACATGATTTATAATGTTTCTGTGCATATTGGACATACTGTCTTAAATGTAGCAGCTGCTGCTATTTTTATAGAGTCCATTCTGATGTTGGTTTTTGAGTCAGTACTTCTTTTTGCATCAGTACGTCTCCCTCTGACGTAATCTAATGTGAACTTTAGTAATAAAATTATTGGTATGATAAGTAAAAAGTTACTTGTCTCCTATTAAGAAAACTTGAAGATGAAAATCTTCACTAATGAACTATTTGTAATACTCTTTATATAGTCTATTCACTTTAAACTGGTGAAAATGAAAATGTTCTATTACTATATGCCTAAAGCTTCTAACTGTAATGTCTACTGATCTTTTTGTGTTTGTGCAGATATGTTTACCAGCTGGAAGCCAGCACATGGGGCGGCAGCAACACGAGTGATAAATATGTTATACAAACACCAGTAGAAACACCAGAGAAAATTCATGTCCCATATAATGTCACAGTAATTGATGCATATTCTATATTTCTATCTTGGGACATGCCAGGTAAAAATGTATTTCCCTGTAGTACTTTGTAGCAAAATGAAAGGATGGAAAAATTAGTGTATTCAGGCAGGCAGCTGAGTCATTTTTATTCTTCACATTTGGTTTTAGTGTTTGTGTGATTTAAATAACCAGAATCTAAAGCTGGTGTTTCCTGGAAACATTTTAATAATATTGACCTATATACTTGACGTGAGTACTGTGATAATTAGCTGACAAAAAAATATCTATGTTAATTTGATCTTAAAAGCTATTATTGAGTGCAAGTGTTATGGAAAAAAAAACCCAACCCAAAACAATTGCATTGAAAATACATTTTCCCTTCTATTCAGACTAACCTGACTTATCAACAGGGAAAGCTGCAAACCTTTTGGGTTGATGATGCCTTGATAACTATCCTGGCAATTAAAATGTCCAGCTGTCCTGCAGGTATGCAATGTTGAGCTCCTTTGACAGAAGGTGTAAGTGTGTGCTAGCTTTGACCTTATTGAGTAAAGTGTATTTGCCAGAGCACCACAGTGTGATGTGGACATGTTACCTTGCAGGAGAGTGGGTTACTCTTGTTACTTTTGTCCTAAATGTCACCAGGTTGTCTTGGCCTGATACAGAGTTAGTCTATAAAAGAATAATTGAATAATAGCATCTTTTTAAGTGAAAGACTGTGCTCTGTTTCATTAATATAGATCATATCTTAAGCGACTGGTGTCCTTTACTGATGTTATAAAAACTACATGCTGTAGTGATTGGAGGACAATGAGAGCATTGTAAATAAACAATTTTCTGCCTACTGTAGTTCATCAGCAAGCTGTTTTCCAGTTCTAGGTACTGTTGTTTTGGGGTTTTTTTCCAGTTAAAATTAGGTCAATTTTTCTAAAAACTTCACGTTTGCATATTGCAGTAACAACAATATGTGTTTTATCGATAAACTCAGGGAAGTTTTTGATGTTTCCTTTTCCTAATTATTTAAGATGTTCTTTCCTTGCATAGTAGACACGGTAGAGTCAATTGACATTAAAAATAAAGTCACCTAGAAAAGGTATTTTACCTTCAAGGCTGGGATCGCAAGTATCGTGGCAGTGCTTAGCAGTATTCACCCTACCCATTTAAGCAATGATTAATAAATCTATAATACCCTGAGCTGTCAATCTTTTAGTTTTCAGAAGCACAAAATCCATTATAGAAATGCTATAATATATGAAAAAGATTAAAATCTTAAATTAAACTTTTCCCCCTACTGCCTGAAAGGATTTAGAACCCAGCAGAAAGCAGGTGAATTCGAATGGCATATAATCTACAGTTGGTTTTATTGGAAAGTGACTCATGCTGTATTATAGTTTTGATAATAACTATAATTTAAGGTACAAAATATTCAGCAACTTTATAAATAGTTTTAAAACACAAGAATATACTGGAATAGCATAGGCCTGTGAAAAGTGGGGTGTTTCCCAGAAAACCTTGTCTCTGTTCTAGACATTTTCTCCGGATGCTCAGATTCCTGTTACTCACAGAAAGTTACAAGCCTGCAAGGAGAATTGGGCTCTGTTTAGTATGTTTGATTATGTTGTAATTAAGATTGTGTGTACAAAGGTTCATGTATTTCTGAAACCACATGATCAGAGAAGTGAGGAGTAGGATGGACATTATGTCTCTGTAGAGGATGCGGGGTTGATGTATTCGTGCAGCTGTAGGAATCATTCTTCTGACAGGGTAAGGCATGTCCTTCTTACCAGGTACTGGGACATGCCTTATCTCAATTTCATGGGTATTTGGTGACTCATCCCTTCCTCTCTGCCCTCTCCTTGTGGGGCCAATTATTTAAGCTTCTAATTATGAATATGTTTTTCATACAATGCCCTTGTTGGGTAGACATGAAAGTAAAGCTTGCCAATCCTTTTGTTATAGCACCTAAGGGCCTCTAGCTGATCTTACAGGAATGGGCAGTACTAACAGCAGAGAAATGTTACCAAATGCTGCTAAAAAGAACCCTGTGTGAAGAAGCATAGGTACATGCAGAAGCTAAGAAAGTAATTCTTAACCCTTCATAATCCTACTTCATGCTCGTTATGCTCCTAGTGTTTTTTTCCCAAGAGGAAGACTGTGGGGGATGCAGGTAGAGGTTTATTTTGGAGGTTCTGATCTTCTGGAATGGCACACATCCCATTAACAGGTGCTATGCATACAGATGTCTGGGACCACATATGTCCCCAGCTTGCAAGGATAAGCCTAAAGAGTTGTAGACTCTTTATCTATATTTATGTCATGGTGCATGGTGTAACTTTTTTTTGGATCTTTTTTGTTCTGTGTATGAATCCTTGTTTCACAGTAAGCAAGTTTGAGGTAATGTAGGTTTCCCTAAGAAACCCAGAATGCAACATGTGTTGTAATGATTGTCAGGCTTGGCAGTCACTCTTGGATGAGATGGTTGTTTTAATTGATATAGTTTCCATGAAAAAAAAAGTGCTTTTTAACAAAGTTTCAATGAAAGGGTAGTTGGTCATAGTATCTTCCTCTCTGTGGGTATCAGGGATGCTTTGGCATGCTATCTTCTTAACTGCTGTAATAAATTTGGATCAAATAATCACCCTCAGCATTGATTATGGGCATCATATTACACAGATCTCCCTGGATAGCTTTAATTGTAATGTTTCAACATCAGTAATGCACCTAAATCTTAGGACTTTATAGACATTGAGCTTTTCAAAACTCATGACTTGGCTAAATAACAAGATGGCCAAGTAGTGGTTAAAGTGATGGATTCAGAAAAAATACTTGACACACTTCACTCATTATGGAAAATAGGACTTTATTTTCTGAAATAGATATCCCATTATCTTGTGTTGCATTGCCTCAGTGCGTAGACATTAAAGGTACGGTACATTTCACTGAAACGCTATAGAAGGATATATTAACAATTATTATGGAACAACTATTAGTGACATAGATGGAAGAAGAAAAGTTGAATGGAAAAAAAACAACCCACCATATAATTCTCTCAAGGCACAGCCATACATGTTATCTACAGGTAGGCAGGTAGCCATCCTGCATTTCAACTCATTGACAAACACACTGGTCTTCGCTGAGGGCCTGATTCTTCTAGATACCTTCAGTTGCTGCTGGTGATACAGTAAAAGCTGAACATGCTTAAAAGAGGATCCTGTCCTTTGCTTCTGTGTTACTTACGTCATAGATTAATGATCATCTGGATAAAAATGTCATAGAATCATAGAATGATAGGGGTTGAAAGGGACCTCTGGAGATCATCGAGTCCAATGTCCCTGACAATGCAGGAACACCTAGGGCATGCCACACAGGAACAGATCAAGACAGGTCTTGAAAGTCTCTAGAGAAGACTCCACAACCTCTCTGGGAAGCCTGTTCCAGTGCTCTGCCACTTTCACAGTGAAGAAGTTTTACTCATGTCTTCTTTCATCATGTTGCAATAGTCTACTTAATCTACTTATTCAATTAGAAAGTTGTGTAACATGTCTGGATTCCTACTTCATTCTTGGGATGAAATCTGGTATTTGAATGACATTTATTTGTCTCTTAGCTCTGATTCTTAGCTTCCCTGGCTAACCTGTTTTTTCCTTTATGGGAGGCCTAACAAATTGGTCTGACTTGATAAGACAGTATTACATTTTGTAATTTTTGTTTTCTCGCATTAATTATTGTTTGTTCCACATGACTGTAAGACAAGTTTTTCAAGCTCCATGTCCAAAGTTCTGCATCTTCAAAGCAGTCAGCATCTCCAGCTGCTACTGTCTTTGGAGTCTTGTTGGGAATATTTGATACAACCAGAATGAGATATCTGGATATTTGAAGCTGAATGTAAAAACTTAATCTCGGGAAGCCAAATAGATTGTGTTATTTTGTGAAGTTAAATATTAAAATATAACTTTACTCTTACTTGTTTTTAAACAAAAGATATGACATCTGTATTTTAGTATATGTTTCTTATAAGTGAAACAGTTCAACTATTTTGCTTTAATTGTGATTGGGTTTCACAGCATATTTGGCAATTTTTCAGCAATTGACTTAAAATAGATTTTTGGTGACCCATCTGTAAAAAAACCTGTGGCTTTTTTTCCCCTCAATTTTAAGCATCTTGTGCTGCAAATTCTGTTTTATGAACTACTCTAGTTTTGAAATACACAGAACCATCAAATCTAATTTGCAGTTTTTCACAGAATTGTCCATTAAGTGTTATCCAAATATGCCTATAAAAAAAACAAGGCTTACTTTGATTGACTTGTCCCATTGCAAAATGTGCACCTGCTGTGAAATGAAGTCGCAGTGAAAAAAAAGTGGAATAATTTAACTTTTTTATTTGTAAAGATAATCAGGGTTTTTCTGATTACATCTTAACTTCATAAATGTTAAATAACCTATCAGCATCTAGTTGTTGTAAATTATGAAAAAGAGTATTGCTGGGAATATTAACCAACTAAATCCTTGTTCTTTAGTGAACATGAAAATGTGTTATGGCAGGTTGTCATTGTGCTCATGGTAACTTTGACACCAAATAACAAAACTGCCATTTGCACTTAGGGTAAATTGGTTCACTTGTGCTTTTATGGTTCCTTTTATTCTGACAGAAATTTATGAACTCTGGAACTAACCAAGTTGTGTGGTTTCCCAGCTGATTTTAACAAATATGCCCATCTCGTTTCCTTCAGTCATCACAGCACACAACATAGTAGTTTCAGACTGGCTACAGATGCTGAAGGCTATCCTGGAAAAAACATGTTTTACAAGTTTCTGTGTTGTATGAATATATATATTTTATTATTTAGATCACAAAGTGATCCTTTGAACTTTGCATTTGATGAATTTAATCAAAATGCAAAAGGATTTCCACTGGATATTGGAATTTTTCAGGATGTTTACTTGGTTTTATTTACAATTTCACAATCACTTCTTGAGAATATTTTTCTTTATCCTAAGCATATTTATTTTTGGTACCATTCCTAATATATTGCAACATTTAGCAAAATTTTAAGATTTTGGATTTTGATGGTTTGGGGTTGTTTGGGGTTTTTTGTAGAATTAGTCTGGTTACCCTCATGGCATTCAATCCCCTGAACTGGAAGATAGGGATGGAGACCAGAACAGTCCCCTCATAATCCAGGAAGTGGTAGTTAATGATCTTCTAAGCCAACTGGAAACCCACAAGTCTATGGGGCCAGATGGGATCCACCTGAGAGTGCTGAGGGAATTGGCAGAGGAACTTAGCAAGCCTCTCTCAGTCATTTATGAATGATCCTGATCAAATGGGGAGGTCCCAGATGACTGGAGACTTGCCAATGTGACACCCATCTATAAGAAGGGCAGGAAGGATGATCCAGGGAACTACAGGCCTCTCAGCCTGACCTCGGTCCCAGGAAAGATTATGGAACAGTTCATCTTGAGGGTGATCACACAGCAAGTGCAGGACAATGGGGGATCAGGCCCAGCCAACATGCGTTCATGAAGGGCAAGTCCTGTCTAACCAACCTGATCTCCTTCTATGACCAGGTGACCCGCCTAGTGGATGAGGGCAAGGCGGTGGATGTTGTCTACCTGGACTTCAGGAAGGCATTTGACACCGTTTCCCACAGCATTCTGCTGGAGAAGCTGGCAGGTCATGGCATAGACAGGAGGACTCTTGGCTGGGTTAGAAACTGTCTGGATGGCCGAGCCCAGAGGGTGCTGGTGAACGGAGTAAAATCCAGTTGGCGACCAGTCACAAGCGGTGTCCCTCAGGGCTCAGTTTTGGGACCCGTCTTGTTTCATATATTCATCAGTGACCTGGATGAGGGGATTGAATGTACCCTCAGTAAATTTGCATATGACATGAAATTAAGCGCAAGTATTGATCTGCTTGAGGGTAGGAAGGCTCTGCAGCGGGGTCTGGACAGGCTGGAGAGATGGGCTGAGCTCAACTGTATGGAGTTTAACAAAGCCAAGTGCCGGGTCATGCACTTCGGTCACAGGAACCCCCAGCAACGCTACAGGCCTGGGGAGGAGTGGCTGGAGAGCTGCCTGGCAGAACAGGACCTGGGGGTGTTGGTCAATAGCCGGCTGAACAGGAGCCAGCAGTGTGCCCAGGTGGCCAAGAAGGCCAATGGCAGCCTGGCCTGTATCAGAAACGGTGTGACCAGTAGGAGCAGGGAGGTGATCGTACCCCTGTACTCGGCACTTGTGAGACCGCACCTTGAGTGCTGTGTCCAGTTTTGGTCACCACAGTACAGGAGGGACATCGAGGGGCTGGAGCGAGTGCAGAGGAGGGCAACAAAGCAGGTGAAAGGGCTGGAAAGCATGGCCTATGAGGAATGTCTGAGGGAACTGGGTTTGTTTAGTCTAGAGAAGAGGAGGCTGAGAGGAGACCTTATTGCCCTCTACAACTACCTAAAAGGAGGTTGTAGAGAGGCTGGTGTTGGTCTCTTCTCTCAAATTAGTAATGATAGGACGAGGGGAAATGGACTCAAGTTGCGTCAGGGGAGGTTTAGATTAGATATTAGGAGGAAATTCTTCACTGAGAGGGTGGTTAGGCACTGGAACAGGCTGCCCAGGGAGGTGGTGGAGTCACCATCCCTGGAGGTGTTTAAAGAATGATTAGATGTGGAGCTTGAGGATATGGTGTAGTGGTTGAGAAATGCTAGGACAAAGGTTGGACTTGATGACCCTGGAGGTCCTTTCCAACCATAATGATTCTATGATTCTGCTGAGATATGGACTGAATGTTGGACATGGATAGGCCAGTTACTTTGAAATAAGTGTCCTTTGCTGCATATCGATGACTGGATTCAGTTGTCCTTGTTCATATTTAATATTTCTTTAGAAACCAAGCATTCTGAATAATTGCAGTTTCAAAAGTTTCTGGTGAATTTTGCCTAGGATAAGTGCAATGATCAGATGCAAAAAAGTGAATTATGTGAATTATGTGTCACTTTCATAAGATAGTGGGTTTCTCTGGCTGAAATATCTAGTCTGTTTTCTGGACTGGAGGGGAAGGGGACCTGAACTAGGAGATTTTAAAAAGATTTTTATTTGATGTGTTGTCTGACATTTCAAGCTCTTAGTTTCAGATCTTCTGTTGTGTCCTTTACAAGCACTCCAACTATATAAGGAAAAAAAAAAAAGACAAAGAAAAAAATAGAAAAATAAAAGGGTAGTTTAGCTGTAATAATATGTCTTTAATTACTGGTATAATTATACAGTGCACACTGAAGTACACTCTTCCAGAGCGTTACATTTTCCATGTATCACAGACAAAAAATAATTTTGTTTGTTGCAGAAACCATCTACTTCAAGATCACCTCTCAGACATTTACTCTGTAACATCCTGCACAGTTTTAAAATTTGTATTTCTATTATTCCCTTCTTAATGTTTAGATCTTGGTGTTTTCCTTGAAATTTTTACACTGAAAAAGGAAAATTTTACAGTGGGATTTTTCCACTGTCTGTCTCCTTCTGCCTTCACCTCTTCCAGTGACTAATATCAGCATATTTTTTCTTCCCATAAGCTGCGCAGTTGAATAAGATTAAAGTCATGCCTCCACTTCAGGGCTATTTTTTCAGCTTTTTAGTGTAATGGCATTTCCTTTGTCTAGCATCTAGTGAGGGAGCAGCATCTTATTTATTTGGGATTTTTCATACTGTTTTTCTTCTGAGAATTGCAAAAACTGGTATTTCAAAGATTTTTCTGATCTTCCAAAGTATATCAGTTGTTTATAGTACCACAAATAAACTTGAAATCTCTCTGATTTCTTGTAAACTTTTTTTTTACTTAATGTGCATATTCACATACATACTTAGCTAAAAAAAAAGAAAAAAAAAAAAAAAAAAAAAAAAAATCCATAAAAAAGAAAAACAACAGTGGAAAAATAGTGCTCTTTGTCACTTCAGGGTAATAGTATTAATGTAGATACTTTATCAGAAAAGGACCAAAACCAAATAACGAAAAAAATGTAGTTGTTTTCCAAAGTTACAAATGGAAAGATTCCCAAGATCTGGACAAGTCTCAGACCTGCTCATAGGCATCTGGTTCTTGGTGCAATCACAAAGACATCTCTGTGACATCTGAAGTAGATGTTGTGTTGAAAGAGAAGTGTGCTCTTACTAATCAGGTATCTCTTGACTGATTTCAGAAAAGTAGCTTGTCTACATTGCACTTTGCTCTTTATTGAGACTGTGCCTTATGTGACTGCAGGATGAAGGAAACACACAACAGAAACTCTTCTTTGGTTATTCTCTTGGCTTTATGAAACTGCTGCTGTCTGCATAGAGCAGTCCATAGTGGACAAAAAATAAAAAGCCTACAGCCCATTTCCTAACTACAAAACCAAAACAAAGCCAAAAAAAATCCACAACAAAACCCTTGAGAAGTCTTGTGGGAGGAAACGAGAAGATAAAGGAACCTCTGACAATCATTCTGAGGAGATATGACTTAGCTTGTTCTCTTGGAAAAGCTAATTTTTTTTCAGCTTCTCAACAGAATGTACAGGAAAATTAGGAATTGACAGTGTGGGAAGTGGAATAGATGCAGCAAATGTTTGAATTAAAACAAAACAAGGTTATTTTTTCAATAAAAACTAAACTGTTTTTATATCAGTTGAAATGATATGTTTCTTGGTTTGAGCTAGTGTATTATACTTTGCCAGTAAAGCAGGTTAAGAACCTACACTCAGCTACTGCTGCTGGGCTAAAAAGGGATAATTTGCTGAATGGTGGCAATTCACTTTTTTGATCATAAGACTCTATATTCAAACAGCAGTGCTTAGTAGCTGTTCCCTCTCTAAAAATAAAGAAATAAAAGCTTCCTTGTTCCCAGTCATAAGGTCACTCTTCACAGAAGTAGCAATTGCAACACAGGCATTGACTGAATTGAATTTTGATTTTTAACTAAGAACTGTAATGTCTGTCTTTCAGACACTTGTGATCTGCAGATGGAACTGCTTCAGTTTATATTTAAATGGTTGTGGTTTACAAAAGAGGCAGTAGGTAAAACCTCCAGAGGGGGCTTACATTTAAAATTGCATGTGATGAATGCCTCTTTGAAGTTGTCCTGCGCTGCTGTTACTATTTCAGATAATCACTGGTTCTCTGTTTCACAACAGGGATATTCATTGTGAATGTGCCTTTGGAATACAACATCTTACTAAATGCGAGCAGTCCCACTCTACTGGTGAAGCCAGTAGGACGTGCACATTTTGCTTTTGTCGATGGCCTAGATCCCTACACCTTGTACGAGATAAGAATACAAGCATGCCAGAATGGTAAGATGATTTTAAAAGACTCACCTCTGTGTCTAGAAGGGAATGGATTTTCCAGATAGATTCAACTCAGTAAAACAGATAAAATCTTATTCCTGTGTTGGAGTCAAATGTTTACCTAGTAAAAAGAAAGCCTAGCACTGAATGAAGCATTAAACATTTCTCCATGTTATATCATGAATATTTTAAATGGAGATTTAAAAAATGTATTTTAGGTAATATGTGCCATTTTATTGAAAGCTCTTCACAAATAGCCTAACAATTTTTTTAAATGTGCATACAGAACAAAATCAGTTCTGTAACTGCTCACCAACAAGAAGTGTTAACCATAAAGACATGAGAGAAGAGACCAAATAAATATTACAGAATTCCTCAAGATTAATGGCAATTTTCAAAATTCTATTGAAATAAGACTTTAAAAAATGGCACTTTGGAGCTAATTCTCTCCTTATCTTCACTGGTGAAAATCAGGAGTAATTCATTAGTGGAGTCATAGTAATGAAATAATGAAATTAGGTTAAATGAGGCTCCATTTCTTCATAAGCTTCTTGACATTAATTTGTTTTTAATGTACTTTGTGGTGAGGAAGAAGCTCTCATCACTAAGCAAACTTCTGTTTTTGTAGGTGGATGTGGAGTGGGTGGTCAAACGTATGCAAGAACTGCTGAAGCACCTCCTGAGGAATTGAGCCCACCCATCATTAAAGCAATGGGATCTGCACTCATAGAAGTTAAATGGGCACCACCTAAGAAACCAAATGGCATCATTACTAACTACTTTATTCACAGGTAAATTCTTTTATCACCTTAGATTCTTAGTCTCATTGACCTCTTAATTTCTTTATTCCTGATACACTAGGAGGTGAAACAAAATGCAGAAGTATATGGTAAAAGATATATTATTTTTCAAATAGTAAGGTAAGATACTGATCTGTGGATGGACAAGTTGAGAATAAGAGCTGAGACAAGAACCATCTTTCTGATCTACAAATGACAAATATCAGGTGAAAATGTATATCAAAAAATATGAAGGGACAGACAAAAAATATAAGATAAATACTCTCACTGTGTTTACCTAGACCACTAGGTACATTCTTCAATCCTTTCTGATAGACAGTTGAGAAATATGGAATGGAAACAGGAGTAATCACCATTTCTGAGATATTTAAAAGTAAAAAATAAAATTAGGTATCTAGGTTCCTAACACAGATGGGTTTTCCAAGGTAAAGTGTGTTCCTGTTTGTAAGTAATCTGGACTGTGATTACAGTGCATCTATGTATGGTCCTTGGTGTTAGTTTTCAGCTGCCCTGTCTAGGTGGTTGACCAACATATCCTCACTCACTCTGAGGAGCTTCATAAGCTCTTCTTGAGGACATTTCTATATAGATAGCTGCATTCAGGGAAGTACCAAAGTAGCAGACCACTGACATCTGCTGTGCCCATTGACCCTTTTTTAAAAGCTTGCTGAAGGGACCTTCTTGAATAGCTTCAGAAAGTCAGAGAATTAAAACTCAGAACATGTGTTGGAAAGGAATTTAAACTCTGAGGTTCCTGGTTTTCCCAACTTTAAATGTGTGGCAAACACATGCTGGGCTGAACCTAACCTCCCACATAGAGTTTGGGACATTTTATTATATTAGAGCTGTGACTGAGAAGACAGGGAATCGAATTACCTTCTGGAATCAGCAGTGATAATTAATATAAATTCACTTTTGCCTTAAACGCATTAGTAGTCTCTAAAAATTCTTGCTTTCTTGAAATATCCTTTTGTTTGCTTTTTTTTTTTAATTGTCTGATCAAAAAACCCTAGTCCCTTCTCTGTATAAAGAGGAATAAAATGTATGTTATAGACCAAGACATGTCTTCACTCTGTTGGTTTTGTAAATAAAGCTGATGATTACTGCTACTATTCCACAGCAACCATAGAAAGGGAAAACAGGAAATATAATGCAGAAAGCCTGCTTCAGTGAAAAATACTGTAAATTGAATTTGACAGCATTTGATGGCATTTGATTATTCTAGTCACAGCCAAACAATGATATAAAGAGTAATATGAAACAGAATGTGTTACTGCCTAGCAGACTCAAAAGCAATAAACCTTCCTCCAATGTGACACAATCACTTCACAATCATAATTGTAGCCTGTTTGATACCTCTGAGTACAGCAGAAGGGCACTGAGTGACATAGATACATTTTGTTTTTTATTTAAAGTGAAATGAAAATGGCGCACTGGGGCTCCAGATACAATCGTTATATTCACCTACATAGGCATGAATCACTTGGCAGTTATTTCAGCTGAAGTTTAAATGTGCTTAGACAACAACAATATCAAATCTTTCTCAGATAGCTGCAAAAAAAATCAGAAATGGGATGTAAGCACATAGTTCTTTTTCATTTTGTAGCCACACGTAACCTTACATTGTTATAGCAGCAAGACTGCAGTATTTCTATGGGAGGTTATGGCATGTAATTTCTTCTTCATCATGTGTCTGTTCCTTACTGCATCACCACCAAAATAAATTCATTTAACTCAAAACCTGGAATGCTTGGGGAGCTAGTGTGTGTGCAGATCTTTGCATTAAAATGGTAGGACTTGTGCTGTCCTTTAGAATCACAAGAGTGCTTGCAAGTTTGCAGCCATTTTGTTAGAAACCAACAAATTAAATTGTTAGTTTATAGCAAAAGAGATGGTGACATTTTGGTTTTGATTTATACAGAAGTTTTAAAAACAGATCTGAGGCTTTTAAACTTTTCCAGCAAGGACCACAACTTAGAAAAATTGTGAATGAGAAAAGATCTGGTTCATGACACAATCACCCAATCTAGTTCTCTTCCCATTCATCATTACATAACATCCCTGTGACAACCACAGAAATTGCTAGTCTGGAAAAATAATATTATGGAAATAGGTGATGTATTTTTTGCTGTATTTTAATAAGATATAGGTCACATCAGCTAATGGAACTGCTCTCTGTTGACTACCAGCATGCACTGGGTAGAATGCATGTGAGATGATTCTTAAAGAAATATTGCCTGTAAAATTATAAGTATTTTGGTACATATCTTACTTAAGGGAGTGTCTGAATTTCTGTCAAAGTGTCTATGTCATGTTTAGCAAGATTATATTATTTAGTGTATAGAGATGAGATGGTAATGTAGCTCTCATTAGCCAAGCAATCCTGATGGTGAAAATGTAGCAGAAAAATCAGAAGGCAATTTGAGACAGAGGACGTGTCTCAGTGGCGGTTGACTGTTGTGACTTGCAGTGTAGAGGCTTCTATACTGGCCTTTTATGATTAATTTATCACTTAGCCTGATCCCCTTAACCATGACATGCACCAAAACCAGGTTCCAAGGCACATATATAAGTAGATGGTTTAATATAAAAGTCCTTATGGATGAATATATTACTGGATATAAGAGCTCCTGAAGGGTTTTATATATATCTGTAATTGAATTGTAACTGTAATATATCAAATTCCTTTTGTTCACTTTTTGACATTAAAACTTGTAAAAAATAAAAATATAAACTACATTAGTGTAAGTTTGTTGAATCTAATTGGAAAGCGAGACTGTTCTGTTTAATAAGATGTGAAACTGTAGAGGGGGAGCATTGTTGATGATGTATTATTCCCCCACATTTGACAGTGTGATTCTCCAATTGTTTGAATTTTACCCCAGGACTTCTCAGTGTTTCTAGAGATAACTCGCTACCACTCTGGTAAGGAAAACAGCAGGCACTGCTAAAATGTGTACTTCTGTTGCATGGTGAAAGGTAAACATGTGAAGAATAATTCTGGGTTGACCTGCAAGACCTCAGGGATTCACTGAGTCTCCTTCCACATAAGAAAGCTGAGGCGTGATTGTTGCTGTTAGTGTTGCTGCAGTCCTCTGCATACAGCTCTGTAGTTATCTGTCACAAGGAAGATTATATTCTCCTCTTTATGTCATCTGGCTCAGATTGGCAGTGGGGCAGGGAGAATTTGCCCTTATAAAAATAACTGTATCTGAACATCTTTAAAATGAATGTAAGCAGCAAATCAGACTATGCAGATGAAGAGAGAGCTTCCAGCTCTGGAAATGTTATTCTCCTTTGCAGCTCATCGTACGTAAGAAACACTTCCAGTTAAATGAGCAGTTGAATCTTAAATCTTAAGACGATTGAAATGATTACAGACTGTTCATCCACTTCTGTTCAAAGTTTATTCATACATGAAGATACTCTGTTTTTTTAGCAGTACAGATGGAACCATTTACCTAACCATAAGTTTCATTCATTAAATATTCAGCAGTAATAAGATCTAAATACCTAAACAGACTACATTGTACAGCTTTGCTTGTGGATGAGCTTACAGCTGGTGGCATATTTGATTTTTCAGTGTGAAATAAACTGTTTATCACAGAGGTTTGAAAATTTATCAAACATAAATTTGTGTATTCGTTTAAGTGTCATATTGCTCGGTCAGACAAGATATATTAAATGTGACTGTACTGCACTAAAATATACTATTTTTTCACTTATCTACAGAGATATTTTTAGGCATGTTTTTGAGTACACAGGCAAAAGACTATATTTTTAGGTGCAGGAGAAAGGTATAGTAGTGATTCACCTTTCAGATTTATGTACTTTGCATTAAGTCAGTGAACAGCATCTAAGGGAGAGTTCTGCATAAGGCCTAACTTTCCATTACAATAGAGCAAGGGGAAGTGTATTAAAAATAGCTGATGGAATTTGTGGGTCAATGGGAAATTTTGTATTCCGACTTTTCCAAATACTTTGTAGCAAGAGAGAGAATTGCTAGGGAATATTTCTTGCCTGTAGTATCTGCCATTTTTCACCCAGTTCTGCCAACCAGTTCTCAGTATCAACATATCTTGTAATTTGCCTATTTCACTACACTAGAGACATTGAACCTCAAAACTCTTCATCTTTTTAAATTGCAATTTAACCCTTTTAAGCTAAACTGTATCCACATAGCCTGCTTATCTCAGGGTCTAGCAAAAATTCCTTAGCTTCATATAAGAAAATAATGCATTCATCTATGCCTTATATGTGCACATACACAAAGGATGAATAAACAGCTGTGTATATATATTCATTCTGTTCTTCATATTTGCATGTAAATACTTGGGTATATATTACTACAAATAGCTACAATTATCAGTTTTTTAAAATTGTTGCATTTAATGTTTTTAAAGTAATTCCTGGGTTGATCTGACAAAATAAAATATGGCAGAATTCTGTGAAATTTAGGTTTTATCTTGCCAAAGAAATGTTCTTCAGCTTCTATGTGTGTGTGTAGTGATGATGACACTCAGTAGTCAGACAAACCAATTTTACTTCTGCAAATTTGCCCTACTTGCAGTAAAAGTGGCAGATAATGTAATTTGTTTTTTGATGTTGGCATAGAAGGTGAAAGTGCTTTTACATTCTGCAAAGGCCAAGGTTCATGTGGAAAGTAGGAGGAATGCTTAAATTCATGTGCAGTACAGCACAACCGCCATTGAGATTTATCACAGTGCTTAAATGTAACCAACATAATTTCATACAAACATTTTTATGCCAAGTGAAAGAATTGATTTGATAACTCTGTTTTGTAGACGAATGTTTGCTTTATTACAACTGTTATAAATTATATACTAGAAGAGGCCACATAAGAAAGGGGATGAAGATCATCTGAATATCAGAATATCACCAGGTCTAACACAAGCAGATCTATAGTAGGAATGATACATATACATATATGTGTGTATATAGCTATATATACTTGTGTATATGTGTATATATATATAAATATCCATATGTACAAAAATAAAATCCCATTGTGCCTAAAGCCTATACAGTGAATTGCCTTCGTGTATCTTAAGTTTGCATTTTTAAACATAAACAGCATTGGAAGGTATATATTTTTTATTACAGAAAGCACTATTCATATTTTAACAAGTTTTTGTGGTTGAGGACAAGGGATTACTTATTTCAGTCACAAGAACAAATGGGATATTTATTGTGAGTAAACCAGAATTTAAAGTGCATGGTTTTGGTTTTGAGGGCATGATAGAATATTTACCCATTGTTCACCAAGTAAGATTTTTCTCAAAGTATATTGGTCATAAGTTTTCAATAAATGAAGGATCCTGAGGTGAGTACCTCCATAAATACTTGATTTTTAGAAATGTTGAACACTTGCACCCATATTGCAATTCAAGTCATTACTTAGCAATTACATATGGATTTAAAATTTCATGTTCTAGATTCTGAAAGTCACATATCCTAAAAGGACAATATGC
The DNA here is from genome assembly GCA_025345505.1 of Todiramphus chloris collaris. NCBI lineage: Eukaryota > Metazoa > Chordata > Aves > Coraciiformes > Alcedinidae > Todiramphus > Todiramphus chloris. The sequence goes on along the minus strand of JANVCC010000020.1, from coordinate 31,592,111 downwards.
TACTGTATTGCTATTCTGCTACTGTGGACTGTGACAGCAGGCTTGTTTAACATTTTTTATAGTACCCTTATAGATAAAGGAGAATAATTAAATGATTGCCTCAAAAAGCTCTTTACTACTCAGCACCTAACACGAGTTCAGGGAAATGCTTCTAAGTTGCAAAGACAGGTAGACAGTTCCTTGTGTACGTGTAATGTATAGAAAAAATTTCTGTACTTCTCTGAGATACATGTCGAACGTAGAACTTCAGGATCTACTACCATGGGACTGAAAAAGTTATTTTCAATTTTAAACACATTGCCTTTGATTTGATTTCGTTTCAGACGTCCTGTGGGCAGTCAAGAAGAGCTGCTTTTGTTCATCTGGACTGAAGGAGCTTTTGAATTTATTGATGCATCTGATGCTCTACAGCCTTTTACTCTATATGAATATCGTGCCAGAGCTCAAAATTCTGTGGGGTCAGTTGACAGCCTGTGGGCTTCAACACAAACTCTGGAGGCTTCTCCATGGGGCATGGGAGCCCCTTGGGCACAAGCAACAAGTGCATACTCCGTGCGGTTGAACTGGACCCAGCCTGCCTCTCCCAATGGTGTTATATCTAGGTACCAAGTAGTCTACCAAGAAAAACACAGCGATCCAACATTTAGCACCCCAGCTGTTACAGCGCTGACCGTAACGGTAAGAACTGGACCACAAATATTTTTAAATCTCATTTAACACTGACTGGAAAAGTGGGATTTCCATTTGCCAGTGGTTTTGTTGGTTTAAGTTTTGTGTTTGGGCCAATGAAGACTGAAACATTTTGCATTAATATCTAATTCCTAATAAAGGCAAGAAGATGATCTATCTATGCTTTTGAGTAATGTCTGGAGGAATTAAGTACATGCATCTAACTTTATCAGCCTTAAAATACTATCCTAATCTGTTTGTCTTACTGTCAAAATAGTTTCATAGGATCTGCACAAAGAACAACAAAAATCAGTCCTTGTATGTAATTCCAGTTTTGTAATTCAGTTGGAATTACAAAGAGAATTAATTCATTAGTATTACATAGTTCATATATGCAATGCATTTGCATGTTCCCCTCATAATTCATCAGTAATAAAAGCGGATCTATACTTTTACTTTGCACTGCTAACATGTCTTTTCCTTCAAGGGACTTTCCAAACATGAATGTCTGTAGATGTTACATTTCTATTCAGTATGTAGAGGGATAGACTGAGGAAAGGGCAAGTTGTCTTGTTATGTAAATCAGCGACAGAAGAGGTTATGGTTTGTGCAACTACCACTGCTCCTCCCACCTATATATTGCATTCTAATTTTTCTATAGAAAGACCATAGAAAGTTTATAGATAGCTGGACTAAACTGCTGCATATTAGGAAAGCTGCTGTACATGGCTGGCTCCTGAAAATAAGTTTTAGAAAATGTTTAAGAAGGTCATAATAAAATTTGGTTTCCTCAGAAGTGACACCACGATTTGCTAAACCTAGAATTTTTCCCAAATGGTATTCATAGGCCATGTTTGTATCGAATAACACTAGAAATCCCCTAAATTCTTAATTACCCCGGTAATAAAGTATCTGTCATTCAAGAAGGATCCTAAAGAGCTTTCTCTGGAATACCCAATAGTAACTTTAAGTATCTCCCTTAAAGGAATCTCAACATGGCAAAGTGGGAGAAGTTTCCAGCTCAGTAGTCTTACATATGCTTCTGATCATATGGTTCCAAAGCTGGTTTGTGTCTAGCTTCCTGGAAGCCTAAATGGATTAAGTTTGTAATATGCCTTTTTCTGAAAAAGATGTCAGGTCCTGAACTGAATGATAGGAGTATATACTTTTGGATTCTGAAATAGTTGCATTTGCATTGTACAGTATGTTAGGTTTTAAAAGTAGATAGGGATTTTAAAGTTATTGAACTTCAGTAGGATTTCGGTACTCAGGTCCCTAACCTGTTTTTAAAAACATAATGTTAAAAAACCCCACATAATTGTGATGGGACACCTAGGATTTCAAACTCAGCGAAATGACAGGGCTTCTCCTAACACTCAGCTTCAGCAGCATGCAATGTGTTGCTGAGTATCAGAATTGACCTGGCTGGTCATGCATTGCAATATCTTCTAAGCATGCCAACAACAACAGAAAATGTCCAAGACGGTTGTGTTGTGGGTAATAAAACCTACCAAAATGGCCTGTTAAATAATGTTGCCACAGTGTGTTTCTTTAACAACACCAGTTAAAAGCCTTTTAAATTAACAAGCTATTATTTACCGAATTAGTGTTTTCTTGGCTCCAAAATCCTTTATTTTCCCCAAACACTAGCCTGAATCAAAATGACACTCTGGCAGCACATGTATAGCTGTTCTACTAGTGTTTCAGTGAAGCTGACTTGCATGTGTTTTTTTTCCTGTCCTTTTTTGTGAACATGTATCGATTATTATTTGTGCTACTCTTTTTTATTTTCTCCCCAAAGGGTAGTGTAATATTTAAAATCTTTCTGCACAGCTATTCCATCAGTTGCACTCACTGTAAGCTGTTGCAACTACATTAACTCAACAGAGTTGTTGCTGATTTATACCAAGGAGCTGAGATCTGAATCCTACCTCTTCTGAATATAGCGGAACAGATAAAGCTCTGAATCAAAGTTATTGACATAAAGGGCACAGAGTCCTGTTATCAAAGACATCTTCAGGAGGTCATGTCAATTATCCCAGCAGGCAAAAAGCTGGACACCAACTTTCAAAGTTATAACCCCTTAAAAATAGAATTTTACCATTAAATTGCTGATATACCCTTAACTGTAGCTTTGTGCATGAGACACTTTAATTAAAATGTAATTTTATTGAAGGAAGTAACATTCCAATGATTAAACTTCTGCCCCTTTAAAATATAGCTTTCAGAGGTACTAGGCTAAATCATTTAATCTCCTAAAGCATCTCTATTGGAGCTCCCTCGTGGGATATGCCATTAGTCATTCTCTCACACAAGCTTCCATGTTACCAGCAAGACTTAAAGTATTAAGCGAGCAATGAGTTCGGTCCTTTATTTAATCTGTTAGACTCCATTCTTATCCCATTAGATTATTCCAGAAAAAAAAAAAAAAAAGGAAAAAAAAAAGGCAGTGCTAGAATCACAGTAGCCAATCCCACCCTTGTTCTTGTCTGTTGTTCCCTGGTTGTCTGCCACAGGATGTAAAGCTTGACCAAAATCTGAATAGTAGAAATACAATCCTTGTGACACTGCAGGATACAAATCAAGCTCTCACTAATATCCCTGCGGACTGTCCTAATTTGACAGCTCCATTTCCATTCACTTCCAGAGCCAAATGAGAGGCGTCTCTGGGTTTTCAAACCATTTGACAAACTTACCCACTCTACCTTCCCAAAATGCAACTATTCACTCTCCAGTTAAGCTACATTCAACTGTGTTTGAATTAATATGTCAAAGGTGTGGCTTCCCAGTACTCTAGGGTTATTGCTGACCCCTTGAATTTTTACACTGCCTGGGGAGATAAAAATGAGAACTCCATTCTGAGAGCAAAAGCTGTTGCCACTCAAACAAGAAGAGGATCTCCCTGCACCATTAGAAGCAAAAGAAGTACACGTGAGCCATTGTGATGCTTTGCAGTTAAAGAGCAGTGTCACCCCTTTTCCTAGCTTGTTTGGCCAGGAGTATAGTGACAGATGTTAGGTGACAGCAAGTAAAACTGACATTCTGGTTTATTTGCAGAGCAAAGTCAAGTCAAGCCTGGTTACAGCAGTACAAGTGTCTCCCACAATGTCTTCCCAGTTCATTTTAACCCTCTGAAGCAACAATGCTGTTTAGTGTCTTATTGACAGCATTAACATGAGACAGATGTGTTTGTAGAAGAAAGGATTGACAGTAAGGTCTCATTTACAGAAATCTGCATAAAGTGACTAGATTGTCAAAGCAAACTTCTCACTCTTGTGAATTTAGGGCTTAAGCTTGTGAACATAGGACCCAGCGCTGATTTCATTATAAAGCCAGTACCTGCCAAATGGCATCAAAGCATCACAGCTCTAACTGTTGTATTTTGAATGTTGCTGTGAGGTAAAACTGTGGATACATTTGGACTTTGTCTTGGTAGATATTTTGTGGGTGTCTTATGCTGTTTCTCCCATGATGATTATATAAAGTATTTGGTTGTTTATCATGAGCAGAAGAATTCAAAGCCAAGAAAATGTGAAAAAATTGTAAGAATATGTAGCTGTTAGAATGTGCTTGGAGAAAGCATCCAGTGATGTTATAAAGAAAAATTCTGCTGGCTATGGGCAGTAATGCCTATTATTATTACATGGAATCAAGGGTTCGGTATGTCAAATCCACCTCAGCAGAGGGTAACTAAAAGTACCATGTACTTGTTATGGAGTGCAAGAGAGAGGTGTAAACATTATGGACCTTATTCCCAGGAAATCCTACACCTGTGCCAACTTAGAAGCACAGGTCTACTCACAGTGTGGTTTGCAGTATGATGCTCTCAGGCCAAATTTATCAAGCAAGGATTTTTTTGGCATAGCTACCTCAGCCTGAGGTGTAAAAAATTAACATGTCTCTTAACAGCTATCTCTGCACCTTTGGTTTGGATGCAACTATGCTAACAGTTGAGAACACATGTTGGCTTACTTTACATTATTTGGGGAGATGGTATATAACTATACTGGCCAAGCTCTCTCTTGGCAGATGTTTCATCTGTGGTAGGGAAATCTGTAGACATATTGCAGAATAGCAATAATAATAGAGACTTTGGTAGAAGGATGAGGCATTGTCTTCCATGAATATGTTGTTATAACCAGACAGTAATTTATATATCAAATATATAACCAGACTAAAAATGATAAATAAAGCCTACTTACTGAAAAAGTCCATATAAAATTTACCATATCAGAAATAATTTTAAGTGGCCAGTACTGCCATATACACATGCCTTCTATGCAGGATTTTACAGATACCTGGAAACTTGCATCCAGAGTTAGTTCTTTTCTGTTCATCACATTCAGAAATACTTAATACATCCATGTGTGATCCTTCATTTCTACAGTCCAGTGAACATTTGACTGCATTAGAGATGAGATACCACATAGTTCTTATCTTCCTCATAGATAACATTATTCAGCAATGCAGTATGTAGGACAATACATGACAACTTCCTTGTAGAAGACTGTAGCTATGAGAATAAGAAAAAATATGCCAAAGAGAGGAACTAGTGTAACTTTTTTATATATGCCTGTTTCAGACACTTGGGAAATGGACTACACTATAAGAGAACAAGATGATAGTAAATGGAGGAATCCCTGCACATGCCATAAATTCAGAAGATGTGCTACTTAGCAAAGAATGAAAGCGGTAAACGACAGTGGAGGGCAAAAGTTAATTAGGCTACTGTGCTGCTGTTAGTGAGTGGAAAGTAGCCACAACCAGAAACAAGATGGCTGCTCAGCAGTGCCCTAATACAGCCAAAAGATCATATCCTTAGCTCTGCAAGGGCTTATGGGTTAGGGGGAAATCATACACAGATGAGTAATCTTTTTATGGTTCACAGCCGATCAAAGTGAAATTCAGCAGCTGTTCAGGACAAGTGACCACTCTAACGGCTGTAATATAACCTGCTAAATAGAGAGGGAATTGCATGAGAGCAAGAGGTTAGCTGTGATTATCGGCAGGTGAGTGCTTTATTGAAGTTGAAAGACCATTAACATTGATGGAGTAATTATTTCAACTTGAAAGTAATTACCTTGATGGGTGATAACTTCTCCAGTGTTCCCAGATTTGATTGGACCAAACAATTGTGAACTCTTGAAGCCTGGAAAAATATTACAACAATACTGCAATGTTTAAATTACTGAAACCACTGTTAGAGTATTTTAATTATGCCTAACAGTGAAAAGATTTTAACGTACAACAACTGGTGACCTCTCATGTATAGAGACATTTGCTTTCTAATTCCAATAAAATGACCCACACCTACAACGTGTGTGCTGTATGTGATGGGTTTGCAAATGAATCATTTGATTTAAATGCAGTTTTTAAGATTCAAAGCCTCGTTAGCACAGTTTCAGGAAGAGCTTGTACTGGAATTGCTGTAATTGTTTTATTTGCCAGGAAGGCCCAATGATATAAAATGCTTCCCATGTTTTAATCTCTAGACCTGTTAAGCTTACACAGGATGAATACAGGATAAGTGCTCCTTCATACTGAAGGCTGCTAAAAAAACCCAAAAGTATGCGAGGCAATCTGTGTCTCACAGATTCTGTTGTTTCCATGCTGCTGCAGAATATGCTGGATTTGGCACTACAACTGTTTAAATAAGCATTTGGATTGACACTACGATGCCCCTCCAGAAACTGATTAAGTGCTTCAGTAAGCCCCACCTATCAAGACAGACATGTAGAATTGCCTAATTAAAGCAGAAAGGATGAAATGGATTGTTACACAACTTTGATTATTTTGAAGTACTGTGGTAATAGAACTAGACGAGAATGATGAGGGAGGGACATGGCTCCAGCTCTTCTATTTATCCCCCTCCTTGCCATGGCCAGCCAAGGCCACTTCAGTGTCTCCTGGATGCTTTCAGCAGTCACAGAAACATAGCTTTAGACCCTGCTGGAGCTCTGCCAAGAATGAAAGAATCCTTTCAAGTTAGAAGGTGGGGTAGCCAGGAAAGCTTTATCTAGTGACTGTGAGGTCTTTATACGTTGTCAGGCAACTGATGACTCAAATTAGTGAAGGTTGCAGTAAAGAAGTTTATTTTATTGCATTTTTTTTCCTAAATTTTTGTGTCAGAAGCAAAGATACTGATAGGGCTATGTCTGACAACACCTACAACCATGCGTACTCTGGACTGACCAGAAAAGAGTGACTGGATCAATAAGTAATATTTTCTGCAAATAAATTAATTACCTGTTTGGAGATATCAGGTCTCTCTCCTTATGCAAGAACCAGCTTTCACCCATTCCATAGGTCTTTTTTTTTTTTTTTGATGATTGAAACACATGTAGAATTTGTTCTTTTGAAGGATATTTACCATGTCTGATTTCGGGCTTTTCACCTAGTTGGGTAGGAGTGTGAATGTCTTCTATAGACCATGAAACCTCCAGAACGTCTAAGGCACAGCCATTTACCATCCTGGGGCTGCAACTGTTTGCACGAGACTGCTTTCCTCTAGTGCACCTGTATGCCACTACTGACATATGTCAGTCAAAAGAAGGTAGTTGATTTTAAGCTGATTAATTAGCTAGTCTTTTCTAACTCGTGCAATGGGATGATTATGCAGGTTGACAAATTCAAAAGGTCTGACAGAACCATGGTGGTGGGCAGCAATCTGGAAGTGGTAATCTTTTTAGTTTGTGTACCTGTAGTCATAAAAAAATAGGTGAGCATGTGACAAAACCTAAAGGCAGATACTTAAAATCAGATTATATAAATGCTCCACATTCTGTTTCTCTATATATGTTTTTAATCTATGCTTTATATTTATGCTTTTCTCTATGACGTTTTCCTGTAAGACATGCATTTTGGTTGTGAGAATAAGATTAAGCTAATCAGGCCCTGTTGAAAAACACTGTTGACAGCATGTTTTCTAATCTGTAAAAATGAAATAAACAAAAAAAACACCACCCTCAAAAAAAGCCCTTCACCTTATTAAGTATAATTTAATAGGAAGATAAAATACGAGGGACATTCTTCCCCTTGTGCCACGTTATGTGTGACTGCACTAAATCTGCTTTAAAAACAAGGATTTTGTTAAGCTACAGATGTTTTTTTCATATAGAAGTAGGAAATGAAAATAGAGAAGGAGGAGGCAGAAATTTGCTGGGTAATATGTACAGCTGTTTTTCAAATTAGATATCTGTTTAAAAATGCTTAATTGGATTTGACTAGATTTTAATTCACGTTTAACCAACGTTCTTAAGTGGATGTATCAGACAACTCCAAGATAACACTCTTTGTTGGTAAAGTCATAGGGCAGTTTCCTAAAATCCCTAGGGTCATGCCCAACTGCTACAGATACAGGAATTCTTTAGCTGATAATTAGAAAGACTGCTCACCACCCCCAGCCTATTCTCTGCCCCACTTCCCTCCTCAGATAAGGTCTTTTATTCAAATTGGCTGTGAAGTGTTATGTCATATGCTTATGTTACGTAGGGAATTTTAGAAAGGAATTGGTAATTTTAATAAACAGAGCATTATACCTCTTTAAAGCAAAACAAATCAAAACAAAACAAAAACACACACACAAAAAAACAAAACCAAAACCAAAAAACCCCAAAACCCCACACCAAACCAACAACAAAAAAAACCCCCAACCGACCAAACAAAAAAACCAAACAAAACCAAGCCATATGACTCACGGGAACTGGTAATATAACGTAGAGCCTTATACCACTGGGGACTCCATTTGAATCTAATCCAGGTCTACAGTCACCAAAGTCATTCTCATCAAATAGCCATGGGGTGTCCTATGAAAGATAAGTTTAGTATTCTCAGCTGTCCTCCTGTCCTTTCTCTTTACTGCTCCCTTTTGAATCCATTCCCATCACTCAGCTTCACAGCCTCATTCAAGCTCATCTCCCCTATGCTTCTTGTAGTTTCCCATTTTCTGCCTGCCAAGTGACCTCTCTTTCTCCTCCTTCTAGACTTTACAAAAAGAACTGGAATGCATGTATAACCTTTCCCCACTCTTTTTTTAGGGGGCGAGACCCTAATTCCTGCACAGTGCTAAAACATTAGTTTATCAACAGAGACGTCTTTGGGAGTGGGAAACGGTGTCTGTCTGTTAATTTACAGCACTATATAAATATTATTTTTGAGACTATAATAGCAATTATGGTGAATAGGAGCCAGATGGCCTCTGTATCTAGAAAGCAGAATGGCAGTGTATTTTTAATGGACTTAAGTGTTACTTTTTGACAGGAAGCTAATATAAAATTCTATGTTATAGGTGCTTGTCAGGTAAGTATGGTTTTGAGTTTTGCTTTTTTGTTAATTATTATTATCATGCCTGGGTACTTTTGCCCACTAAAACCTTTTTTTGTGATGGGGTTTTTTTTGTTTTTTTTTTTTTTGTTTTTTTTTTTTTTTTAAGGATGGTTATTGATCTCTTGCTGAGCTGAGATTTCAGTTTTATGCCAGATAGTTTGATTAATGGGTTGGTTTCTGTAAGTGGACTGAATGGGGATAGGAAGCACAAGCCGCTCATGCCGCCAACCCTAACTCCGTCAAGACGCATAGCTCATTATGAAACAGTTATCAAGTATACATGAAAAATTAATTGGGCTCAGTTTGATTCTGAAAAGGATCAGCTTTCTACTTGGCGGTCCCCCCAATCTTTCCAGATGTTGCACGCTAGCCCCTCGAGAAGCAGCGAAGGGAGATGTATTAATACATTGTATTGATTAGATCAAGACCCCTGACAGTTATTTGTAGAGATACCATCTGGCTGCTGTTCGAATTCCTTCACCAAAAACAGGACGTGACATGTTATTAATCTCAACTCTCTAAGTATAGACAGTTGCCTTTTCTGCTAAACCGCATTTTACCATTCCGTAGGAGATGGAGGCAGACCTGAAGGGTGCTGAAATTAAGGTTATTACACAAATTGAGCCATATGGTCCAAATATTTCAGCAAGAAAATTGCCAGGCAATAAAAATTGCTCCTGCCTTCCTAATGGTGTAAATTACAGTTTAACCATGGCTCTAATGATGTCCTTCTGCCGCGCTTAACTACTGTTACATGAAGGACATTGTTTTAAAAATATAAAAAACAAGTAAATGCCAGCAGCGTGTTTTACAATCTGTTAGTGTGTCATTAAGAACACTGTCAGAATTACATAAACATAATGGCAGGCAACCTAGCATACAAAAGAACGAATATGGAAATAGAAAGTGTCTTGAAAACTCCTTTAGCTCTGTAATGTCAAGAGCCCTTTCCCTTCTGGAACTTTTCCAGTATGGGAAAACGTGGCTGCTTATTTATTCCAGTTCTCACACAGGCTCTGATGGAGATGTAAACCCCAAAATAATACTGAATATTCCAATGCATTTTGAACAGGTGACAATGGAGGGGTATAAATTTACTATCCCATTATACTGTAACTGTATATAAAGTTAACTAGGCATGAAAAAGGAATCCAAAATGTGACTCTCTTTTCAAACTGAAGCATTGTTTTTATTCTTTTGGATTATAACGGGGCTTTCTGTTTTTCATCATGTTTGGATAACTGCAGAGTATTAATATGGTTTCAAAGCTCAAACAGTCTTTGAATTTTACTAATGGTGTTAGCAATCCTAAAAATTAGGGTTGTTTTTAAAACAGCTATAACTTATTTGTTATTAAAACCAAAATGAAAGTAGTTATCCAGTCAGCAGATGCATTACTGACTGTTTCTGGTGATTCATCATACAACGTGGAAATTAAATTGCAAGTAAATAAAGTAAACTGTTAGCAAGTGAGATTTCATTACAGAAACACTCATCCACCTATTCAGTTTGTAAAGGAAAAAACTCTGAGATGGCCATACAAAGAGGAAAAATCACAGAAGTTTATAATAAATGCTATTTGGAATATTGAGTTTGACCGCTTCTACTTTAAACCATGGGCAGATTTTAATAGTTCGTATATGCAAGGTAAAAAAACCTAGGACAGGCATGTTACCAGCTTGAGACCTGGCTGACTGGGCACACATTAGTGTTTCAGGAGAGGTGCACTTGGAGTGGTCTGTACCAGTTTTGTAGAAGTGGCTGCTGGAAACCAAGGGGTCCTGCACCCCACCACTACACTCCCTCCTTCCCTTGGATCTCGTTGCTCTGGGTCTGCTGAGCAGGCAAAGCCGCTGCTTCCCCCACCCATACACTTTTGAAGGCAGAAACTTCCATACCCTCACAAGGGCACCCAGTTCCTGATGGATCTTTGTGCTGGTTTGAAACATGTTTTGACAACATTAAAAACACCACAGAGCAATGTCAAACAGACTAATGGAAGAAGGGAGATTCCAAGTTAGCTGACTGGGTTGTCTTGTTGGTGAATGAATTGACAGGAAGCTTTTTCATTTGTCTTCAAACTTAGCACAGTTTCTGAGCCATGTGAAGATCTCATTTGTGTGTGGAATGGGGCAAAGATGACAGGGGACGTTTACTCTTAACAAATTTAAATTAAACCCAAACCAGAGAGTTAATCATATTCCATAAAGTTCAAAACAGACTTTATCTCTGTCCTTCCTGCTTCTCAGTACTGGCATGATCACAAATAAAAACACCAAAACATAAGTAATTCATGATTAATTGGTTGGTTTGTTTCCAAAGAAACTTAAGGCAGATAGTGGGCTCTTGTGAGGATGGTAGTCTGAAAACTTTCTATATACAACATGTGGGAGTAGTTTATCCCATCACAAACTATGAGCATTTCTCTCAGCACAGATGTCCCTCCACCAGCATCTGACAGGCTTGAAGATTTGGAAAAGATATGCTCATTGAATTGCTTTCTAAGTGCCAAGAAAAACTATGAGCATGGAGATAATGTTTCTACCCATGAAGTGAAGGGCTTGCTGGCAGAACTCCCGCCAAAGTGGTTACCATATTCAGAGAAATGTTTCTCACCTTATTAAAAGGTGCCGCATTACAGCCTTTAGGGCATCAAACATCATCTGTTATACTTCTGGCAACTTCAGGCTGCTTTAATCCCTCCATCAAAACTGTGTTTTTCTTCCTCCCTTCCTTTGCCTTTGTGAGCCTTCCTTTCTAAGAGCACATTTAGAGACTATGATGAGTGATATAGGGAGCAGAAACTAATTCCCATCCTGAGGGTCTAGTAGAAAATAACCTCTGTCTTTTTCAGATTTTTGTTAGGAACTTGATTTTATTTCCAGATATTCTGTGGGTCCTGCAGTTCTTATGACAGGCAGGACTCTGCTTCAGCCAGGTAACATCTTTTAAAAGTCTTATATTCCTGGAGGCTGTGTAGTTACGCAGGCAAAGCTTCAGAAGACAAACACATGTTCACTTAAGGTAACCTATAACTGGTGCAAGAGGAGCAGCTGGACCTGAACAGTGTCCTCCTGCAAGTGCTTCGACTTTGCAGCTGTAGGATGTCGTTTTTAAACTAATCCATGGCTGCTCCACCTTCCCTTTTTATGTAGCATGCACATCTTCTAAACACTTCTGTGCCTACACTACCCCAACACAGAGATGATGGTACTGCTGCTGTATGGTCTGAATGACATCCCTAGAGTGTGTTGTCTGTACACCAGAAGGACTCTGAGGAGTTGTTTATTCACAACAGGAAAATGAATAGAGGTCACAGTATCTATTTAACCTACTGGGACATATCACAAGTCATTACTCATTTTGCTTCTGAATTTTGCTCCAAGTATTTTTCCAAGTCCATTTCCTGCAGATTTGAACACACTAACTCTTTTTTTCCTATCCAGATCAGAGTTCCTAGCCTGAGACAAATCCTACACATACAGATGCTACTCTAGTGGCTTCAAAAAAGTCACCAATTGTCCCACAGAATCAGAATTGCAAATGCACATTTAATATAGCAAGAGTCTGAGGGGAGTGGACTCCTTGCAGTGATCAATTTTCTGTATTTCTGCTATAAAGAAAACTTCACTCTGCACAAACAAAAGGAATGAAACTTTGCAGAGATCTTCTATTTCAAAAGGCTTTAAAAAAAGAATTAATGATAAGTCTGGAAGACATCTTTTCCCAGATGAAGTGAAATATTATTCTTGTCATTATGGTATCATAAAATTATTTTTTATTGTTTTCTTTTCAGAACTTCAAGACAGGTGATAATTTAGATTTTCTCTAATGCTAGTTTATGCTAGAAATGCTAGGTCCGTGTTGTACCAATAGATCATAAGATTTATGCCATATCTGTAGCTTAAGACAGTGACATATTTAAGTGCTGTGCTTAATGTTACTGTAAAGTCCTGCCCTAAAAATACTGAATAGAGACTCTGAGAGCAAAGGAGAAAAAAACCAACAACACGGTCTACACCATGTAACACAGTAGTTTGAGCTCTAGTTGATTTCTGAGACAAAAATTTGGAACACCTCTTTAGCATACTTCATTTTTTTCATCTTTCTGGTCCTTCATAGAGGCATCACACTTTCAATTGTTCTTTTTAATAAACCCCTGTAACGATATTTGTTTTGAAGTTGTTGGTGGAAAATCTGAACCACATTGACTTAAGTAACATCATCTCATACTGAAGATCATTGCCAACGTAATGACCTATGCATGAAAAGCAGAAGCCACGGATGTTTGCTTATTATGGATTAACTAACCTCAGTCTCTGTTCTGGTTGAATGCCATCTACATACACCATTTAATTTTGTTTGGCTACTCATGAAGACCCTGATCCAGGATCCTTGAAAAGTCAAAAGGAAGCTTCTGTTGATTTTGAAGTGTTTTGAAACAACTGCAGTTTAACTTCTGAAGCTATCAATAGTTTTCTGTTTCATCTTAAGAAAAAGAGTTCACCTCCTGTATGATCTGTTGCTGTGTGCTGATTGAAAATGTCAGTGGCTTCTTGGATCTTTGAGTCTTAAGTGAATTTAAGCAAAAGTCACAGCTTTGAATAATAAAAACTTACTTTTTATGGCCAATGTAGGCTAGTATGTCTAATCTGTCTTGAGAGAGAGTGAGGCTTCTCTAAGGGGCTATTCAAAACAGAAATTAAACATCTTTTGGAGGAATTGCCCCTCCTTTGCACAGAGTATCAAGAGTAACTAAGGACACTAGCAACACAAGTTTTGTGTCAAAATGTAGGAGCTCTATTTCCCACAGTGCCTATTTTTGTATTTGAGCATTTGAATACATTTACAAGTGTGGCCCAAAGTGACTAAGTTGTAGTAATTTCTTTTTTTCATTGCTCATTTATAACATGCATACATGCAGATAATCAATATATAAGACGGTGAAACTCGTGGATTTACAGGTTAATATGCTGGAGTCAATAAAGTACTGAGCTTCTCTTGTCTTGATAATGACAAGGGTGTGTTCTTTCTACAACAAAGCAAAACTGATTGCCACAAAATACCTTAAGTAGAGAAGTTCAGGTACATATTTTCAATTCTGAAATCAGCACAATTTGTTTTCTGCTAAGCTTAACTATATACTTCGTGATCTGTTTTAATTACCCAAGTAACTTAAATATCCAAGGAAAATACAGAATCTGAACTAAATTTGTTATGCTTCAGATTTCAAGTAATATTTCAGTATTTACATCTTTCATCTCTTCCTTAATTACTGCATCTTGCTGGTGCAAATCACAAGCAGCTCAGACTTTCTTCTCTTTTGGCAGGGACCTTGCAATGAGATGCCCAAGCCACACTGGAAAGGACTAGTCAGTGCATAATCACATGATAAAACATTATGTTTTATTTATGCATTAACATTTGAAAGTGAAGCTGGCTCACTGTTTTTCCTGTTCACACTGCCGCAGATTTAACTGTCTACATTTCGGTGTGTGTATATGAATTTAGCGTTGGTCTGACAGCATAGAAAATGGGAATGGGCAGTCAGCAGACAGTTTCATATGGTGTGTCAAGTTGAGTTTCTTCCCAACAGTGTGTCTTAAGAGACTCAAGCTAGAGGAAATTAAAGCTGTATGATCCCAAGAAGATCTGGAAGTTCATCCATCCATGGGGTTCACTTGGTTTCAAGACTTTAAACCTGCAAGCAATGCCTCTTCCAGTAACTCTACCAAACTGTAACTGCTTTTTCTTGTCTTCTTTTAAACCCTTTTCTTTGTGTGGAGTTCATTCTGAGCCTTCATATGGCAAGACGTATCTGCTAAGGGACACAACAATATGTAATAATTTTTATTTGACCTTATTATTTTCATCAACAATGCAGTCCATAGCAGCAGGAAAACAACATTTTAGTTCCTCTTGCCATCATGTGACACAGGGGCTTTTCAGGCTACTTGTTGAGGCTTTCCACAAGCTTGTATGACCAGTAGGGGCAATTATCTCCTGTAGCAATCCCTACTCCAAGCCCGGGAGCACATCCCACAAGTTCTGGAAGGAAGATGTCAGTTCTCTGCTGAAACTGTCAGTATTTTGATGGGAAGCTGTGCTTTGCTGAGAAATATGTGCTCAAAGTATGCACCTAAATATATGCCTAATAAATATCCCCTGCTAATATTCTAAAGATAGACTGAACATTCCCCCAGCTACAGAAGAGAGAAAGGTCTTCCCTAGCTGCATAAGCAGTGTGTTTCTGACCCTCTACTAAGAGTGACCTCTCTGGACAAAAATGTGCAGAGCAAATCTCTTTTTCTTGACATGGATCAGCATAACTGGACTGCACCTTTCCCAAACTGCTACCTGCACACTTCCATTTACTTTCAGCCTTTCTCTATTTGGAGAGCATGCTCATGTAGGAAGTGTAAAGCATTGAGGGAAGTAATGAAAAAGCCTGGTGAAGTCTTAAGAGACAGGGGTTTGTATACTTTTTGGCCCATCATTTTTAAAATACCCACTTAATTTTAAAGGTGACATTTTAAGTTCAGCCACATATTCATACTAAACTTTGGCCTTTATAATGTAGCTTCAAGTAAATTGTTTATGCTTGCCTTTTAATGTCTCTCAGAAATGATTACACACATAGCAGGCAAAGTTTGAATGGAAACCTAGGACTGCTTAGTACTGGGCAGAGAAAAAAAAGAATAAAATAGTAGGAAGTAAAAAGTTTCAGTCTCCTTTAAAATGTTGATTTTATTTTCCATTTTGTCGTCAGAAAGCAGAGATTTAAAACTGTGAATTGCCTTGAGGCTGTGTTATCTTACTCTACTTAGCAGCAGTTAGAACTGCTCTTTTTTGCTTGTGTTAGGTGAGAGAGACAAGAACTCAGAATGATAGAGAAAAGGGAATAAAATAAGATTGCATTTAACAATGATATGACACATCTATTGTACCTGTATAAAATGGGATCTAAAACAATAACGATAGTTTCCTGAAGCTGCACACAGTAACACAGGGGGATATCCTGAGACTTAATTAATTAATGTTTGTAACATGATGTGAGATCCTATGATGAAAATTCATATATAACTGCAAAGTCTTAATTTTATGGAGCACAACTGACATTCAGTGGCATTTTCAAGGAAACTGATGTGGGAGTTCACCTGCAACCTATGTTAAGATTCAGATTGTCCTTGTACAAGTCCCCTTAAAGATTTTCTGCAAACTATTCTTCTCTTTACATTTCTTTTTCTCCACCATGGATGATGAGCGGTGAAAAGGCAAAAATTGAAAATAATTGCTTTTATAAGAGAAAAATCAGGGGTTTCCTCTCTGTTTTCCACTCACCAGAAATACAGCCAAAACATCTTTTTAAAATTTTACAGCAAATATAAACCTTCAGATACTGTGCCCAGGTCAGTTTAAGATCAGATGGCAGAAATTTTACATTGTTCAGAACCATTTCTCTTCACAATATCATGTATGACATTATTTGAAAGGAGATGAAGGTGGTGACTTATGGCACATATCTCTATAGTCATGAATGTCATAGAGGAGCAATATGGATGCTTGAAAAACAGAACTTCAAATGAAACCGAAACATTTAATAATGACAAGGGTGTGTTCTTTCTACAACAAAGCAAAACAGATTGCCACAAGATACCTTAAGTAGAGAAGTTCAGGTACATAAATGATCCATTTTTATGGGTAACAAAACCATCCATGATTTCATTCAATTGATGTAAAATTACAGAAGCCCTTCTGCAAAACACCTGCCACTCTGGACATTACTGGAGAAAAAAAAATATTTGAGACTAAGACAACACTGGTAGCACTGATGTGGCAGTCCAGATTTTGTTTGTTCTGCGGAAGCATCTAACTTCATTCTGGCCATCAGCCAATATATCACATTGAAAATACGGTTTATGGCATTAGGAAAAAGATAACATTAACCCCCTAATGCTCCGTATTAAGGGATGTACCCCCTACCATTTGCAGGTTTGAGCCCTTAGGCTCCAGCTGCTCTTCTACAGCAGCAGTGGTTTTTCTTTCTGTTGCCGTGCCTACAGACAACATAGAACAAAGCCATGAGAGGAACGTCACTCTTAAATGGAACAAATAGTGGATGGAAAGTTACTGCTCAGCAGGAGCCCTATGTGTGGTACTTACTTTAAGCATATTCTTGGAGTTCAGCTGTCTGAGTGCATTAATTGTAGAGATACAAAACCCAGACAGAGTTTGTGTGCTTGCCTTTCCTAGCTTTTTGCCTTCCCTGATTATAAAGCTCTACCTGAAGGATCATTCATTCCCATTCCTGTTGTGATGAAGGCAGACTCAACAAATTGGAAGTTCTGCAATGCCTTGATGAGTTTATGCAGGATGCCAGATTATGCTGTGTGTGATTTCAGAACATCAGAAAAACATCCCAGCTCAATCTTTTGGTGTTTGACATTGCTTTAATATGATGTTGGATTTCATATATCTTGAAGTCTTTGCTGATGTATCTGCTCTATCCAATTGCACTCCCATCAGGTCTCCACAAAACATGCCCCACTCAGCTAAAGACCAGAACATACAATACATGTGCATTTTACTGAGGGTGACACATAACTGTTTTTCAGTGATATTTAAGTATTTTATCTCATTCTTTATCATATCTCAAATAAATGTTATCAAACTTTTTGCTTCAGATTCTGCCTGACTTATTTTGAAGAGAAACTTAGTCTAGTTCTTCATATTCAGAATGAGTACTGAAAGCAAAAAGTATCATTCAGGTTAAGTAAGCATGGCAAATTTGAACTGACCAAAACCAATGTTTGGGAAAAAAAAAATCCTGTCAGGTATCTCGTTTATAAAGAGAGCTCCTTCTCCATCACTCTGTCATGATGAGGAATAATACAGATGGTTTAAAGAGGAAAATGGGGGGGGGGGGGGGGGGGGGTGGAGGAATAAGTTGCAAAACTATGTTTTATTATGCAGTAGGTCTTGTGACTGTTGTTAGAGATAAAATATTAATGTTAAGAAAACATGTTGACGTCGTCCTCTAGATGGTGTCTATAATGGAATGTCATGTCATTGATATTTTGGTTTATTTGATTTATTTAGTCATGCAGAAAAACCTCTTTTTGGATTTCAATATTTCTTAGTAAAAATTAGACAAATATGTAAATATATTTTTGAGAAAGTAGCACTCAGTGATGTTTGATGAATTTTAAATGAATATTTATGTGAGAAGAGATCTTATTGAAATAACATGGAGAAGATTACTGAAGTGTTGACTTTGACCAAAAGAAGTTTTTTAAGGTTTTAACAGCAAATGTGAGACATTGTTGGCGGTTTAAAAGTGTACGGCTACCAAAAGGCCAACCCAGTGACTGAATGCAGCTTCCTAAATGTGCATGATTTCATTTTAATATGCAGTGCATCCTAGTTTTATTTGTGGTGCTTTGATTTCAAGTCAAAGCTGGGGATTCAGATTCCTGGTGAGACTGCAGCAGGTACCCAGGTGTGCTGGAAAAGAAAATTCTCTACTGTGAAAATAGGCACCAACTCCACTAGACAGATTCAGCTGCATGCAATTTGCAGTTGCTTACATGCTTTGTCAGAAAGGAGAAAAATTAATTGTGATGCAGTACTTCTGTATCAGGTATTAATTGCTGTTTGTGGAACATTTTAAACTTAGATTACTACTGTTTCTAAAGGTTTCTCCCTGGTATAGTCCACAAGTAGGACTATTCACATAGGAAATGATTCAGTTATGTGCTGAGTGAAACAGGGTGTGCAAATTAGTTTTTTTATTAAAAAAAAGCTGCTAGCATGGTACTGTTAGGAAAGGACAGGAATATAGAATCACAGAGGTGGTTCACAGAGGATAGATTACTATTTTTCTATCATGTTGATGGCAAAACTACCATTTGTTTTAAAAATAAATTGCAAGAATATTCTTAAAGTTGAAAAAAAAAAGTATTATCTCTTGCAAGAAAGATCAGTTTATGATCATGTAATCATAGCTAATGTTTTAATAAAGAAGCCATTTTATGTGCTTTACTTTGTAACTTGAATCTTTCTAATACATTTTTTAAATCGTTTTTCCTAAATTTATTTATAAAAATGCAATTTCAAATATAATAGATTCCTGAATGTTATTTCCTAGGCACTGTAGAAGAAAAGACTGAATCAAACTGCTTGAGGGATGGGGAAAGAAGACTGTCTTTTTATCTCAACCAAAGACTATTTGGAAGAATATTCCCTGGGCAAGAATATTTCAAAATTATTTTAGGTTTAATAAGTGTCTGGGTTTACAAACTAAATTTTTTAATTTAAATGTTTCTTTATTTTTATTTCATAATACTTGTTTTTTATACACAATCAAAATTATCACCAGTCTGGTAGCAGTTACTGCTTTTGAAGGCCTGCTGGGTAATATTAAATAATACAATAATAATTTTAAATGAAAAATATGTGCTGAAAGGCAATTTTAAAACTTTAAAATTAAATGCAGATTTCTTAAAATGTAACATTTTAAGAGTGACATTTGCAAAAAAATATTTAATGAAAAAATCTAAAAAAATTTTTACACAAATTGTGAGGAAGATAAATAGTGCAACATCAATATGTGGTAAAATTTGAAATACTGGTCACCTCTAGGCAAGATCATTTCTTGTAAAATGAATAAGACCTTGGTTTCTGTTTGCCTAACCTTTGAGATTTTTTGGTACTAAAATGAGAATAATATGTATTCCACACTGCTACAGAAGGAACTCACAGATCACAGACTAACCACCAACTTGTGTATCCATACGTTATATCCTTGTGAAAATTGTGCATAAGGCTTTAGGAGTAGACTAGATTTTTTTAAATGAAAAAGACAGAGTGTGCATGATGTAAACCTGAGAAGGAAGGCAATCCAAAGGACAAATTAGGGACTGCAAATGAATAGAAACTCAGTGCGATTTTTTAGAGTGAAGGCAGAGGCCAAGAAGTAGGCTGGGAAATAAGAGACATCAGAGTCAAGGTGGACGCACTCCCAATGCTTTGCACAAAATGACAGACTCTGGATTAAATGAGGAACTGGGTAAGAAGATAATGACAAAGGTGAGGATAAGCTGAGTACCTTAGTGCTGAGTACCTTAGTAAAATCCCAAGCATTCTTCATCACTTCCACAACTCATGGAGGAATGTGCAACTTCCCTGATAGAGAATTTGAAAATTGGGATTGAAGGAGGTTGGATTAATGTTCTGACTGCCAGGAGAACATAGGTTTCTCCTCCTTTGTTGACAGAAAGTTCATCAGCTCTGCCTCTGTAGACAAGGGAATGTCATACTGAATTACCATCCTATCATTTATGTCTATGGGTTATGAAAGAACAGGTTTGGATCCCTGTACCACTGCTACCATTAGCAGTGCAGAAGTGTCTGATACCACTGAGTTTAGAGACTCACAGAAAGAAAGAGATAGAGTTATATCAGATATCAAAGATACCTGCTAGTTAGGGATACCTGTGTGAAGATAGGGACAGAGAATAAACTGGAGCCTAACCTTAACATGTTTGGTGATGACTTGCTGAGCTTTGGTGATTACCCCTGAAGAAGGGACAAATACCTCAAGCTGCCTGTTAGGCAGCTCTTCAGTGGTTCAGAAATCTTGTGATGTATTTGTCATATTTTGAACTCATGCCCTGAGACCTGAAAAACTGGGTAAGCCGGCCTGCATTGAACAAAGAGGAAAAGCCCAAAGAGACACCACTGGAAAGTGCTGCTTCATCAGATCGATGGTTTCAAAGATGACTAGGTTGCGTAGTTGTATGCAGTTTAAACATTTGTGCAGGGAGTCCACCCGCATGGAGTATTATTGACAGCTACAGATCAATGCTAATTTTTGATCATTGTCAACCTACAATGACCTCTTGACCCTGTTGTCACCTTAGGGGTGCTACAAGTAGTCAGAAGCAACCACGTTAGGCAGTGTAAAACCATCAGTCCCTTGAAGGTGACGCAGCCTTGCCAGTGCCTGGGAGGAGGACCAAGAGGTAGCAGAGAAGGCAGGCACGTTACATTATGGATGTCACTGCCTTTGAGTGGCATGAAAGACTATGCTAATTTGTTTCCAGACTTCAAGTGACTTCTGTGCTCATGAATTAAAAAATAAACAAACAAAAAAGGCAATCTGAAGCAAATCTAGATGGATACATTATTCATGATTCATGTTCACTCATTTTCTGTTGTGAAAAATGTGTTAAAACAAGGTTTTATTTTAAATAACTTTTATCCTAATTTACAGTTAGAAGAGTGGAATTAGCCAAGGAGTGTGTTTGTTGCTGTTAACAGCTTGTGCTATGACTGGCAGCAGGTGAAGCATTTTACATAGCAAAAATAGAGGTGCGTTCCTGCCTGGAGCAGCAGGGGTGGTGCTGCCAGTGCAGCACAAGGGAAGGGAACAGGGATGCCAAAAGCAAAGGCTGTGTCAAAGGCTGGGCTGTGAGCAGCGGTGCAGGGATCACATCATGGTGACTCCACACAGCTTGCCTCAGGTGTCCGTTTCATTGAAAGGATGGGCCCTATAGGAGGGATGGGAGTGTGCACACACTGAGATGTTTGCTGGGTTATTCTTAATTTTATGACTGACTGAGTGAGAATGCTTTGCAGTAGGAGACAGAGAAAGGAGGGCATGGGCTTGTAGTCCATCAGATTTCATGGTCAGTCAGTCTACGAACATCTTAATGTTCGCATTAAAATTTTATTTTGTTGGTTTGCTTTTAATGGTGAATGAAACCTGGACTGTTAACAGTGTGTAAACATGGGATATATGAGTTCATGGCTTTGCAGACAAAGACCAGGAGAATATTCCAGGCAATGATTTTGATCTTGCATGTGTTTAAGGCAGTGGTGTGTTGTTCACTGAAGCCAAAGGTCACAGTGCTATCCTTTGCAAGGTGTATTTTGCTATTTATACTTGACCATTGCAGCAGGACACTATTTCTAGGCTAAAATGTCATGGAAGAACATAAAGTAATTCTTAAAATGAATCACTGAGACTGCCATCCATTCTCTTTTCAGCACAAGCCTTTCAGATGAGCAAATTCACAAATGGCAATAGCAGCAGTGCAGAAGGAGAAAACATGGCTCTGGGATTATGTCCCCTGAGCTTACTTCAAACCAAACTGAACAAAAATACATGTAAACCGTTTGCTCTTCAAGAAGTATCTGTAGGAGCCAGGGATAAAAGTCATCCCTGGAAGGAATGGTTTAGCAGTCTCCAGAGAACATGATGAACTGCAGGCAAGGAAATCCCTCCAGCTTTGTTTCATTTCAAAGTGTGGTGAAGATTGTAAATAATTAAATCTTGGGGTTTAGTGGGAAAACAGTAGAGGGTGATGAAAAACATGCCAATTTTCTTTAAAAAAAAAAGAAAAAGAAATTGAGTGTTTTGTAGCATTGCTTTCACAAAAGCCCACTCTGATGATGCAGTTGATTAGAAAGCAGAGCCATTGCTTGTTGTATGATGTTTGTAATAATGTGTTTGTACCTTCAGAGACCCTCTGTGTAGCAGTTCAGGGGTAGTAATTTAATGTTGTGTGCTCCCTTCCTCCCATCCCCACCCCCGAACCATGGAATGTAAATTTTAGGCTTTTAAAAGTTCTGTTTTGAAAACCTAATAGATAACTGTCCTCATAAAAACTATTAATACAGACTACATCCAATTGTAAAGCTAATTTTAATCATGTTTTGTGCCAACATAATTTCTGATGCCAGATTTTTATGCTAAGCATGAACTTCAATTTGAGCTCTGTTCTTTAACCTGCAGTTCATAATTTTGCATTCGGCTGTATAGGTTTTTTTGGCTATGGCAGTTTGAACGCTTCCACTTTCAAGGATCTAAGCCATAAATGTTTATTAAAAGAATCTATAATGAAATCAGTTTTGTTATTTTTTTAATGGCTGCCTTGAGTATGTTGGATGACTGAACGCGTGTTGTTAATCATTAAGTACTCATGTTACAAAAAGTGTTTGATAGTATTGCCATCTAGGGGCTGAACTAAATTCTCCATACTGAAATAAACTGTAATTGAACAGGTGCTGCTATTGACAATATACATATGTTTTTGCTTTATAGCCCACATGCTTTCCATGTTTCTTATGACAAAAGATATCTCTAAATGTCCCACAGCAGCCAGAGCTTTTTTATATATAATCTGTTCGAGGTGATTGCTATTTGCATTTGAGCTTATGCTTTTTTGGCAGTGATGACTGGGAATTCCTAACAAAGAATTATACTTTTTTGCATTATTAATCTTGCTAGTGTTTGCCCTCTTTAACAGAAAAAGGAATCATTTATCAGAAAAGTATGTTTATAATCTGTACTTGTGGCATCTTCAGATTTAATATTCATGATGGTCATTCAAATGCTGTGCTATATTTATCTAAAAGACTAACTCATTGTTGTGAGGAAATAACTATTTAAATATTTATGATCTAACTTTTAATATTTTAAAAAAGAAATTAATATTTCTTTAAAATTTGTTTCGGAGTCTGATAGCTTAACAAATGTTTAAATATTAAACAATTGGAAGTGTTAGCATTTAACAACTTAATATGACTTACTGAAACCAGGAAATTGACTTCATCTGTTCCTGCCACATGAAGGAAACTGAATTCCTGCATTCCCCTTCTTGAGATCTATATAATTAATGCAAAAGCACAACTGAAAATGAGATTAAATATATCAGTGATCAGCTGAACTCCTTTCTTCCTCACTCCTCCGATGAGACAAATCTGAACAGTCTTCTACTAAAAAGTGTTACTCCTTTTTTAGCCACTCTGTCTTTTGTGGTTGTTCAAAGTAATGCTGTGGCTGTATCACCTTCCTGCCTAGGTCTGAATTTGTACTGAGGCTCCCTTTGCCTCATAGCTGAGCAGTTACAGGTCTGTGTCAGCTGCTGTTTGGGGTAAGCTGGATAAAGCTCTGAGCTTCAATGCCAGTGGTGCCTTCTGGCCATGGACTGACGTGTCTCGGTGTGCATCCACCCATCTGCCCCTGTTCTGGGCTGTGGTCTGGTGTGGTGGCAGGTCATCCCCCGTCCTTCCACCCTTAATGGAGCCTGGTGGGATTCGCAAACAGCCATGCTCCTCCTAGCCTCTCTCCACTGATGTGAGGAGAGTATCTGATGCCAGAGAGGTTCTAGACTGCTTGCCTGTATTCCCATTAGTAATATGTCTGCTTCTTCCAACCTGGAGAAACACGGAGGGATCTTGAAAGGCAACAAGTTGCCCCATAATCATCTTACCTTGTGAATTTATCTCAAGTAACATCTTTACAAAGAAACATAGAAATCTTTTTTCCCTTCCCTTCCCTTCCCTTCCCTTCCCTTCCCTTCCCTTCCCTTCCCTTCCCTTCCCTTCCCTTCCCTTCCCTTCCCTTCCCTTCCCTTCCCTCTCTCTTGTTTTTAGGGTTTTGTTTTCAGTAAGGAAATGAAACTGCTCTTGGAAACACTGTTGTCTATCCAGATTACAGTGTTCTAAGGACACCATGACTATGAAGCAGACCTATGATCACATCTACAAGCTACACATCCTTGAGATGTGTAAGGATTCCACAGAGGCAGACATCACTCCTGTACCACAGGTTTTTACATGTGCTTGAATCTTTCAGTGTAACAGGCACTCTCATCCTCACTGAGCAAAGCTCAGACACATGCTGAACAAACTCTAGGTTGTTTGCTACCTGAGATTTGGGCTACTCAGGACTCCCAAGGAGCCTGCTGCGAAGGCTCTGCCATAATGATAGATATTTTTTAAAAGCCTAAGAGTTTCTTTTTTTGATGTTTAGCTATCAAAACCCACCCAGAAATCCTGGTAAGCAGATGGGGTATTCTGCAAAATGGTCAGAAGTGACCCAGAGCTGAAACCTTGTTTTCCAAGTGACATAAACCACAGATGCTGATTACTTTTTTAACTAACTCAAACATCTGTATTCTTGCTTCAGGGAACAAAGCATCAGGCTCATTTATTTGGATTGAAACCTTTCACAACATATCATATTCATGTCGTAGCTGTAAACAATGCCGGGCAGGTTTCAAGCCCCTGGACATCTGTGCGCACTTTGGAAGCTTCACCCAGTGGCCTGAGCAACTTCACTGTGGAAAAGAAAGAAAATGGCAGAGCTTTGCTGCTGAAATGGTCAGAGCCCTCCCAACCCAATGGCATGATTAAGGTAATCTTCATCTTGACACTTCACTTGATCAAAAAGAGACGGGAATGCTGAAAAATGAAATTAAAATGTTTTTGCTGAAAAGGACTCAATCAAACGCATTATACTTTAAAATAAGACAGAAGTCCTATGTAAGCACAAGGCACTCTGTGAGCGCTCTATGCTTGTGGTTATATTAAAATGAGTGTTAACATTCCTGTGCTACTCCATGACTGTAAATGTTCATTTACAGTGAACCAAATGGTTTGTTCAATGTATAGAAAGCTATGCATGAAAGCTCATAAGCTTACTTGGCATGTGTTACACATTGCCAGTATGTTTTCCTGGAAAACCTGGATTTGATGTTGTTCTGAAATTTAGGACTTTAGCTCAATGGTTTCAACTGAGTGTGAACCTTTACCTGCACAGTTTGCAACTCAGAGATTTTTTTCTTAAGTGATTTTTTTTTAGAGTTGGTCTGCAGGAAGCTTTGTGCTCCTGTGAGAACCTTGCAATGAAACTTGATAAAAACAAATACAATAAAAACTGTCACTAAGTGATTTATGAGTGCTTCCAAAAAGAAAAAGAAAAAAACCCCAACATTAGATCAAAACAGTCCTTTTGTATCAATGATCTGTTTGTGTGTGATGAGTGTTATGAGTAAGGAAGTAAGTCTCTGAATCATTGGTTAATAATCCTTAACCTATTGCATGGCTAAGGTGTCTGGTTATTGGCAAAATTTTTGAGGTTTTGTTTTTCTTTTTCCTCTTTTATCCTGCCTTCTGTCCTTCCTTCCCCACCTTGACTTTTTGATTTTTTTTCTTTCTTTCTTTATTCACCAGTCCTACAATATTTTCAGTGATGACAACCTGGAGTACAGTGGTTTATCTCGCCAGTTCCTCTTCAGGCGCCTTGAGCCATACACTCTCTATACCCTCGTCCTGGAGGCTTGCAATGCAGCAGGCTGCACTCGCTCACCACCCCAGCCAGTCCGGACAGACGAAGCACCCCCAGTGTCTCAGATGGCACCTGTAATCCAGGCAGTGAACGCTACCAACATTGAACTGAGTTGGTTGCAGCCAATTAATCCAAATGGAAAAATAATTCGCTATGAAGTTATTCACAGGTGCACAAAAGAAAATGCTGCAGGGTACAGAGCAACAACGGAAGATGAGAAAATTGTTTTCACAGAATATAACACTGAAAGTAATACGTTCACATATAACGATAAAGGTTTACAACCGTGGACAAGGTATGAATACAAAATACGCACCTGGAATGCAGCAGGCTACACTGACAGCTCCTGGACAGTGGCAAAGACTAGTCAAACTGCCCCAAAAGGTCTCTCTGTCCCCAGGTTATCACTGGTGTCAGTTAACCCCCATAAAGTGCTCGTCTCCTGGGCCTCCCCGACACAGCCCAATGGTATTCTTCAGTCATACAGGCTGCTAAAGAATGATGTTCTCTACCCTTTCAGCTTTGATGCTGCTACTTTCAACTACACAGATGGAGACTTACTGCCCTATTCACTGTACAGTTATGTGATAGTTGCTTGTACAATGGGAGGCTGCTCTACCAGTGAACCAGCTGCAATACGGACGCTGGAAGCAGCTCCTGCCTTAGTGGACCCCCCATCTCTGCAGGCTGTCAGTGCCACTCAAATTAATGCATCTTGGGCTCCTCCCCAAATACAAAACGGAGATATCACCAAGTACATATTGAAACTAAACAATGAGGAGTATTATCCTGGCAAAAGTTTGCAAATGTTGGTTTCTAATCTACAGCCTTACACACAGTATGATTTTGCATTGGTTGCCTGTACTGCAGGGGGCTGCACATCAAGTATAGCCCAGTCAGTGATGACCATGGAGGCTCCACCATTAAATATGGAAGCTCCCAATCTGCTTGTCATGGGCTCAGAGTCAATTGAGATAACATGGAAACTTCCAGCTAAGCCCAATGGTAAAATCACAAGCTATGAGCTAAGGAGAGATGGTGTACTTGTTTACTCAGGTCTGGAAATGCGGTATCTTGATTTTAACCTAATGCCAGGCATGGAGTACAGCTACACTGTTACTGCAAATAACAGTCAAGGGAGTGTGACCAGCCCATCAGCTCATATAAAAACCAACCCCTCTGCTCCATCTGGGATGCTGCCACCTAGATTGCAGGCATGGTCCTCAAAGGAGATTTTAGTGGCCTGGGATCCTCCTATCAAAGTAAATGGCGACATTAGAAATTACACAATCTCAATCCACAAGCCTGCTGAAACAGGAAAGAAAACTGTTGACTTTGATGCATCTCATGCTTCCTTTCTGAGACGGTCATACATAGTGGCAGATCTACAACCCTACAGTAGGTAAGTCTGGAAGACCTTGTTTGCCGAATAAATGCTGCAAGGTATTTCAGTGGGCTGGCAGACAGTTGAACCACCTTCTTTAAGCAGATAATCAGACCCATGGGGTTTTGTTTCCTAAAAAGCACATGAGAAAACCAGTTTGTTTGTTTGTTTGTTTTTAACTTATAGTAACACCAGCTATGTATCATTTTGATGAAGCACATAGGTTTGATTTAGGTTGTAATTAATACAAGGGGTAATTCAGCATTCTGCTTTACATTCCAAAACCTGTAATCTTGTGTATCTATTGCAAGATGTCTGCATCCAAGAATAAATGGGTTTTAATTGACAATGATCAGGGTGGGGAGACCAAAGACCTGTTAGCTAGCCCATTCCCAGTGTAGCTGAGCTAAAATCAGTAGTGTCACAGCAGGAGCTTGAAACCTTGAGCTGAAAACCAGTGCCTTTTGTTCAAGTGAGAGATAAAACTTAACAGAGGGTATCATACTCTGCTACAGAAGTAGTATCTTCCCCACTAATTCTTGATTATTTACCTGAGCTTTCTTTATATATTTGTGTAGGCATAATTCGTGTGTGTTATACAGTTGGTAAGTCTGCCTACTATTTATGTATAACTAATCTAAATCCAAAGAGATAAAGGTAATAGAGTGAAGTTCTACAGCTCTCAAATTATATCCAAATCATTTCCTACAGTGAATCATCACTTTCATGCATCTCATCAAAATCAAACTGATTTTGATCACTTGACTCCTGCAGATGTTAACTCTGCTCTGAAGAAAAAAAAAAAAAAAAAAGAAAAAAAAAAGAAAAGAAACTGCAGGAGACAGCGTTCTTCCTTTTTGCTACCCAATGCACAGCACATAATCTCTGTGTTCATACATATTGTTTTCTTATTAAAAATGCCAAAAAACAAAAGAAATTAAGAAATCCCCCAGATCTCATGCACAGCCTGTATTTGCAGTGGTTTACTCACTTTATTCCTGATTTGTGTTCCCAAAGGTATGAAGTACAGCTCCAAGCTTGCACAGAACTGGGTTGTGCCTCCAGTGAGTGGGCATCAGTGCAGACGCTGGAGGCACCCCCGGCAGCACAGCCTGCCCCCCTCATCGAAATACAGACAATAGCCGGGGGCTTCCAGTTGACTTCTTCCATCCTGTGGACTGGCCCACAGCAGCCAAATGGGAAGATTTTGTACTATGAACTTTACAGAAGGCGAACGACTCAAGGCAACATGAATTTAGACCTCACACTTGTTTACAATGGTTCTTCAACCTCCTTCAAAGATGACAAGTTGCTGCCTTACACAGAATATGAATATCAGGTGGGGACTGAAGACAGTTAGCAGTTCTGATTTTGGTTTCAGTAGATTTGAGAACCTTACTTTACACTTACAACAAACTCATGTCAGTAGTACAACATCTCATTTTAGTAGTATTGTGATACCTGAGTGGTTATTGTTAATGTATTTAAAACAATTGAGAAGCTGAAAATAATTTTGCACAAGCAGTGCGTCCATTCAGCATTCATTCTTCTTCAGGTTACTTCTAAATACCTGTGTTTCTTGTATGCTAAATGTTTGTGTACCTGCAGAGCTTTTGCCAGACTCTAGTGTTATGTGAGTACTGTGAAATTCTAGTTCTTAAAAGGCAGCTTCAGTTCATTAGTTTTTCTTTTTTTTTTTAATCCTCTCCCAGTCTATTACAAATTAATTTTTATTTTATGATCTTAAAAGTAGTTTACATCAAGAGTTGTTTTCCCTTTAAATTAGATGGTAGGATCCCAAACAGTTATAGTATCCAGTTCAAAAATGAATTTGCTGTTGATGGTTGATTATTTCTTATGCACATAGGTATTTTTACTTTTGTTTCTCTTATGAGGCTAAGACAAAGCATAGAGATGAGTTCTGCCATTCTTTCACCTCTAATTGTTTTCTAAGTCAAAGTTACAAGTTTTAGCATCATTTTTTTGTGTAATACATTACTAGTGATAACATAGGGCTTTACTTGATTTCAGTGTATGAACTAAGAAATTTGCTGTTTATCACCAGCTGAAATCTTTCCCAAGCTTTTATATGAATCAGTGGAGTTTACATCCTCACCAAAAAACCAGTCTTGAATTTGTTGCTTCTAAAAGTAAGTGAATGTAGTATCATAGCAGGATGAGGCTGATTGTTGTTTATGATGTTGTCTATGAATGGGACACTTAATTGGCACTGAATAAGGTAACAGTAAGCCTCACTACTGATTCTGTACGCAATGTTTGTACACATGATGTATCTTGAAGATGAGTTTGGCAATGCTCAAAAGTTTTTACAACCTTTTTCCCTAAAAAAGAAATTATTAGAAAAAAATTGTTCAAGCATGGATTTGTTTTGATATATATGCAATACAGTGCATTCCACCCCTTAAGCTCCTGCAAGTTGGTGTCAATCTTTCTTTTATGGGCTCATTTGCTTTATAGCATCACAAAATAATTCAGGGGTCTCAGGAGGCCATCCAATCCAACTTCCTGCTCAAACCAGGGTCAGTTACCAGGTCAGATGAGGTTTCACAGGGCTTTCTCCAGTTGCATCTTGAAAATCTCCAGGGAGGAAGATTGTATAACCTCTCAGGGCAGTCTGCTCCCCTGCTTGACTGACTTCATTGTGAAAATTATTTTTTTGTTACATTCAGTCTGAACCTCTTTTGCTTGAAGTCGTACCTGCTTTCTCTTGTCCTCTCCCACCACATACCATTGTGAGGAACCTGGGGCCCCCTTCTTGTTAGTCTGTGAACAGGTGCTGGGGAACAGCACTCAAGTCCCTCCAAAGCCATTTCTTCTGCAGGCTGAGTAAATCACAGTCTCAGAGCTTCTTCTCATCAGACAAATTCTCCAGCCCCTTGATTACCTTGGTGGCCCTCTATTGAATGCTCTCCAATTTATCAATATCTTTCTTGTATTCAGGGGCCAAAATGGAACAAATGCTAAGGCATGTAATCACTTCCTTTAATTGTCTGGCTATGCTCCTGTTAGACATCTCAAAATGCTGTTGACCATGTTTGCTGCCAGATTACACTACTGGGTCATGTTCAGCTTCCTATCCACTAAGACCTCTAGGTCTTTTCCCACAGAGGTGCTCCCTGGCTGGTCAGTCACTACCCTGTAATGCTGCAAAGAGTTATTATTTCCCAGAAGCAAGGCTTTGCATTTGTTTTGCTGAAATATATAAAGCTCCTGATGACCCATTCCTCTAGACCCTTCTGAATGGCAGACCTGCCTTTTGGCATATCAACTGGTCCCCTCCAGTTTGGTGACATCTGCAAGTTTGGTGAGAGTGCACTGTACAGATCAGGTTCTGTGGTAGCACTGCTCCACTGCTACTATTATATTCTTTTTGGTATCCAGAAACCACGAAGAATGAAATCTAAAAAGTTGCTTTATAACATTAGTCTAAAAATAAATAAATAAATAAATAAATATCCAGATGCTATATGGACATGTGTCTTAGTGTCTCTCAGTCATTTAGTTTGGAAGGGACATCCAGAAGGCATCTAGCCTAACTCTCTGCTTGAAGCAGGTCCAGATAGAGCAGACTGCTCAGGGCTGTGTCCAGTTGAGTTTTGGATCAAGTTCTCCATCCCTGCATCTCCAAGGATGGAGATTGTACAGTCTGTGTGGGCACCCTGTTCCAATTTATGATTACATATGTCCTACTTTTCTTTGCATCTAATTCACTTGTTTCAGCTTGTGTCCCTTGCCTCTTTCTGCCTTGCTGTCAGACTCCTGGGGTCTGGAGGGAGCCGTGCAGTGGCTTTCTTCTTAAATCAGTTCCAGCAGCTCTAATTTGGGTAAGAAAAGGATTCAGAAGGGACGATTATAAAACTACCGAAAAGAGAGCCTAGGATGCTACTAGAAAACTGTAGTCACTGCAATATTCGCAAAGCCTTTCTTCTCTGGTTGACAATCACAAAATTTTTCATTTCTTTTAAATGTTTCTGGATTGGCAGCATATCTGTAAGGTAACAGCCAGAGTGAAAAGTGTGTCTGTTTGCTTTGTGCTGAAGGAAATGACAAGCATTTATGAGCTGACTGCATTTTATTGCTTATTGTAGTTCCATGTTCCTTGTCTTCCTGCACTTTCTTAATGATATCTTCTTGAACCTAGCAGTACAGGAGATACTACAATAATACTTTCCAAAGCAAAAATGAAAAAGTCTGAAAATTTATTGCACTTTAAATATACAAGGGTATATTTTCCAGTTGTCACTTCTCTCGTGACAAGAGCTGTTAAACCTTTCCTGGAAATAGCGCACTCTAGGGCAAATTGTTTGTGTTTTAAGTCCTACTAGGTACAAATATAAAGGTTTCCATTTCTTTCTCCCAGCTTTCCTTTTATGCCTGCCCATCTGTTGGCCACAACAGTGTGACATCTGCTCTTCATTTACTAGTTTCCTTATAGCAGAACCATTGTTTGACCAGATCTCCTTGCTGTTTTGGACAGGATCTGTGATGAATGTGAGTTCAAGTGCAGATGGGCCTGAGCAGATAGTAACATTATAGAAGACCCAAGACCTACTTATTAGTTAGGAATCTTTCTTAAAGACAAAATTCGCAAGTTGGAAGTTGAAGACATTTCAATTATCTCAGTCAGAAGCTAGTTTTTTGGAAGTTGATACCACAGAGACTTTATTGAGCCAAAATTTTTAATGCTCTATCAGTGACAGATAACAAAGAAAGACTCTTGACCAGATTCCTGTGGTTTACTGTGCTGTATTCAAGACTCCTTTTTATCTTGTTTCTACTCTATAACCAGGCTGAGCTGTTGACTGGGACCTTAAATCATTTTTGTTTTTTGTCCTGGTGGCCATTTATTTCACCACGAGAGGTTTTTGCATTCATGTGGTTTGTCTTCTGCTTATGTCACTTGCAGCAGTCCTCTGGGATCTATTCAAAGCCCCTCCATTGTTAACAATTTATATCTTGCCTGTGAGACAAGTTATTTGTAAGTATAGGGCTTGGCTTTTGCTATTATGCTGATGAAACACAGATTTATATTTCACTTAAACTGGATATTGATTCTGCTGTCTCTGCATTTGAGGCTTGTTTGCTGGACATAAAACCTTAAATGCAACTGAATTTCCTCCAGCAGAATGCAGATAAAATCAAAGTGCTGTGATGGGACTCTCTCCAGCATTTTTGGAGGTACTGAGATATAGTTCAATGACCCCTGACAGCTTCTTTGGATCTGAAGTCAGGATTTTGGAGTTTGGTTGTCTGGGGGCTTTTTTTGCTGGAAACGTCAGCTGAATATTTTGGGCTTGTAAGACTAGGTGCAAAGGTTGCACTTTCAGAAATGATAAAGTGACTTTAGAGACTCATACTGGTCAAAGGGACTATTTCACCTAAATGCTTAGGTCACTATTGTTTAAGGAAGCACTTTATATGCATAAGCATATTAGTACCTGTTAGGTGTCAGTGGGGTTTTAAGAGGTGTTAAGATGCCTGCTGTCCTAGTTTGCCTCTAGATGGACTTAGATCTTTGAAATACCTTCTATCAGTCTATTCATACATTTAGATATTTGCATTTTCTATAGCATCTGGCCTTTTAGGTATTTGTTGGAATGCTGCCTGAGAGCCTTGTCTGTATTAAACAGATACAATTGCATGATCTCCTGGAAAAATAAAGACAAAACAGAGCAAACAGCACCACAAAAACAACTGACTTAAACAAACTTTATAACTCATGAAGCCTAATGATTTTGCAAGTGTAATCTTTTAAGTCCTGGAATATTTCAAAACAGCGTGTAGACCCTTCTCAGGAATTATTGAGCATGATGTGAAATATGACTGTATAGCAACCTATAGAGTCAAATCTGGTTTTCTCAGATAATAGAAGGCACTTTTGAACGGAGACTTGAGGCATTTAATGCTATTTGCAAAGCAGAGCTGTTAGCATATCATGTGATGTCCATGCAAGTGCATTGTCACTTCTCCACAATTGCACTTAATTGTGTACTTAAGACTGCTTCTTTAGATTAATGGTTTAATGTCTTCCTGATTTAGAATCCATCCTTATTCCCATTTGGCAGGTAGAGAACATGTAAAAGACAGAAAAGTAGGATTGTCCTTTTTCAGAAAGTTTTATGGTTTCCTGCAGGGGTTTATTCTCCAGGTGGACTATCTGGTACACCAAGACAGTGTCTGCAGTTCTGAAGCTGTCTGCCTCCAACCTGTGAGAGGCACAACATCCCTCTTGTGTGTGAAGCGTGTTTCTCACAGCAAAGTTACTGCAGCTAAGTGAAGGATCTAGGAAATACCCCGAGATATACTACAGGAAATATGTTAGGGATCCTCCGTCTTGGACTCTCAAAGAGAAAACAAATCACATTGTGACTTTGGAGAGATAAAGTGAAAAAAATGGGTGTGAAGTCATGAAACTTAAAGAAGAACTAACTACATGGAGTGCAGAATATGTCAGCTTTCTTGGTCACTTGTCAGAGATGACAAGAATGATACTTGGTTTACCAGCCTGTCTGTCAAATCATTGGCTGAGCTCCAGTTTGTGCTGTTTAGTTACTGCCAAACAAGTCAGTAACTTCTGCAGCTTAAAATGGAGTGAAACTGGTTTTATGACTGGTCAGTGATGTATAGTTACCTATTTGTAATATACGTCATATCTGGCTCCTTTTCATCATTTTAATTCATCATTTCTTCCTGTCTCCCTGACAGAGAGATACACTACAAGGTAGTGACATAAAATAAAATGTAGTTCTTTCTTGCACTCCATGCTTGTTATCCCCTCTTCATTTTGTTTGGAAGAGTGTTTTTATCTTAAAAGGTTCATTGTGCTCCCTGCTTCCAAGTAAAGAATGTTTCTCATACTACACCTGTATTAGGCTATCGAGCTTGACCTCAACTTCTGAAAAGTAAAGCAGACATAACTGTACTTTTTCACTGATGTACTGATGATACCTACTCTAAATACCCTTTTTGAGAATGAGATGCTTCCTTTCCCTGGTAGAGGGTACACAGCGAGGAGAAGGGGCATTTGAAACTACACGATTTCTTTCATTAAGCCCCACTTCAGGCACTATGTTTCTGTTGTCAACACTTACATTCAAGTGCATACGCAGTGCATTGATGCAACGAACCTTGGCTTTTATTCAGTAAACTAAATACAGATATTACACTGGATTTGTTGGCTTCCAAAATTACCAGTGATGCTGTTACAGTACCAGCCTTGCAAGACCCTTCTCAGTAAATTGTGACTCTGACATATTCAAAGCCATGGCAAGCTATCCTTTAAAAAGACATTAGTGTGAGTACCGGGGGAAAATATACTCTAGGGCTGTAGATGACTTGATGTGATTTCCTTGATTGTATCTTTTTATTTATGAGGCATAATTTATGACTGCTGAAAAGCAAACTAAAATGAGTGATGACTAACTACAGCCAAAGTAATAAATCAGGAGCGGAGAAAGAAGTGGTGATTTTGATCGAATCTATTGAATTAGCTGTTGCCCTTAGCCATTACAGGTATTGGAAAGACCTTTTAATATCTGCTTATCTCTCTCATGGGAACTTGGTAACTATCTCATTATATACCCATAGGAAACAAATTATTTAATTTTGTACCTTTTAGAGTTAAACCTGTTTACATCTCTCATTAATTACTGATGTTATACTATATCATATGAAATGAGCTTCTTTTAGAATTTGGTAATTTTGCTTAAGTCCCAAAGTGTTTGCCTGTTTGTCTTTCCCTTCCTCAGAATGAGTTTAGTACTCTTACAATTTGACCAGTGGAGATGAATAGCAATATTAAGAGGTTCAAATTATCACAATGGTATAAGCCTGGACCTAAAATCTACCCCATTATATTTTATGGCTTCCCTAAAAATGGTAACAACGTTGAAGAGGGAAAAGAATGGATCTGAGGATTGGCAATCAGAACACATTTGTTTACTACCTATTTGTAGCCCTGGTCTTGACTAGACACAATGTTTTCTTCCCCTTGCCTTTTCTCTGTCCCATGTAGACTTCAAGCACTTTTGAAACTACCTACTTCGCTAATACCTGCCTGACACTTAAGTGCCCAGATGTGATTACACTATCCTAATGCTGAATGCTAGATTTCAGAAGACAAGCTTTCTGTTCTGAGCTGTGTTGATGTTGCATAAATAACTCCAAAATATCCAGTCTGCACGCTGGTCAGTTCTGATGAGAAGACAGACTTGTCTCACACCCTGTCTGAAGGGTGCTGCAACTGATGCTGAGAGGGAGCTGCTCTGGTTTTCTCTAACTAGGCAAGATTATGGTCTCTTCAAGAATTTTCTTGCAGACTGCCGTTCGAACATGGCTAAAAATCGGGTGCTGTGTTTCTAAACTTACTGATGTCATATCTTATATATAACCTTAAAATGTCTTCCTATCTTGGAAAAGAATTACACTGTGAAACTGCAGTTATTTAAGTGTAGGAACAGAAATTGGAACAAATCTGAGTCAAGAAATACAAAGCAAAGTCTCAAAGTAGAGCTTTGTCTTTGCAAACTCCTTGAAATAACTCTAGAAATAGAAGAGTAGTATGAACTCCTCTCTGCTACCATTTGTATCTTCTGCATGCAACGAGTAGTGCCAGCATCAAATCCTTTTTGGGAAGACCAGCAGTCACAGGTTTGTGCAGTCCATGAATGCTCTAAAGTCAGAGGCTCAAGCTGTACCTGACTTTTACAATCATAAAGGGTTATGTGAACATGTGAAAGGGGTGGCTTGGCCTGACCTTGTGGTTCCCCAGAACCTGCAGTACTACCTAACAGCCTTGTATCTCTAAGGAGTGCTCAAAGCCAAAGATAGGTAATTATTTATTAATGAGACTTTTTTTTGCAAAAGACTGGTTTCTGAGTGCCTGCAAGAGCTCAGTGCAAGCTGCTGCCATATACAAAGCTGAGATCTTGTCCCTCACACAAACAGCTGTGAGGAACTGCAGATTAACTGCAGTATGAAGCAATATGATGCACAGTACCTGTAGGATGTGGTGGGAGTCAGGAGTCACTCTTCATTGGTAGTCAGCTGTTTGGCTTGCTCTCCTTTCTTCTGATTTCCAGCAAGTAGAAAGGGTGAGCAGCATCTGGCCTCTGTGCAAAGCAGAGGATCCCAGGTCTCCATGACCTGAGAAGTCAGCAGGACTGATGCATTCACACAGGTGAGCTACCGCCAGCCAGTCCACTCTTCTGCTTCCTGCTGCTTTGCCATGCTTCAGCAAAAGTGAATGAGATCTCTCCAGTAAGGGAGAGTTTCTCATTCTCCATAGGCAATTGGCTGCCTGAGGCTCCCCTTTGCAGAAGGAAAGAGGATTCCCACTTTGGGACTTCCCAGTTGGTCCCTGTGTTTGCAGCTCTAATACCTGTCACACTGTTTGAGCCAGGTCTGAGATGTGAGTGTTGTGAGCTGGCAGGAGTTAGCGCATGCACAACATCCTCTGCCAAGCTGCTGCTCAGTCTGCCATGGTTGTGCTTCATGTAATCAGAGTCACATGATCAAGGGAACTGCTTTTTTGTCTGTGGGAACTTTTGGCCACACAGTGTTTTCTGCCTTAATCCTTTGAGGGGAGTTAATCTGAATGCTTTATTTTGGCAGCTTTGTCACCTTACCTTTTTCATCATGGCGAGGCCACAGTGCTTGCCTTGTTTATCATTGCTTTTCTTCTTCTAGTACATTTCTTGTGTGGCAGCCTTGGAGAAGCTGTGGAAGCATATATCCAACTGTGTCCCTCAGTTCCCAATAACACCTCCCCTATGGAGTCAATACCTTCACATGATCTCAATGTCATGAAGGAATAGCCCCTTTTTTTAGTTTAAAACAAAGCTTCCATGCTAAGGACCTGGAGTTTCAAGAGTGTTGTAGCAGAGGAAGCTGTGTGGCTCAGGGTTGGAATAAGTCACCTAAGGGGCTTCCTACAATATCGTGATTTTTTTGCATCTACACCCAAGGGCCATTGTGATTTTGTTGCCATTTATGGGAGGAGCTGCTACTCAGCTTTTCTAGCTTCAGCAGGCTTGCCCCATCATGGCAAGGCTGTAGCCATCTTCTCAACACTTCCCTGCCTGCTCCTTATAGGTTTTAGCCCTTTTGCTGTGCTGATGAACCTCAAGGTTGTCCTGTGATCATTTTGATCAACAGCTGATCAACAGTTTCTTCCAGGAGCAGAGATCTGTGAAGGCTCATTTATGATGAAAAAAACCCACAAGCTTAGTTACCCGTAACTGGATTTTTTCATTTTTCCGAATGCACAGTCTCCAGAGAGGTTTCCCCCCTCTCTTTCTCTGGCTCTGCTTCAAAGCGCAGTCTGGGCCAGGGGCCAGCAAATTGGTAAAGTATTTTAGATGGTAACCCGTGTAGCTGATTTTGGAGCCCTCTCCTGGCTCTTTTGGGACAGTGCAGCCATGAACAGCAGCACATCCTTTGGCAGGGTGCTGAGCCGTGCACCATGATGTCAGACTTAATGTTTTTGGAGGCGGTATATTCAGAAAGTCAAGTTATATGAAACTTTTGTTGGCTTTCTGCTGTGTTTTACCATTCATGCCATCCCTGAGATGCGATTGCTTCTTGTTTGCCCCACATCCCTGTGTGTTCTTTTATAATCTGCTTACATTAAAAGCAGCAGGTAATACTGCTGCCTATTAAGCTCTTTACATTTCTATGTGAATGCAGTTAAATATTTTTATTGGTGCTGATTATATCACAATTTAGAAGGAATCTTTATGAACCCCAAAAAAAGCTTTTTACAAAAGTCCAAACGGTGAAATTTCAATTTAACCAGGCTAGGTAGGCAACAGCTTTCCTCCATGACCATTTTGTGGTGATTTTTTTGAGGGGTCATGACCAAACCTCTGATTTTAATAGGCGCTCCTCATTGTGGCTTCTGTTGCCATGATCTCCTACTTCTTCGTGCAAAGAAATGGTTTCACATCAGCATTTCCATCTGCAGTCAGTTCCGGGCACTTACTGCTCTGAGTCTCCAAAGGCTGACTAGGATTTACTTGGATGGCAACTCTTAAAGGGAAATATTTCTATACTCATCCATCCTTTTACAGATGGTTGGGCAGAAGCAGAGGGAGTTAAGGGCATCCAACTTAGGTCAGTGTAAATCCTGCATTTAGATTCTCAGAAGTCCTGTTTAGCTTTGACAGCTGTCTCAGAAGCTGGCATTAGAGAATTTCACAGACACCTAAAGGTTTTCTGCTGGAAACATGTCTTGGCAGGGATGAATAGCTGGTGTTTGTCTAGGAGGCACAGTCAGAGCACTCTTGTCTGTCCAACCCCCCCTCCCTGCCACACATAAACACACACAGCCATGGCCTTGGCCCTTTTTCAAGCAGGATAAGCATGTGGTGCCTGGGGGATGAACAACAGTCTTTGGTCCCTCCACCTTCCTGGGGAACAGCTGGGCTGGGGAACCATGTCTGCTTGCACTTGCTCATGCTCTGCCCAGTTAGCTTTGATTTCATTGTGCTTGTGCAAAATGAAACAGCCCCAAAGGCAGCACCAGGAGCACCCCAGGTACAAAGATGGGTCATCCATTTGGGCACTCTCACTCTGAAGGGTGGCAGACTTGATTGCCTCCATTGGAGCATGTGATTGAACCTAAACTACCTGCCTCCTTTACCCACTTAGCTATAGCATGACAGGGGATGAGCCTCCCCTTTTCCCTTGTCCTAGCACAGTGTTTTGAAAGAAAGAGCCCTTGTTTGTCTGAAATAAGGCTTATTTTCTGAAAGACAATGCATAGTCACCTATGATAGGAACTGGATCAATTGAGAAACCCTTAGTAAGGTATCTGCTTCCCAAGTGAGTTACATCCCTCTCTCCTTCAGAATTCCTAGGGCACCCCTTTCAGAGGCTGAATTCCTGTGCTACACAGGAAGCCTCTGTTCCTGACTCATTACCTTCAGTTTTGCTGTGGGCAGCTTGCTCGGCAGGTCAGATCTGCCACTGTTATGCTCTGTGCTCATTAAGGCCACATCCTGGATATAACTGGAGTGTTTGAGCTGAGATCAGTGCTGATTTGATGCCAGTGGCACACTCAGAGCCTCTCTTTCCATATGTGGCTTATTCTTTCCACAAAGAAATATGCCCCTTGAAATGAACAACTGTGGGTAAATCTTTGTAGCAGCTGGAACAGAACTGAGATAGAGGGTTTGACCTACTGCAGTAAAGTGAACAGAGTTTGACTTTATGAAAAGTTCACGACAGAGATATATTAGTGATTTCACTGAAAATGAAAGTGCTTTGGCTGAGCTTTTTATTGTAGGACGTCATCTGCACTTAGGAAGTGTTTCATGGGATGGTGTTGTACATTACTGATGGAATCAGGCAGGAACTTTGTGTTTCTCATAGGCAAAACCACAGTCTTCAAAGCCACTGTGGTGGGTTTTGGCCTTTTTCCTTCACCAGGCTCCTTGTGAAGTATCCTGTGGTCTTGGAATGTAATATTGCAAGCTGGAAGGACTCCAGGGTCAGTTTTGAAGACCTCTTATTTCTAAACTGCCTAATTTATTTTTTTTTTAAAGACATAGTCGTCCCATCCACTTCCCCAGGAAGATCACATAAGAATGTGTTTTACTGTAGTTAGAACCACTTGACATGAAAGCTTACTAAGGAATACTTATACTAAAAATCGCTCAGACAGTCCTCTTGTATTGCCATTTAGATCTATCATTCTGATTGATCACTATGTGGTTGGCTAATATTGAGCCTAATTTAACCCTATACTCTCATGCATCCATCTATTCTGTCTATTGTACCTGACATCCTACAAATTACTTACTCATGCAAATGATGACCTAAGGCAACCTTTTATGATATTCGTGTTTAATTATACAAATGCTTTTTGATAAATAGGATTATACATCCTTCCATATGTTTATTCACTCCTTGATGAAAGCAAAATTTAATTTTCATGCAGATTTGTTGGAGACTGTGTTGAATAAGTGCTGAGTTTTATGTAGTCTGCAGATCACTCTGGTTTTGGGAAGCTGACAAAATCAGTAGGCATAGTTCACAGAGACATGTGTTTTTTAATCAGGCATATTTCAAGCTGCTAAATTTTGAAATCTTAGAACTGAAGCCATTGCCTTTGTGTTCATGAAATAATGCAAATGTTGTTGTGAAAAATAATTGAGAGATGCTGACTTAACTATAGGTTTTCAATGGGCTGTATTTATATTATGGGTTACTGAAAATGTTGCCAAATGACTGATATGTTAATATTTTTGAGAGAGAGCTGTTGCTGTAAATCTTTCCCGTTTTAAACAGTAACTAGAGTTTGGCTTGTGCGATTCAGTCAAGGTGAATGTAACTTACGTGTCACACAGTGCCAAGCTGAATTCCTACGGGCTGCCTGCATACACGAAGAAAGCACAAAGGGAGAAACTGACAGGACTGGAGACCAGTATTTTGGTTCAGATGTCTCTGAAAACATTATCACTGTTGATCACAGCTTCTCAAGGAATCCTCTTTGCATGGTATGACATAGACAGTGGTGGGAATTCAGAGTTTGAGGATCAGGTTTGAAGAAGGCACACGAACATGTGCTGCCTGAGACATGAAACCTGCTTCTTTTCCCTAAATGTGGAAGTGGGAAATATTCCACTCTTCAGTTAGAAAGTCACTGGGTCAACACAGGTGCTGGGCAGCAGTCAAAGGACATTTTGCATGGATGTCATTGTGCTGCGGTTTTCTCGGTGTCAGTCCAGCTGCAGTAGCATCCCTGGCTAACCGTGGATGTTTTGTGGGTTTGAGCCCTTCACTAACAGCTTTTCTGGTTTTTGTGTGCCGAAGGTGTGGTCAGTAAACTCAGCGGGACGGACACCAAGCAGCTGGTCCCGCTGCCGGACAGGCCCTGCCCCTCCTGAGGGCCTGGGAGCTCCCCTCTTTGACACAGTGGCATCCACAGTGGCCGTGGTGACCATCAGCCCCCCTCTTAAGCCAAATGGGGTGGTCAGTATCTACAGGCTGTTTTCTAATGATACCAGAGGGAGTGATGTGGTGGTGAGTATTGTCAACACTGTTTCTGTACTTC
Organism: Todiramphus chloris collaris; assembly: GCA_025345505.1. Taxonomy (NCBI): domain Eukaryota; kingdom Metazoa; phylum Chordata; class Aves; order Coraciiformes; family Alcedinidae; genus Todiramphus; species Todiramphus chloris. The sequence goes on along the minus strand of JANVCC010000020.1, from coordinate 31,550,519 downwards.
CATTAGAGCTTGTGTTTTCTAGCTTTAACAATTTTGTTCTTACAAGCTGCTCCTGTTGGTTACAGGCTGTCTTCCTCTCCTGCTCTCCTGTTGTTAACTGCTCTGCAATGCTCTCTTCTGGCTAAAGTGTCACCAGGGCTTTCAGTCATCTAAACATGCTTCTCAAGGAACTAACCTCACCATTAAACACTTGTGATGTGGTGACATGCTGTGACAATGTGATGGGAATCAGCATTGCTCAGGGGCGGCTAACCGGCCAAGTGAAACACTTCCAGACAGCTCCTGACAGTCCAAATGGTGTAGCTGGAAACTGCAGCCATTAGGAAATGACTGTGCTTTGGATAGCCTGTAGATTTGAAGTTCAGATGAAAATCCTGTACATGAGCTTCCCTTAAAATCTTTCTTGTTGGCAAGAAGTATTTAATAGAAAAGCACTGGAGAGTAGTGCAAGTAGCCAAGCAACTTCTGTGTTTGTTGTCTCAGCCTAGGCACCATTAGGTGTCTAGAAGTGAGACCAGTCTCAGTTTAGGAAACCTTCAGGGTTTCATTAGTGCTATAAAACAGGTAGATGAGGGTAAAGGTCAGGGCTGAAGAATGTTCTTGGAACAGTTACCACTAAATCAATGCAAAATACTTAAATACTTTTGCCTGTAACACTATCTGTTAGGTTTTTTTTCAAGTAGGTAAATATTCGTATGGGATTTTTTCCCCTTATCCCATTTTGTTCAGCTTGGAAGTGCTAGGGATACATTCTCAGGTCCAGTCTATGAGCTCAAGTTGCCTACCAATTGCACATTATGCATTTATTCCTTCCAGGGCAATCAGCCATGTCTGAATGAGACAGTTCATCTCATTGGTGTCTGCATGGTCCTTGTGGGGGATTGACCTTGGCTGGGCACTAGGTGCCCACCAAACCACTCTATCACTTCCCCCCCCCCCCAGCAGGACAAGGAGGAAAAAATAAGATGGCAAAAAATACCCTCATGGGTCAAGATAAAGGCAGTTTAATGAAAGCAAAGCAAAAGCCACATGCAGAAGCAAAGGAAAACAAAGATTTATTCTCTACCTCCCATAAGTAGGCAATGTCTGTCCCTTTTCTGGGAAGCAGAGTTCCAGTACATGTAGCAGTTGCTTTAGAGGACTAGCAGATGTCCCTTTCCCCCCACCTTTTCCCTACCTTTTATTATTGAGCTGATATATGGTATGGAATATCCCTTTGGTCAGTTTGGGTCAACTGTCCCAGTTGTGTCCCCTCCTAAGATCAGGAATGTTGAAAAAAAAAGAGCCTTGGTGCTGTGCGAGCCCTGCTCAGCAGTAGCCACACAATGGGTGTGTTATCAACACCTTTCTAGTTCCCAATACAAAGCACAGCACTATGAGGGCTGCTATGGGGAAAATTAACTCCCTCTCAGACATAATACAGTCCTCCATTTCTATCCCTTCACACCTGCCATGCTGCTGACTCCTCTCTGACATCAAGAAGTACCAAGTGCTTTCCTCTGTTTTCTTGACTCTTTCCTTCCTAATTTTTGCTGTACTCTACTAAATCACATGCTTCCAAATGGGAGCAGGTGTTGCTCCTCATTGGTGTTTTCTACATATTTTTATTTCTTTGGCTTAAAAAGTTATATCCACAAATTACTACATCAATGGGGTGAAATAGCAGTTCTTGCAAGCAGTTTCAGAATAAGGGCCCTGTTTCCTTGCCAGAACTGCCAGGTCTCCCTTGCTGAGCATAGGAGAGTTTCCTAACAGGCTTGCCCAGCACCATGGCCGTTTGAATACAGAGCCGCCTCGTGTGGCCCTCAACTTAGAGGTACCTACCAGAGAGAACATTCTCCTGTCTGAGTAAACTGACCCACCAGTATCACTCTGCCCAATGCTGTCTCCTATATCCGTGTCAAGGAAGCTTGCGAGATATGCATATTTGCTAGCAGACTTACCATGAAGCTGTTTTTCACATTAATTTATTTTTGCTTTAGTACCACTTATCCCAGAGTTTCTCCTTAGAGGTTTCCTGTTTCTCTATTCCTGAGAATGACATACAGTAGTCACAACTCAACTCAAGATGTCTGTGAGGTCACTGAAGGCATGGTCTTTTCCTTTGAGCAGTGCCCATTAACTTCATAACAGCAGAAAAATGAATGCAGAGTTCCCAGCACACATCAGCTGTGTTAATGTCAGACTTAAAGGACATGCAGAACCTTGTGTTTTCTTGTTCTGGAGTTAATTCACTTCCATAATTCTTGTTTAGTACTTGTGGTGCTTGAAGCTGTGACAAGTTCTCTCAATTTTTATAGCTGTCAGAAGGGACTGCAACCCAGCAGACAATACATGGGCTAAAACCTTTTACTACGTACTCCATTGGCGTGGAGGCCTGTACCTGTTTCAACTGTTGCAGCAAAGGACCCATGGCCCAAATCACCACGCAGCCAGCTCCACCATCAGAGCAGCCACCCCCACAGATTCGCACCGTGACCTCCAGGAATGCCTCTTTCCAGTGGAGTGCCCCTCAGTCACCCAACGGCATCGTCACCAGGTAGAAACTGCCATCCAGATGAACCTTCACATCTTGGCTAGGGGTGGTGGTAGAACAATCTGAGCTGGAATCACAAGGCTGAGAGCACTGAATGGTTGTGGCTACCATGCTCCTCCTTCCCCCTGTTGGTGGTGATATCCCTTGTGGACTGAATACCATCTGGGATATGCTCATATGCAACAACTGATTTTCTCCTAAGTAGAATATTGGCGAGGATGAAGGTAGAGAAGATGAGCTGTTGTAAGTGGCGATAACTGTCTGACAGCTGTGATTGCACAGCCAGAATCGTACAATCATCTAGGTTGGAAAAGGCTTTTAAGATCATCGAGTCCAACTATTAACCCTACTCTACCAAATCCACCACTAAGTCGTATCCCCAGGCACCATATCTATGTGGCTTTTAAACACATCCAGGGATGGTGACTCAACTGCCTCCCTGGGTGGCCTGTTCCAATGTCTGACAACCCTTTCAGTAAAAAAAAAAAATATTTTTCCTAATGTCCAGTTTAAACCTCTCCTGGTGCAGCTTGAGACCATTCTCTCTTGTTCCATAGCTAGTTACTTGTGAGAAGAGAGCAGCGCCTGACCTCTACAACCACCTTTCAGGTAGTTGTAGAGTGAAGGTCTCCCCCTCAGCCACTCCTCAGATTTGTTCTCCAGGCCCTTCACCAGCTTAGTTGCTCTTCTCTGGACCAACTCCAGCGCCTCAATGTCTTTCTTGTACTGAACACAGCACTTGAGCTGTGGCCTCACCAATGCCAAGTACAAAGAGACAATAATCTCCCTGGTCCTTCTTGCCTCACTATTTCTAATACAAGCGAGGAAGCTAATGGCCTTCTTTGCCACCTGGGCACTCTGCTGGCTCAGATTCAGTATCCCCAGATCCCTTTCTGACAGACAGCTTTCCAGCCACCCCTCCCCAAGCCTGTAGCTCTACCTGGGTTTGTTGTGGCCCAAGTGCAGGACCTGGCCCTTGGCCTTGTTGAAGCTCACACAATTGACCTTTGCCCATTGATCCAGTCTGTGCAAGTCCCTCTGTAGAGCCTCCCTACCCTCAAGCAGATCAACACTTCCACCCAACTTGGTGTCATCTGCAAACTTTCTCAGGGTGCATTCTATCTCCTCATCAAGATCATTGATAAAGATGTTAAGCAGAAGTGGTCCCAATACAAGTGCCACTTGCAACCAGCCACCAGCTGGATTTAACTCCATTCACCACCACTCTTTGGGCCAGGCCGTCCAGTCAGTGTTTTACCCAGTAGAGTGTATGACCATCCCAGTCATGAGCAGCCTGTTTTTTATTTCATGAGAATGCTGTGGGAAAGTGTCAAAGGTTTTACAGAAGTCCAAGTAGACAACATGCACAGCCTTTCTCTCATCCATTAGTCAGGTCATCTTGTCATATAAGGAGATCAGGTTTATCAAGCAGGACCTGCCTTTCATAAGCCCATGCTGACTGGGCTTGCTGTGAGCTCAACTGGCACCAGAAGAGGCAGCTTCATCCTGTAGTTATTTGGGCAAATCAGGATTTGCAGAAGTGAGCAGCAAGGTAACAGGCATCAACAGTTTCATTGTGAGTGTGCCTGTAGTGTTTTAAACTCCAATGGCAACTAAAGACCAAGTAGCATCTCACCCGCTGCTCCCTCTCCCCGCACTGCCCCCTCTGCGGGATGAGTACGAGAAGGAGGAGGCAGAAAAACAGGTAAGACCCTGGGGGTTGAGATAAGGACAATGTAATAACACAAAGAGAGAAGAAAACAACAGTACTAATGATAGTACTAATGAAATAATTACAAAGTGAGTAAAAGAAGCCAGAAGGGCTCTACCGGTGCTCAAGGCACCAACTTTCCCTGCTCTGGCTGTACTGAAGGCACATGCTGAAGGCATGCACACTGTCCCAGCCCTCCCCTTATGTAGGGGCATGACTCAGTATGGTATCATATATCCCATTGGCTGGTTTGGTTCTTTATCCCAGCTGTGGCCCCTCCCACCTGCTTGGGCCAGCAAGGTGTTTATGATAATTAACCCAAACTCAACACAGCCCAGTGACTTACATTCAAATAAAATCAAAATGAACCCAGGCCAGTGACTTACAATTATGATTGCTCATAAGCATTTTACAGCTGGGGCCAAAAACTCCAAATAAAAAACCTGGGATCAGGTCCATTTTCTTTGGTAGCCATACTGCAATTAGGATGAAATGTATGATTGCTGTTATGTTATTAAGGCTCTAGATTAATCAAAATCTCAACTTTCTTCTCAGCTACGAGCTGCATGTGTATATGGCTTGTCCCCTGAACTTACAGCCAGCAGTGAAGGCTTGCAGTCCTGGCCCAACTGAAGTGAAGTATACAGGAAAAGGACAGAGTGCCAATGTGTCCAACCTGGAGCCTTACACCACTTACAACTTGCGAGTTGTGTCTTACAATTCTGTTGGCAGCAGCGCCTCAGAATGGATTGGTTTCACTACAGAAAAGGAGCGTGAGTATGAGAAAAGGGTCACTGAGCAGCAATGCCCACTTCTGATGCACGGGGCTGCATAGCACCAAATGTCTTCTCCAAATCTGTGAAAGATGATGTTCCCAGAAACCTGCTCTTCCATGTCCCTGGTCACTGTGCCTCTGCTGCCTATTCATTGAAATTCTGTTCTGGGGCTTGACTGCTCATTTCTGCAAAAATACTTCTTTGCTCATCAGCTGATATCACATCGTCTATCACATCCTCTATCTTGGAAACCTGGAAACCATTTATTTTACTGAAAATGGACAGCAAAGCTGCAGAACATAAAATGTTCAAGTATTACCAGAAGGGTGATGTGTAGTAATAAATACACTGCCATAAATAATCCCTGGGAAAAGTGGAGATCTTGAAAGAGACGTGGTGATTCTTTTCAGGAGTAATCTTATTGTCCTAATTCAGGCAACAGTTCTGCCAGGGCTCATGAGAGTTTTCCTTGGATGTCATCTGAATGATTGGATCCTTGTTGACACTGAAGTAAGAATTCATTGCTATCTATCTAACCACCACAGGCAGGACTTTAAGGCCATGTGGTGGTTGGCATGGAAATTAAATATGCAGGACCTGTGCCTATAGTCAGAATAGATTTTTCCATCAAAGCTAGATTTGTAGTAGTCTAACATCAGCTTTTATTAAAATGATCTATGCTGCTGTAGCCAGAGTCATTCCATAACAGATGAGATGGGCATTTTACCTCAGCTTGCCAGGTCAGGGCAAAGAAGATGATCACATTATATCATATAGTTTCCTGTCAGGATTTCAGAATCACCTTTCTAAAAATCCCTTTGCATCACTTGGTAGTTCTGCCTCATAATTACAGAAAATGTATCTGCTACATCCTTAGCTGGAAATTTCAGGTGGAATAGCCCCAGATTTTCTTTAATATCACCACCAAAAAAAAGAAAAAGGTCCATATCTCTAAAGCTGTGTTATACTATATAGCAAACTAAAAAGCTGGAATATGATAATGAATTTTTAAATGGAAAAAAAATTCATAAGGAACTGGTGACACATGCAGAACATGAGGGTTTGAAAGACATTTTTAAAACCCCACCCACTGGGTCTGCGGCCCTCTGCTTGCAGACTTGCTTTTCTTACCTTGCTGATGTCTTCACAGCAGGTCTCCTGAGTAACTCTGAATGTGTCCTACCTTTTGCTTGGAAGGCTTAGTGACAGTGGACAGTTAGCAGCATAGTGCATCTGGACAAGCAGCTTTCTTATGAATAAACTGGCATACACTGAGCACATGGCTTAATGGAAAAGCCAGAAGAAAGAATCGCCACAAGAAAAAATCACCACAAACTTAAGTCTTTTGTCAGCAAGCTGTTGAGCCCAGCTGATGAACTCTTCCTCTCCTGGAAGTGAGTTCTGGGTTTCTATTCTTTCTGCCTGCCATCCACTCTTGCTTTTCTGAAACACCATGTTTTCATTTATGTGCACGTGTTAAAAGATGATCTTGGCCAATTTCTTGAGGCTTGCAAAAGTGTCCTTACCTTAGCAGTTCATCTCTCACAGCCCACCATGCTGCAGCTGAACTTGCACAATCCACCTTAAGCTGGAATTTAATTTACACAGCTCTAGTGTCTGTACCATATACATAAAGGCAAAGAAAGGGAGTTTGAGGTCTTTATTTTGAAGATACATGATGTTTCTGCTTTCTCAGTGTAGAGGCTGGCATGCTACAGCAGCTTTCTTTTTTTTCTTTGTATCATCCCTACTCATACACATGTATATTGAGAGAGAGAGAGCGTGTGGTAGAGAGCTTGTATCATGTAGAGCTCCTTTCTCTGTGCCGTATAACTCAGTCATGCCTATTGGCTAGAAACGAGTTTGGGGTTTTTTTTTTCCTTCTTTTGCAGCACCTCGGTACATGGCTCCATTCTCCATTGTCAGCAATTTATCTACCATCCACATAGACTGGAGTCGCACGTTTGTACTGAACGGCCGCCTGAAGGAGTACGCTTTAACGGAGAGTGGGCAACGCATCTACAGTGGCTTTGACACTGAGCTGTATTTACCAAGGACATCTGACAAAAGTCAGTTTCAATTTCCTATTGCTTTATCTCTGTGAAAGACTGTTGAGCTAAATTAATATTATTGTGTGATAAATTTAAGAAAAATTCTCCATAGCCATCCCAAGCTAAGAGCACAAGAGTGTACTTAAGGCACATTTAAGTAGATGATGGAAACAAAAATCCTTGGAGCTAAGCTTTCTCTTAAACATTGTACCTGACTAGGTGAGACTGCTCTGGCTTACTGTGAGGGTCAAACTTTCCTAAATCCTGGAGCTGCATTGCAATTCAACCCTTCAGTGCTACGCTCTGGGAAATGCATGGAAACTTTCAGCTTTAGACAAGACAGGAGCCTTAAGTTTCATTTTAATAAAATTAAGTCAGTAGCTCCTTGAAACAGCCATGTTTTGAAATGTAATTTCTCTTGAGAAATTTGCAGTCTTTAAAACACAAGGAAAATGTTAACAGGAGGGAAAAAGGAAAAAAAAAAGTAAGAAAAAAAATGTTTTCTGATTTCAAGGCATTGGGGTTTTTTTTGTATCTCAAAAGAGTTTGTAACTTTTTTTTTTGCCTTCCTAATTACTGCAATTACTGGTTTTAACATGTTTCTGTCAGCCAAGAATGGAGGTGAGGGATTTAGGGCAAAATGAGGAATAACTTGAAAGCTGCCAGTTATATGTCATTGGAAGAGGGAGGATTGGATATCAAAAGAGGAACATCATTTGTAGCATTATAATGGTGACTACCTATGATCTGCCATGGTCCATGGTTCATAGTTTAGAAGTTCAATACCCATGTAAAAGGGATTATGAGGCTCTGATCTGGGACTCACATGGATTACGATGGGTTACATGTTATTCCTGCCTTCACTTTTCTCAGACATGGCCATCTCTAGTGTTGGATGATGGTAAAAAAGCAGCACCTACAGAATTTTGGTTTCTCCTGCTGATAGTATTTTCTAACCTTTTTTGCTCAGCCTTTTTGTTTCAAGTGACCTGCATCACTGATGAAGGGAGTGCCATGACACCAGTCATCAAGTACAGCGCTGGAGAAGGCATTGGTAAATACATGAAGAAATTACTTATGACCCATTCATTTTATGTGGTTGTAGAAATTTGATGAGTAATGCATGCCAGACAAAATGGCATCTCATTGCAGGATCAGGGCATTTCTTAGTGCCTTAGGGTATGAGGTATGTAGGTAATGTGCCTTTTTTTGCCATGGATGGATTTCTCTTCCTTTACATCATGACCAGCTTCAGATCCTCTCCCTAAACATGTAATTTTTTTCTTTTATTTTTACACAAATACATTGCCCCAAAATGTAGTGCTTTTTCCTGCTGAATAGAACCCAGTCTCTTCCAGATTTTTTTTTCCAAATTAAGGTTATCTTTGATTCTAATCCTGTCCTCCCATGTTCCTCCTCAGTCATTCCTCCTCCTGCATCACTCCCACTCCAGCAAGAGGCATCTGCCTGCTCCTTTCATATGACCAACCAGACACTCTTTGCAGTGTCACCTGGGATGTGTTTCCCTAAACAGTTCGTGAGAATGTCATATGAGATGTTGTCAGCACCTGGATTATAACACCTGGTGTTTCCCTTCTGTCCACAAGGCCTCTTCCTGTTTTGTGGAAGAGAGGGAGTTTGGTCTGGTGACATCCCAGTGACTTCTTGTCCATTGACTAGTAGATGCCTACCAATAAAGAGTTTCAGCTTTTTTAAGTCCTTAGTTTTCTGGGAAGCAAGGCTAAGCTTGAACCATTTCTAACTGATGTATCGGTTTAAATTTATTTATTTATTTATTGAGTTGCATCATGTTCAGCTTATTAAAATAGATGGGCCTTGTCTTTGCAATTACTCTTTACACTGAGTTTCCCTTATATCCCTTTCATGCTCTCACTCCATGCTCCTGCAGAATTTCAAGCAAGGCTGCTGTAAAGGCATTACAAAATTTTCCCAGTTGCTCTACATCCATCACCTTCTGCACTATGCTCCTTTGTTCTTTTGATTGCTGCTTGTACCCAGAGTCTCTTGCAAACTTGATCAGCACCACAGGCAGCTTGCAGAGGAGGCTTGCAAGTGAAGGACATGGAAATTCCTTAGCCAAGAGTCTAGATATGCATGTAGGACTGCAAATAACCAGGAAATTCTCTCACTGAGATTTTGTATGCTTGTGTTGTGTATGAGCAAAGCCAACCAAGTGGATTTTTTTTTTCCTTACAGTTGGGGCAAGGAGGAATAAAGAGTTTCATGTTGCTTGCTTTTGTATTAATTTATCACTCATTTTTGTTGTTTTCCTCCCTTTCTCTTTTTAACTGCACAGGCTTGCCACTACACAGTGCTGAAGAGAATGTCCTCTGTCTGTACTGCTCTGAAATTACTGTAGTCATTTCCACTTTTCAAGGTTACTTGGAGAGACCTTTTTTTCTTGTATTCCACCTCCACTGCCTCTTTTCTCAAGAGCTGCTGATGCAGTGGTGATTTCCAGTCTAAGCATCAATGCCAGAACTTTAAGCAGGGTCTCTTGAGGGTAGTAAGCTTTTTATTATAGCCCGCTAGCATATTGAACCATTATACCACCTTGAACATAAGTGCAAATAAGCACATGACAACAAAATTACTTAAATTTCTGCCTAATTTATTAGCGAGGAAAGGGATAGCATATTGTTAAACACTTTCTGAAATAACATTCCCTTTCTCCCCTCATCCCTCTTGATTTTTACAGGTCTGATCTTGACAACACCTGGAGAGAAGGACAAAGTGGAGTCCAAACGTGCAAAATTCTACAATGAGTTGTGGTTTGCTGTGTTGATGGTAGTTCTAGGTTTGATCCTCTTAGCTATTCTTCTCTCCTTAATTCTTCAAAGGAAAGTCCACAAGCAACCTTATGCACGAGACAGACCTCCTTTAGTTCCACTCCAGAAAAGAACATCACCAATGAGTGTGTACTCATCAGGTGAAACCCATCCGGTATGTTTAGTAAAATGCAATGTTCTGTATCCATCATGTTCTATTTTTATCTGCCCACACATGCAGTTTTTTTCTTCCTCCATCCACCATTTGTTGCACTCTTGGTTACCAAATGAAGGATATTCAGTGTAGGAAAAGAACTGTCTCGTTTACCTATGAGGACAGTCAGGCTACAGGACCTTAGTCCAAAAAAGATCCTTATGGCAGCTGGTCTGCAGGTCCTAAAATGCTTCTGATGCCCAAGACAAACTGAATCTAGAGTCACAGAAAATGCAAAACCACTAATGTCAGCTGATGTTAGCTGACATCTGTAATAGAGTTGAAAAAGCTGTGGCATGCTGTGAGAAGGTAGGTGATAAAATGTGTTTTTCAGAGTAACTTTTCATGTGTTCCCACCCATCTGTTGTAGATGGCTAACCAGGATCAATCTGACAGTCTTTGTCAGGTATCCATTAAACGTGCTTGTAAAAAGCAGGACTTCGGGAGGCACTCTATTTCTTTCTAGTATCCACCCACCACCCAGCTGGACTGCTTTAAGACGAGCTGCTTTCCAGGAAGGTTTTGGGGAGAGAAGCGCAACCAGAGGAAAGAGAGGGACCTTCACCAAATGTGTGTATGTGCGTCTGTGCACATAAAGCCACACTGGGACCACCAGAGAGGTGGGAGAAGCACTGCTGAAGAGTGATAAAAAGGAAGGCTTTGTGTCAGTTTTAGTATGACAAGTTATAATTCTGCAGCAGAGCAGTAGAGCTATTGTACTCTTGGAGGAAAAGCAAGAAAAAAAGGACTATGGCACTTGTTACAAGACTGAGAACGGGAGCAGCAGTGCCTTCCCTTTCCATGCCTCTTCCCAGGCACAGGCCGTGAACTGATTCTTCTTGTCACTTCTCAGCTTCTTTTTCCTGTGAGTGCCATCAAGCAGGATAGTGACTCCTGCATCCTTCACGCATTCTGTTCCTTCTTGTCTCTGTGCCAAGAAGCTGCATCTGTGCCTCAGCGAAGGAGCTCTTGGAAACAATGGGATTTCCAGTGTGCCCCTTCTCCTGGCAAAGGCTAAGATCATAAAAACTTCTTCTTTTTTTGGTCTCATGGTTTTGATTTCTTTTCTTCTACAGTCTGTCATGTTATGTTATTCCTCTTGACTTTAAAATGTCTTTGCTGTTGGTGTGCCTGTTCAACTCCTTTCCATATTTTCTTCTCTTTTTTCTCTTTTCCTTTCCCTTTTTTCCTTTTCTTTTTCTCTTTCCCTTTCCCTTTTTTCCTTTTCCTTTTCTCTTTCCCTTTTTCTTTTCCAGAAAGTCATGGGCTTAATAGAAATGAAGGTTCTACAGTGCATCAGTTGAAAGACTTAATCTGAGAAGTTAGGAGCTACTACGAAGTGTCACACTCGCTGTGTTTTACAGTTGTTAGTGAAATCATGTGACAAGCAATGCTGGCTGCCCATGCCATACTCGAAGACTGGTTAAAACTTTAAATAGCACCTCACCTTTGCCAGTTGTCCTACTCCCCCACATCCTGCTACATTGCTCCTATCACAGAACTGCAGCTAATTCACACCCTCCCTAAGTAACAAACTGCACCCGCATTGCACTTTGCCCTGCCCTAATGCTTTTCCTCCCTCTCTTTTATCTCAGTTTGAGACCATTGCTGACACATCTGATTCATCAAGCAGTGTCACACTCAAAAGTTACACAATGCACTTCGAGGTAGTAGCTTGAAGAGCTGCAAGATGTGTGATGTACCAGATGACTCAAAGTGCATGCATGAAAGCATCTTACATTGCATGTTTCTCCTGCTGGGTGAATGCGTCTTTGCTGGCCTGCTAACATCCACTTGCTCTACAAGGCTGGGTTATCATTCTGGGAGTCAACAATCTTTGACCTCTGCCTGTTGGCTATGTAAAAAAATTAAATAAATTAGAGAGCAAGGGAAAAGAAATCATGGAAAGAGCTGGTTTACAGGTTTGGGTTTTTTGCTTTTTAATGATATGATTTTCCTACAATGGGGAAAGGTTTGGGTTTTAGTTTTTTTTTTTTACTGGTTTTGTGTTGGTTTGTTGGTAGGGTTTTTTTTTCCTACTGTGCATGATTTTTGAAGCATGGGTTTCCCTGTTCTCTTCCAGTCCTGCTTTGGTTTTTTCCCCTTTACTAGTTTGTGTCTTCCTCATAGGGGTTGGCAGATACGAAAATACCAGGAGCTGGTTCTCCCATGAGCAACCGCAGCATCCACATTGCCTCTGGGATAAGGAGAGCAAGTCAGAGCCAGCTAAGTCGTACATATTCCCAAGCCTCTCTTCATCGTAGTGTCAGTCAGCTGCTTGACCTCTATGACAAAAAGTCCCTTGTTGAAGAATCACCTTGGGATGCCATTATTCGCAATCATCGCACTACTGGTCGTGGCTTGGTAAGGACTTCTGTTCCTCTGTGATGCTGTTGTGCATCAGCTGCTTGTGATTTGTCTGTTCTGTTAGAATCATGAAAAGGTCTAAATATCAATAGCCACTGTGGAGGTACAGCCAAAAGATCTAGCAGGACATGGTCAGAGATTAGCTCCTCAAAATCTTTCCTGTCTACTGCTCTCTTTTGGAGCTGCAGGTAATCCCACGCTGCTCTTACAGAACGAGAGGGGGTCTATGTGCATCTGCCTGTGTTTTCCATTGAATAACTCTATGGTCTACCAGGGACCCCCTGGTACACCTTCAAGATTTCCCTTCTTTTTGGTCAACTCACAGGCATTTCTCTCCATGAGTTTAATTCAGCAAATGTACATGTGTGAGGAGAGGTGTCTTTACATCCTTCACACATTCAGTGCCAGATGCATGAGCTTGTGTTCTAGCAAATCCTGTTCTGTGACCTTAGACTCAACTGATGATGAGACTTGTTCTCTGTCCTCTGTTCAGTCATGATGGCATTCATGACAAATGACTTCAATCTCTGCTCCCACGGGACTAGAAGGAAGTTGAGGGAGTAGGCAGAATCTGTCTTTTAATATAGAACAGGACAGGATTGGTCAGTGTCACCAAGATGGCCCTGAACACACATATGTAAGTTATGATTCTCAAGTCAAGGAAAGAGGCTTTTTAACCTCCACACACACCCCCCCACACCGCCTTCCATCCATTCCTGAGCAAATGTGTGGGAGAGGGTTTGCGGGCTAGCAAGATGAGTTTACTCACAGAAAAAGCTGACTAAGGAGGTTCCTAAAAAGGTGACAGACGAGGGTGAAGGGTAACAATGTTAGATGGAGTGTGTGGTTATCATGGAGTGGATCTTGTCCAAAATGCAAAGTGAACTGAAGAAGGATGGTCTGGCACAGAAACACAGGCAGCTTCCTTGGGCTTTCACCTTTAGTGCATCAAACAGCTAGAAGGACTGAAACACAGCCATACCACAGTAGGGGGATGTTGCTACCACACTGCTTAGACCACACCACCACCAAGAACATAGTGATGATACTTGGCTCTAGGCAAAACCCCTCTAGGTGCAGGTTAACCTTCCAGGCTGTGTTCATCTGCAGCTCATGCTGTTCCTGAGTGAGTCAGTGGTATTGTGACTCAGCCTTGAGTCATTTTTTTGTCATCCTCATGATTTAATGCCTTGGGGAGCAACAGCTCACCCAGAGTGTACCTCTATGGTCACCTTAGCCAAAAGAACAGCTTCCCCATGCTGAGAGAGCAAGTTCTTGCTCTATCTGCATATCTAGTGCTAGCAGTGTGATTTGGTTTAGCTTGCACTGCCCCCCCCCACAATCCGCATGGTGGATGTGGGTATGTTAGAACTGGTTTACGGAATTGTCCAATGAGTTTCAGACATAGTAGGAGCAGAAGAGCAAAAACTTCCTCTTACTTGTGGTAGCAAATAACTCTGCCAGCATAAGCTCAGCTGCCTTTTAAAATCAGATGGTGTACAGACAAAGCTGGGCTCTTCTTCCCACCCTCTGGAGGTTGTTTTACATTTCCCTAAACCTCACTGCCTCTGCCGCGGTGTTGCTCAGCTACCTCTTGCAAACAATCCTCCTGCAACACCTTTCACTCAGCTCTTCCCTTTATTTCAGTGAGTAGATTAGTGCTGTCACTGAGTTTTGTTCACCCCTCTGTCCATCTTGCAAATGAGTATTATGATGAAAATAGTAAGTTGGTTTGAATTGAGGTGCTTGAATGTTTTAGGTTCTTAGCTCATGCTGTAAAGAATGGGAAAACATGGAGAGAGGTAGAAATGTGCTTACTTACCTGACCGTTTCAGAACCATTTTCTAAGGGGTGGGGAGAAACAGAAATGAAAGAACAGGCTCTCCTTTAGTCTTGTACAGCTTTGGCTCATGTACTTTTTTTCCACCCCTCCTTCTGCAGTATGTAGATGAAGATGATCTTGTCAATGTCATCAAAGGCTTCAGCACAGTCACCAAGGAGCACACCACATTCACCGACACCCACCTCTGAAGAACACAGCCACCTTCTCTACAAAATGGAAAGTGGGTAACTTGCCAAAAGCAGCCTGTGTGGACTTTGGGGCATCGGATAGAGCTGCTGTTTCCCCGTCCCCTGCCCACTAGTTAAAAGAAAAAAAAATGTTTGTTGGGAAGGGACGGGGGGAGGGGGTAAGCTGGCCTTTTTTCACCTTCTCTTTACCTGTATAGTAAAAAAAACTATGTGTTACCACTGACACCTCAGACAGGAAAGAGAACAGACTGAAAATCCCCAAGTCACACAGTAGCAGAAGACTGGGAAGGCAGAGGCTCTCATCTTTGCCTCTTATCCCACTTTCACAGTTGAGAAGGGTTGTGGGGGCGGGAGGTGGGCAGCACATTTGGTAAGGAAAAAAGTCTTTTACCTGTCCATAAAACAGCAAGTGGCTAAAAAGGGCTTTTGTGGCAGGATAGACAAGTCTTTTCCTGGCCTGACAAAACTCCACCTCAAAATTGTGTTTGTGCACAGGTGAATAAACAGCAAATGAAGAAATTCTTATGGTGTTGCTTTAACCTTTGCGTCTTCTCCCTCCCTCTTCCTCACCCTCCTAGCTGAAGTCTCAAAAAGCCAGAGCCATTAATGAATGTTTAGCTTCAAGCAGGCTTTTTCAGAGGTAGAAAACCTCCTAACCCACTCCCTATTAAACACTTGCTGTCACAGCCTTCCCTTTGTTTATATGTTACTAATCTACAGGCAGTAAAATTTGTTCACCACCCACCATAAACTAGGAGCAAACAGCAAGCAAGCCCCTGCAACACAAGTAGGAAATATCACATCAAGGCACTTGTAATTGAGAATTATTATACCATGACAGTAAACCTACTCCCATATTCATCTCTGTCCTTTTCTCAGAGAAAATGACAAGGAAGCCCTCAAGAGACCACCAGTTCTGTGTATTATGCCCAGCATATTTTTATGCATGCTCTCAGTCAAAACCCATCATCTGATACCATATATTTTCAGAAAGCACAAGCAACACTCCTCTGGCAATTTATTTGGACTAAGAGGCAAAAGAATATGCTATTTTGAATAGCTTCCTTCTTAACCTGCACAACACATTTCAGATTTCAAATAGCAGCATACAGAGCAAGTATCCCATTCATAAAACAAGACTACAGAGGCAGCCCTGTGAATTAGGCAAAATCCAGCCAAGACAGCAGCCTCTGCAGAGCAATGTGCGGCTGCATCTAAAAGGCATCTTCCACTGAGCAACCAAGTGTTTCTTTAGCACCCTCCCTTCCCCCAAAACAAACAAAATCACAACATATCACATGCCTGACCATGTTTACGCAAGAACGCACAACAATATTTTGGACCAAGTACCGTACATACATTTTGGAGCATGACATAATGCCACACTGATGTGGACAACTCTTCAAAGATTTGGCAGCAGTCGAGTACTTTCTCATAACTGTACAATTTTCATTCTGGGTATCAGAACAAAGACCCATTCAAGAAACAATCCACAACACGTCATGTTACGCCTGCTACCAGCCAGAGAGCACCTGCCCCTTGTCTTTGCCACCAGTCACATTTTCACAAGCCATAGTCCTGGCAGGTTGAGTCATTCTTCCGGTGACGTGGTGAGGCAGCTGTCTTCGTAGGTGATGGAGAAGCTGCACCAGGTAATTCAGGCCCACCTTCAGCAAGGACTGGTGCAGAGGCGAGGAGAGGCACCTTCTTCCTTCCCAAGAAGCCAGCTCCTTCAAACCCCATTTTCTTTTTGTTTTCTGCTTTGGTTTCACTCTCTTCTTCTGGTCCTCTTCTTTTGAGATCCAGAAAGTTCTCTGGCAGACGGTGAACTTCTGTACTGCAACACCCACCTGCATCTGTCACACCTGTGCCTCGCACTTCAAGTGCTGTAGTCAGGACTGCCTTCCTCTCAGCTGCACTGCCCTCAGCTGTTGCTTTCCTGGTGTCAGTCTGGCTTGAATTCCCATTTGCAGCAGCTGCCTTTTCTGTTGGGCTTTTGTTGGATAAGTTAAAAGCCTGGAAGTCCCGGTAACTGTGAAAGCTCTCCGTCCGCCTTGCTCTTGCCAACAGGGGGCTTTCTCTGTACGGCCGCACAGAACCATATGTGGCCGTTTCATGGATTGTTTCGTGGTGCTGCAATTGGAGGCTTCAAAACAGAAAAACAAACAAGGATGCAAAGAGCAGATGTTAGGCTGAGAATAGCAGTCAGTTCCTCTGCACATCCTGCTCCCACCCACCACTGCCACTCCCACTAACATAGCAATCACAACCCCCACACAAGGGCTTCCAGATCATTTATACTTCTCATGGTATACTTTATTCTGCACACATAAAACCCAACAGAAATCACGGAGTATGTGTATGTAGTTCAGGATACTTAGATATGGATTCAGGGGCTCAGCTACAGCATTCAGGTCACCAAACCCCTCTTGGCTTACCCGACGGGTAACCTTTGGTGTCTGCAGCTGTTGCCAACTTTAGTGACTTACCTGGAATTAGATTCCCGAAGCCGGTTTGGCTGAACAACTGAGGTGGCAGGACTGATGTTGGGTGTGGCACAGCGAGACGTACTCAAGTCACACTGGTCGAGCAACTTGAGCAGCTCTTCTTCTGTGGGGCCGCCAACATCTGAAAGAGACAGCTCTTAATGCCCAAGTCTGCTTACCATAGTCATGCATACGTGAGGACAGAAAATGAACCACACCACAATCCTGGTATAACACAACTTACCCCTGTCTTCACTCTTATTAACCATGTCCATAGCTGTGGTTAGGTCCCACATCTGGATGCTGCCATTTGAATGCCCAGTGAAGAGGTAGCGGCGTGGCCGGGAGCCCATTCTGCTGGATCCTTCACATTCTCGCACAGTAAACGATGAGATGGTAGTGCAGTCAACTGCCTGGATCTCACAGATCCTACAGAAGAGAAACCCCTAGTTGCCAAAACAATTGCACCTGGACAGGTTGGCCAGTAAAGTCAGAACTGTTCAGATTTTCTGAGAAGGTACCAAACTTGCCATCAGAAAAGGAACCTCTCTTCCAGATGAGATTCCTTCCCCTGCATGACCAGCATGTTGCTCAGCTGCAGACAGTACCTTCCTGCCACAATCCACCCTCAATCTTACTACTTGTTTATTTTTTTGTTAAGGAACCCCCAATATGTTTGATGTCCATTTTCAGTTTGCAGTGATTAAAAACCTAAGCGTCTCACAAGAATGACAGCAACTATCCCCTTCAAATGCTAGACACTCTCAGAAACTAATCTTCAGACACACTGTATTTAACCATAAAAAAAATGATATTAAAAAAAAAATAATTCAAGGACGATAAATCCAAGGTTATCTGCACAGGTAACTTTTGTCTTATGACAGTGGCAATATCACTTGACATGGCAGATCTCCATTGGTTTTTTTCCTTTTCTTTTAGAAGCTTATGTGGGGAATGAGAGGAAAAGGACTCCCAAAACTAAGCTGCTAAGCCAGACCACACCAGAACTTCACGTATTCTGCGTAGTTTGTTTTACTGGCCCCTTGTATTGAGCTTTTTACCCAAGAAGTGCCAAAATAAGTCATCTAATAAATTTCTCCACTGCATACAAATCTAGCCTGAGGTAAGGAGGAGAGGGGAAAAAAACCACAACAAACAAAAGGCACATCAGTAATCTGCAGGACTTCTCTCCTCAATTCAGATGCCAATAGATTTAAGGCATCAACATTTTCACACAGATTCAAAGTTACTACACAAAAGACGCAAGAATAATAATCAGCATAGAACTGAGATGCACCATCTTTTCTTATCTCTTGCCATCTTCCTAGCCTAACAGGAAGAAAAGCAGCTGTGGTTATTTGGCAACTTTTTTTACTACATTGGCAGCAATGTAGTAGAATATTATAAAGTCAAGCCTAAGTAAACAATTGTATAGCTGACCTAGAAGACAGTCTCCCCCTTTCAAAAGTTCTAGTATCTTCAAAGACAAGAGCAAGAAATTGCTTCCCTGTCTACCTTTGTGAGTAGCATAATCCCTCCCACCAGCAACTTCAGCATCAGATTTGAAATGTAATGTTAGCATGGTACCATGGCTGAGAGTTACAGATTCTGTAGAGGCACACAAATGTTTGTTTTATGAGCTCAGTAGGTGAGCCATCACAAAGTGAATCTCTGATACCAGATTTTCAAAATGCCATTTGGCTTCTAGGTTATAGTAGATCATTAAGGACAGTTCTATTACTAACACCCAGAGTCCAGACAGAGCCGTGAAGCACATTAGAAGCTTACTAAATGCAACTGCTTTTATATCCAAGGGATGGGAGACCTTGCCACCTGAACCGTCCTGTTCCTTTCCCCTTTAAAACCCTAAACATGGAAGTACCTTTTCCCAGTTGAAGACAGCCTTACAAACAGCTTATTAGTGATGGGAACAACTTTTTGGATAAACACCTGTTGATCATCGCGTTCACCAAAGGGTCCTAGAGAAAAAAAAAAAAAGATAACTTTTTTGTTTGTTTCAATTCCCTCACCCTCCTCCCCACACAGTCATGAAGACCCAAACTCATGACCACTGCAATTTTAAAGCATCAGGACCAGGGAACCAAAGATGACTATAGCTAGAAAAAGCCATCTGATGGTTAGAAGCCTCTACAGATACAAATCTTTTTTGCCCGTTTGTTTTAAAGGACACTCATTCTTCAGCTTCCTGCATGTTCCTGAAGGAATTACTATGTCAGTACAAACCCTATATTAGGCCTTATAATGACAATAAGTACTTTCTTATTTTGCAGCTCCTGAATGTCTAAAGGCTTAATCAGATTTCTTATCACAGTACTCACGCTACCCTGTGTTCACAGGGCATCCTATTCATCAAAGGTTCATTTGCAAGACTTAGACTACAAAGGAATCTAGACTACCTGTCTGACCATATTGACTGACAAGCATTCCTTCATTATCTTGCTATAGCGATGTGCTAGTACCATTGGCCTCTGCAGTTTCAAGGCTTTGCTAAACTATGTCACAACTTTGAATTAATTTAAGAATTTTTCCCCATGTGCATCATTTAACCCCAAAGAACAGTGAACTTGAATTTACCATAGACCCAAACCTTGCTATGCTCACCTGCTCTAATACACTCCCTTGTGTTTCATGTCATTCACTAGTTAAACCAAAACTGAAAAGCTACATCAGTTTGCTCAAGGAAGAGGTATAGTATCTGTATTTGAAAGTTTTTCCTCCCTTTTTCTCATCTTCAGAATAAGCCCTTTAAGTGTACTCACTCTATACAGCCTAAATAGTGAGTATTTCCAGGTAAATCTTAGAGATGCCTGATGTTTTTTCAAGTGGAGTGCAGTATGTAAGAGCTTACACCCATCAGCTCACTCGCATGTTATAGAGCTAAAGGTCTATTAAACCTTTATGAGACCAGCAAATGTACAGGGTCTGTCCAGCACACTCGCGAGACACCCACCAATGTCATTTCCAGAATAGTAACTGCCATGACTCTCTGCTTCCTCCAAGGATAAGATTTTGAATGATGCAAGAGGTGTTGAGCCTGGCTGAGTTGAAATCATGCCCCGGAACCGAGTCACAGTCCACGTCCGTACATGGTTGTTATCAGCACAAACTAAAAAGGAAAAGATGTACAATGACATTTACAAGAGATGCCAAACTTTTGTGATAAACTTCTTTAATGACTTCTGTCTGACAGTTTTTCAAGATTTGAGCGATCAAGCAGAATTTAGTCAATGTCAGATCACATAGCATCTCCATACAATTACCTACAACCTACAAATTGTTGTCAATATCCTGGTTTCTATTAGTTTTGCCTGTTCAGAGACAAAAACAGATATTCAAAAAACAAACTAAAGCAGGTGGAACAAAACATTAAGGTCTGTTTGAATCACTACGAGTAGCCCACAGCACACTTCAGTCTTCTGTGTGCAGATGCTAGGACAAGACATGTCATGAAAGTAGGCTGACAGCAGAACTCTTATCACACAATAGTGCTAGTGCTCTTCTGTTTCATTCATCAGTTTTCTACATACAGATGTGCCCTTTTCTGGCACTGAGGAGTTAGCACCAAGTTGTAGGGGAACAGATGACCTCTGAGCTGTTTTGTTTGTCTGCAGTATAATTGGATACCATGTTTTCTGTTCCTTTTTTAAAAAAAATTGGGATAGCAGCAAAAAGTAGATCTGTTTTCCACCATTCCTTGGTTGCTGGATTCTGGGTGAAACAGATTCTTACAAAGGGAGAAGTGACTGCATCTTCCCTGAAAGCAAGACACTATCCACAAGACAGGAGAAACGGGATAGCACGATAACACTGGAAGACTGCTGAGAAAAGAAACACAGGCAGCCCTTTGAAGCCACGGGAAGGTTTTCTCTAGGGCCCAAGAGGAGCCCTAGGTTGCACATTTTGCTGCAACCCAGAAAGCTCCTGCAAGACTGTTAAAAGATGACAACTCCTAAAGGACCTGGCAACAACAGTAAGACTTGACAGGGATACATTTGCTTACAAACCCTTTTATTTTCACAAACAGCAACCTTGGAATAAGAAAGAAACAAGAGTTAATTGTTCCAGTACCTGGTCAAATAAAACCTAGGCCTTTCTATTGGTAAAGGCTTTGGAAAATGCTTACTTTAAGAAAGAGGATCCAAGCCCATCTAGCCTCTTCCCTGCCCCCAAATCTGTCCACCTTATTTCTATCACATGTGGGAACAATGCAAGCTATAAAGCGGTGCATACAAGCACTTCACTTGTATGCTCCAGAGGAAGGGAGAACTGCCAATACAAATTTGTGCACAGAAAAGATTACCTGACACAAGGTGTTTCTCTGAGAGCATGATCTTCGTAACAGGACTTCGATGAACTGTGAAAGTCTGGAACAGCTGAGGCCCAGACCCAACTGTTTCTGGGTGCTGTACTATCACCCTCACTGCTCCAGAGCTGGTGCCATATGCAATCTCAATCCAATTGCCACTTAAACCTAAAGCAAGCAAGAACACAGTTGTTCCCCTCAGGAATGAAAATGTGTCTTACAGAGGCCAGGGAATGAGACAGTAGAAAATAATATTTTCAAACTTCCACATTATGAAAAATATTTATTTTAAGCCCTATTTACTCATTATTTTACCATGTACACAGAGGACATTTTGTCACTAATAAAAAAAACCAGAGTTTATTCAATTCCATACTACACTCTTAACGCTGTCTTAACAACAGCCTTCTCTCTCATTCTCTCCTCCCTCCTGGGAGCGAAAGAAGAGATAGATAAAGTCATACAATCAGATATTTTGGCACACCTTACAGTGATATGGTCAATATGTGTCACATACCGTTAATTTTTCTGCCTTAGTGGGAGGCATATGGGCAAGTAAGGCAAGAGCAGGGAGGACTTCAGTTAAAAAGGTCACTTTAGTATAGGTAGAGTTATGTAAGTAACCACTTTCTCCCAGTGGTGTTTTTTGGGGCAGGGGGCTGCTTTGGTTTGGGGCTTGTTTGGTTGGGTTTTTTTTATTTAAAAGATAGCTGCACTGTGATTACAAAAGGGTGTATAGACACATTAGCTAAGTATCATTCAGCTGCACATGGAAATGGGTTTTAGTATATCAGATAAAACGTTACATGCAATGGAAAGGTTTACTCCCCCCTAGTCCACCACAAACTATTTCAGTGAATACAATTCATAATTTAAGTGCATACCTTGCATAAAAGGTCTGAAACCAGCAAAGGTACATTATTCACAAGCATTAATGTATGATGTGTTACATTATTACATTACACATTAATGTATAATGCATGATGTACAAGCATACGCACACGTATGTGCAAGTACATGTACCTATTTATACACATAAACAGATTTAAGGGGAAACAGTTATGCCTTGTGTTCATCATTCATTTGAAGATGATTAAATGAAGAAAAAAATAATTTTTATGTCAACTTGTGGCTACCTTTTCTGCTTTATCCCTCCTATGCAGCAACAGAAAAAGTCCATTTAGTAAAAACAAAAACCCTGCATCTGTTACAGACTCTCACTGAAGAGACAGTGGTAGAATACTGACTTGTTTTAGGTGTGAGGTAGACACTGAGCGCTGTTATAGCATCATTGGAGGGATCATGGTACAATTCTGTCACTAGAAGATCATTGTCTTTCATTCGCAGTGGAAACTTCTGCATGTCTGCGGGGAAGAGGCATTGTTTATTACTCTGAATATACAGTTGTTCTACAGCAACTTAGGCCAACTAAAGAGTTTAAGAACAAAGCTGCTCAGTAACTCCCCCTTTTTATTCTGCCCTGCTCCCATTTCTTACCTATATAGTAGATAGAGCCGTTGTTGCAGCCCAGCAGCAGAAAAGACCCAGCGGTATCATAGCTCGTGATAGGAACAACATCCTGAACCTAGTGCAAACAGAAAGGAAAGGAAAAAAAAAAAAAAACCAAATCAAGACTTTAGGTTGCTACTTCTCTATTTTCAGACATTTCTGGCACATTTTTTTGAAGAACACTCAAGTTTGGTACTGGTCTGAAGCTGTTGTGCATGCACTTGCACATACAATGGCACTCTTAAGTGTTGGTGGTAGATCAGATTCCTCTACCAAACTGGATCTTAAGTTATGGAGTTCAGCAGAAGCATGCAGACAACTTATCACAACTGCTCTGAAAGATCCTTCTTCATGTGAAGGCACAAATCTTAGAGCATTGCAGCTAAACCATGTCTTCAAGAGGATTTTTTATTTTTGCATTATGCAAAAGGGGTGCACTTTCCGTTCTATTCCTTCTTCCCTTTCTGACAACTCCTTAAGAGGTTGCTTGTCTCTCTAAGCCTTCCTTCACCCTCAGTTCTTGTGTCCTTCTGCCAGGCTCTACAGAGATCTCAGCCTCTAGCAGGTATAAAAGGGGGGGTGGGGGGTGGAATTCCTGTCCCATTACAATCTCCCACTTCCAGTACACATCCACACCAAGTAAACTGGAAGGTATCCCTGTCATATTTTACTTACTGGTCTACAACTTGAGGTGAGGGATTAAGAATGCCCTCTTTGCCCGCCAGAATCAAAAGGAGTGCATAGCCCCTCAAGTGAGACAGAAATCTCAAGCAAACAAAAAGTTTACCTTATCCTAGGTACAATCCCCTATCTCAAGCAATTATTTTTTGTGTCAGCCCTGAGGAAGAAAAAGCCCAAAGCCATTTTATCCAGAGCACTCAAACATGAACAAAGTTATAACATTTTTCCTGTATTCCATATGTTTCAGTCAGTCCACTTAATGGACCCTGAATACCAATTCATGGAAATTTATCATTTCTCGCTGACCAGCAGTGTCACTGTTTATACTGGGAGTGGAGAGATGTAGCAACACATAAATTCAGCAAGAGCAGGCAAAAGAAGCAATTTTATTAATTTATAACCCCATTTTATATACCCTAGCCCCATAGGGTGATTGGCCAGTGATCACCCATCTCCTAGGGTGATTATGGCTAAAGTCCTACAACACCTATTTCAAAATATTTTTCCAACGTACCATAAACAGAACTTAGCAAAACACCAGGTGTTGGTCTAGCTTACAAAAACCATCCTACTGTTTTTCATAACATGCATGAGAAAGGCAGGATTCGCACAGAATATTGTCAGAACCTGAGAAAATCCCTCTGCTAGCAGCTTTTCAGCAGCCACACAGCAGCATTCTTCCAACTGCTTCAGAGATTTACAGAATCATTTGCAAAATACCTACAATCAATCTGCTGGATAAAAGCAAAACAAAACAACCAAAGAAACTTCCCTGCACACCGAAGAGCTAGCACTCTAAACCAGTACTCATTCCTAAGGATAATCTGCAAGTCCCTAAAACATATTCTAAGAATATCACTTAGTCTTACACAGAAGGCCACAACATGAATGCAACTTCTGTGTATTTTCCTGGGGGAAGGGAAAGGAGGGGAGTTAAGAGAGACACATTCTTTAATTAACTACATCTGTCTCATATGTTCATCCGTAACTCAGCTCAGATACAATGCTAAAAATAAACTGTTCTTGGAAGCATTTGGATCTTCCCCACAGCTGATGACTGAAGGACCTAGAGAAGGATCCTTTCCAATTACTGAAAAGAATTGCTATTCTTCTCTCAGAGCTTTCATGCAGCACTTTTTCAGTCACAGCTGTTTAAATACCCTTCCCTCCCTACAGCCAAATTCATACTACACCTAATTAAATAAGGTATCTAACAATCTGGGCCATGGGACTCAATTTCAAAAGATTTGTTTCATTCCAGACTACTTTAAAGTAGTACAAGAGCATAAAAGCAAGTGCAGGATAATTAGGACTCTATAGATCAAGGTGCTGTGGATCAAAGGTGTATACAGAAGCTTTCCCATCTGCAAAATGTTTACAAAACTAATGAAGGTAGAGGCAACCCACCAGCAGATATACCACTTTACTAACCACCTTGCAGTGATTAGTGATTGCAAGGTGAGGTCTGAGCAAGAGGATCCACAATGCTGCTGACAGCAGAGATCAGAGAGATGATACAAAACAAGGACAGTACTTTCTTCGGCAGCAGATACAGGAACACCAGAGGTGATTCAGCAGTTGCCCCTGCCAAGATGCGAACTTTCATTAGGAAACAGAGTGACGCTATACAACAGTCATTGGTAAAACACGGCCAGTGAGAATCCTCACTTCACAGACTTATGTATTACTGTCATGTTACTTATTTTATAATACAAAGCATTTTGCTTCCTTTAAGAATTTCCTTGAAGAAATTCCTCAAGAATTTAATTACTGAAGTATCTAGCAGCCACAACCTACTCTCCTCGTTGCATGAAACTGAAACTTTGCCAGAGGAGTAAGTACTAAGGAAATGACTGCAGCTAGTCTGCTCAAACCTCCAAGATAGGAAGAAGATGAGAGAACCAGCTAGAGACAAAGGTCAGAGTTGTATCTTCAGGGTGCAATACATCAAACACAAAAATCACAGTGTAAGAACGGATGGCTTTCAACAAACTAAGCCTTCTTAAAGAAGAACTTAGAAAGGCATCAGGAAAAGAAAGCCTGAAAGGAAACAAAGTTGGGGGTTGGACTAAATGATCTCTAGAGGTCCCTTCCAAACGCTAACATTCTATGATCATCTAATTGATCCCTCCACCACTGGCAGGGACATCTTGTACTAGATCACGTTGTTCAAATAGCTCTCCAACCTGACTTTGAGCACCTGTTCATTCACAACATCTCTATAAGCAGACCAGAAATAATGCTTCTGCTAGCTGTGTTTGTACAAGCCCCCAAAAGATGTATCCTCATAATCAATTTAATTTTTATTAAATTCCAAAGGTATAATGAATTGAATTCCCCTAAAAATCCCAAACATCACTAGTGAGATAAAAATGGAGCTGGTGGTAGGCTACTCATTCATACACTCTTTTTCACCACATCCTTGATGGGGCCTTGTTATTTCAGTTTCTCCATGACTTTTCTCTTGGGTCTGATCACTTGCACCAATCCCAAGCTAACAACAGCACTTGACTCCCCATAGATCATGTATTCTCATGAGGAACTTGAAGATCAGAATTAGAACCCTGCCACTTCAGTTTTTATGGGGTTCTTCAAGAAGAATGTGTTCTAAATGGAGATAAAGATCTACACGAAGAGGTGGTTTGGGGGTTTTTTTCCTCTTTACTAACAAAAGAGCCTGAGGTACATAAAGCACTGTGAAATGGGTTGGATTTGGGTGGGGTTTGTCTGGTGTCTTTGTTTTGTGGCATTTTTTGTTTGTTTGTTTTCAGCTTCTAGAGGAAAAAAAAAAAAATAAAAAATTGGCAAATTAAAAAGCTGTCCTTGTTTGAGCTAGAAGAGAAGAGGCAGCCACTAAGACACTAGCAGATGGCACTGACCTTAAACCTGGACAAAAGCAAAAAAAATTTGAGTTTAGGACATCCTGGCACGTACGCCCCCTTACAGAATTTTCTACTCTTCAACAAGAAATGTTTTCACCAAAATTGTCAGTCAAACTGAGGAACTGTTAATGTGATCAGAAAGATTTCTGTGGCTCCCCCTGGAAACAAAGATGAATGGGACATCGTTTTTAATTCCTTATGACTTGCTTCTTTAGAAAACATTGTCAAATGCCAGCTTGTCAAATAGCATTAAGTTGTTTCTTAACAGAAGATTCTGAAAGGCAGCAATAGAGCTTTAAATAATGTTTTGTTTAATTCAAGACCATACTAACATGTCTGTCTCTGCTGCAGAAGCAGTCATGTGCTACCCCATGCTTATTATCTGTGTTACTTGTTAGGAGTACTGTCACTTCAGGGTTGAATCAGAACTTAGTCAGCAAACAATGCAGAAGCCTCAGGTCAGTTCTGCCTCTTGGGATTTGCAAGGCAATTTTGGGATTTGTTTGTTTGCATCCAGGTTTTGTGCCACAAAGATATACATCTGGCTGTGTTACAAGCTTTGTTATTCACATCAATGCCCAACTGTTTTCTCAGACTCCAAGAATCTCTCCATTTGATATGCATTCTGACAGGAGGAATAAAGTTAGTGCAGCCAGAAGCATCCACCTGCAAGCATGTGCACCACGTATATTGCTGCTGAAGAAGAGTTCCCCACTGTAAATCAACTTTTAAGATCCTCAGGTATCAGACTGCCTTCTTGTTTTCTTCTTTGGGATGGTGCAGAAATTGCTGTTGCACATTCCCCAGAATTTTTATTATTTATTATAATGCTAGTGAATTTTTACAAAATTAGTAATCCGCAAGGAAGTTTACATATATACACACTTGACAGTTATTACTCTAAATCACACCATGTCCCTTTACTTGAAAATGTAAAAAGCACACACGAACAATTCAACGTTCTGCTCACAGGCACAGTACTCAGACACCAAAGTGGAAAACTCCATAACAAAAGTCAGGGCCAAAAACCCTGTGACAAGCATTTCACACATGCTTTTAGATTATTTTACTCTCTTTTTACTAGAAAAAAAGTACAAGCTTATTAAAAGTGATGTGGAAAACTGCATTGGACATACCTGCCAATGCTGAGTCACAGCATTCCACACTCCCACTTTCCCTGTATGGCTTGTAGCCACCAACTGGTTGCCAATGAAGAAGAGAGCATCTACAGGGACTCCAAGACTGAACACTCCTACAAAAAATGAAGAGTCTATGAAGTTCATCTAAAATAAAGAGAAAAAACCAGTAACAATGGAATCTCTCTACTATTATCATGTCACGCTTATTACAGTAGCAAGTACAAGAACAGCCAAAACTGGGTTTGCAATGTGCTAGGTGAGCTACCATTCAAGTGTCAAACATGGTTCCATTAAATTAAATGGCAGCTTGATGTCATCTCTGCTGAGGCAATCATTACTTGGGAAGGAGAAAGAAGGCAAGAGAAGGAAGAACAGCCCATGCTAAATATGGATTCCTTATTTTTCTACAGCTATCAAGTTCTCAAATGGCTTTGTAAGTCCTAAGGTATTTTTAAAAAAATAAATCTATTACAGCAAGCAGGAGTTTTCTTCTTGCTTTGTGGTTTGTTTTTTTCATTTTCAATCTGTAACTATTATGTGTCATTAAAGAAGCAGTAATTTCATGGGGTTTGCCAGACATTCAAATATGTGCTATACTAGTCAGCAATTACCTTTTAAAGTATTACAAGTTCTCACTGCTTTTTTTAATAGCCCAATCAAATAGTCTGAAAACATATTTTAGAAACTAAATACGGCTACAAGGATTCATCCGTATTTTTGTGAAAAGACTGAACAACTCCAATGTGACAATGTTTGAATACATTCAAATGTCTCTTTTAGCAGAAGAGTCCTCCTTTTTTCTTCTCTTTTCATCTCCAGATCTTTAAGTTCAGTTACAGGCCATGAGTACAGAGTACAAGCTATTATAAATTGAAGCTATATAGGGAACCAGTTTCACCAATCGTCATAAAATCTGGAAGATAAGACTTGTCAGCAAATGCTGGCCTTCCAGATAAAGCAAATGTGGCGTCAAGAACATTTCACTTAATACAAATCAACACTGCAAAACATGGAAAGTTTTCCAACATTGTTCTGGACACATTCAAATCAACAAAGTGCCATTCCCAACCAAGAAGCAGACCTCTGTTACACTTCAAGAAGGAACCTCAGTAAGCTCCATATATACTTATGTTTTAATTAGCATTCTAAACTGTTTGCCAGGGCAGAGTACAATCATTCAATGCAGATAAGATTCAGCAGTACAGGGCACATGAAAAAGGTAATAATAAAAAAATCCACAGAAACAACTAGAATTGATTACTCCAGAGAAGGATGAGGTTCAAGGAAATCAAGTAAGACAGCTTGAATGGTCTGGAGGAATTTGAAGTGTCAGTCCTGCTTAGGCTCAACAATCTTGAGACCCGTTCACAGGGGAGACAATGCTATACGTAATGACAGGCTCTTGTCTTAAGGGCCGCTCTCAGTAAAATACTGCTTACAGCAGCAATCCAGCAGCAGTGTCTTATGTAAGTAATATTGAAAGGAAAGAGAGCACTCTGGGAGAGCTCTATCACAAAGATGCCAGCCCACACAATTTTCTGAGGACGGTGTCATCAGGCTCCAACGACCGTTTGGAACAAGCAGTTTCTTTTACAAGATGAGAGCAATGTACTATCTCCCTAATACAAAGCAGGACTGCAAGTATTTGTCACTAGAAGGAAACAAGACAGCTGTATTCAAGTTTAGTAGTATTAAACATAAGCATATTTTAAGGTTTTTTTAAAACAAAGCAGCATGACCTACTATCCAAAAGAGTAACTGTACATTTGGGTCAGTTTTAGTTGGACTGAAAATTTAATCCTGTAGGCACTTTGACACCCTGTCCCAGGTTCATGAAGGATTCCCATTTCACAACAGACAGCGCCCACACACACAGCTAATAAGCAAAAATGATTTTATTCAAGCACTCACACACAATTAATAAGCAAAAGCATTGTTATTCAAGCAAGCCCAACTAATTACCTAACATCCCCATATACACACTGACCCCAAGGTGGTAGATAAACCGCTGAGCAGGAGGAGGGCACATAGCACAGTGCTCAGGAAGAGGAGTTCGTAGGTCTTAATGCCTTCTGCAGGGCATCCCCGGGATCAAGATATGCATCAGGTCAACCTTCCAAAAATTCATCATACCTCTCCTCGTAGCAGCAGCAGGCTACTTACAGCTTTCCCAGCAGGGGAGTGGAGACTGCTTCAGTGGCCAGTGCATGCACAGAGGCTGAACGATATTTTTCTACCCACAGTGGCTAACAGTGGTCATCCCCCCTGTTGCACAGGCATGGGGGTCTTGGGGCACCTCTGGGGGTTGTTACTTCACCAATCTTCAGCTCCCTTATCCCACCCTTGAGATGTCCTTTTGTTGTTTGGTTCCTGATATCACTCACCAGACAACAAGGAGCTGGCTAAGACAGGCTGACTGCCTGATTCCCCCGTGCACCTGCACATTCCAGATGTGGAAGCAAGTACTGTGCTCTCCAGTGCAGTGCAACAACAGATAGTGGTGTGCCAGACGGACGCAACAACAGCTCAATGTGTTCCAGTATGGATACACATCCCACGTGACATTCCCTTTGTTTCACAAAGACACTTCAGTGCAGTATGGCCTGTTTAGCAAAAGTGCCTCCTTTCGCTTTGTTGTCATGTTCAGTCACATTCCGAGTTATCAGAACCTTATGATACTGGCATATCATAGACGTTTTATTTGAAGTAAAAGTGGTTTTTGCATCCCTTTGCACTTGATTTACAAAAGTCCAAGATGTTGCTTTATGTATCTTATTGGAAATCACAACATAAACGAAGCAGCTAAGTCACACCAGAAAATGCAGAAATGTAATAGCATAGTGCTTAAAGCAATGCCTACTAGAGGAGTACAGCTGTCAAGCTAACTCTTCCCTGCCTTTAAGATCTGATCAAGGAGGGCATAACAGGAAAAAAAAAGGCTTCTCAAGTACAATATGTACTCCCTGTTTAGTAAGAGATATTTCACATTCAACTGTCAGATACATAATTCAGACTGGGTTTTTATGGTTTTTATTTTGTGTTTGTTTGTGTTGTTGTTGTTTTTTGGGGGTTTTGTGTCTTTTTTTTTTTTTTTTTTTTTTTTTTACAAATACAATGGAATCTCCTTCTCTATTTTGCTGACCATGATTACATACATGGTCTTGCTGACCATGATTACATACAAGAACTCTATGAGTCACCAGTAAAAAAGCAGCATACAGATGCATTATCTCATACAAGACCTTTATCTTTCCCCATCTTCAAATCTGACTTGGTGCCTCCACTCATTCAAGCAGGAAAAAAAGCAACAGCTGTTAACATAGATAGAAATTGCCAGAGCCGAAGTAAGCTCTTCCTTCAAAGGCACATGGATCAAACCATGAATTTAGTCATTTGAACTTCAACTAATGACCACATTAATTCTCATGAATTCAACTATGGAGATATATGTAATAGCAAATTAACTCGGCACTAAGTTTCAGAGAAAAGCGTCCACGTAAGGAGACTGCTGTAATACTCTGTTAGCAGTATCCACCGCCAGAGAAAACAGACATTACTGGCATAATAGTGGCGATTCAAACACCAAGGATTATGCTAGAGTTGTTCCTAATAACATTCCCTTCACTGCCTCCCAAACTTGCCCTGTATTTGAAACAGTGAGTCAGACAAGCCATCAGATCAGTACCAAGGAATATTTACTTCTGACTATGTCTTTTTGATGTTTCTAAAGCCTCCCTAATCGTGTGTCCTTCAGTGCCAAGGTGTATAAGCAGTAATTCCTGTATGCCTAGGGTAGTAGAATGCGCTTTCTTCCTACTGAAATACCCAAGTTATAAAACAAAAAAAATTCCATTTTCCACTTTCCATTTATGAATTATATTTGACAGAGAACTGATGCCTTTTAATCATCCTGTGTAAAAGCATGGCTTTAATAAGACAAAGGAACAAAGAGAGCACAATTTCTCAGTATCTGTAGCTTTCCACCTCAGAAACTTAGTTCCTTTGTGCTATGGCCTAGATTCAAATGCACATCCAGAGAAAAGTTCAAATCTAATTTGCACCTTCACACAAAAACGCAAGCTGAACCAAACAGTAAGTATTAATTAGCACCTGTTCAGTAAACAGACTACTTTTCTATTATTCATCTTTTTGGTTTTGAGAAAAGATTCCTCTAGCATGACAGAGAAGTTAATATGCGCCAGTATGTTACTTACTATAGTTTGGTTTGTCCCTTTGTGAAACTGATTATCAACTGCTGATCATACATACCTCAAAATAAGGTCACAAACTTCTTTCTGGTTAAACACACGCACAAAAAAAAAAAAAAGAAAAAACCCAAGAAATTGTAATTACCAATTTCGCTGCCACTACCACCATCTTGAATGCTCCACAAGATTATGCTACTCTCTGAGGCAACTGCAACCATCTTATCCTTGTCTCCATGAGGTCCTCCAACCACCTTAGCGTTGAGAGCCACTCGCTCAATTGTCCAGTCCAGATAGGGACTTGTGAACACTTGCTGCCACCCAGATGATTCTTTAATTCTGGAAGGACAAAGGAGGGAACAAGGAGAAAAGGTCTGAAATTTAGAAACATGACATTTCAGTCTAAGCTTGAATCAATGGTGGATGATCCAGTCACAAGCTTGGGCTAGCCAGAAGTGAGAGAATAAGAATTTAGCATAAGAATTTAGAAGAAATCTCTGTTAATTTCCAGAGGTGAAGAGTTTTATGCATCATCTAAGAAGACATGCAGTCATAAAGCTGTGCTATCTAGTCATGTTTTCTGTTCATTGTATATTGTAAACAGGCTATACTGAATTGGCTGTAAGCTTTATTTTTAGAGGATCATTTGACTGTGTAGTTTGAAAGACTTATATGATGCCAGAAAAAGCACAATTTATCTGATTTGTTATGGGCAATAATCTAGACCCTTTGCAACTGAGCTAGACCACAGCAAATTAAGTAGTTAAATTATATACATGTTAATATATATGGAAAGCAAAAACATATCTATAAAGTTTTTTTGCCATTGTTGCCATTCTTTCGCTTCAGCATTACATTCTGCCTGGAGATGAAGCAGATGAAGCATCACAGATCACTGTGCTCAACCCATACAGCACGCAGAAGAAATTGCAGTGAAGTGACTTAAGAGCAGGACTGCAACATCCATAAGCCTTTAGATGCAGCCAAGATGTTCTCACAAGCTTTATTATCAAGTTTTGAAGACTTCTGCCATACTTCAAAGGGAAAAAAAAATTATCTTTAGGATGCACTGTGCCTCGCTAAATTTAATTTTTACTAAATTAAGAATATTTAAATAATACCTGGTATAAGCTGCATAACTGAAAGTCACAAAACTAAACATCTGAATAGATTTCATTTCTTACTGCATGGGATGCACTGTCCAATCCACTACAAATTACCACTTAGAAAAGTGATTCTGGCTAAAATGCAGATGCTGCCCTTACATTAAAATAATCCTGGCAGGAATCTTAAAAATCACATTGCTTAACTGCAGCATAGTAATATAAGCAAGGTATTTTAAAATTTGTGGGTAGAGGGAAGCACTTTTAAGTGTATGCTGTCGTCTCAAGTATGAGGTATTCAAAAACATCTGGGTAAATTTACTTGTCAAGCAATAAGGGAAAAAAAAAAAAAAAAAAGAGAGGTATTAGGATGCAACAAAGAGCGAAAACAACTGTTACCAAAGCTGTCTAAGAGTAGAATGGAGGAGGGAAAATTCCGCCATTGTATTCCTAGAGTTCCTGCAAGTTCTAGAGGGAAAAATGCTCAAATCAAGACAAGACTGCTACCTTGAGTCACTATGAAGAAAAGCAGAATTTTAAATTGGCATATTGACCTGTGCCCTCTTTCAGCAACTATTCAAGTCTAACATGCTTCATCAAAAGCATTACTAATGACTTAAGTTCAATGGTAACAAGTCTCATTAAGTAGATTATGAAACAGGAGAGAGGCAGAATCTCTCACTTAAGTGAGCTAGCATCCAAGAGAAACAGATAAAATCCTAAGGAGGGGACAATTAGCACAAAGACAATTGCAAATCATTGCCTCTTTCTCCAGTCTGATCATATTAAGCATAACTGAAAACAGTAACATTAAGTAGTGCAAGAGAAGCCATATCTAGTACAAATTAAAGCAAAACAAATTGCAATGGTGAATACAAGAGATGTGATTTAAGTTACAAAGTTCAGCCAAGTAAATTAGTATTCTATATATGAATATATGTGAAGCAAACTATGGCTTCAGTTTGGCAGTAAAGAAAGCACCTACTCACTCCCACCACACTCTACTCTCCCTTCTGTTTCTGAGCCACGCTATGACAGCAGTGTTTGATTTTGGCCACAGCTCTTGTTAAAACATTACTTTTAATTGAAAAGACAGCCAACAATTAAATCGAGACTACCAGATGTGAACTAAAAGCAGCTTCTGTAATATGAAGGTGTTACTTCACCTGATGTTAAAAAATAGCGAGTTTGTTTACAAGATATTTAAAGGCATTTTTAAGCCATCCAGGTAAAGCAGCAAGTGCTTAACAGTTCTTAAAGACAAGGTGCATCCCTTATGTATCAAAAAAAACCCTAATGAACTATTTCAAGTTGATAGTCTAACTTGACAGACTCTCTACAAACCCACATAGAAGGAAGAACTTTAAAAATTCATCTGGCCTTTAAAAGCCTGCTTTAAAACAGGCTTTTGAAGTAGTTAAATTGGAGTCCATTACTTTTACAATCTCATTGAGAATTTATATCAAAGGAGCAAAATTTTAATTCATAATAATCAGTTCATTTGCACGAACAAAAGTGGCTATTCATATTTATAGGAACAGACTGAATGCACATCATTTACTGTCATTTCAGAGTAAAGCAAGCTTTTTGCTTTGCTCGTAAAAAATTACGGTTTGTTTTTTTTTTTAAGATTCCTGTAACCTAACAAGGAACTACATTCATACCTGTAACAAACTGCAAAATGGGCATAGGCAGCTACTATCCAGTTGTGGTGGCCAGCTACTATTAGGACCTTCCGTGGATCCACTGGAAATCCTAAAATCAACAAAACTGAAGTCAGTCCAGTGATGGGCATTAGAAGATGAGCAGAGACATCTAGAACAGGACAGATCTCTGTGCTGGGATATGAAACAAACTTTGATAATGAAATTTCTCAAGAAACATTTTCAGCTAGATTCTAGTTAGCAGTATTACTTCTCACAATCCTTACAACTACTACAGTTCTTACACAGAAGTAAGACAATCTCAGTCATGACAAAGCGAGGTGTTCATGTAAGAAAAAAGTAAGTACGTGCCTCAGTTTTAAAGCCTGACAAATTGGTAAAAAAATGTGAGGATTGTTATCAAAGAAGAAACGATGTCTTCTTTTGTACGAGTTCTTTCCAAATAGTTGGTGCAATCCTATATTATTGTTCCAGACTGTTAAACTGAAATTGCTAGTAGCTCAGAATACCTATAGCTCCTCCATTTATTATTTAGTGGGAGCATGCCTGTTTCCGATCTATAACTAAAACGGGTTTGGCAGAAGCATTGGATGGCACTGGAAATCAGTGGTTATGGTACTTCCCCGAGTTAGCTCTTGGCCTTGATATGCAAAAGAACTAATGCCTGAAGATTGCATCTTCTATCTCATTTTCCTCAAGACCACCCTCTTCCAAACCTGCAGCAACTCCCAAAGAGTCAGCAATTCATATCCAAGGCTTACTTTTGCATTACATTGATTGACCTTTTAACATACTCTAAATTTTCCTAACATTGATAATATTTACTTTATTGTAGCAGAAATATGACACCTCTAACAGCATCATTTTGCTTGCAAAGTCAAAAGCTAGAAAATTAAATAATTCAAGCCTATTTTATTTACAGCTTTTATATATTATATATGGAAAGTATTCTATAGAGTTGAACAACTGAAGACTACCTTTACTCTAACAACTCAACTCTTGTAGGCCGAGGGAGGCACCAGGAGCAAGAAAGAGGTGCAAGAGCAGGAAAGAGGTCCTGAACAAAAACCAAAGAGACACTGGTCTGTCTGCTTTTTATTATGGTTTTAGTACAGTGTAAAGCATTTGTCTAAGGGGCCATACTAGGACTGTTTGAAGAACTTTGATTTGTTCAACCTCATGTCTTGATTGAGCAGAGTCTTAAATACTGTATAGGGAGCAGTGTTTAAGTAAGCGTTCAGCCATTTAAGATCAGGCAAACATAGAATAAGAGACTGAAAAAAAGAAGCAGTCACTCGGTTTTTATTTCCCAGTGACAATCATCTTTGCAATTTGTTTTGGTTTTAAAACTGATATTCCTCACCTAGCCTGACTGTACCTTCTGCAGTACCAGCAAGTGTAGGTTGGACACTACCTCCATGAATCTCACTCTCAGAGCAGTTTTGACCAGTTCTAATATCAGCGGGTGGGCCAGCAGTATTATTTATTTTACGGTTGGGAATGCCTATAAAACAAAAAAAGATGTTTTGTCCCACTCAAACTTTAGCAATATAACAGATACTCATTAACTTTCAAAATATAGGATTAATACTTATGCATTTTGATCTAAAGTCTAATTCCTCTGCTGTAAGAATTAGGCAATATTGTAACACTGAAACAGAAAATGATTTTGCCCTCTATGTTGACATTCACAATTTAAGGAATTATCTTCAGAAAACTTGTCAACAATTGGCTAGATATCCTCTACACTTCAGGTTAACACATGAACTGTGTTCATCTCTACAGAGAAGTAAAAATCTAACAAATGCCCACATACCTTCTCCAGAAAGTTCTGACAGATAGAGTAACTACCTCATCCAATCTCCCCCACAAACTATAGCAATAAGTGACTGTATGCAACATCAGACCATGAATACAAAAATACCTGGAGGAGGCAGGTAGCCATGAAAAAGGACACTGCCACAAGATGAGCGTTCCAGTTCTTCACATAGCAGCAATCTTCTCACTAAGGAGGAAAACCAGGTGTGACCACAGCTTTCACTTCCTGGGAAGCATTACATTGTTTCAAATAACCTTCTGTACCAGTAAGCTTGAAAATCTTCAGACTCACAACTGCCCAGGACATGTAAGTGGGTCACTACTACAGTAATAAATACGAGATGACCTCATATTAAAAATAAAGGTTACCCAAAGGGGTGATTCCATAGAATTCAGCTTCATGCCTGAGAACATTAATACTCACTCCCCTAGAGAAAGAAGAAACAAAACAAACTGAAAAAGACCAATAAAAACCACAAAGTCAATACCTTGAATATAAATACTCGCATATAACTCGGTATTACACGATGTGAACGTCTAGGTACCTAACAGTTTACAGAATTGCTACCAAATGCATTCAACATGTTTGAGATTTCAAAGTGATCTTAATATGAATTATCTTTCATGAAAATAAAGATACAGAAACAATAAAGACATGCATTGCCAGAAGTGCTTTAAATTACAAGAATTCACTACAAGATATAATGCTACCATTTCTGCCTCCACCATACCATACATATACTCTAGACATAGCCCCAGATCTACCAGAGACCAGTCATATACTAGGCACCCAACTAGATGAGTAAAACTTAACAATCCTCATTTGAAAGCTTTCTAATGTGCCTGATCAAATTCATTTTCACCTGAAATAATTAGAACTTCTTACCGTAAGTCTAACTCCTTTGTGCGAAGAAAATTTAAAATGGGTGCAAATGCTGCTGGATCTCGATCAATAAATATCTGCAAAGAAAAACTGCTGTACATTAGCATTACTATGGAGCATCCATCAACTGAAATGCTTTCTTATGCTGAGCATGGCAAAGAGGAGTTGAAGAGAAGGCAGTCAACAAACATAACCTCTCATTTGGACCTTTTCTGGACCTCTCCTTTGCTTCCATTATTCTTCTACCATCCATCAATTCAACATTCTTAAAAGACAAATATATACAAACACTGCTGCAAATAGATGGCACTTAATAAAGATGTTCGTTAAGTTCTAGAGTCTCTGCAAAGGTCAACTCTCACTTTCTATTGTGTGTTCAGAATGCAGTAAATGTAACAAGATCTCAAGATAAGTTTAGACTTACAACTCCCTCTACGCTTTTAGCAAAGTATTTGCATGCCTTACTATCACTCAACAACATTGATCTAACTATAGTTTCCCCTTTAAGAACATCACATACAGACTGAAATGTCCATTTTGCTACATATATTTCCCAACAAAAGCTACATTCCCATGTCAACTACAGTAGTAGTCAACTACATATGCAACAGCTATGTTACAAAAATTACACCTCTCTGCAATACAGCAATTAGCAGTTTTTCTGTTAAAAAAAGTACAGCTGCTGTCTCTGCATTGTCTGTATAATGCAGAATGAGCACAAAAATAAGCACAACATTCCACTTTCATTTATCTTGGAATGAAAAGGAGAACCAAGAAACCCAGAGATGTTTTCATGAAAGTTTAGACTGCCTCAGGCAGTGTAATTTCCATTAGCACCCACGGTGAATATTCTTTAGGTGAGAACCTAACTGAAAACATAACATTAAATTAATGAGTTATCAGTAGCCTTATTACTCACAGCACCAGTTTCATCCTTTAGTGTTGAAATTCTTCCACTCAGCAAACTGAAACACAGAAAATCTTCATTAGACATCCCTAAAAACATATTAACACAAATACAAGATAGCAACACTCTGTCAGGTTGTTCTTTTTATGTATTGTTGGTTGCATTTTGGTAAAACAGTGTAGCTGAGCAGAGAAAACTGCTTTGGTAAGAGGAATTATGGGGGTGGGGGTGAAAAGTACCTCTCAGTGGAGCAGTGCATGTGCACCTAAGGATAATCTAAGAGCTGCATAATAAGAACCTTTGGATTCCCAAAGAAAACCAACACAAAGCCTAGCCTGAAAGGATGGAAAAGTTTTCCCAGCTACCCAAAGGGCTGCATAGTTTATTACAATCCCATAAATCAACAGTTTTATTTCAAGATTCCACCTGAGTCTGGATGACAATTACTTCTAAGATTTTCCAGTACTGAATGACTTTCAGAATAACCTCCTTAGATAGTACATTTAGCGTTGAGAGATTGGGGAATAACATGGGACTTTGTCCTTGTGCCTTTCTTTCCATGCCTCAAAGAAGGTGACATTTCCCTGGCACTCCATTTATCTGAACATTTCAGTAAAACAGGAGCAAGTAATGCTGCCTGTCTATGTCAGCTGGAAGGCTTTTATTGGGAAAGAAGTCTAGAGTACAATAATTAAATGAAAGGAAGCAAAATTGCCAGCCTTTAGGGTTTCTTTTATGTGTTTAGGATTAACTGGGGTGATAGAGGTATAGCAACTACAGCACAAAATTACTACGGTACAAATAGTAAGCAGCACAACCTACAGAAGTAGCAATGGTAGTGACATAAAAGTTAGTAGAAGGATGATCAATAATTCAACAGCTATGGTACCACAAGTTAAAGCCCTCAAAACTTTGAGACAACTCAGGGTACAGCAATAAATCAAAAAACATTAAAGGCAATGCTACTGTGTACGGTCAATAAGATCACAAGTGGTAATTTAGTAATAGAGTCAGTGGCATCTCCCCTTCCTGCAGATTTGGAGCCTTATTTCCACTCCATCTAAAAAGTAACAACTCTTCAGCCTGACATATAACCTGCCATAGCACCATTCAAAACAGAAGATGCCCTTTGGAGAACAGCTTATTTCAAATTAAATGTCCCATTGCTTGAGATAGGGGGAAAAAGCATTAAGGAAAAAACCCACTATTATTTGCAGCATAAATTAATAACTGAGAACATAGATAAATTTTAAATTACTGTTATTTTGTCTTTGTTTAATGTGATGATATATTACAAATACCTGGAAAAAAAGGAGTCTGGAATCCACATCAGTGTTTGTCTTGAAGTGCTGAACCTAGGAAACCAAAGTTACAAGTTTAGAATCAGCCATAAAATTTGAAATTCACTAGAAAATTCACTAGAATACTTTTGTCTTACAAAGCTGATATCAATAGGCTTTGGGTAGTCTGAGAACATTTAAATGCCTGCACAGTCAAAGAGGTTCCAGACTCTTTGCACAAATTGTCCTTGAAGCATGAAGCAGAACTGTCCGGGGACCCCAAAAGTATCATCCTTTATATGTAACACACTGTGCCAAACACGTTACATGTCCGATTCTCATACTTCATCAACGTCAATGCTTGCAAACAAAACAAACACACAAAAAAAGCAGTCACTAAAATATAAGTTTATTAACTGTGTGATACATTTGTCATTAACTGCATGTTATCCTTACTTAGGACTCAAAAGGTGCTATACAGTGCACTACAAAAGAGTAATATATGCTTCAAGTTAGTATTTTACAGTAACTTTAACCATTTGCTATTTTGCTCTTTTAAGATGCCCAAGGTCCCACAATAAGAGTTAAAAGAAAATAGTTATTCTGAATCATAATATCATGAAATACTACAAATTATAGTATTATAATGCCAGACAGTATTTTACATAATAAATAACTATGAACTCCTTTATACTACTTCTGGTTTTGATTTGACATTAAGGAAGACAATTGGACTGGCAGCTTGGACAATGAGTTCAAGCTCCACATCATCTCTCTGTATATATACTCTTACTAGTACCATAAATAAGAAAACTTTGGTGACTTCCTGATTAATGGGAATCAAAGAAGGAAATGCAAAAGTAAAATTTCATGACAACTTTACACATAGTGCAGGCATACATTACAAAATCTTTTTGTAATAGAAGCACTTAGTCCTAATTTATCTAGTTTTCACTGCTTGTATTTTCCAGTTTTGTAGAAAAAGGTGTAAACAAAAAGCATTACTTCATACCCCCTAAGAGGCAGAAACACAAAGGCTAAATGGAACTACCATCCTGCATAAAATGTGGATAATGTAGTTGTTGACTGCAAGCATAATGACAAATTTGCTCTTAAAATAAAGTCTACAGTATAGGCGTTCTAAACACAAACACGCACAAATTCTTTTCTAAAAAAAAGTTTAAAAAATTAAAGAGAATGAAAGTTTGTTATTTAAATGGAAAATGACTTATATCGGCAGTTTTGCACAGCTTTTAACATCAGCAATACAGATCACTACTGATCGCTACCCTTCTCTAATTTAAGAGTAAGGGATGATTCACTTAACTAGTTTATAAT
Organism: Todiramphus chloris collaris; assembly: GCA_025345505.1. Classification (NCBI taxonomy): domain Eukaryota; kingdom Metazoa; phylum Chordata; class Aves; order Coraciiformes; family Alcedinidae; genus Todiramphus; species Todiramphus chloris. The sequence goes on along the minus strand of JANVCC010000020.1, from coordinate 31,509,825 downwards.
AAAAATCAACGAGTTACATGAATTTTTATCCAAGACTAATCCAGACACCGCTTGTAACTATGGGGATATATGCAGCATCACCAGTTAGCCCTTTTAAAGGCCTTCACAAGCTAAAGACTTTTATTGTCTGATACTTTTAAGCACTTTACAACTTTCAGTTATTTTTGCAGTTTTAGACAAAAAGAAAACAACAGAGGACTTATGGTTTCCCAGGAAGGTGCGTATAGGAAGAAAGATAAGGAAAATGTACTGGAACCACAGCTAACTGGCATTTTCTACAAAGCTGAATGATAAATGCTGAATTAATTCTGAAACAAGAAAGAAGCCTGATGTGACCATGAAGACATTCAGGATCTTTGAACAAATGTGTCATGTTTGAGGACGCAATAGCACTGTCTTCTCAATACACTACAGCACAATTTCTGATCTGGAGGCACATTTGCATTCAAGCACATGAGAGACAGCCCAATATTCAGAGGTGTCAAAACTGAAGCTTTGCTGGTGTTTTGACCAGCTGGGTTCCACTCATGCATTTCCCAAGTCAGCTACAGAGCTTAGTAGCAAAACAATCAGGGCTAGAAGATGTGTCAGAAAACCAAGCTACACAATAAGGAGAACAGGAAAAAGAGACATCAACTGATTCCACGCGTGCTTCCTTGTAATTCTATTGCTTTGCATAATCAGTGGGTTTAGATAGCGTAAGGACTTTCCATCTGTGATTTAGCACTACAGTACCTTACACAATCGTATACTTTAGAACTTTTAATACATATAAATTAATCAATGTAAACAACTAAACAGAGTCCTACTTTTCCAGGAAGCAGCAAGCAGCTTAGCTGGCAACATTTACACGTGTAAGCGCACCTGCAGCACCATGCTGCTAACGTGCAGTGGTCAGACAGATGTCATATGAGCAAAGTTAGGCAAACTCGGCGCAATATCGTCAAATACTCTAAAGCAAGTGGCAACCTACAGTTATTTTAAAGAAAACATAGGCAACTGGAACCAGGCACGCTTCAGTGTCAGTTATAAAACAACCATTTTCATAGCCTATTACACTCTTAAAGTTACCTTACAACCAGAGAGGGAAATAAAGGGGAAAGAGAATTCACTGATTTGTTATGGCAATTTCTGTGATGTTAACTTGCAAGAGGCTTGTGCTCCCAGCTATGGAATCCACAAAACCCGAGACCAGGAACTGTTGGATCAACACAGCAAAGCTCTGGCAGTCCCAGGGAGCAGTAGGAACCTCATGTCAGAACATGGAAAGCTGGGGTGTCTGTACTAGATGCTCCAAAGTATAACTGCTGTCAGAGACAGGGGAGAGTGATAATTTCCTCTTCTCACCCAATTGTACCAACAAAACTGAGTTTCAGGTTTCTAGTAAGGGTAATAGGAACTAACAAAGAGAAGGTAATGTGTATAGTATTGCATGCTCCCCGATTTGCTGTCCGGATCATCCACTCCATTGTCAGCTTGCCACTGCAAGCTAAAAAATATGTCTCAGACATATTTTTCGAAGAATATGGGCACTCCAAGGGAACCTGAGCTTGCAAAAGACCAGTATCTCTTAGAGAGAAGACAGGTACTGTTACACATTGTCTCCCTATTAAAAGGGAAATGTCTATGCATACATTTCCTACTCCTTACATTCAAATAACACCTGTTGACTATAATCTAGACCCTCAACTAGAAATTAAACACATACAATTGTTAGTTCACCTTACTCTCCATACTTCTCTGTGTAGGCAAGTCCTCTGAGGACGTGTATTTTCCCCTGACTCATGCCCTATACATGATTCTCTGTTGTCCACAGAGGCATTTAATAAGTAAATGTATTTAAAATTATGAGATTGAAGCATCTTTGTGATTCCACTTGTAACAAAAACCTAAAATATGAACTGGACTATAATTTCACTGAAGAATTAGTGTATGTGAATTAGTGTATGAAAACCTGGCTGAAGCCAACATCAAAGTTATCCTGAAAGCATCATTATAGGTGAGTTCTGCCAATGCAAGTTACAAGCAGCTCCTTTTGGATGAAGCAGGTTCTTCATGTCTTATTATAACAAAGGAATTCTGCATCAGTTTTTACAGCAGTCTCCTTTAAGAAGGGCTGCAGCACACATTTAGTTACACAAACAAGTCCATCTTCTGAGCAATGCAAGAAAATTCTTAAAATAGTAGTAGTAGTTCCTACTACTTATAGCTGTTGTGTACAGACTCAGGAAAACACATCACTTCAGTAATTACTAGCTACTGTCATCTGAATGATTTCATGCCTGAGCATTTTGACAGGAACATTTGCACTATTTATCACACAGATTCTGACCGCAGCTGTCCTACAATTCTGTCTCAGTCTGACAAAACGTCCAGATGTTATCTTCCACACTTCCATCGCACAAATACAATACAACTCTGTATTCTGGTTGATAGCAGCAGTATCACATCAACCTTTTCAATATCTTAGCCTCTGAGGTGGATAAATAGAACCATCGCTAGAAGCCTATGGATCTGATGGCAAAGCTCTCCGCCCTCTACTCCCGAAGAAGCAGTATGCCCTGAGAGTCCATAAAAGGCGTTCCTGGGGTACATCACCTAAAAAGCCCGGAGACTGCAGGCAGAGAGCACGCAGGACTGCCAGCACTCTCCCTACGCCTCCACTCCAGGTACCCCCGGCTCAGTTCCCCTGCATCATGCTGGGTGAAGCTTTCTCCAGGCCCTACCGGAGGCAGCACCGCGAGGGCAGCACCACGTCCAGACCACGGAATCCCGACGGACAGGTCCCAGGGCGAGTCGGCATCGCCGCCTTCCCGGGACGGAGCGGCAGCAGGGCCAGCCTACCACCCAGTACCACCGGGCAGCGCCTCCCTTCTGGTAGACCCCTGGCAGGGCCCGGCCGGCCGCACGGAGCGCGGCTCCCCGCGGCCCCCCTCGGCGCTCTCCCGCTCTCCGATGCCTGCCGCTGTGCTCTGGCCGCCACTAGCGGGACCACAGCGGCCCGCCGGCGGGGCCGGGGCCTGTCCTCCTTCGCCCGCCTGCCCGCCCCCGGCGCCGCAGCCCCCGCACCCCCGCTCACCTGGTGCCGCCCACGTTGAGCTGGATGATCTCCCCGCTGCCGGCGCCAGCGAAGCCTCCGCCGTCCCCCGCCATCTTCCCCGCCGCCTGCTCCAGCCGGCGCCCGCCACCGCCTCCCGCCGGCGGAACCTCGGGATCAAGGGAAGCAGCGGCGGGGCAAGGAGAAGGCGGCGGCGGAGAAGGAGGGGGTGGGGGATCGGCCAGCGGGCCCGCGCAGCCCTCTGCGTCCGCCGGCCGGCAGGGCAGAGTCAGCGTCCGGCCAGGCTGCGGCTCCGCGGTCTCCTCGCCGCTCAGGCCCGGCCAGGCCGCGCCACCTCCCCGGTCCGAACGGAAAACGCCATAGCAACACCGCAGCACCTGGAGGAGGGGGGCCGGCGCAGGCCAAAACGCCTAGAACCGTTCACGGAACCTAACCGGCTACGAAGAGGCGGGGACCCCCCCACCGCGGCGGCAGCGGCTGGGGCGGGGGGGGGGGGGGGGGGGCGTAGGTCAACGCCCTTCGGGGGCAGGGACGAGCCCGGAAAGGGCCGGGTGCGCTTGGCTGCTCCCGGGGTGGGGTCTCGCCTGCCAGGCGGCAGGGGCGGAGCTGGGGTGGGCAGGTGAGCGGGGAGAGGCGGCAGTGGTGGGTCCGTGTCACAGCCGCCGGCCTGGCCTACCCTGGCCCGGCCTCTGCAGGGAGGCTGCCGGCGGGAGCCATCCCACCCCGGGAGTGGCGTCAGGCTTGGAGGAGAAGGAGCCAAGAAGGCGGAATTCTTGTCTTTCGCGTTGTTAAAGGAATGGGGGGGATGACGGGGGGCATATCTGCCGCTGTCAGGCGCCAACGACCCGAGCGTAAAATAAAGGCACTGCTAGTGAGCCCCCCCCCCCCCCTCCCCCGGGCCTTGTGCGCCCCTCCTTCGGCAGGGACCGAGGTCTGAGCAATGGTAATGGATTACCAGCTAAATGCCAATGCTGTGTAAGAGAGACGTAAAACAGTAAATTCCTTGAAAACTCAACGAGAAGGCAGTGGCAGCATCGTGGATGTTGAAGCCTGGGTTGTGGCCCACCCTCGTTAATCTAATGCTGCACCGATGAAAGGGGGAAAAATAGTAGATGTGACAAATCTGAGCCCGCAGTGCAATTTGAGGAAGAAATCTATCAGCAAGTGAAGGAAAATTGAGGAGGAAATAAATGGCAATGTGGTTAACAGAGGAAGTAGTAAAATTGTGGTTTAAAGTCGTGAAGGTAGGCTTTATGATGAATTCCTACATTCAAACAAGGAGAAGAATAAGCCCAATGTTGTAATTAAAATGAAATTTGCCTAGAGATTGAAAACCCGTTGGGAGGATCCACACGCTATTTAAATCTAATGATTTTCTGGGAGGACACATGGGTAGAGTGGAAGCATGCTCAAAAATCATATTTTGAAAATGCTGTGAGAGTTATTGGACTAGCCTAGGAATAAACTGAAGCTGCCTGGCCACTTCCTTGCACACCATGGAAATTTGAGGATTTTTTTTTCTAGTCATACTACAGAGCCCCATTGACTTAAGCTATGAAGATGCCAGTCAGGGAATTGTTTAGAAGAAAAGACTTTGTTATCACAAGGCCCTATCGCTGTCACAGAGAAGCACACAGCCATGTTAGGCTTATTGGGCTAATTGGCTAGCCAGCACAGCGTACTGTGCTTGTGCAGGAAGCCTACAAGTACTCCTGTAATGTGTTCTGAATATAGGAGTACAGACGCTTATACGGTATGTTTTGCCCTACAGCCTGACAGGAAAGAAAAATTTAAAAGCAGCCAAATGTGCCACCAAGCCCTAGACACACCTTCATGCTTTCTGTATGCTTTGTAATCTGTCTGTAATTTGGATTTCTTCTTAGGTTTAAGAAGAGCCCACTTTCACATTTCTGCTGAGTTGTCTTCTCCTTCCAGGAGCATATAATCCAAAATAAAAAATGTTCAGATATGCTATCAGGCAGAGAAGGAAATTGAACTTCCTCCCCTATGTCCTCTAACTATTAAAGTATTGGATAAGAGAGAGTGGAAAGGGATATTTCTTCTCTTGTATTTGGAAGGAAGACTGACTCTCTCTACTTCAATCCATCAGCTTTTAAGATAAAAAATTAAGAGAGGGTTTGAGGCTGTGGATCATGCTTGGAAACCATACCCGTCAACCTACTAATATGGAAAGACATTGTGTAGAAGACTTGCACCTATCCTCAGTGTTGCCTATGGGCCATTTTAAGTGGCTGCTCATTCAGGCAGCTGACTGAAAGATCACTTTTTTGCATGCCTAATTGGATCGTGGTTTATAAGGAATCTAATACTTAGGTAGTGAAGGACTATAAATTGTACTGCAACTGTCTGTGTGTCATAAACAAATGGGACTATAAGCATTTCATGTACAAATATTTCTGTGGCCCAGTTTGCTTAGATCACTTTGGAAAAATATGTCTCAGGCTCCGAAATCACGTTTTCCCCACAGTGCTTAAATACCATTAAATTTAAGATTCATCTCTTTTTAAATAAAACGTAAGCAGTATTGGCATCTGTCGTTCAATCTGTGAAGTTCAGTCTGGGAAGAAGTAATGCAAGAAAATCAGCTGTGCATTGATGCGTTCTCTGAAAGCTGCAGTCCTCAAACACTTCCACTAGATGCCTCTATTGTTTTTAAAGTCAGCTTCCAAAACGTAATTCCTGTTTAGCCTAACCACTTAAGGCATATTCTCAAACCATTTTTCTTGATGTTGTAATTAAAATACATGATTTGTAATCATGTATAAAAAAAATCCCAAGCTCATTTCAAAGCACACATCACAGCAGCATTATGCAATATTAATATATACAGAGTGACTTTATGTTGCTAATTTCTATAATATTTTTATAAATCCATTTAAAAAAAAATCAAAAAATGGTCACATGTGGCACTATGGAAAAAGTAGACATCAGAATTAAATATACATGCTTCTGAGTGATGATTGTGCAGTTTAGGAAATAAGGAGGCCCATGCAACTAATTATTGGTTATGTGGCAGTGTAAATTGTAATTTGATCTCTTTAATTGCAATTATTTAAGCTAAGAGTACAAGGAGGGTTTTCTTACCCACTTGCATTCACTTGAGTATGAGTATGGTTTTCTTGTGAAGTGTCCGGTTTTCTGGCCAAGAAACTAATTATTCTGTTCAAAAGAAGGCATGTTCTGCTGTCTAAGTCATATTCAGACACCTCCAAATGTCATGATTGCCCTTAAGCTACTTAAAATACAAGCCTAGGGAGGAATTGCTGCTCTTTGGCATGTTTGCCAGCTACCTGTTTTGCTAAGTTATTACCCAAGAAACAATGTGGCTCCCCAGGGAACCAAAGGCTATTAAGTAATAGATTCCTCCTCTGCCTCCTCAGCAGATCCATAGTGCGGGAGATTTTGCACCACCCTGGTGCACCCCTCTCCTTTCTGACCCCTTACAGCAATGCTAAATGCAGTGCAATAGCATCTGTTTTGGAAAACCAATTAAGTGTTTTGGAAGTGAATAAGCATTTAATTTTGGTGCTGATATAATGCGTTACATTATTTTTGTCTAAGACTCGATTCTAAAATAAAATCACTGTGCGTCTTTGAGGGGAGGGGGAGTCCCTCAGCAGCTCTAAGTCCCTGTCTATTTTTTTAAATATTTTCTCACAAAACGTGAGAACTTTGTGACAGGGATCTTGTCTCTATGTCTTTCTATAAATTGTCATCTTGATTGTTGGTGTTACACAATAATAATGATGCCAAATTAAAAGTTTTCTACCATCTGCTCTAAAGGGAGGAGCCCTGGAGTCTCACCAATATAGTCACTCTGGGAAATGATACTATGAGTCACTAGGAACAATAGTTAGTGCATGCTCAGTTTTTCCCCATCTCTGCTTAAAATTACTTCTCTTAAAGGCTCTAAATTTTGAGGGTATTAACTTAATAGCTGAAGCCCAATAAAGAGTCCTAGAATAACTTTAAATAGGCCACAGGGGACAGAGGAAGCTGGTGGGACTAGTTGGAGTATGCATTTCTTAATCCTTGAACATTTGTTTGTTGCTTGCAAATTGGGAAACAACCTTTCTTTTCATCTCCAGATGCAGTGCTGCACAGTGGGTGGCTACCAAGGATGTTCCCTTTGCCCAGATCAGCTCCACCCCACAGCTAAATAAAAGGGATGTTGGGAGACATGTCTACAAAGGTCTTTTTTTCCCCCCTCTTAGAATGAAAGGGAGGAGGTGATAGATCCAGGATCAGAACAGAAGCTTCCCAGAAGGGGAAGAAAGATTCTGCAACATCCTGTAAAGAACTATGTGTCCAAGTCTGTTGAATCACTGGAAAATTCTTTAAACCTTCATTTTCAGAAAATAAGTCTTAAAATATTCACATTCAATAAGTCTGGGGGAGATGACTATTAATGCTCCAGCACAGCATTTGTTCTGTAACGAATGTCCGCTAACCTGCTACAAGGCATTACTGAATTCTGCTCCCCAAAGGGCTGCCAGGACCGTATGATTTTTAAGCTGCTAAACTAATAAATAAATAAATAAAGGGAAAGTCCAGATCTGCCAACCACCTTTTTGAAAAGTTCCTTCTCTTCCCAATACTCTACACAAATTTATTATGAAACAACATAACTTTTAGTATATCCTGGCAGAGCTGAGACAAGAGATAGCTCTAGTACAGTGAACTTTCCTGTTATTTTACTAGTACGTGCTGTGTCCACAGCGTGGGGCTGTTTGCTAGTACATTTCTGTTGTGAAAGTCAGCTTTTTTGCATTCAGGACAGTGGCAGAATGCCATTGCTGCAGACTCCAGTTTTATTTGAGAATCCCTTGAGCTAGTGTGCATTTGTGTTCGTTCATCATTGAAGTCATCCACCTAAAGTTGTCTATATTTCTGATTGAGACAGATTCTGTTTTATGAACTGGATGTAGCTCTTAATAAAGTATCTTCCCTAAGACTGCACTCTATCCTTGGAAAAAATGGTTAGATTGTAGTAAGTTAGCACAGCTTCATTTATGTTGGACTGCTGTGTGAGCAGGCACCACTGTAGAGTAGGCTGTATATACTCTCGGGTATGAAATAATAAAGGCACAGGTTGTAACATAGACATTTACCTGAAACATCAACTCATTTATCTTTTGTTTGTTTGTCAAGGACTGTTCATCAGTCTGGGTTTGTCTGCAAGAGTCATAGAGAAGACTGAAAAGCATGCTTATTAGAAAAGACTATCTTAATCATGGGAACAAACCACAAATTCTGAAAATAATCTGTGAAAAATTTTTATATACTCAGTTATTTTTTTCTCTTTGTGCTCCTGACACTTTTCAGACCATCACTGTTGATTGTGCTGAAGCATTTGGATGCTTGTTTTGCAGTTTGTTGTTTAAATTCCACAATTGAATGGTTAGAGACAGAAACTTTATATTCTGCATATGAAGTCAATACTGGAACACCAAAAAGTTTCTTGACTTCTGTGAGCTAGAAGGACAATTGTTATTTAGCCTGACCTTCAGTATAGTACCAGCAAAATAACCACACATACCATCTTCTTCCTCAGTTTGACCCATACTGCATGTTTGTAATACCAGCTCTGGATGTTGTTCTGAAAGGTTGAAGGAGAACCATGAATCAGATCCAGTGCATAAGCAGGTAACCTGTCTAGCATTTAGTTACCCATTCATGGGTAAAAAATTCGTGACACCTCTGCCTTGCAATTTTCTCTACATTATTTTAAAATCAGTTAGCCTTCTAATGAAGAAATGTTGAAGTACCTTCTGATAGGTACCTTAAGTACTCTTTAAAAATCTGAAGTCTTATACCATACAGCAGCACAAGGGGGCACACTTTTTCAAAATACTGTTTTATTGATTGGTTTTTAGTGCTGGCTTTTGCTGCAGGAACAGAGATACCTGGTAATCCACATATCCATGGGACTCCAATATATGTCTCTCAAATGAGCCCTGAAAAAAGGGCGAGAGAAGATCAAAGCTCCCTTCAGCTAATTTCTTCTAAAGACTTAAGCAAATGTACTTTATACACACAGGAAATTACAGTTGTCTAAACTGGACAGTTAGCTAAACAGTGGCAACGAGAGGAAATACGACAAAAATGTCATCTCTGAAGTCCTAATACTACTTACTTTAAGAGAACATGGAGTACTTGTCTATATAAATAGCCAGGAGCAACTCACATTCCTAGGAGTCCTTCCAGATTTATCCACTCTATACTTAGGAAATTCATGGGTACTTAAAACCCACATCTCTAGAATGCTCACCTGTGAGCAAGGTGCCATGACCTTACCTTGCTTTGCTTGCTGCAAAGAGTCCAAAACTCTGCTCCAGCCATTTTTATCACTAATGTTTTGACATTACCCATATTTATCTGAACATCTTCATGAAGATATTGGAGGCTCAGAATATACATGTAGACGCAGATACTGGCCTATACTGGCAATTATTTTAAACAGTAACACTTGTTATGTTAGCACCTTACCCGAGTGTCTGACTGCCAACATTTATCAAAATATATGTATGTGTAGGTTTGTGTGCATGTCTATATAATTGTTGCTTATATATACACAGGGGTAGGGAAAGGCTCATTTTAGCAAATATTTTACTTACAGTATTTTGTAATAGCTAAGCAAGTGCCTGAAATTTTTGTCTGTGGAGTGGAAGTCTTCTCTGGTCTATTGTGTGCAAAAGTTGTTGGAGGATCATTAGTATTCCCTATGCATCTTTCATATGAGCTTTTGAATTACGTTGGCTGCCATCTGCATATTCTGCTTTTCCTTGAGTGAGTGAACATATTTCATGTCCTTTTTTGAAGACGTGTTCAGTAATGACCTCTTTGGTTTGCATCACTCTAACTGAATAAACCTCTTCAAAAAAGCAAGTTAAAGCATGTTTATGGCTGGTTTACTATGAGCAGTTTGAACGGTTACCAAAGCAGTGCAGTGCAGCCAGAGCATCCTGGTGAGCTAGCATACAGCTAGTGTACTAGCTGTTACTGTATGTGCTGGATGAACAGTGAAGGTGGATTGTAAACTGGCTCAATGGCCAAGCCCAGAGGGTCATGATCAGTGGTATGAAGTCTAATTGGAGGCCAGTAACTAGTGGTGTGCCCCAGGGATCAATATGGGGTCCAATATTGTTTAATATCTTAGTTAATGATTTGAGTGGTGGGGCAGAGTGTATCCTCAGTAAGCTTGACGTGAAATTGGGAGGAGTGTCTCATGACAGAAGGTCTGCTGCCATCCAGACGGACCTTCAACAAGATAGAGAAGTGGGTTGACTACATGAAATTCAGCAATGAGAATTGCAAAGTTCTGCATATCGGGAAGTACAATCCCAGGTACCAGCATATACTGGAGACTGTCCAGCTGAAAAGCATCTTGTCAGAAAAGGCTCTGAGGGTCCTGATAGACACCAAGGTGAAATGTACCCTTGCCACAAAGAAGACTAATAGTATCCTGGGCTGCATTAGAAGGAATATTACCTGCAGGTTAAGAGAGGTGATCCTTCCTCTCTACTCAGCCCTGGTGAGGCCACATGTGGAGTACTGTGTCTATCTCTGGGCTTCTCAGTACAGGAGAGACATGGAGCCACTGGAAAGTCTAGCAAAGGATCACAAAGATGAATAAGGGACTGGAGCATCTCTTTTACAAAGAAAGGCTAAGAGAGTTTAGCCTAGTACAGAGGAAGCTCAAGGGGATCTTACCAGTGTATGTGAATACCTGTAGGGAGGGTGCACAGATGATGGAGCCATGCTGTTCTCAAGTGGGGCCCAGTGACAGGACCAGAGGCCACAGGCACAAACTGAAACATGGGAGGGTCCATCTGAATGTCAGGAATCACTTTTTTATTATGAGGGTGACTGAGCACTGGCACAGGTTGCCCAGAGTGGTGGTACAGGGCCCTGGGCAACCAGCCCTAGGTGGCCCTGCTTGAGCAGAGGGGCTGAACAAGATGACCTCCAGAGGTCCCTTCCCACCTCAACCACTCTGCGAGTCTGTGAACATGGATGTGTTTTTTAAGAATGGCTTTTGCTTTTCAAACCACAGAGAAACATGGCTTCACAGCTTCCTTTGGTGACTGGTGGTTTTCTTTCTCATTATCTCCAACAGTGTACCTCCCTTACCCTCATCTTTTATTTCTTTCAGCTTAAGTTGTGAGGATAAGTCATGCTGAATCTAGGAAAAACTTTTCATGCAACTAGTGAATGTGGCTTTTTCTGTAGCTGCCAATGCATTACAGTATCTGAAATTTCATGGTACTAGATTCTGTTTCTTGCAGGATTGTGTTCTCCAGTTGCTTCTCATATTGCCAGTCATCAGGAATTTAGGTTGAAATTTCCCAGGTTGTGTTTCTGCCCTAAGCTCTCTTCGGAAACTGAAAACACAGAAAATTCTTCTGGATTTCTAAAAATAGAAAGGCAATATGTCATTTTAGAGAGGTTAACAATTCTTTGGTTTACTTGAAATTTTTAAGCAGGACTTCAAATTTGTCAAGAAAAGAGATCATCTCTTTTTTTGGGGAATATGGGCTTTGTCAGCAATCTTATGAATAGACACTAAAATTTGACCAAGCTATTAGTATCAAAACCTCCATTCCAGCTGTTCAAGAGCAAGCTAAACTTTTAAAGCATAGCCAGAGAAAAATCTCTTAGAATGATTTTCAAATGTATAAGGTTCTTTACCATGTTATTATTGGACCAATAGATTTTTTCCTTCCATTTTAAATAAATCTGTACTTATGAAGCGGCTATCCCTTTTTTTCCTCCTGAAATAAAAACATAATTAAGAACCTTCCAGGGAGGTGACTGGCAAGCAGTGATTAGGCCAGTACATGCAGGGAGTTGGAGGAGCCTTGATCCTCAGCTGCTGTGCAACACAGCTGCTTCTTCCAAATTGGCCTGGATGGTCCATAAAGCAGCAGAAGGACCCGAAGCCAGAGACTGGAAGAGACAGAATTTCACAGGTCACCTCTTGACAATTTTACCTTTCCCTTCTTTGTTCTCTCATTTCAAGTGGTGGGGTTATGTTTATTGTATGATGTGATTTTCTTTACCTCTCAAATCTTATATCTGCATAGCATTGACTTCTGTTATTTTGGTGTAGTTCACTAGCAGTATATCAAAAAAGAAGAAAATAGTATGTAAAGTAAAAGGCAAGACTGCATTATTTTCACACCTTGCTAGAACCCTTCTTACTACAGAAGCAATTAATGTTGCATCATCTTTCTTTTCATATTACAGTCACGGTGCTTGACTGTGGTGACTGAAAGGTAATTTTTTAGTTTTCTGTATTAGTCACATGCACACATGAAATCTTATTCATGAAAAATGTTCTCATTTTGAGTAAAACTTCTGAAATGTCTTGAGGCCACAAATGAATAATAATGAAACCACTTATCACTTATTGAAATAGATTAATTACAATGAAGGTTGCCAAATTTTTTCTTTTCTTCCATTTTTCCGGAAAAAAAGAAATCCCACTCTAGAAGTGCTGCAAATATGAAAAAATACCTTCTATATATTGGTATATTTCAACTTTGCACATAAGAACTAAGACTTCTGTTCAAAAATCTATTAAAACAATATCTTAGCTAATATTTCTAGAGGGACAAGAAATGCAAACTATGGATGATTATTCATTACACAGAAGTCTCCAGCCATGGCCCAGACAGAGACCATTACTGTCATTTCACATTTATATCACTTAGTGTTCTATCTTTACCTTGCATACTGCTTTTCATCTTGTCGTCAGATATTGAACTAGAAATGTGAAAGATTTCCTTGGGGGTATGGATTGGGGAGGGAGAAAGAGTAATTTAGAGGAGATGTTTGAGGGATGGGATGTGAGAGAACAGTGGAAGCCACATTTTGGAGAGAGCATAGCACTTAGTATCTAAAGGTCCTTGGTTTAAGTCTGTATTTAAAAAAAAAAAAATTGAATGAGAGGAATCTTTCTAACTTTGGTGATAGTAATAAAAATAATTAAAAAAAAATCAGCAGGTAAAAGAAAAAGTGAGTGTTCTCCTTTGTGGTCAGTGAACAAACAGAATAAACAGATGAAAATGCATCTGAAATATAACAATTAAGGACAGAAAAAAAAATTTTCATTTTTTACTAAATGTATTGTGCTTTTAAACAAGATTAGCCATGCATAATGAAAATACCCCTAGTTAAATTACATGGTTATTATGAAGAAAATACCACCTCGTGGTGCTAAAACCACATCATTCTGTTGTTTAATAACTTTGTGCTGAAGGATTTCTGAATCGTTATATGATAGTTTTAATGTTGGACATTGGATCAAGAAGTCATTGAACTGGCTAAAAAGAGTCTGACTTTGAAAGGTTCGGTACCTTGCTGTTTCTGAAGCTGTCTTGAAAATATCTCCATCTGAAAATCCAAATATTAAGGCACACAAATTAAGTAGTCATTTTCAAAAATCATGACTGTAAAGTCCAATATCCTTTTGCAGTCTCTTGAGGCAGAGTTAATCAAATTCTAGCTATGGATTTTTTTGCACCCATGTTGGCAGAGAAATGCTACATAATTACAGATTACATAGTTGATTGATGGTGACTTCATGAGTCACACAAAAGGATAATGAGCCAGTCCTTTAATAAAAACTATTTAATGAGTGATGGTTCTACTTTCTCCTTTCTCATTTTAAATAGATACTTTAGCTCTATGTCTTTGATTTCCTACATTTCCAGAAAAGTACTTCACATATTAGACCATACATACCAATTTAGGAATCATTGGCTTTTCTGATTTTCCTTAATTGTTAGCTTAATCATACAAGATGTGAAAAGCCAATCAACAGCACATCAGATAAAATGCCAGTAGCAGTTTACCAAGTGTGAAGTACCAGCAGTGTGGTTTCACTTCAGGCTTTTCATAGACATTTGTTGCCTTAATGCAATTTAGTAGTCTGTTTCCATTTAAATGGAATTCTCACCTAATACAGAAAAGGCTTAATTTCAAAATGCTATCATGTAATAATATATAAAGAAATAATATATAAAATATAGCTTTACCTCGTGTTACCTGAATTTGGTTTTCTCTCTTTCTTTCAGAATTCATAGGATCATAATATGACTTGTGTTTTCCAAAAGCTGGCAATGTCATTTCTGTTTTTTAAATCTTCAAATAGATTAAATAAGCAGTTTGTTAATATATGTCCTGGTTTGAGTGAGTACAGAACTAATTCCATTCAGTGATTTTACTTTGCCAGCTTTGCTTGGCTTGGCTCGGGTCTTATTTTGCTTCCCTCTTCAGAGAACCCAAGGAGGACTCCTTTCTGCCTTTAATCCCAGTCTGTGTGTTCCTGAACCCGGTACCAGAATCCAGCTCCTGAACACAGCTTCCGTCTGCTGCAGGGCCCAGTCTGGGACTGCCCCGGTGCCTGCTCCACAGCATCAGTGGTGACGGTGATGTAATTACCATCAGGAGGGTTGGGTTCCATACTGGTTTTGTACATATTTGTATATATTCAATTTTTTATTATTAATTTCCTTTTCATTAAAGCTGTTCTAGTTTCTTTTTCTAATCACTAAGTCTCTCTCCCTTATTTCCTTTCTCCTTCCCTTTGGGAAAGGAGGGGGGTTAACAGAGAGCATCTGTTATAGGTCTAAGGGGTGTCCCATACCCTAAACCGTGACGATATATTACAGTACCTCTCTAATTTTAGAAGCACTATATTATATTAAAAAAAAAAAAAAAGGTTTGTTACATTTCTCCAGTCCTGCACCTCTGTGTTTCTCCATTTGCCCCTTGTTACCCAATTTATTGGACCTTTCTGCCTTGTACCCATTCAGTACTGGTACCCTTCTCAGCAGAATTTCAGCAACTAGCTCCTAACCATCCAGATGAGATCCACCTGAGAGTGTTGAGGGAATTGGCAGAGGAGCTTACCAAGCCTGTCTCCGTCATTTATCAGCGATCCTGGTCAACTGGGGAGGTCCCAGATGACTAGGGACTTGCCAATGTGACACCCATCTATAAGAAGGGCAGGAAGGATGATGCAGGGAACTACAGGCCTCTCAGCCTGACCTTGGTACCAGGAAAGATTATGGAACAGTTCATCTTGAGGGTGATCACACAGCAAGTGCAGGACAACAAGGGGATCAGGCCCAGCCAACATGGGTTCATGAAGGGCAAGTCCTGTTTAACCAACCTAATCTCCTTCTATGACCAGGTGACCCGCCTAGTGGATGAGGGCAAGGCAGTGGATGTTGTCTACCTGGACTTCAGGAAGGCATTTGACACCGTTTCCCACAGCATTCTGCTGGAGAAGCTGGCAGGTCATGGCATAGACAGGAGGGCTCTTCGCTGGGTTAAAAACTGTCTGGATGGCCGAGCCCAGAGGGTGCTGGTGAACGGAGTAAAATCCAGTTGGCGACCAGTCACAAGCGGTGTCCCTCAGGGCTCAGTTTTGGGACCCGTCTTGTTTCATATATTCGTCGATGACCTGGACGAGGGAATCAAATGTACCCTCAGTAAATGTGCAGACGACACAAAATTAAGCGCAAGTGTTGATCTGCTTGAGGGTAGGAAGGCTCTGCAGGGGGATCTGGACAGGCTGGAGAGATGGGCTGAACTCAACTGTATGGAGTTTAACAAAGCCAAGTGCCGGGTCTTGCACTTCGGTCACAACAACCCCCAGCAACGCTACAGGCTTGGGGAGGAGTGGCTGGAGAGCTGCCTGGCGGAAAAGGACCTGGGGGTGTTGGTCAATAGCCGGCTGAACATGAGCCAGCAGTGTGCCCAGGTGGCCAAGAAGGCCAATGGCATCCTGGCCTGGATCAGAAACGGTGTGACCAGTAGGAGCAGGGAGGTGATCGTACCCCTGTACTCGGCACTTGTGAGACCGCACCTTGAGCACTGTGTCCAGTTTTGGTCACCACAGTACAGGAGGGACATCGAGGGGCTGGAGCGAGTGCAGAGGAGGGCAACAGCTGGTGAAAGGGCTGGAAAGCATGGCCTATGAGGAATGTCTGAGGGAACTGGGTTTTTTAGTCTAGAGAAGAGGAGGCTGAGAGGAGACCTTATTGCCCTCTACAGCTACCTAAAAGGAGGTTGTAGAGAGGCTGGTGTTGGTCTCTTCTCTCAAATTAGTAATGATAGGACGAGGGGAAATAGACTCAAGTTGCATCAGGGGAGGTTTAGATTAGATATTAGGAGGAAATTCTTCACTGAGAGGGTGGTTAGGCACTGGAACAGGCTGCCCAGGGAGGTGGTGGAGTCACCATCCCTGGAGGTGTTTAAAGAACGATTAGATGTGGAGCTTGAGGATATGGTGTAGTGGTTAGAGAAAAGCTAGGACAAAGGTTGGACTTGATGACCCTGGAGGTCCTTTCCAACCATAATGATTCTATGATTCTATTTACTTGCATTTGCCACACACAATCAAGTTGTTTCCCATGGCCACCAGCTTTTGTTTCCAGAGAAAGAATCCAGTTTCTTTTCTGTTCAGAATCACAGAGTTGAACTGAAAGCCTAAACTGGAGTAAAGTGGTACAATTTAATCTTATCTGGACTTAATGACATGTTTATACTAGGTTTGCTTACAACACAGATGTTTTAATAACTTTCAGGCCTTCCTAAACACCACAGTATCTCCTAGTAGTACATCCTGCTGATGACAATGGCCATTGACAAGTACTTATCCAGGTAACTACCATGGTTACCACAATTATACAGCTAGAAAATATCACCCTAACCCTTGTCACTGGATGTCTTATGCCTATGTGTGGTAAGTACATAAAGATTATCACTAACACATTTGTGTTGCTGACTTTTGTTCATACTATATGTAATATAAATTTTATGATATCTTTTGTTTCATAATAAAAGTCTAAACTTGACGCCCACTTAAAACACATTATATTAATTTCAATAACAACATTTTGTGATGATGAACCAGCTTAAAGAAAAGGAATAACTGTTTCTTGTTGTGTTCAAATGTAATAAGAAACTTAAAGTTGGGAATTGTTTAAAAAAACCCTAACACAATAGATTTAAACCATTAAAGAATTAGTAATATGAGAAAATAAAGTACTACTAATAGTTTCCATTATTGAATATACTGATAAAGGAAAAGTAAAAATTGCTTAGCAATATTGAAAAGATGTCTACTAAAGTTACTTGCACTGAATCTTGTGAGTTAATAGCTGTAGTTTTTGATACCATAAACAATATACTTGCTGTTTAAGAGCATACTCTGTTAGAAATAAAATGAAAATATACATAAAAGCAAAAATGATCATCACCTTATACCAGTCAAAAAATAAACCCATTTTTAATTGACAGACTGTAGCATTTATGCTTGACCTGAATAGATATGGAGAGAGTGATTAAATATTCAACTGAAAGCAAGATGCCACTGTGGTGGGATTTTGAAGTCCCTAGAAAAATCAAATCAAGTGGAAAGAAAAAGCTTTGCAAACTTTGAGCGCACTTTCTGGAAGTCTGGAAAACATAAGAATTTAAGTGGAGAGGGTGATAAAAGAGTATATATATGAGGAACTGAATGTATTTTTCTTTAATCTACTTATTGAAAGTATCCAAACACTGAATGGCTTTGTTTAAATTCTGTCCTGATTTTCAGGGATTTGGGGTATTGGACTATAACATTAACCACATCCTTTTTAATGTACTTCACTCCAAACAATAAATTATTAATGCTATTTTTCCTTCTTTTAAAAAAGGAGAACTCCTCATTAAGCCATTAATGTCCATATAAGACTGTAAACAAAATAGATGCATTTCCAAAAGAACTGCATACATTCTAGCTAAAAACTGGTGTTTAAAATTAATTTTCAAACATTTATCCTGTTTATTACTATCTTACAGAATAAAACTAACAAATCATAAAGCTCTTTTCCCAATGTTTAAAAAGGATTATTTTGCTACTGTTTATTTGACATGTCGTATCATTTTCCCTTAACAAAAAAACCAAATCCTTAAACTGCTTGACAATTACTACTTTAATGTCCTAAGAATATGGAAAAGCATTCTCTATAGGATTATCTGAAGAAGAAAGGATAGATTCTCATTCTTTCTAGTGTATGTATAGATAAATATTACCAAACTTCTAACATTACTCCTTATGTAAGTATTCATCAGGTGCATTTTATGATTCACATAAATATATGCATGTAGCAAGCAATACTGTGGAGTTATGTATTTGTCACGCTTAAGGGTCAGGGTGGCCCCTTAGACCTATAACAGATGCTCTCTGTTAACTCCCCTCCCTCCCCAAAGGGAAGGAGAAAGGAAATAAGGGAGAGAGACTTAGTGATTAGAAAAGGAAACTAGAACAGCTTTAATGAAAAGGAAATTAATAATAATAAAAAATTTAATATATACAAATATGTACAAAACCAGTATTGAACCCAACCCGCCTGATGGTAATTACATCACCGTCACCACTGATGCTGTGGAGCAGGCACTGGGGCAGTCCCAGACTGGGCCCCGCAGCAGACGGAAGCTGTGTTCAGGAGCTGGATTCTGGTACCGGGTTCAGGAACACACAGACTGGGATTAAAGGCAGAAAGGAGTCCTCCTTGGGTTCTCCGAGGAAGGAACCAAAATAAGACCTGAGTCAAGCCAAGCAAAGCTGGCCAAGCAGTCCAAGAGCAGAGAAGAGCCCAAAGACCCTTCAGCTCCCTCAGCTCTATACAGAATATGATGTATATGGGCTGGAATACCTCGTTGGTCAGTTTAGGGTCACCTGTCCTGTCCATTTCTCCCTGCAGGTGCAGCCTTTCACTTTTCTTCACCCCCCAATGTGATGCACAAGACCCAGTAGTGGCCTTGATCTGCACACCATTCCTTGGCACTAACTCTAACCATGGGGTGTTATCACTGCTAGAAGCAGACACTGCCTGTGAGAACAGGCTGCTACCTTCAGACAGTGCAGCTAGTTAGAAGAACTGAGATGAAAAGTAAAGTCACTGAATAGAATTCGCTTTGTTCTCACTCAAATCAGGACAGTATTAAAATTTAAAAAACCAAACCACAAAACTCCTGAACGTTGATAACAATACAGTAAGTGTAAAATTCAAGGAGTTTCATGATTATTAGGTAGAATTTGGTCTGCAATTTTAAATACTATTTTGAGGTATGTGTAAAAAAAGAGTTCATACTCTTGTTTCTCTTTGATGCCCTTCAGTCAAGACCCTTTAAAAGCAAGTCCACAGAGATGTTGATTTACAGCTAACTTAGAGCAGCTTTGTTTTACAGACAAACATTTCTTCAAAGTCAAACAGAAGGCAAGACCCTTTCCTGATCATAATGTATAGTAAATGAAAAAGCTTTTTAAAATAAATTATACTATAACATGCTTGATCTGCAGTATAGGGCAAACACTAAAACCATACAACTCTAATTCACTCCGCTTATATTTCCTCCCTCTCTTCCTTTTGTATTGCAAATTAGCTTTGATTCTCTATGAAATATTATAAAAATTTCAGAGAAGCCTCCCTTTTTTTAATTCTTGTGGCAGCCAGCATGTAGCAAAACGCTCCTCCCTGAGGTGCAGAGACACAAACCTCTTCTTACCATTTATTCACCAATGTATAAAAAAAATACTTGCTTTGACTTCCAAATGTTGTCAGAGATTATATTCTTATATTAGGAATAATCAGTGCTTTGGGCCATCAGTGCCAAATTGAAAGAGAAGCAAGAAGTTCAAGGTATTCCCTGAAAAAACAGGGAAGGAAATCTGCATTCCATTCCACTGAGTGCCTTAGAGGGTCAATAAAGATCTCCCCAGAAAGTGTGCTTTGAAAGCAAAAATATCTATTCTCAGGGAAACTTTCCGTAGTATTATCTATCCAGTACTGACTGCAGTTTACTCATCAAAGGTCCAAAGAATACCGCTATGAACCAGGCAAAGGGTTGATGACAGTGTTTGCTTTTTGGCTGTTAGAACAGCTCTCCAAGCACAATGCAAATACAAAGCAAAATGTGATATATAAAAAAAAAAAAGTACTAAAAAAAAAGGTATTAAAAAAAAAAGTACTGCACAAAAATGCAGTAGTATTTCAACATAGTTTGCTAGATAATCATATTTAAAGAATTTTATAAATACAGCCCCTTGTTTTATAAATGTCAGTAACCATCCCCTACCTTTGCTTCAAGTAAACTAAAAATCCTAACATTTGAATTTCATGCAACTTAAGATAAAATAGCTGAAGCCTTTACCTCTGGGTCACCTGAGTATTACCATTCTTGAAAGTGATGCTGAACACATATCACTGAGAGTGCCCCCTTGGATTTCAAAATGTTGGAGTAGCAGACTCTTCTACTTGTACAACAATTAATTCAGTTTTCAGACATGTTCTGTTTTTTAAACGAGTTAAAGGCATGGCTCTTTCCTTCCGTTCTTTGCTTTTAGAAGTATTACTGTCTATGCTCCATAATGTTGATCCTAAGCAGGATGAAGAGCAGTTAACACAGAAGACGTTAATAGAACCATAATCAAACTTTATGACAACATATATTTGGCAGTGGGGTAACTTCAAGAGAAATAAAGAAACTTATTCTAAAATGCAGTGAAGGAAATTGTAATCTGTAGTGATTTTACATATCAAAGGTCTGATTGGATTTACTAACCAAACATCCAGAGACAGAATTTCATTTATTCTGGGTGGTCACAGCTCCGTTAGCATTTATAGCAACAGCCTCAAGAGAAGGCACTGAAACAAAAGTATTTTTGAGTAAGACTGGTTTTCTATGGAAGCATGATGGCTTTAATTTCTCCATGGATATGTCTACTCTGAGTTCTTTTATCATCAAAAGGATTAATTTTAAACCTCTTTTATGAAACAGGAAATTCAATAGAAAACTTCTGTTCTTGCTAAATTTGAGAGTGCTCTGTGAAAATCACCTGAACAGAAATATGCTTGCTTTTTTTTTTTTGTAATCAAAACTCAGAAAGTAGTTAATGTTAAACTCAGTAGTAGTTGGGATAGGTTTGTTGGTTTTGTTTTTTGTTGGTGTTTTTAGACAAACACCCAAACTTTTGAAGAAAACAAAAAAAATCACAAAGGCAACCCAGTGTTGATTCTGGGAACTATCTTACGGAGAAATAAATTCTTTTGAGTTATATCCACTGATCATGGATATTATACAAGATGATAAGAAAGATAGCTTACACATAATAATCTTGAAGCACAACTCCCTACAACAGATGTGGCACCAGGCTCTGTAAGCCGATTGTTAATGACATGGAAGGGAGGGGACAGGTACCAGCTACTGGATCACTAAAACCACCTATGTATATTGTGTGTTTCCTGGAGGTCTTCTAGCAATATGATGAGGTCTGAGATTCCTTAATTTGTAAAACCAGATTTGATCATGAACTAGCAGAAGTTTATTAAGCATCCCAAATGGACCATACCTTGCCTTTAATTCTGGACTGTTGAACCCATGCTGTATGTGGAGATGATAAAGATTGGGAAGAAACCTATGTAGGAAAAGTGGTCATTAGAGAGCAGAAATTCTACAGAAAGTGTTGATCTTTTTGTCTAGGAGAGGCATGTAAAAATCCACCAGAAGTCTTTCACCTGTTCCCGGAGTTTGACAAATTCTGGTTTACAGTTTTTCCTGCACTGAATCACAGTTCCCTTATATTTTAGAGTGAGCTGATGCTAAAAGACAAAATGCATTTAATTTCTGCGGTACTGTTCTCAATGTTATGCAGTCATTGGAACAAGTTAGGTAATTACAATACAGCTGCAGAAACTTGCAACTTGCAGACACTTAGATTATCTGTTCACTTCTACAGTATTTTAAGAAAATTTGCCTATAGCAATGAAGTAAGTCAGGGTAAAATACCTCATTACCCACACAAATTACTGAAACTTTTATTGGCTTTGTGTGAATAATTTCAACAGTGATCTTGTGGTCACAGACAACTGAAACCTAAGGTGTCTCAAATGTTTTGTATCCTTGGCTTATGAAAATAATCTCAGTGAACTTTTGTTTAGTATTCTCCAGGGTAAGAAGGAATAGGAAGAGCCATGTGGTCTAACTGAATACAGGCAATTCCTATACTACCTTCCCACCTGTTTGAATAACCCTTTAAACACCCACACCTCCCCTTTTAAAAACATGAATCATATATCTACAAACATTTACAGTGTACTTAATTTGACAATGAATTAGAAAATGCAGAATCAAATATCAGATCCACCCCAGATGAAATTAGTGATACCTCTGTAATACAAATCCTGTTATCACAGATACCTGTATTCAAAGCCTTCTGTCCCAGCCCTGGTATCTGTACATGCAGCTAAGATCAGGATAAAACCTCACCCACGCTAAAACTTAATTGCTTTTTAAATAATAATACATATTTATGTCTAATGTAGACATTAGAATATTTTCTTTACTTTTGAATATTCCTTACTTTCATAAGCAGCTAAAAGTAGTATTATAATTCACTTATATTCTTAATTAAAATAGAGGAAAAAACAGCCCGTGAAGAGCAGGCCTACAAATGTAATACAACCACACAGCTCTTGGCACTGAAGCAGTATGAAATTCTATCAATCTAGATTGTATGTGTTGGTGCTACTCAAGCTCGAACTTAGATGAAAGTTAAGGACAAAAATGTTAACAAAAAGAGTAAAGCAGCGCAGCATGGTATAGAAGATGATTAGAGAACAATCGTTCTCTTATCCAAAGGGATTCACAACTGTGATATATTATCCATTTTTCATAATTATAGAATTTCCGAGACATGTGATGGAGGTACAAGCATATTTTTTTAACAAATTAGTGAGATGTTAGAAATGAGTGATATGGTTTCCTCACTCTCATTTACAACAGGCTTGAAAACAGCAAGATGACATTGATATTTGAATGCATTGTACATTACCTTTTACTGAGTTGGATTTATTAAAATGTGGACTATTTAAAAGACTGGAAAATAATTAATATAAAATAGGCAAATTCCTGTAAGAGTCCTTTGTAATCTACTCCCCTTCTCACTTTAGAGCTCTCTTCAGAGAAGAGCTGAGTGGAAATTCTGCAATGCAGCACAACACTGATGTTTGTAAATCAAAGTCTTAAGGTACCAAATCAAATTTTTCTTAATTGACAAAGATTCTTAACCAGAAATGCCCTCTGCCCCTATCCCAGTTCAGAATATTCTACTACAAAACCTAAGGAAGCATTTTGTTAAACAGAAGGCAAACAAACTTCGTATTAGTTTCAGTTTCTAAATTGGTATCACAACTGAGGTAGAGTTCTCTGTAATAACACATGTTGATCACCATGGAAAGTCTCAGTATGAAAAATGAAGCCTTTTTTATTTTTATTAAACTATGAATACATGCTTGAAACCACTCTAGATAAAACGCCTTAAGCTCAGACTTCTTTGATATATAATACAGTTTTCCTTTATGTGGATTTTCACTGTTATGGGTGTCTGTTACATAAAACATCACTTAGGCATCAGTATATACAGATATTAATGATTCACCTATTGGAGAAACAAGAATATAACAATGAGTGGTTTTATTGAGTGTATCATACTATATAACAAATCATAAGACTAAATAATATTGCAAGGAAGTTATCCAGGCTAGACCCTGTTCCATGGCAGGACCACGTATCATTATTAGTACAGATATGACCCTGCTTGCATACTTTGTATTGAAGGGTTGCTTTGATGTAAATATATAATTTTCAATAGCTGCTATATCAATAGCTAGAAAACACACCTTAGCAAGTGTCACATAAACTGTGAGGCAAATAGTGTGTGGGCAGGTGAGCTAAAGCCATGAGTTACATAATGCCTTTGCTGACAAACTGTTGTCTCTTCAATGCAAAAAGACTCATCCTAGTGTAATTCCCTTATAGCCATGTTGTTCAGCAGGTCAGGTGTATTTACTTTCACAGTCAATCATCTCAAGTCATCCTGGATCTCTTAGTGGTAGAAATTTATGAAAAATATTTTCATACCTAAACTCTATGGACAAGGTCTTGAAAACCCTTACTTGGATGAACAGCTCTTACTTATATGGGAGATCATTCAAATCTACTCCTCTATTAATTGCATAAATTGATTTAGTATGTGCTATATGGAGAAGTGCTGTTATGCCTTAAGCTATTTCCTATTTTTATAATACTAGAGCAGAATTGCAAAATCGTAAGATGATGGCAAAACACGTTGGTTATAAAGTCCCAACTATAGCTCCCAGAGAAAGTCAAGGAACATTTTGAAAAAGCACAAAACTTGACTTAGGAAAATAAATCAAGATGGTAAAGCACAGTAGGGTATTAAGACTAAATTAATATAAACACCTCACCCTGAGGTCTTATATTGTCAGCAAACTATGAAATGGAGTAGTGTGCACTAAAACATGCCAGCTATGTTTTATTATTTTGTTTTCCATCGTTTCATGTTATTTAAAACATATATCATGACAGCACTCTAATGCAGCTCTATTTCATAAAAATAACTTTTTCAAACAGTTTAGCTTCTACCTTCTCTTTCTGAAGAGAGCTTTTTTGGAAAGATACAAGAAATGTATATGTAGAAAGATTAAAATATGTTACTTCTTCCAAGGAACAGCAGGGCCTGTCCCACAACTGGGGACAAGCCAGGAGCTGAGGGTGACCCTGGCAGGGCAGTATCCTCACCCACTGCAGCATGGTCCAACTAGGGCTCAGCTGGACACACAAAGCCATAGGCTGGAAACAGGTCCATTTACAGCCTCAGGCACAGCCAAGGATGAATCAAGTTGAGGCACCATCCAGGGAGCCCCAGGACTCTGGAGCACTTTGCTAGCAAGAGTCAGCAGGCAACAGGACTATAAATAAGCACAATACTCACCTTAACCAAAAAACAGACCAACAACCCAGGACTGGGCTTAAATGGAGGACTTGGACCCATGGGCAGAGGTTGGTGGAGGCTCCCTGCCTATTAATGCCCTCAGGCATCAACCTGAGCATCAACTAAGAAGGCAGTCACGAGTGGCATGATGAACAGGGCTTGCAGCTTTAGCCTCCTGATGAGTAAAATGGCTTTTACTAAAATATTGCTATGGATTAAATGTGACTCTTTTCCAAGCTCCGTGTGGCAAATTCACATGGGAGATCCTAGACTAGGCCAACCTGTTGTGTGTGGCAGGTAGAATCTCTGAAAAGAGACACTGTGCTGAACAGCCAAAGTGAGAGTTCCAGTCCTGCAGTGGAGGTCTGGAAGATGACTTGTTCTAGGAATGGGAAAAGCCTGAGTTCAGGTACTAGGATGGATAAAGTATAATAGCAATATTGATTGAAAAATAATTGTAGGTAAATCTGATGCCTATTTTTTTCAAAATCTGTACCTTAAGTGACCTGCATTATGCAGCACTGGAATTTGCACAGTGCAAAATCATCTCCAAGCTAGTTCTTGTGCAGACCTCTTAAGGGTACATTCTTTCCTTGATTAAAACAGATGAGATATAGGTCCTTAACTTTAGTTTTCAGTTGTCTTTAAACTACTTATTTATGGTTAATTCCTGTTTCAACCGAAGTTATACAAATGAATGCAAGTAAATATGCAGAGGACAGTGAAAGTTTCTTTGGCACAAAAATAACTACGCAGAACAGGACTTTATCAGATCCAGTGATACTCCACCTGCTGTTAACATGGCAATCATGACATTAACCGAGAACCAACCACCAATGCATCTGTTCCATTCTGTGAGGTGGACAAAATCAACATATTTACGTTTTTCCAACTGCCATCATTTTGCTAGCCAATGTGATTAAAAACAATAATTTCTCATGAACATGCTTATGTTTTGTTTTTGTTGACTACTGATTTATGTGTAAATGCCATGCTTATTTGACTAACATAAGTACTTGTGCGACAGCATAAATGCATACTGTCTACATTACAAAAGCATAGAGATGCTGGCTTTCCTACGTAAAGGTTTCTGGTTTGTTTATGACCTGGAAATACCTTAACCTTATCAATTTCATAAGGTAAAGTAAAAAGTGTACATCTGGCACTGTCATTTCGCATCTCAGGCTGTTCCCTTACATTATCACTTTTATTGCAGCTGTTCACCTGCGTTTTTTAAGATATTATGAGCAGTAAGGTGGGAGGAATGTTACATAAATGATTCAGATGACACTTTGCATGAACTACATGTCATGTTTTTTCTAAGTTATCTTTTGGGTAGAAGATTCTCAGAGAAATGCTGATCCATTAAACTATAGGTTATAGTCTACTGTAAAAAAAAAAAAAAAAAAAAAAAAAAAAAAATTTTTACATTAAAAAAAAAACTACATTTTTATAAAAAAAAATATAAAAATCTATATAAAT
>JANVCC010000020.1:31466475-31483308 GCA_025345505.1 Todiramphus chloris collaris | reverse complement strand
AAAAAAAAAAAAAAAAAAAAAAAAAAAAAAAAAAAAAAAAAAAGGAGAGATTTTTACACATTAAGTAAAGCTTCATCTTTATCCTGAAAGCCATACCAATCTTGATGACTGCTGTACAGGATTTACTGATTAAGGTTGCATCCTATTTCTACTAAATGGTCTTCTAAATTATCATATAAATCTAACAATAATTTTGGTTGTTACTTGTGACATCTACCCAAAACAATAGTTAAAAGCCAAATACAGAACTAGCATCTGGGTGAAACTACCATTTTAATTTTTTTTTTTTTTAAGACATAATCTGTTCGAAACAGACTTGCTGCCACAGCACAGTTATGGTGAGTGCAGACAAGGAGTTGTGATTTTCTCTTGTCTATGTTTTTCTAAGTCTTCTATAGACATTAAGAGGTCTTCAGGCCAGTTCCTCCAACATGCATACTTTCTTCCTTTCAAATCAATGAGAATGAGTTTCTCAAATACCTTTTAATTAAAGTGCTATCATCGGGAAAACAAGTTTGAAATCAAACAGAAATTAAAGCCAATTACAACAAATGAGAATGACTCTTCAAACATGAATACTTAAATAAAAGCCTAGGTTCTACTTAGATACAATATCACATAAAGCTAAATACATTTCTAAACACTTCGGTCAGTGAATTCTGGTAGGAAAGAATGCAATTAGACAATGAAACAATAATGCCACAATGATAAATACATTACCCTGTGTTACTGTATACCATTCCAAATCTTTATTATCCTACACAGATCACTGGGATGCCCTTTCATTCCTTCTGGATTAAGTTTATGGTCAAGGTTTGGGTCATCCTATTTGCTGAGACCTATGGGTACTTTTTGGTTGTGGTTTCCAGGGTTTACAACCTACTGTAGCTTTGTGACTGCAGTGTGAATGAGCTATTCATAGATGACCAGCTCTTTCCTTCTTGATGCTAATGAAGAAACACCTATCAATTCCAACATAAAGATGAAATTAAGAGCCAAAACAATTACTCATAGCAAACATTTTCCTTTCCAATTACACAGGTAAGATTATTTCTTGAAAGGATATACATAGCATAAAAGCATCAGCAATATTTCTATACAAGTATATAAATAAAAAACTCTAAGACAAAAATAGTAAATATAGTTTAGAACATCAGAGATTTTATTCTTACATTAAAAACAACTAACACCTGAATGAGTTTGCCAGTTCAAGTCTCCTTATGAAAAATACATGCATTCCTACCTACATTGGAGTTAATTCCTCAAAAAGTCACATTATAAGATCTTTTATTCAAAAGGGACTGCAGAGTAAAGCTGAAATATTTGTTCATTCTAAACAAAGTAAGGATAGCACTATAATACACTATAAAATAAGATGATAAATAATATTTGATCCACTTTTGACACATTTATTAATTAGTTTTGAGCATGTTAAAGTCACTGTTGCAATAAAAGAGCTGCAGAATGCAAAAGGAGAGGGACAAAGAACAGACACAAATGTCTGTTTGCAATAGAAAACCAAAATGCATTGTCTATTCAGATAAGTGCCTCAGCTATGGGTTGCCTCAGCAGATGATGAAGGCATGACACTGCTTTTGGTGATTTTAGCACATTCAGAAAGAGCTCTTATTTTATTTTATTCATTTGCCCATCCAACAAGGCAACATTTATTACAAGAATATATTCTGAAACATCTGCTTGACCCTACAAGACTGTCAATGATTGTCAGTTATTGGCTATTTTTGGCAATTTCTCTTCCTTTTCCTGCCTCTTGAATTTCTGTCTGAGCTTCTTCCTGTTGAAGTAGCCATTCCACCAAAAGATCTCAAAGAACATGGTGTAGATGGTGAATTCATAACCCAAAACATAAGAATGTGCTCTTCAAAAATCACAGTTAATCAAAGTAACATGATTAGTTTTTATTGTGGCTCTCTTTATATTGATACAGAACTAAATTCATACTTCAATACAATAGGAAAGAGAAACAGTTTCAAAATTTACCAGGGGGTTTTCACTGTGAGTGAAGATTCATATAAAAAAATAACATTATGTGAGATATTTGGGGGATCTAGTGAGAGTTTTTCATATATGAGATGTTTTCTTTATCAGTATTGCAAAAAATGCATACCACAGACTCTCAGAATGAAATGAACTGAGCTGCAGAAGAATAAATAAAACTTGTTTAGAAAAAAATGTGGAACTGAATAGCAGAAATTTCTCCTTCCCTGACAGCTTTTCCCCTTTTAGCACTCCAGTATAGAATATAATTTTTAGAAGCAATGAAATTAAACTTGACAGAAGCCTAGGCTGTGAAAAGTTATAAATAATTTGAACTAACCTAGGAGCTTGCATGCATATAATTTTTACCAAACTTTCATCCTCAAAAATAAAATTAGACTATCTGCTCTGTATTAAAGCAGTTCATCAGTTGACAAAGTTGCTTTTAAGTAATATAGTGGCCACTCATGAGAGCCCTTTTGCTTTCTGTAGCACCAAGATGGGATGCCTTTTTGCTGCCTGATCTAAGTTACAGTCCATGTCCTCCTTGTTTCTCAGGATATCGGCTCAATGATATTTTAGACCCTAACTGCCCCATCCTCCCCTTCCTAGTTCCCACTGATTCTTAGGACTATTGTATATAGCGACACAAGAATTTTATTTCAAAATCTTGAATTTCCTCCTTCTCTCCTACAGCTTTAGTGAAGGAACTCCTGCCACAGAAGACATTACTTTCAACACAATTTTGAAATGAGAAGGTCTGAGGAAGGGAGACACCAAATATGGGGCCACAGCAGGGCTTTCCACACAGGCCAGAAGCTGCCATAGGCAGCACAGCTAAAAGCAACCAGGCACACAAATAATGCATCTGTGCTGGCCAGTGAGGAACAGGGACCAGTGTACAGCTTTACATCCTTCCCAGCCCTCATCCTGCCTCAGGGAGACATATACTAGATTGAGGGTATGGAGAAAGGCAGGAAGGATTAGACTTTTGTTGTGATTTTGGGGTCCTTTCCTTATCAAAGATTACCTGAACACTTCATGAATTTGTCCTCTTAATACTGCACTATGGCAAGGGGAAAAGTCTATGCTTCTGAGTTCAAAGGTCATATCTTACTCTCCAGACTGCTGTCTGTTGCACAACTGACCAAGGGCCAGACATCAACTGACATGATTTTATGCCTATTGTGATGGATGCTACTACTGCCTTTGGAATAGGAGGGAAGAGCATACCTACTGTGCCCGAGCTTCCAGCCTGCTACCTTCTGGTACTTGTGAACTGTTCATTATAACATGACTTCCAATACGAAATTTAGATTCTAAAAAGCCTCCAGGGAACGGTTCTTCACCAGCCCATCAATCCCTACCTCTCCTGAATATCCTCCTTCCCAAGCTGACTCCACCAGATAGCAGCACAAGCCTGGGAATCTCCTGATCTCCTCTGCTTTAACCTATATTCCTTTTAAACCTATCTGTTATGTCTACACAGGCATGCTTCTTAGTATTTGAAGACAAAGTCTGTTTAAGCTTAGGACTAAAGCAATTTAAATCTGCATCCAAACCCTGTAACTGCTTGTGGGTTAAACTGTCCAAATGGCAGCTGATAGTACATCCTATGAGAAACTTAGGATGTACATTCCATCCTATGGAAAAAGAGCTCCCACACATGGTGTGTGCTGTCAAGTCTCTAGCTGTCCTGTGAAAATGAAAGAGACTGAATATATGCCAACTATTTTTATAAGATTGCTGGTATTACTGCAGACGGTAGGAGTTAGAAGGGGAGATGAGACGGAATATACCCAGGAGGACATGCTGATTGCAAGCCCTCGTGGTCTGAAAAAATGGATCAAATACCTTGCCTTCTAATTTTCAACTAAGCAATAAATTACAATGGATGAAAAATATTTCATCCTGCCTGTGCCACCATTTTCCTCCATCTTCTTCACTCAGGAAAGGCATAATGTGAACTGAGGATAATTTTGGTCTTGAGTTCTGGCCCAGTAGTTTCAGAAAGCTAAAACAAGACTTTATACTTGAACACAATTTCTAAGCATATCAGAGGCTTCTATGTGAAAACAATGACTTATCCTTGACCTGCTCACTGAGTGTAGACTGAAATTCTAGTCTACTGATCCTCATGTGTGGATGTGCTATAGAAATAATACAGACTCAGAAAACTGCACCTCTGGACATACTACTTCTTGTCCCATGGGGCAAACCAGCTATGCCAGCCACTTTGCACCTTTTCTGTGCCTCTGGTGGCCAAGTCCACGCTGTGCCTATGGTAAAGCAGAAGGTCTGTAGATTTCAGTGGCAGAGCTTCTCCACACACTGTGCATCTCCAGTGGAGGAAACCTGGAGCTCTCAGCTTTGTCCTTCTCCTAATTCTAAATTGAACCCTAACAAACCCCTTTGGCCTTGGTAAGTCCTAGTTCAAAACACCCAGCCATGGCCTACATGAACAACTCTTGGTGGAGAAATCTTTCTGCCATCTAAATCAACCTTTGGCAGCCTAACTCCAACTGCAGATCTAGACTATCTCTCCATCCAAGCTGTAACACTAACCCTAGCTCTAGGCCTTGACAGAGGCTTACTCCAAGTCCATAGTTAGGACACATAGAAGTTCTCAGTGAGTAAATATTGCAGCTTTCTCTATCTTTCAGCAGCCCCTAGCAGCCATATGCCACCTGGAGTTTTAGGCTTAGTCTACCTCCTAGAGATATCCTACACTATAGTTTGACAGATTCCTTGCAGCCCTACACAAGCTGGAGCTCTTGGCTTTGTTTCTATCCAATCATTTCCTCAAAACTGAACTCTAAGCTTTAGCTAAGCCTTAGCCAAAGACCAACATCATGGTCTACATGAGCAGGCTCTTTGAGGAGCATTAGTTTTGTAGTCTATACCATCTTCTGACATCCCTTTGTATTCCAACACCACTTGGAGCTGTAGGTTTCCTCTCTTTCCCAATCCTAATCCTGACCCTGGACCTTGTCAGAGTGTTGGCCTGATATATTCAGCCATGGACCATGGGAACAAGCTCTAATGGGAGAAGGAGTGGTGTTTGTAGAAGCAGCAGTGTTTGTTTCCATGAACAATATATTTAATTTAATGTTACAGTGCTACAGATGAGTTATAACTGTATATTTTTAACATCTAGAAAATTATCCTGGAAAAATACTGTAGAGGGCTTTTTTGGGATGATCTTAAATTACACGAGCTGCTTTGCCTTGGGGATGCTAATACTTCATACTTAAATTAATAAGGATAAGGTGAAATAGTATTTCAGAGCTAAAATTATATTTCATTTAGATTAAATTTATATTGGTGGAAATTGTTAATTATTTTCTTTTTATGTGCTGTTACTTCATAGCATATTAATGTACCAGAAGTACATCCAGATACTACAACTGAAATTCCAGTTTGTACAAACACAGAAATACATTAAAAAATGTACACTGAAATGGATGCAGAAAATAACTCCCATTAACGTTACATTACTGATGGGAAAAGTAAGCAAAAATATAAAAATTCAGAGCTAAAAAAGATGTAGCTGTCTAAACAGGGCTTGCAGTAGATTTTAGGTAGGGTTGCAGTGCCCAGTCTACCTTGATGTCTAACTTACAAACATTCTGCTTCTGTTGTTGCAGATACCTGGCCTTAAAATATCCTTAACACTTCAAAATTTTACTCTCAGACACACACAGAGAAGTAATACTTTTAGGAGTCCTGTATATCATTGCATGCCTAAATTAAGGCACAAAAAAGTAGACATTTTCTGCATAAATCCCTCATGAAGCAAACTGTCTTCAAGCTCCCATCTGTTTATTCATTAGACATTAGACTCTACTCAAAGGACTGTTTATGTAGTTTATCCTGTGGGTAAGAGAACAGAATTGAATTTCTGGCATCTTTCACACATTGCAGTGCTTTTTTCAAATCTTCTCCAAGACTAAATGTTAGTACTGAAATTACTCTTTCAAAGCTGATTTAAATACACAAATCTGAGGTTTAGCTGCCAACATTTGATCGCCTTCAGAAATAAAAGATTTTGTGGAAGCTATTGCATGTTTTCTTGTAATTACTGTCAGCAGAAAATGCCACAGATGTCTTGGTGTTACAAGTTTCTCTGAAAAAAACATTGTTGAAGGAGGAAAGTTCAGGAATAAAGCTACACACAGATGCAAAAATCTTTTAGCAAAGTTAGAGACTTGAGACTATAAAAAACTATATTCCTGAGAAGGGTTTCTTCTTTCTAAATATGTGTAGGAGACAGCAGACAAGTTCTTTGTAGCAGGCATCAAGAAAAACAAGGAGATGACAGTCTTCTGCTGTTCTCTTTTCCACCATGAAGATGTCTGTTAAATTCCCTCAGCTTTGATTCTTTTTTCTTCTTTTTCTTCTTTTTTTTTTTTCTTTTTTTAAATTTTTATTTTGATGTAAAGGATGACACATCTAGTAGAAAGGATATATTTCTCCACATTAAATTATCAGCACTCTACCACTATCCCATTGTTTGCTGATGATTTTATTGATACCCTTGTGCTCAGCATCAGATCCATCCAAACCTATTATCTGCTCAGATCTCAGTCCTACTTATGAGTTCTTGGGAAGTTTTGGCTATGCTTAAGTAGAAGAAGCAGGTTCAACAGTCCCAATATGTTTGATTTTTAAAATAATGCCCATAGCTTGAAACAAAGTCTTTGTTTGTTTGAAAGAAATATTTTGACACAGAAATAGTTAAAATGCACATTTATGAATAAAACTAGACTCTCATTATCCTGGGTTGTTTAGTTACAGTCAAAAGTTTTCCATTCAGTGAGGAATATGTTTCACTTAAGCAGCTATAAAATTTCCTGAAGCCATGGTTCCCACAAGGATCATGCCCCAGTTGCCAACATTGGGGAACTGTCTTTAGGACAAAAATATTCCTGCTGGTGAGCACACATGCAGTTTTCCAGTCAGGGAGAAATAAAAACAGAAGCTACTAGACTTTGTAAGGATTGTTATGCTTAGCCCAAATAACTGATAGACTATCAAACCATTACACAGGTCAAAACCATGACTGGATGTTTTCCCTGTTTTATACCTTTTGGGGAGAGGGAGCTTGTGGCAACAAGACAAGCAAACAGGGCAGAAGAGAACAGAAAGGCCAATAATGCATCTGCTTATATAAAAGGGAAAAGGAGACAACATTAGGAAAAGAAGCCAGGATTGAATAGGGGAATAGGAGAAGGACTGGTCATTTCTTGATGAACATGTGTTATTATAAGTGATTGAAGATACACTTTGCTTAGGATTATTATTAATTATTGTTATTTGAAGTGATTGGTAAACATACCAACTTTTAAAAAAATAGTATTTTCCTTTCCTGCTTTTTTTTAATGTACCATGCAGGGATTCAAATAATTAACTCATTATATATATATATATAAAAAAATATATATTAAAAAACTCATTATAGAGATGCTGGTTCACCCTGAGGATGAGGGAGCAGTAAGTCAGGTGTGGGAATTTGAAGTATTACAATTCCCCCAAAATTTTCCATAAGTTTAGTTCATAGCTTCAGTCAAGGATATGTTCAAAGCCTTGCAGAGGCCAGGTCTCCAGAGACACTTCAGCACCTAATCCTACAGGGATATAATGAACAGGGATATAATGATATAAGTGCCTATTATGTAATTTTGTATGTTCAGTCCCAAGTTGCTTAGAAGTGTTTTTAACATGGGAAGACATTATTTGTATACTAAGTTCCAGATTTACAGAAGAAAAATAGGATATTCAGTGAGTAAGACTATCTGTCTGTCTATATGCATTTTTTTCCCCTGTAAATTATAGGAAAAAAAAAAAAATTGCTCTTTGTAAAATGCAAGAGCTAACATGCTAGAAGTTAAAGAAATTCAGCAAAATTTCAGAAATTTCAGAGGAAACCACAACATTGCATTGAAAAAAGAACTCTTTTGTTGCTTTTCTTCACCTGCCAAAAAAATTCCTGCTGAAAATTTTCAACAACAGATTTTTTCTTCAACTACAGTTTTATCAAAAAATGTTTGCCCCATAAAATAGATTTTTTTCTTCCCTTCTCCAATAAAGTCAAATTATACTATTCAATTTTCAGTGTATAAATTCTCAAAATTCTCATGCTTAGTCTTTTCTTTAGACAAAAAGTGTCACTTTCCATTTGGACAATTTGCTTGTGCTGCTTTGAGAATAATGCAGGAGAAGGGAAATTGTCTGTGTGTGGGTGACAAAAGAGAATAGAGAATAACAATAGATGCAAAAATGTAGA
The DNA here is from genome assembly GCA_025345505.1 of Todiramphus chloris collaris. Lineage (NCBI taxonomy): Eukaryota > Metazoa > Chordata > Aves > Coraciiformes > Alcedinidae > Todiramphus > Todiramphus chloris. The sequence goes on along the minus strand of JANVCC010000020.1, from coordinate 31,475,024 downwards.
GTCATGTAAATCAACCAGAATTTGAATTGTTATATAAACTGGTAATATATGGTTTCTCTTAGCATAATTAATTGTTATTATTCATGAAAGTTCAAAAGTCTGCAATAGAGTTGGTATACAATACCAGCTGGGGGATTTTTTTCCCCATTTGTCTCTGCCAAACAATACATCACATCTGTTAAGTCAATTTTGATCATGATATTATCAAAAACATATGAAAATGCTTTGAAATATATAATTTTAGAACTAAAATGGCACAGGAAATTGAAGGATGCTTATGTGAGTCAAGAAAATTGCATCAGGGCTTCTTCATAAAATACATGTTTGAGACATTATTCAGAGCTTCTCAGAAAGATTAGGAAAGCAAAACAAGCTAACTGGCCTTTTCTGATACAATTGGATACACAATATATTTAAGACAGAGATACTAACTCTTAGTAATGCTGTATAAAACCAATTTCTGTTCCCATTTCTGCTACCACCCCCTAAAAAAATATATATATATATAAATTCTGAGCTTCTATCTCTACTTTTTCATCCTCTTTGCCCGATTGCTGGTAATGGAACTAACCCTCATGTTCAGCACTGGGGGCAAGGCTTCACATTGACAGTTCTATTCCATCTTTCCATCCAAGTCAGTTTACTGTTGTTTTCCTATTATTGTATATGTCATGTGAGAGATGCATATCAGGATAACACTGCTATTTTTTTGGCTTCTCTCATTTCACTGGTGCTATAGTATCTGCATTTTTGCGTAAGCATCATGAAAAGCCAGGATTAATCTGGACATTATAAAGAAAAAAAATCACACAAATAATTGGAAGTAAAATTTAAAGCACTCAAAAAATGATGCCACTTAATATTACCCATGTGAAGACCAACATCTGTGCCAGGAAGAATGTCTAATCTTAAGCTCATTCTCAGAACTCATCTTTATCTAAGGAGCTGCTATCACACTGTTGCATAGTAAAACCAACATTCCCACATGACTGAAAAATATAGTATCAATTCCTATACAAATAAACAGGCAATTTACAAAAATATTAACGCAAGATTGGCATTTCTAGATCAGAAGAGTTTTGGAGTTTCTGGGTGACTGTCAGAAACACAATTCCTTGTTTCTACATCACTTACACTTCTTTGTATTCATTTCACCAGTGGCATTTACAGAGGAGTAGCCAGCTATTAGGGTAACCTGGTCCAGAGGATGGTGGCAGTCTTGTGTCTAAATCCCCTAAACCACCATCTCCCTCTGAAGGAGGTACACCCATCCCACAGGTCCAAATTCATATTTATGGGTAAGCACCAAGACATTTAAAGGGTCTGGATACAGTGAAAACTACTTAATTAAGATTTAAATCTAAGCAGTTACGCATTTACACAGTTACCAAGACTCTGAAACTGTCAGACAACTGCAAATTAGTTTTAAAACAAAAATAAATTAAAAAATCAATCATCATGTAGTGGGCCTGACAGAAGCTATTTATGTTAGCTTTTTTCTGATTTACAACAGATGTATAAACGATTCCAGTTCATCTTATTCTATTAAATGTTAAGTGGATTGTTAAAATTTATGACATAATATGCTGTAGCATATCTCTCTGAAACACAAGACCAGTTTACTCTAATGTAAGCTAATGCACATGCCTGAAAATCCATTAACTGCAAATAAGTATAGAACTTGGCTTAAGACATTCCCTCAGCATTTATTACAGTTTTCATTGCCTTATTTTTTCCATTTATTTTAATTGTTAGTATTTGCCTATTATTGCTACAGATGTTGACTTCAAAGTCCTAGAGAGTAAAATTACTTGGTTATTGCAGACTTCCTTCTGCCTGTTATCCTAAGAGTGTGTGTTAACTTTTACTGATTAGCGACATTAAGTTGGTCTACTCAGCTGACACAGGGACCTTGGATTCTTCCATTTGTCATTTCCCAAGTGCTTCATACCTGTCATTTTTACTCAGCTTGTGATATATTTCATTAAATCTTACCAAAGATTCATGTATCATTCCAACTCATATTACGTTATTTGTTGGAAAGACCACACAGCGAGGCATACTCAATCTAGAAGGCTCTTGGAGTGCATTGACGGTAACTTTCTGACACAGGTGGTGGAAGAGTCAACAAGGAGAGGTGTGCTGCTGGACCTTGTATTAACAAACAAAGAAGGTCTGGTTGGGCACATGAAGTTTGGGGATGGCCTTGGTGGTAGTAATCATGACATAGTAGAGCTTAGTATCATATGAGGAAGAAGCAGGGCAATAAGTAAGATTGCAACCCTGGACTTCAGGAGGGCTAACTTTGTCCTCTTCAAAGACCTACTTGGAGGAATCACTTGGGCTAAGACTCTAGAAGATAGGGGGGCTCAAGAAAGCTGGTTGATATTCAAACATCACTTCCTCCAAACGCAAGATAGGTACATTCCTTTGAGTAAAAAATCAAGTAGAGGAGGCAGAAGAGCAGCAGGATGAACAAGTTGCTGCTGGAAAAACATGTGTAAGAAAGTTCACTGTATGTGGAAAAAGGGACTGGTTGCTTGGGAGAATTATAAGAATGCTGTCAGGGTTTGCAGGGATGCAACAAGGAAGGCCAAGGACCTGTTGGAATTAATTCTGGCAAAGGAAGTAAACAAGAACAAGAAGGGCTTCTTCAAATACATCAGCGGTAAAATGAAGAATATGGAAAACGTGGGCCCATTGATGAATGAGGTGGGAGCCCTGGTGACAGAGAAGGTGGAGTTACTAAATGCCTTCATTGCTTCAGTCTTCACTGCTAAGACCAGCCCTCAGAAACCCCTGACCCTGGAAGTAAGAGAGAAAGCTTAGAGGGAGGAAGACTCTCCACTGTCTGATGAGGATGGGGTTGGAAATCACTTTAATAAACTGAACATGCAAAAATCCATGGGTCCTGATGGTATACAGACACGAGTGCTGAGGGAGCTGGCTGACGTTGTTACTCTGCCACTCTCCATCATTATTGAAAGATCATGGAGAATGGGAGAGGTTCCTGAAGACTGGAGGAAAGCCAGTGTCACTCCAGTCTTCAAAAAGGGCAAGAAGGAAGACCAAGGACATTACAAACCTGTCAGCCTCACCTCCATCCCTAGAGAGGTGATGGAGCATCTAATTCTAGAGATCATACCTCAGAACATGGAAGAAAAGAAGGTTATAAACAGCAGCCAGCATGGATTTACTAAAGGGAAGTTATGTCTGACTAGTCTGATAGCCTTCTATGATGGCGTGACTGAATGGGTAGGTGCAGGGAGAGCAGTGGATGTTGTCTACCTTTACTTCAGCAAGGCTTTTGACACTGTGTCCCGTAACATCCTTATGGGTAAGCTCAGGAAGTGTGGTTAGAAGAGGGGCTGGTGAGATGGGTTGAGAACTGGCTAAACAATAGAGCTCAGAGGGTCATGATCTGTGGCACAAAAACCTGTTGGCGACCTGTAACTAGTGGTGTTCCCCAGGGCTCAGGACTGGGTCCAGTCTTCTTCAACATCTTCATCAATGACCTGGAGGAAGGGATAGAGTGTCCCCTCAGTAAGTTTGCTGATAATACTAAACTGGGAGGAGCAGCTGATACACCACAAGGCTGTGCTGCCATTCATCAAGACCTGGACAGGCTGGAGAGCTGGATAAAGGGGAAACAAATGAAGTTCAACAAGGGTAAGTGTAGAGTCCTATACCTGGGGAGGAACACCACCATGTACCAGTACACGTTAGGGGTAGACCTGCTGGAAAGCGGCTCCATGGAGACGGACTTGGCGTCCTGGTGGACAGTAAGTTATCCATGGAACAACAATGTGCCCTTGTGGCCAGGAAGGCCAGTGGTATCCTGTGGTGCATAAAGCAGAGTGTGTCCAGCAGGTTGAGGGAGGATCTCCTCACCCTCTACTCTGCACTAGTGAGACCACATCTGGAGTACTGTGTCCAATTCTGGTCTCCACAGTTCAAGACAGACAGGGAAATACTAGAAAGAGTCCAATGGAGGTTATGAGGATGATGAAGGGACTGAAACAGCTCTTCTATTAGGAAAGGCTGAGAGACCTGAGGCTGTTTAGCCCAGAGAAGAGAAGACTGAGAGGAAGTCTTATTAGTATTTACAAATATTCTAAAGCGTGTCAAGTAGAAGGGGCCAGTCTCCTTTCAGTGGTGTCCTGTGATAGGATGAGAGGTAGTGGTCACAAACTGGAACAGAGGAAGTTCCACCCTAACATGAGGAAAAAACTTCTTCACTGTGAGAGTGATGGAGCCCTGGAACAGGCTGCCCAGAGAGGTTGTGGAGTCTCCTTCTCTAAAGACTTTCAAAACCCACCTGGATATGTTCCTGTGTGGCCTGTCCTAGGTGATCCTGCTCTGGCAAGTGGGATTGGACTCAATGATCTCCAGAGGTCCTTTCCAGCCTCTACTATTCTATGATTCTATGAATAACCTCCTGACAATTAGAAAAATAATATATATAAAGAAACCCACCAAACCACAAAACAACACCTAACACCAAGGACTAAATCTGCAAAGGAACCTGGACCATCAGTTAACCATGATTATTATGACCACCCTCACCTTGGTCTTCCTTCCACTAAACTTCTCATGGCTCATTTAAGCTCAGGCCCTTGAGCTGTGTTGTAGGGGCATCCACATTTGGCCTTGTTCTTTGCCATCCTGACTTGCTGATTGATTTTCCTGGATGAACCACAGCCCTGTGTTGTGGTAGTGTCTCATGCGCTATCTCCCGCTTCTCCTGACTGGCATTCCTGTGTGGACACTGGATTTATTTCATTACCACACCATGTCTGGGACTGTCAGTGGACCCTAAGAGTAATCCAGCCATGTCCCCTAATAATTTGGGACTGTGTCCTCCTTGCTGGGATAACTGCCTTGCCTGTGTCACCCTTGGCTCCCAACTCATCCTGTCTCTCAGAGCGACCCTGCTTTTGCCAACATCTTTCCACCCAGCAAATCCTGAGTTTTGACTTGAGTCACTTAAGCACTTAAGGAGCACTGAGAACTTGAGGAGAACATTTACAGAAAGCAGCATGCTCAGAAGCTATTCCATAGAGATCATAGGGAATGATTAGGAAAAGAAACACAAAAACCAGATAGGTCTTCCTGTAGTTCAGAATTAGCTCTCTTAGAGCTTATGCCATAGGAAGAGGCATGCTGGAATGGATCAGAGATTCACCCAAGCCCATCAATTTGTCTTTCTCAATGATGAGTAACAGAAGTTCAAAAAAGCATACAAGAAGTGGCACCTATCAAAAGATTCTTCCTTTCATATGCTTCTGGATATATATAGAAATAGGGACCACTGAGACAAGGTGACATCAAGTTGCTGCATTTAATAGACCCCAGTGGACATACCCTCTGTGATCTTTTGAATCCATGTAGATGTTAGACCTCTGCAATATGCCACGGTAATGAGTTCCACTATGAAGTTATCTGTTGTATGAAAAGTGCATCCTTTCATCGCAAGTCTGATGCTTGGATGCTTCCTACTTCTCATACCAGCCGATCAGAAACCAAATCTCAAGCAGAAACACAAGAAAACTTGAGATAAAGCAGATAGAAAGGGAAAAGGAGCAACAAGCACAGGTAACAACTTCCAAGCTATAAAGTAGACAAAGAGGATTATGTATGTCTCTATGCACTTTTTATGATTAATATAACCAGGCTGTGTGTTCCAGAAAACATGCTGCATGCAGCTTGAGAGCCTAAACAAGCCATAGCTCTGAGGAAGAGTGGATCCGAGTGACAGAGTTCAAATCTGGATGTGCTTTATTTGTGCATGAGGTAAACACATGAGCCAGTAAGGGTTCCTGGGTGAAGTCAGCATAAATGCAAGGCATGCCTTCCCATGGAGCACGCTTTTTTGTAACAGCAGTAAAACAACAAACAGAGCTGAAAGAAATAACAAGAAATAAAATACTTTGTGTTCCAATCTATCATGAATGTTTATCTAGTAAATATATAGTTCAAGTGCCTGATCTATCCAGATTGATTTAATTTTTAAAAAAATCTTCTCTGCGGACTATATTCCAGGCAAGACAGGTCTTATTATAATACATGACACATCGCTTCCCTGGCCTCAGAGCAGAGCTTTCAAATGCAGCTTTGAAGGCCTTGTTTTACTGTGAGGAATAGCCCACTTTCCTTGTCTGGGCAGTGGAGTTTGCGTCATGAAACAAACAGGAGCTCCTGCCCTTAACACAAGTCTTTATTATTTCTTTCTACAGATATCTAGTCACTCTGGAAAATGTTCACTCTATAAAAACCCCCTATCTTAGGTTGGACATTAGGAAAAATTTCTTCACTGAAGAAGTTGTTGGGTTGTTAAGCAGTGAAAGGGGCTGCCCAGGGAGGTGATGGAATTACCATCCCTAGAGTTGTTTAAAAGACATATGGATGAGGTACTTAGGGACATGGTTTAATGGTGGAATTGGCAGCATTAGATTAATGGTTGGACTCAATGATGTTGAAGCTCTTTTCCAACCAAAATGATTCTACGAAAAAAAATTCTCCATTCATCCATTTTCACTTCAGTTCCCAGTCAATGTGTGACAGACTCATACCTTTAAACAGTAGCTGGTGGCATTTCAGCAATTACTGGCTGTCAGTCCATGCTCACCTATTGGCACTTGCTAACGGTTTTACTTTGAAGTGAGACTGGTGGGTTAAAATGACTATGAAACAGAAATCAAAATTCTGAACTATTTTAGGAATCCACTTGTTCAGTGAAGTCACTGTCATTTCAAGGATGCAAACAATATTTTGGTTTTTTAATTTAAAGCATACCATTTTTCCCTCTATCCTGGAGAATATGATCACTGATACTAAATGTCATTTTTCACATGAGTGATGGAAGTAGGCAGAACTTATTCTATGTTTAACTATTTTCCTTTTAGTTTGACAATGCACCTTTGAATATTATCTAGTTAATAAGATGAATTGAAAAACAAAATTATGTCAAAAAATGCTTTACTAAATTTCACGTAGTATAAAGGATTATAAAAATATTTGAAGAAATACTTCCCACTTACACCAAAATTGTTTAGTTAAATGATTAAATAAAATTACATTTTCCTCTATTTTCAATGCTCTTAAAAACTTCACTATTTTCCCATTCAAATGGGAAAATATAGCCTTCATAATAACCCTGTGAATTGCATACCCAGAATGCTCACATTTTATATGTTCTGCATTTTTATAGGCTGAATTCCCGCTTTAGCTCTGTGTTATTGTAACATTCAGTGCAGTCAGGTCTGCCATGGATCTGTTAAATTGTTTCAAGTCTGCAAGAAATAAGAATGTCTCGGATTAATGTTCTGCTGATACTTAACCTTAAAAGCTATGTTTCTGAGAAAACACCAGTATCCTCCCTTAATACGTGCTGCTGGTTTTAGTGGCATAACAAAACAACTGAAGATAAAACAACAGACAAAACCTGCAGGTTTCATGACTGACTTTTCCTCAGCTCTGATTTCACCCACGCAAGTCTACCATCAGCATTATTTTTTCCCTTTAATGAGGCCAAACAGTACTCCTTTTTTTTTTTTTTTTTTTACTTTCAAAAAAAAAAAAAAAACAAAAAAACCTACTGTTTATTTACTGTATATTATTACTTATTTAACTTTTTGTGTAGCTAAAAAAAAGAAAACAAACATACAAATTTGTTGCTTCTGGTTATGTCAGTTTTTCAAAATGATACTTACCATTTTCTTCAGGGGTCAATATTTTCTGTTAAGAAAACTAAAACATCTTAATGTGCTTCATCACTGTAATCTCAGGATCAAAAGGCAGGCCAGATTGATTTTAATTTATTAACTTCTTTATTAGATTAAAAGACAACATGCTACTTTGAAATATTAAAAGTTATGCATTATAATCATAACTCAGAATATCTGAAGATCAGTCATGAACCATCTGAACTTCCTGACTGAAACCATGAGATTCCTCTCTAACCTAGTTTAGTGCAATTGTAAAACTATCCTTTTCCTGATCCAGTCCTACATTAATGGTTTTATTAGTGCTGAGAGTCCATTTATATGCAAATTTAAGCAACTCTATTGGAAATGATTCTTCATTCAACCTTATAATCCTTCTGAAAATAAGTCTTCAATTTCATCAGTTTGTGGAAGAGAAAATCCTGTGACATAACCCTAGCTCAGGTAAGACTACAAAGGCATCAGGAAACATCCATCTCCATTCAGTTCAGACACACACCTCCACACAGGCCTTTATTTGCAGTTCTTGAGACCCCCACACTAATTTAGTCTTTATCATTCCTGAAGCCATTTCCCAGAAGGCCCAAGATATCAGAGTAACTTGCAAACCCTAGCAGAAATATACACCCAGTGAGCACTGTAGTACTGAATTTTAATGCTGACATCAAACTGCACTCCAGGAAGCCTATGAAAACTACAGGCTCCTGATTTCTTTGACCAGTCCTAGCAGACTTACATATTAATATAGTAATTAGTGAGATAAAATGTTTACAGATACCACTCATTCAGTAGCACCAAAAAAACCCACATGGGAAAAAAAAAAAA
>JANVCC010000020.1:31308013-31466375 GCA_025345505.1 Todiramphus chloris collaris | reverse complement strand
CAAAAAAAAAAAAAAAAAAAAAAAGCTGCAGGGACTATTTGCCTGATGGAGTTTCAAGCATCTCATTCTCATGAGATAGGTATCTTAATGCTACAAGCCCTGGATGGATTTCTACATGCACAACTAGCATTCTACCTTGAGTAGTTTTCTAGTACTTCCAGATGACCAGAACTGGATTCATGTTTAAAGAGAACAAAGGATATTTTTCATATTCACACATGAAAGGCAGGCAAAGCTGCCATGGAGATACAGGTTTAGTCTCTCAAGACTGTCATGGAAGCAATACTGTTAATTCCTTGTGTTTAATCATTATTTGGACTAGTTGCTGAATGTAGCTGTTAGTAGATGCTATAAAACCTACAAATACAGCTAGTGTGGAGGTTATGGATAAATGAGCCATATCTGCATAGCACCACACTTGCTACTACCATGCTAGATAATGTTCCAATACATGAATTTATATTCCAAGTTTGGAAATCCATGACTGGTTCCCAAAGGAAAATTGTCTTGTTTTAAGATTAAGAAAAATTGTGGTTACCCTCAAGTGTTAGCTGCTGTGGAAACCAAACACGGACACAGAAGGGAACATTTCTGCGTAGACAAGTGCTGTGCAGACAAAAACCCCTGAGAGAGCAGACCTTCAGTGAAAAACTTGTGAAGGTTCCCTTTTATTATTTAAATAATTTACCGACTGGTACTGATCAGAGAAGAGGTCTACAGCTTTGACATATCATTTATATATTTAATTTCTGAATTGGTATATTATAAAATTTTGAAGCCTGAGAAAAGGGATACAATTTCAGGAACAACAAAGCTAAAGAACAGATAATTTCAGGAATGATCCCTGTTGAACAAATTATTTTCAGTAGTTGTATCTTTATATATCATCAGCTGATATAATCTAAGATAGTCAAAGTGATACAGTCTCTGTTTCTACTAGCCTGATATTACCAATAATGTTTAAACTGCAGCTCTATAAACCTCTAAGATCAGGTAATTTAGCAGAGATATTTCTCTCCAATCAGAAGTATTGAGACCTGTGTTTCTCCAAGGTTCCATTAAAAAGTATTGAATTTCAGCAGACTTCAGTAAGAACTGCAGAAGCAGAGCCTCTCTGGAACTATGGCTGCTCTCCAGCCATGTGGGCTGAGGTGCCCAGCTCTGGGGGTCCCCAAGCTCACAGTCAGCTGCCATGTCAATCTCCTGTCCCTGGTGACCTATGATTTGGGCTTTTAATCCATCAGCCTAACCAAATGCCATTAAAACCAGATCTCCCCAACTGGCTGGAGTTCTCCTAATTCTTCCTTTTCCTCTTCACATTTGTCCTTTTCCTTTAAGACTGTATGGAAAGTAACATTAAAAAGGGCAGGGTTTTCCTTTTATGTTTTAGAAGACACCAGGATCCATGAAAAGAGAAATACATTTCCCTATTCTTTATTATACTCCTCCAACAGATGATCAAATTAATTTTCGTTAGTTCAATATCATTTTGGTATCTCTGAATTGCCAAAAATTAAGATATTCGCTAAGTGAGAGAATAATGGAGATTATTATTAAAGATTACAGGGCTACTCTGTTAACTGTGTTTTCTTATCTCAAAAAGGTGTCCTGCATATCTTCTCCCAGTTTTAGAAAATAAGGTAGTTAGAGCTACTTGGATTCCAGATGAGGGAGAGCCTAGGAACTGGAACGTAGAGGAGTAGCCCACATTTTGCATTGACAACTATTCATAATTATTTTAAGCTGGCAATGACTGTTGAGGAATCAGTGCAAGATTCTCTTGCAGGAGTTGGTTGTACCCAAAGCATATGTGATCACAGAAGGCCAGAGAAGAACATGGGGTTTTTTTTCTTTTTTTCTAAGTTATTGAACCCAAAGAAGGGTTGAAAAAGTAGTTTCACTTCTATTGTTAATAAATCCATTCTTATGAGGTGCTAAAAAATACTAAAGACCTCACTATAAGGACACAAATCACAGAGAAGTGTGGAGGGAAAGTAGAAATAAATTCTATGCTGAGAGAATTTAAATATTCATTGGAAAGTGAGAGGAAGAGATTTACTCTTGAGTACTTTGTCTAGCTGTTGCTGCTGTACTGGAGGAAGTGCAGCAGAGAAAGGGCCACCAATACAGGGAGAAGGCTGGGGCCCATGGGGCACCAGGGGAAGCTGCAGGAGTTGGGCTTCCCTTGCCTGCAGGAGGGAAAGAAGGCCGAGAAGGGAGTCTGGTGGAATCTTTCATTACCTCATGGGGGGTCACAGACAACAAACACCCAGCCAGACTCTTCTCAGAAGTGCACTGCCAAGGCAGGAGGCAGAAGTCACAAGCTGCAGGAAGGGAAATGGCAACTGGACAGACCAAAAAAAATAATCTTCCCAGTGATCAAGATCAGACAGAAAAATGAGCTTCCCAGAGAGGCTGTGGTATCTCCAGCCTGGACATGTTCAAGTCTTGACTGGCCAAGGTCCTCAACAACTTGATCAAACACTGGAATAAACAGGGGTTGGATGTCCAGAGGTCCTAGCCAATCTAAGTTATTCTGTAGCTCTGTGGTACAGAAGTAGTATGTACTACATTCTTCTAGGGTATTTGGAAGCCTTTTCCAAAAGTTGTCATTAATACAAAGTGGAGTAGCTCCAAAAAGAGAGACAGTATATTTTTTTGTACTGGTCATTTTTCTGGGTGCTAAGGTTCATGCTGGGCACACTCCTGCTTAACATCCTGCATCCATTCACTAGAACCACCTGCACTTTTCCCAGCCATGACTCTAAGGCAGATGGTTTCAAATGGGAAAATCCAGGCACACACTTCTAGTGCAGTTCCACCTGAAAATAATTAAAAGCTCAAGAGTATTTTAATAGGATTGTGCATATTTTAGGTCCTTGGAGACAGGCTTAATTAGTCTGATCTTCTGCAGGCATTTTTAGTTAAAGCAAATTGAGCAACAGCATCAACTTAGCTTGCAGTTCATGATAAGATTTTTATATAGTTTCAGCAGATACAAAACTCAGCCCACAAACTTATCCGTACAGTCAGCACAATCTGCTGAGAAAAGTCCAGGTTTGCTAAACTGTTTCCACTTCAGTTAAATGAGAAATGTTTTTAAAAAACAAACAAACAAACCAACAAACTACTGAAAAGACCAAACAAAACTGCCACAAGAGCATGGAACACATAATCTATGGTCAATCCACAACAGTTCACAAAAAAGGGTTAAATGTTGTACTGAGAGGAGAAGGTTCTTCATGTCTCAACCATTCTTGCCTTGTCTCCAAACAGAAGATGTAAGCAGAGGATTAGTACAATAAAAATATAGTGAAAACAAAGTAAATGGGTATCCTTGCAATAAGGAAAGCTAATTTTTTTGGACACAGTGCTAGATTGGCACTGCCATACTGTTGTTATTTCTAAAAAATTAAAAAAAAAATAAAATTTAGCCAACCCTATCTTTGGTACTACCTAGAAGAAAGTCACCAAGCAGGTGTTTGCATTATTTCCTTGAATTGTCTTAAGTCCTTTACATGATAATTGTTCATGCAGAAAGTAGTATTCAGGTGATTCATATGTAAAAAACCTTCCCAGGCCAAATATAAGGTAAGAACCTCACCGGTTTTTTTTTTTATGGTTGCTACAATAACAAGTATCCAGGGACATTACTTCCTGTCTGATACATTTTCCATGCTGTAGAGTTTAGCACATGTGGTGATTTGACCTTGGCTGGACGCCAGGTGACTACTAAGATGCTCTGTCACTTCTCTCCTCAGCAGGATGGTGAGGGAGAAAATAAGATGGAAAAAAACTCATGTGTCAGAATAAAGGCAATTTAATAAAGAAATAGCAAGGGCCACATATGAAAGCGAAGGAAAACAAAAAAATATATTCTCTACTTCCCATCAGCAGGTGATGTCCATTGACTTCCTGGGAAGTATGGCTGCAGTACATGTAGCGGTTGCTCTTGAAGACATAACAATGAATGACCTCCCCCTCTTTCTTTCTCTTAGATTTATTGTTGAGTAGATATCATATGGCATGGAATATCCCTTTGGTCAGTTTGGGTCAGATGTCCTGGCTATGTCTCCTCCCAAGATCTTGCCTACCCCCAGACTGCTAGTGAGGGGGGAACTGTTGGAGAGACAGCTTTGATGCTATGTGAGCACTGCTCAGCAGCAGCCAAAACACTGGCATGTTATCAATGCCTTTCTGGATACCAATGCAAAGCACAGCACTGTGAGGGCTGCTTTGGGGAAAAATAATTTCATCTCAGCCAGACCCAGTACAGCACATGATGGTGTGTTAAACTGGAAATTCCCATTTCTAAAGAAATAGCAACAATGAAAAGCAGAGCTATACTGACAGAGCCACTAGCACTAACACTGCTTTCCTAGTTTTCCAAGCTAATGTGTTTCAGTACTCAGACTTTTGCGTGCATGTGTGCACGCTCAACTCCCAACATACAATTTGTTTCATGAAGAAGAAAAAGGAAAGATAAATAAGAACTTGGTTCTTTTTGCTACATTTATTAGCCTTATTTTGCATCTGTGCAATGTGCAAGCCACTGCTATGGATTAGTATCACACTGTGCTGGGCACTGCACAAATGGAACAAAGGATACTTCCTCAGCCTCAAGTAATTTATATTTTAGGCCTGTAGGGCAAATGGTTGCCGATGCTAGCCAAAAACATAAACAACTGCAAATACATTCAGTTCCAAATCTTCTTGAGTTTTCACTCATTTCTCACTCGAGGAGTAAAACTCCTATTTCCATCAGTGAGAACCCTTAACTAAATGAGGAGAGAATTAATCTACCTTCCTCAAATCCCACACAGCACATGAACAAAATCAGGGCCATTTGTCTTGCCTGTTTCTGATGTCTGCCTGCTTTTAAACACTATTTTCTTCTTTCGCTCTGCCAGTCTAAAGGCACTTTAAGTGCTAGGAACCAGCTTAACTAATTTACGTGGAAAATAAATTGTTTATATGTGCCACATCATAATCAGAATTGGGTATATAAGGTGCAAGGTAGAAAACATTTCAGCAGACTAGGAAGTAGCTGTGAGTTGGAGTGAATGATGGAGGAGAAAGGGCCCTTTATAGAACCTATTAAAAAAAAAAAAAAAAGACAAAATGAGGTCAAAGAGAAGTGAAGATTTGCTAGAAAACAGTGGTGTAAATAAGCCTTTATGCAACATATTAAGGAAAAATTAACACCTGTAGGAGCAGAAGTGCTAGTGAAGCCAGGTTTCCTATTAATTCCTGTCTCCTGCTTGCTGTCTTAGGTACAAGTTCTGACAAAAGCTTTTGCCACCATGAGGGTGTAAGTCCTCTTCTGCCTGGACTCCCCAGTGAAGCATGACTACCTAGATACTAAGAGCACCACAGTTGTTCTGCACCTTTATCTACCTACCTGTTTTCATAGCCTTTAGAGAAACCTCACTATTAAATTGTTTCAAAAGTAACCGATGGATTCAAAATGCTTCTAGAAAAGGAATGGTTACACAGGCAAATGTATCACAGTCCTATTTCGTGTCTGTCCTGTCTCATAAGCCTCCATTCTGTCCTTTCTGTTACGGTGTCATAAGCCTCCTTTCCCTTCAGAGGGGGGACAAGAAAAAAAAAAAAAAAAGAGGAAGAAAAGAAATATTAGAAAGATTGGTAGAGTAAAAATAGCATGGCATATAAAAATAGCATAGATAGCATGTAAAAATAGCATAGATTTAGGTCATCCACATCACATAAAAAAGGACCCAACAACCTTTAAAATTGCACAGTCATCCCCTGATGCCTTATATCCCACTTCACACTCATTTTGCTCCTGGTTATACCAAGGTGGACTTCAGTGCATGATTACCAAAACCAAAGACCATATGACAATTTGCATCTGGTGGCAATGTGGGCTATCAATCAAAAGCATTTGCTATCTAGATTATTTGAACTAAACATTTTAACACAGGTAAGCATTTTTCTTCTTTAAAAGACAGTATGGTAAATCAGTAACTGCAAAATGTTATTACATTTAAACAGCAGAAGGTATATGTAGAGCACTGTCTGATATCTATTAGAAAGTTAGAATTGTTATATATTAGATGTTATTAAAAGGACCTACACGCAAAGCAGCATCCTGCTGCTAATACACTGAATTAACGAGCCTTATAAACTGACTCTAGTCCTGTACCAGCACTCAGCACTGTTTCACAAGAAGAAGCCACCCCTCGACCCCATTCTGCCATGTCCCTGCCTTCTTCCACACTTGCATTGTTTGAACTTTTCTGTGAAGAAATCACAGCAACAAGAAACCTACACACACCTCTATTTCTCTTCCTTTTCAAGGTACTACTTTCTTTGTAATTTCTCCTTTGCAATCATATAAATCTGGCTCTTTGCACTACTATCTGGGTATATCTGCTTCTCTTTGGTCTGGGAAAGATAGTGTGGATTTCCTGGGCTCCCAGAGAAAGCAGGAGCAAACCAGCTGCCAAACTCCTGCAGGGATAAAAATGTTTATTTGGACATTGTGCTGGTGCTGCAGATACTGGGATGAGCTGAAGTGCACTGTTTGTGTGCCCTCCCACCTAAAATAATGAAGGACAGGCAACAACAGGGATCTGCCCACAGATCTGCCCTGACAAGTATGCAAGTGGTGCAATGCAAGGTGGGTGAGCAGAACTCTAGAAAAAGACCCCAGAATCAGAGAGGCTGGGCACACAGACTGCCAACATGCAGGAAACCACCACCTCTCAAAAAATAAGCTGAAATCAGAAACACCCCCACATAGACATTCCTGAGTCAAGCTAATGGAGTTCAAATAACTCACAGGGGTTTTTTTTTTGTTTTCTTTTTTTTCTTTTTTAAAGGACTTTAAAAGCAACCTCTCCCTACTCTATACCACCTTGAAGCAGTATTCTTCCCCCCTTCTCAAAATGACAGGTGAATGGGGGCAGAGAACAGAAGGAACTGTCTTCCAAAGAATGATTTTCTTCTCTGGTTGTTTATGGGTTGTTATTGAGACATTCCCAAATACATGCTTCCAGCAGAATATGCAGGCAGGCATTCTAAAACCACAGCTGATGCTTTTGAAGCAGAAAAAAAAATGTGGAAAATGTAAAATCAGCCCTGCAAGCAGGTCTAGGCACAGAGAAGACTAGTTTTTCAGAATAAATCAATTGTAAGGAAAATATGTAAAATAAACATCTGAAGTGTGGTGCCTTACTGCTCAAGATTTCACAGCAAATTACCTGCATGCTGCACTAGAGTTTAAGGTTGAGAATTTAGACGTTTTATTGCTAGGTCAGGAGGATTGGCTTTGAACTGGCTCCCAACACTAAGCAACAGCACTGTCTGCTTGCAGGGTTCCGAGTTAATCTTGGCCTGAGTATCCATTCTCTCTTCTGGCACAGGCTTACAAGCATTTTCAAGAAGATATTCAAGCTTCAAACTTTGTACACTCATTCCTATGGAGAACTGCCTTGTCACCTCGTTTACTCTCGGTTGTAAGCAATTTGGCAGCATTAAAGCACATAAATGAGTTTGAGCAGTTACATTCTCTGATCTCTGGCTCCTTTTCAGAGTCACGTATCAGTCACAATCTGGTGTGTAAACTTACGGTGATTTTTTTTAATGCTTATTCAATTCAGTTTATGCAAGATTAAAATCAGGAGAAGGAAAAGATCTGCCTTTTTTTTTTTTAATTTAAGAAAGTGCTGCATGACAGACAGCTCATTTACATTACTGTCCATTGGCAAGTTGTTCTTACACTATTTAGACAAAATTGTCTTTTTGACAGCTGTTCATTAGTGGTAATTACATTACAAACAAAATAATTTGGTTTAGACCTTTTTATTTTACTTTTTTAGGAATTAAGGAATAGAAATGACACAAAATGAATCCGAGTATAGATACCTAATTACTAGTAATTGAAGCACAACAGATTATGCAGTTGTTCTTTGTCAGATGAGTTACGAAAACCAACAGTGTGGACCCATCTGGTAGTTCACATCCCTATAGCTCACATCTATCAGGATGCCATGCAAGGCACATTCACCACCTATCTTCTTTATGGTCCTTTTCTCATCCCTGCATCCAGAAAGCACGAAGATCTTTGCAGGACCTAACACAACCACCACGCTGCCAGCTGTCTGGCTTGAGCAGAAAAGGAGGGAGCAGGAGCCCTCTGGCTCTCCCCTCTGCTCTCAATTTGCTGGTGGGATCACTAGTGGAAACTGTCTTCAGGAGCCTATGGCTATTCATGCCCTGAACTGGCTCAGGAGCAGGTCTCATCTCCTGCCCTTGCTGTGCTCAACCCCTCAGGAGGCCCCAGTCTACAGCTGTGGTCACTAAAGGGTGCTGCTAGTCATGTAAGCAGGCTTCTGACTGCTGTTCTTCCACCGTACTTCATGAATATAGAATAGGATGGACTAATTCAGCTTTTACCTTCAGGAGAGGGAAATATAGCAACCAAATAAAACCTCACCTTACCAAAAATACTGGCCAGACAAAACCTTACCTCTCCATTCACATAGAGGCCTCATGTTTCTGTCCTTGTTTCAGAGACTCACAGAAGTAAAGAGAGCTAGATTCTCTACTGGTCATTTCCCATAGGTCTCTCAGGACCTCTCTTTTCTCAGTTTCTGTGAACTTTCCATCAACAGTGTTCAGTAATTAATTGAGAGAGACTTTGGTACTTTTCTTCCTGGATTATATTATTCTTGTAATACTTTCTGTAATTTTTTCTTGTTTAGAGCTGCTCACTTCAGCAACTGAGTGATCATGTTGGTTACACCCTGTTTAAATCTCCTCCCAACCTCCCAAGTTCTCTTCACTTGCTTGAGCAGAAGAAAAGTTTATCCACGAGAATTTTCAGTTTTCTAGATCATCATGAGCTGTATCAAACTGTGATCTTCTCTCTACTAACTCCATGGCCCAAATTGGCATGAAATAAAAGTAAATTTTACTCTGGAAAATGAGAAGCTGACAGAGGTGGCACCTTTATACTAGACAGAGTTTCAGAGACAAAACCAGACTATTTAAAAAAGTAAGATAAATTCTTGCTTAAAGAATGATCGATAGCTAAAAATATTGGTTTAGCATAACATTTCTAAATCTAAGACATCTAGAAGGGTGCATTATTAATGGTATCTCTTGTGGTTCATTATTTCTGAGGAACAAATTGACTTTATGATTTAAAGATGAGAAGACGCTTAAAATGATAAACCACAGTTTCAGTGGATGAAGGGCCTTGTGCAGCTCTGTCCCTACCATGAAGCTGGAAATTCGTCAACACAAAAAGATTTATTGTGTATATACAACATGCGCTTCTTGCATAGATAATATAAATCCAAAGGGACCTCTGTAATGACCTAGTCTCACCCCTGCTCACACCAGGGCTAACTCCAGAGTTTGATCAGAACCTTTGGCAGTCAAGTCCTGAACATCTCTAGATTCTGAAAGTCTCCATGCCCTACTCCCCAGATTGGTGTCATCAGTGAGCTTACAAAAACTGATTCTGGCCCCATCATCCAGCAACAAAGACATTAGATATTACTGTCATCTCTGTTGAAACCTAAAGAATGTTGTTAGTAACCAGAGTTCATCTGGCTTTGAATTGCTGACCATTACTTTTGAAGCCCAGCAGACCAGTGAATGTGACACTTACCTTGTAGTTCACCCCATTTATGTCTCCAAACTGACTACAAAGAAACTATGGGAAACCATGCTGCAAGACGTGTTAAATGAAGGTATGCCCACCGCTGCCTTCCCATCTACTTAAACAGTCACTTCATCATAGAGGCAATGAGGTTTGACAAGCATCATTTGTTCTTAGCAAATTCATATGAGTTGTGTTCCCAGTCACCTTCTCCCTAGAATAAATAACTTCTAGGAGAGTTTGCTCTTCCCCAGTTACTGACCAGCTGGTAGTTCCCTGGCTTCTCCTTTTTCCTCTTTTTGAACATGGATGTGATGTCTTTTCCGGCCATGGGTAACTTCCCCTGACTGCCACAACCTGTCTAGGATGGTGGCAGTGGCCTCACAATGATATTGGCTATTTCCCATGGCACCCCATGGATGCATCCTGTCCAGTCTCATGGTGCTGAGCATGGCCACTTTGCCTCAGTGCTCCCTGACTGATTTCCCTCTCCTACATCACTCACCTAACTCTGCTCCCAGGCAAAGGGACCAGAAAGAGCAGAGTGCAGACAAAAGCAAGGGGGGCAGCCTTTTTGTCCCCTAGATTCCCATGCAATTCAGCAGCAGGACCACACACAGAAACCAGTTGCACATGCACAAAATGACCAGGCTCAATATGAATAAATAATGTGGTGCATCCTTGTGGTGTTGGGTACCCTCCAGCTGGTTTCTACCAATTGACTATGGCAGACTACTCACTGAATCACAGTGCCTCAGAAAACACAAGCAATATATGCACCACAGGCTCTGCTTGCCAGTGCAGGGCTTCTGCAACTAAAATGAAGTATATTTGTATTGTATTTTTTATAATACTTTTAACTGCATTTTTATATAATACTAAATTTGGAGAGGAATAAAAGGAGATTTTTTTTTTTTTTTTTTCCATTTTGAGGCAACTTTTCATAATTTGGGACTCACATTTCTAATGAAACTATTAAGGTCTATGGGATTAAAAGAAAACTGCAATCACAGTTTATGTAGAGGTCAAAATTTATGAAAAATTGAAATAATAGAATTATAGAATCACAGAATGGTAAGGGTTGGAAAGGACCTCTGGAGATCATCGAGTCCAATCCCACTTGCCAGAGCAGGATCACCTAGGACAGAAACACATCCAGGTGGGTTTTGAAAGTCTTTAGAGAAGGAGACTCCACAACCTCTCTGGGCAGCCTATTCCAGGGCTCCATCACTCTCACAGTGAAGAAGTTTTTCCTCATGTTGGGGTGGAACTTCCTCTGTTCCAGTTTGTGACCACTACCTCTCATCCTATCACAGGACACCACTGAAAAGAGACTGGCCCCTTCTACTTGACATCTACCCTTCAGATATTTGTAAACATTAATAAGATTCCCTTTCATTCTTCTCCAGACTAAACAGCCTCAGGTCTTTCATCCTTTCCATATAAGAAAGAGGTTTGAGTCCCTTTACAGGGCATGGAGAAATTCTATTGCATATTTTTATCATTTATTCATATTTACTCCAGACTATCATCTCAATGGAGTGCAAATACTACATTTTCAAAATATGTTAGTCCTTTTTATGTAATATAATCTCCTTCTTGGAGATGCTTAGGAATTTAAACTTTAAAGATGAAAAATAAAAATCACTCTAAACAGGTAATTGTATTAATTTGTACCTAGTTTATAGCAGCATATTTAATAATATGCACAAATTATACATAATGTTGGGTGTATTATATAAATTCCACAAAATGTATATAAATTCCACAAAGTGTGGAATTAAATAGACAAAATAAGCATAGAACTATATCTTTGCATGCTTTGGGCTTCACCTTAGAGAGGTGCAAAGGGAATCCAGTTGCAGTAATCTGCTGTTAAACAGGTACTGTGAAGAAGACGGCTATACTTCTCTCAGTGGTACAAAGAGATAGAATGAGAAGCAATTTTTGAACACTGAAGCAAGGAAAATAAGACATAAGAAAGCCTTGCAACACGGTGCCCATAGAGACTGAGAATACCCATCCCTGCAGGTATTCAACACTTAGATGGGCAAAGTGTACATTTGCATGCAGTACATTAACTATAGATATAAAATTTATTGTAGACTTTTGAGGATTGTTTTATGGACACTATCTTCTCTGCTGTAACCTTACCCTCAACTCTGAGACATTGCATTTCTTGACTCTGGTCCTGTGTTACTCTTCAAGGGGTGCCGTGAGTGATGTGTGCATCTTCACATGCAAGTAGAATTTTTGTCTAAGCTTTTCTCTGCTATTTGGGTAGTGAGAAGCATCCATTTGGAAACTAAACAAATAAAATCCTTGTTTTTTCAAGGAATGTTGATCACAAGAAAAATTCAAGAAAAAGAATCTGTATTTGTGACTCCCTTCTAGGGTGACATTATCTTTCTGTTCTAACGGAAAGCATTCTTCTGTCTCAACAGTCCACAAGAGTGAGACAAAATGAAAACATTTATATGACTGTGATGCTTAAAAGACCTTATATGTAAATGTTGACAGGACTGATCCATTGTTATTGCACTTTACAATGCAAAGATGATCAAGCATTAAGAATTGGAATTGATACATTTTTAATACGTACTAGTGCAGAAGGCCAGAAAAGGCCAAATGAGTGATTCAGAACATCCCTTCCCTCTGACACACATCACAGTACCTCTGGCAGGATTAATCAGGCTTCAGTCCTCTAAATGTGAAATAGCAGCTAGCCTAAGGCTGAGAAAAGGGGCTGATTCTTCCTCTCTTTGAGATTGCTGCTTGATCGGTACTTGGAATTGTATTACTCTTCTTTTTTTTTTTTTTTTTTCAATTTGGAGTAGCTAAGCTGAAAAGACAACACTCATTTATATTATACACTTCAAGGTTCTCCTAGCTATCAGGAGGATTGAAATTTGAAAACACCACACTTAAGGACATGTCTAGAGGTCCTGGATTTATCACATTAAAACTCTCAGATACTGCATGTCTTTCTACCTTCTTGTGCTGTTATTGCTGCTATTTTCAGATTGTAAGAGCATTTTTTTGGGTGTATTCTAATTATGGTTATTCTCCTTCCTTCAAATAAATCATTATTATGTCCTGAAGTTCCTTCTAGCACATGGTCAAACTCTCATGCATGATCTTCTGTGAGATACTATACATCAACAATGGAAATTACTGCTGACAACTTATTGACTCACTTGCCTCTAAAGACCTTACTCCTTTTTGTTTTAAGACCATATGAAAGAAGTCTGATTAATCACTCTGGGTAGAAAAGTTGTTTTGTTTCCCGGGAAAGAATTAAAGAATGGGTGAAATATACATTTCACCTTGTGCTTCAGCCTTGCCTGGTCCAGACTTCTCACAATTTGAGTAGTTCAGACTCCCTGCTAGGATAACTGTTAAAGCCTTTTAGTTATTTCTGACAGGTACATTTACTCACTAAAAAACTGGTTAAGTATCAGCTTCTTTCTTATTTACCTGTGCAGTAAAAACACCATTCTCAATTACACATCTGTAAATAAAGAGCAAATATTCAAATAAATAGCAACACTTTCTGCATGCCATCTGTAACAAGGCTGGTGTTGGATCCATTGATTTTTGAACAACATATGTAATTTAAGAGCAATAATCTACAAATGACACAAAATATATCAAAGTAGCAAACACTACTTGGTGAACGCAAACTCCATATCAGAAATACTGTGTTAATTACTAGTAACAACCCATTTTCACCTAGATTGCTTTTACTCTGGGCTATGCTTCCTTAATTTTGTCTTGGAGTGCTGTGGATTTTCTTTTAAATATTACAAAGGCAACATAATTGTATTTTAATCTCATTCAAATTAGAAAAAAATCATTATGATATTTCTCATGCATGTTTAATCGAAAAAGGGTTCCTCCTGAAGATACTTTTATCTGCCAACGTTTGTCACCAGATCCACCAGGGCTGGCTGATGGATGTGTAAATACAGAACTGGTTTAAAATTGTACTCCTGTACTTTGTATCTGTTTTGTCCTGTCCTACTGGTACTGTTGAGTGGCTTAGTGTGCTGGAGATGTGCAGGAGGGTGTCTTTTACCTATAGCGCACTGGCCTGAGCTTCTTACTGTCTCATGGTAGCTGGAGGTCTCTTCCCAGTTCTCAGAGAACGTGCACCCACACAACAGTGGGACTAAGTTTACATCCTTTACACCCTTTCCACAATGTAAGCCTTTGTCCTGAATACATCAGGCCTCACCGAGGGCCATAATGATGCCCTGAAACTGGATAAGATTTGTTAGATTTTTAGTGACAACTTCAAGACCTGAATAGCGTGGTGTTTTCTGAGTTGGACTTCCCATCTCTCTCCTGTACATGGCTGAAATGGATGCACATCTCGCTACACAAGGCATCAGAATAGCCCTGCATTGTCCCACAAGATCCTGAAAGATGAAATCAAGCTACAGAAACCTCCTTGAAAACCTGTATGATGATTCAAAGGATACATGTTCACTGGAGAAGCACAGAGAAAGATGATGAGAGGTAAATATTACAGCAATAACTTCATGATCTCGTGTTTATTTTGAAACCATCCACACTGAAATGCTTTCATGAGCAATGCCAAACCTTACTGAAGAGATATGGAAGTTTACCATCTACTAGTGACTGAATAATCAGTTTTTCTCATACATAATACTGGGAAGACCATGCTGTTTCACCTATGTTTTCAGTTTCCATCAAAAAAAAACTTACATCAACTCAGCTGCAGTGCTTTCCCCCACCACTTCTCCATTATTTTCCCCATATAGAATCTGAGAGTATGCACAAATGCAGTCCTGCTTCCAAGAACCTTATTTCACTTAAGAAAAAGGCATGTTCTACATTCTCTCAGTACAGGCATCTTCTGTGATTTTTGTCTACAGATTATTGATCCTCCAGATATCCTTTCACAGGGTTCAAATTTTCCAGCTTTCAATCTCTAGGGATGTAAGAGATGAGATCTTCAGACTGCCTTGCACCACCACTTTAAGAGTTCAGTGTCTTCTACTTATGATTTGAAAGTCAGTCTGTTTATTGCAAATTAGTATAATGTTTTGATTCCTAAAAGGCATATAAAATCCAAAGTAGCCACTTTCACCTCTGATATTGTTCCAACAGAAATACAGTTGTTCCTGCTGTTGAATAACTTAATTTTGAAAGCTACAGTGTATGGCATTTTTATACATTTCTCTGCTCAGAAGTTGTTAATGAAACATACTTCATTACAGGATTTCATGCAGTCTGGTGGATGAATCACCGTGACTGCAAAAAATTGCAATGACCTCACACAGCTGAAGATTTCACTTGATATGTTGTAGAAGAATGGAATATTCTTGATTATACTGTGGTACACTTAAAGTCCATTTTATGTCCTGTCTATTGTTGCTGGGTACCACAATAAAAAACTGATTTCTGTTCTAGCAGTTCCTTCCTTAAACTCAAAGAAATTGGTCAAAAACATTAACTTCTTGGGTAAGAATTTTGTTTTATATATGTAACTCATGTGATTTCACTCTTTTGATGTACATAAAAATAGAAACTCTCATGACAACATAGAGCAAGGAGTTCATAATTTCAGATATATATCTAAAGAAAAGGTCTTATGCTGAAATGGGAGTTTTACATGCGTTGACAGCCCACTTCATGTTTGATGATTAGCACTGATTCTGTTCTTAGGAGACCTTCAGCACAATAGTCTAAGTATGAAAACATTAACCAGCTAAACAGCTACACCCAAGTAGTGCTCAGGATTTGATAAAACATAAAATAGAACTGTGTTATTCCTGGTAACAATACATACTCAGTATCTCTCAAACATATTGGATTGCATCTAGGGATATCTAGGGGCATTGTCCCTATTCTGGGGCATTTACTGTAAAAGACATGGACACCGTGTCTCAGAAAGATGAATACTGTTAATCCATCCATGGATGATTATAGGTCATCCATCAGTGGATGAGCACAGGTCATGTTTCAATATTTAATAAGTATACTGTGTGCTATCCTGAGCCACAGGACACAGACAACGATTGCTATGATTTACATTTAATTAATTGTAAAGGATTAACAACACAGCTGTGGCCAAGAATTAAGTGATGTGTATTTTGGTGCAGTGAGAGTAGTTAAGAAAATCAGATTTGTGCTAGAACCTGCATGACAAATTATAGGTTGAGAAGTAATTGATTTTTTTTATTTTTAATTATTTTTTTTTTGCACAGATATATCTATACCATAATTTTATCACCTACAGTGTTGTCGACTAAGTACTCTTAGAGAGGTGTTAAGCATCCTTTAATTATAAGATTGACTATTTGTTTCCATAAGTCTAGAAGCAGCACACTTCACTTTTATTTTGTGTTTGCTATTTCCTAACACAGAACCAGCTCTCTTAGGCATTTTGAAAGGTGTCTGAAATGTCATGACTATAAAGAATTAAGATTATATGAATATAAAAACAAAACAAAGCCAAAAAGAATATCCAGGGAGTGGGTGGATTTTAACTCTAGTAAAACATAAGTAAGTTCTCTCTCATAAGACTCACATGAAATCATTCAGTTAGAAGGAAAGAGATGAAAAATCTTCTTAACTTTCATGAATATACTTTCACTGCTCTTATGCAGGTCTAATTCTGAACTGCATATGTCCAATTATATTAATACAGGCAGTACTGCTTTCCCAGAAATGCAAAATTACTTGAACACCTATGAGTTTTTCTTATGGCTTTTTAACAGAGTAGTGTAAGACATTCAAAAACACTGGATAGCCAAAAATAAAAAGACTGACTTGCCAAGAAGAAACCTAAGTGTCCTGATGTGTTGAAGTCCGTCACCTGGAACTTCTGTTGTTTCCATGCCAGGTGTTCAGGATGTCTAAGCTGTATTCATAAGGTCTGCCAATTCCAAAATGGGAAAAACCCATCTGTTTATGAGCTCTCAAATTCCCGGTGCAAGGCTCAAAATCAAATACTCCCACATTCTTCTGTTTTATCACTGAGGAGCTTGATAATGGTCAGCAAGTCCCTTCCTGTTTGGAAAATTTCTGATAAAACATTCATATCCTCAACTCTAAAAGCTAAAGACCAGAGAGTCATGGATTAAATTTCCTCCCAGTGAAGCAAGTGCTGATAAAATACATTTTCCACTGCATTCTGTCACAAACAGTAACAGCAGTTTTATAACACGAAGGTATGAGTCAAGCAGGCAGTGCCATGAACCCAATGGGGTGCATTAAAAACTTCTTTCTGGGGTCCTTTTTGAGATTTTCATTTAAGACTGAGTCCTAAGGGTTTTCACAGACAAGTAGCTGATACATCTACTTTGTAACATGCAATATATATTGTCTCATACCTGAAAAAAAATAACTAACGAAATAGTTGTCCTGGCTTCTCAGGTAGGCAATACCTCTCCAAAAAATAACTCATAGAGAACTGTTTCAAAGAAACAGGATCTCCAAGAACAGGCTATACCAGAAGACTCTGAAATCAGTATTTCCCTAATCAAGCTTTCCCTGTAT
Source organism: Todiramphus chloris collaris (assembly GCA_025345505.1). Lineage (NCBI taxonomy): Eukaryota > Metazoa > Chordata > Aves > Coraciiformes > Alcedinidae > Todiramphus > Todiramphus chloris. The sequence continues at coordinate 31,449,208 of JANVCC010000020.1, read as the reverse complement.
TCAAGAATTACCGAATATTTTAGGCCCAAAATGAATAAAAAATTTGAAAACAGTTAATGTTAACAAAGAAATAAGCCTCTATTAACATTAAATATGAAGCAATTGGTTACATTCTTTGCTATATCAGTATGCTTTGAGAAATCCATATATTAATTTTTTTGCTGCTTCAGAAATTTCTCAAGCTTAATATAGGACTAAATAACAAGATTTTCATTAAGCTAAAACTTCCTATTCATACACAGAAATACCTTCAAGGGCTAATGTTTAACCTTCAAACTGCTCAAGCACTGGTACAGAACGATGCATAAAAAATGTGTCCCCACTTTATATGTCATCATAATTTCATCCTGTTCAGCTAGAGGATTGTTTATTGTTATCAATCCACTTTCCCTTCCTCTTTGATCTCATAGAAAGTTTCTGGCAAGCTGGATTTTTATTTTTTTATTATTTTTTTTTGATCATTGCCTAGAAGACAGAAAGGTTAGGAGTTGTAAAAAAAGAATTGCTTGTTGGGAAAAATGTAGAGCACATCACAGTGCAGAGCTGCTGAACATGAGCTCACAAATAAAAAGTAATGCTATTTGCAAGAACTTGCCATATCAGTCTCAGATGGGATATAGGAACCTCTAAAGGAAAAGCAGAAAGCCAGAAAAGTGCTTTATTGCAAGCACTTTATTAACTTGCCACCTGTGAAGACCAGAACTAGTCTGATACTTCCAGAAACCTAAAGCTTCAGCAACTAATTCCAATTTGAAGCAAGCCAGACACTTTTAAATGTGGATACAGTGATTTTTAAAGTTATTTTCAAATTTGAAGTCTCTGAAGCTTCCCATCTAAAGAAAACATGTAAAAATCAGGTGTCAGGAGTTCTCAGAGCTGATCCTCAGTCTCTGAACCTCAGGGCTCAGACCTCTGGTGCTTAAACCCCATCTGTTCAGATACCTTCCAGAGTGAATGGAGGGAGCCTGCTGTGTGCAACACAGCCTACCCAGCATCTCTCTACCAACTATAGCCAAAAGACTTGGGCTCTTAAATTGAGCCCTCAGGTCAGTAGAATAAATTTTGTATCAAATACACAAGTCTGGACATGATTCTTGATTTCTGCAGCCTTCTAACTGGCAAATAGTATTTTGATACATTTTCACTATGATTTATTTAGCAAAACGGTTTTTAAAAGACCTGCTTTCTCTCTGCCTTGATTTTCACAACACTGAATGACTGCTATGTGACAGACAATCCATTCATGCAGGGAAATAACATTAAAATAAGCTAAAAAAACCCAAACCCAACCAAACTCCAAAAAAAAAATGCTCCTTGAACTTACATTGTTCACTCATTTAAGTAGCTGCTTATTGAGAAAGAGCTCCCAGTGAATGGACTTTAAATTCCATTTTTGAAAAATAAATCAGAAAAAGCAAACAATTACCTCCCCTTTTGTCATATAAATTGCTTACTTTAAAACTGCATTACTTTCTCCTGCTTCATTTTATAATATTTTTTCCTCCACTTTGCACCAGTGGAAATAGATAAATTCTTCATCTTTGTGTAAGAACAGCAAATTATTTCCCTTTCACTTTCTAGTTAGCTTGTTCTATTTTCCTGCAACACATTTTATAAACTTGTTCAAACCTCACCAAGCATGCTTTTGTAATGTATTTTCAAGCCTCAGTTATCACTATATAAAAACTAATTATATAATTAATCAATTTTCTATAGTACATGAACCAACTGAAGCATTCTAATAACGAACAAGAAAGCTTGAGTATCTTTCTTATAACATTTCATTGATTTAAGTGTCATGTTTTTGACAACAAGTTGAAGGCTGAGCTACTTCAAAGATGTTCTCTAGGCATTTTTATATTTTTATCCATAGTGAATGTTATGTTTATCCTAGTCCAATAAACTGTTTTCCACTTGCTCACTTTTTGCTGTGAATAAGCTACTGTTGTCATTCTTGCTCCTTCTGGCAAGGAACAATTATGGGATAATAACCATAAGTGTTATCTACTTTCATTATGTATCTAAAAATCTGGTCTGGACACAATTATTTCTAGAGCTCACCAGCCTGATGTGTTAGGGAAAGAGTGTTTAGGATCTAGACCCAGCGGCTACATCCCATACTAATGGACACTGGTAAAATGCAGGAGGGAGAAAGCACCTTAAATTGTTCACAGGGAACTGCACACTCACTGCTGAAATGAAGGTCACCACAGCAACACATGACACAGGGGTCACTTAGGGATGCAGGTAGAGAGACCACAGCAAAGCTTTGCCTGGGTACCAGAGCCTCTGAAAGTCACAAACTGGGGTGAATTTGCAAACGCTGTGAGGATTCCTAGCAATTCTACATTCTCCATGTTCTTGAGCACTGCTATGCACATGCTGAAACAAAAGGGGACTTTTTTTACTTATTTCTCTGAACTTGAAGTAGGGACCTCTGGGCTCCACTGTAATTCCTATTACATACAGGATTTGGATCATTTTTTTTCCAATTGCTTTGCACTTTAATTTCTTTTATAAAATGAACCTCATAGTTTGTCAGTCTTGTATTTCAGATGACACTTTCTTGGGTGCAGTAAGTGGCTCTCCCTTCATTTACAAGATGGTCTTTTACAGCATGCTCCTCTGATTTCAGTCTGCTTCTTCAGAGCCAGCAATGCATGCAATGTCTCCAAGTGCTATCATCATTTCAGTGTCATCCCTGTGAAGTTTTGTATTTGCTCTTCCACAGAGAGGTTGCAGGAGAATCTCAGTCCACTCTCAAAAGACTGTTGTAGTTTGTGTTGCTACACAGGAATAGTCAAAGGCTCAGAAGGCTAATAAAAGGTTGAATATTGAATTTTTTTTTCATTTTATAATAATTTATAAGTCAACCCATAGGTGTTTAGTAGCTAGACATTACTGTAATCACCATCTTAATCTTCTCTCCTTGGTCATCATAGGCTGCTAGTGAACTAGCACATATACAGAGGGACTCAGGACTATGATGTGCACAACCAAGGTGCACAACCTATTGCACTTACCCTAGTGAGATGTGATAATGAGCAAGTAGGATTGAGGATCTTCAAGGTACTCTCTACCTTTTTTTATGCATTGTCCCTTAAGGTCATGTTGATCTGCTCATAAAACACCCATAATCACCCTTAGGCAATTTGTTCTGTTGAAAATAATTGAGATAAGAATAACAGGAAATTGCTAGATATTGGCAATAAAGTCATTTATTGTAATTGATTGTATAGCATGCCTTATGTTATTATAAGGCTTAATAATCATAACCACATAACTAAGTCATCTCTAGCTGTGGAGAACCATGAACAATGTGCCATAAAAATAGGAGCAGCTGTAGTCATTGATGTTCTCTGATCTTCTAAATGCACACTGGAAATTGTATTATCCAAGATAACAGAAAGGGAAATGTCTTGTTTCAGAAATAGTATGAACATAATCAGATTTGTGAAACCAAATGATTTTAGTAATATGGGGCACTGTGCACTGAGAGCAGAGAAATAGTTTTATGAATTATAATTCACTACTCAGTAAATGGCAGAAAATAAAACACAGGGACTTCATCCTTCACTGTTAGCATGATTGCAATTCTTGGCAATTCAATATAAATTGAGATTTCTCAGATGCCACACATAGGAAACATGAAATGGGGAGAATACTTAACAGAGTAGCTTGAAACTAGCCAGTTGCACTCTTAAGTTATGTTGGAGGGAAGAACTGAATGGAAATAAGTCATGTAAGTGAAAGTCTGCTCTAGGCATCATACCTTCCTTAATCGAGTCATCATATTCCTACACTATTCATACATGACTCTTCTGTGTATTTTAATTGTTCTTTTCCTAATATTGCTTTCTTCCCTCCACTCCCTCAAAGAAGAGAAAACAGGTTATGTATTTTTCCTAGCTGAGGAAAAAAAACAATATATTGTTACATGTTAAGTTGAAAAGCTACTCCATCAAGTCAAAATATGCCGCTTCGAGATATACTGTGGGTCTGTGCAGAGTCATCCTACTCAAAACTATTTACCTGTATAGACCAACTGTATATTCATTATAGGGGACTGTAATAGGCATGCCTGAAATTATGGCTTTAAGGTATATTTAACATACACTTCATGGGCTGAGCTGCCAAACTGGGGCACTGATTTTACCAAACCAGTGGGTTGCAAATTAGCTATCAGGTGGTGTGACAACATACTCTGAAGTACAAAATAAAACACAGAAGGTAACCTCATTTTGCTAACATAATTTCTGTCTGGAGTGTTTGTCTCTGCATTTTTGCTTCTAACTATTATTAAACTGTAAGTGGAAATCACACTGAAGTGCTCCTTTTCTCCAAGCACCTCTCAATGCTATTCCATATTATCAATCCTCTTATATCATACTCTCTCATATCTTTTTCTAGTAACTTCCAGTCCATCAGTACAGATGATTTCTCTCCTCTATTCCCTTCTCCTCTTTCTGTTGCCATATGGCTCCTTGCTTTCTCCCATGCTGCCCCTTGCGCTGGAAAGGAATTCCTCATCAATACCCACAGAGTTACCTCAGTGATATTCCTTCAGTTCCTTTGCTTCTCCTTAGAACTAAAACTACACACTACAGTACCCTTAGTAGTGGTTAAGTCTCAGATCTCCACATCATGCAAATAAAATCCAACTTATTGCTGCCTCTATTAAGGAACTTCCATTTGTCAATCAGCACCTGCTGTCTTAAGACTTCTATATAGATATTGGACTCTCTAGGGTACAGAAAATCTGTTTATTCTTTGTCTACAAAGCTCATAACACAGTAAAGAGCTGCTCCATAACCAGTTTATGTAGGTATTCTAGCAATTCAGGTAATTAATAATAGAAAAAAAGTTTACATAACTACTACATTATTAATTCAGTAGGAGGAGTCAACTGTTTCTGTCTAAAATTATACCTGTCATAGCTACAAAAGCTTGAAACCCTAAGCCTCAGGATGGCTGCAGATTATAATGATGTTAAAGATCAAGGAAAAAGACTAATTGAGAGAAAAAAAAAAATCTCTGATACATCAGAACAGTATCCTTTTCAGTATGAAGCAATGGCCCATCATAGGACAAGGATGCAGAACAAAATGGACTGTGAGTCTGCTCGCTATATAATTATACACATGCAAAAAAATGCAACATAGACAATTACAAGAGATGTCCAGGACATGCTCAGCTATGTTAAAAATATATTGCTTATGTCTTTATGTCAATCTTGTTTTGTCAAATATAGTTCTTATTAAATCTTTGTCATTTTTAAATTTACATTAGCTTTAATAAAGCAGTGAGCTAATGACCATGCTATTTGAACACTGCATTTTCCTTTCCAAAGGAAACAATTTATAAACCATGGTTTGGATCCTTAAGTGCTTGGAAGATTAATGAGAAAAAAGTAGTAAAGCAACTACTCCCCTATATATTATTTATAAATATGTTAAAATAATTGCCATATTGGAAGATCTGAATTAATCTGCAAGCTTATATAACAACACTGTTACATTAGGCTGTTAAAAGATACTTTTAAAGATGTTTTAGATCTAAAAATGCTACAATGATATTTAAAGATACTTTTATATCACTTAAAGGTAGAGACACAGTAAGTTTATCAATTATGACTCATTCAGTTAGCCCAAGAAGCTCAAGTGAAGGCTCAGATACACATAAAAGCATCTGGATCTGCGTATGGGAAGAACAGTTAGGTGAGTTTGTGAAATCTCAGTCCAATTCAAAGCCAGCTGAAGTCGATGGAAGTCTACAGATAACTTAATCCTAGCTCTGTATCAAAGACTAGAGCATCATATTCACAATGCCTGCATCAATACGTATCTTACAAAGTAGCTACTATACGTTGCTCTAGGTGTGCATGGCCAAAGTTTCATCTGCAGTCACAGAAAGCAGGTACAATAAATAATGGGAATGTTTGTCAGCTCTACTTTATTAGTATTTTTAAATTCTAGTCATTCTAGTCCAAAAGGGAGTTTTAAAAATATTTATTTATTTTTAATCTAGCTCAGCTCAGAGATTTTCCTATCACTAGATGAAATGACAGGATACTGAAATCCAGCAGAGAAGGGTAGCTGCCCAACCAAAGTTCATATCATCATGCCCCAATCACATTTTGAGCAATGTGTTTTTTCCCCACTGTGAGCTGAGCAAATCTCAACTCTAACATTTAAAGAACAGCAGCCATTCCTACAGACAGGTCAAAACACACCTCAGAAATCCTTCCCCCAAACCTGATTTGCTTCTCAGATTGTATAAGACTTTCTCTGCCAGAAGCCCAGGGGAGTTTGAACCATCCTTATGCAAATGGAAACAACCCTTCTCCTTCTTTACCTTGCCTGGGCATACCTACAACACTGTTTGAGGGGCAGGTCACCATTTGGGAAGGGAGATTAAAAAAAAAATTAAAAAAAAAATCACTCTTTCTGGCTCTGTTGCTAAATTCACAGAAAAGGAAGAGGGTGGAGGTTGTCAACCTTAATTAATACTTGTTTTAAAAGCATTTTGCATCCCTTGCCTGACATGTACTTCACAAAAGCCAAGAGCTGTTGTTGTTATTAACAACTCACAATATAAACACACTTGCCCTGATTTTCCTCTTGCTCACAACAGGCTTCATGCTTGTCTAAGTCTTGACTGGGATGGAATAAGCAGGCTATCCACAGTCAGTGCAAGGGGGAGCTCTGAGAAGTGGCATACAAGAACCTCCAGAAGAAAAGACAGCAGGAATTAAAAAAAATAAAAACAAAAATAAACAAACAAACAAATGAAAAAAAACCCCATAATAAAAAATAAAATCTTGGTTAGGTGCTCCATTCCTTGAAGGCTGAGCATGGAATCAAAACAACACTGTCTGGATAAGCCTTTGCCCCTTTGCCTCTGTTCGCTTCTTAGTTGCTTGAGTGAAAAAATTGTCTTGTTTATAAAATTACTTTTACCACAAATGCTTTTTTCCTTTTTACTGTGTCAAACTGCTTATCATACAGCTAGAGCCAGGGAGACATCAAAGAATTTCTGCTGAGATGCTTTGATCAAGGGAAAAAAAAAGAAAAAAAGCAAAAAAAAAAAAAACCAAAAGGGGAAACATGGCTGCTCAGCTTGGATTTTGAAACACTTTTCTGTAAGGCATTAAGATATTTGGAGAAGAAAAAAACCTCACCAAACCCTATCAAGTTCTCAAAACAGTCCCAGAGGTTATGAGCTTTAATGTTCTGTCAGTCACAGGAGGCCCTTTAGTTTGTCCTTGATCCTTTCAAGTAGCTGGAAATGAAAACATAGTACAGAAGCTGTGACTTCAATTAGACATAATATCGAAAAAAGGTTGATAGCTCTTCCTTGCTAATGAGAAAAAAAACCCAAGTGCTCTGGAAGAATGCCATCCCACCCTGCTAGCTGACGTCAATAGAGCAATCACACATATCTAAATGTTATAAAAGTCAGGGTAATTTGCAAACATATTTTGCACCTTTTTCTTCTATTGACTGAGTCCTTCAGAGATGAAGCAAAATCTTTATATTTTTCATATTTGATAAAGTTTTTGATGTTTTCCACTCATCTTTTTAGCACATCAGAAAAATCAGTTATGAAAGAAGGTGCAGGATTTCTTTTTTTTCTTTCCCCCCTTTTCCTCTAATATACAAGTTACATCAAGGAAACAAACCAGCTACTTCTGATGTTATCCTGACTGGTAACATTGCCCTAATATCAGAGAAGGGGTCTCTAAGCTTATACTGGACAGATAATATTAATAGGAGAGAAGACATGCAAGGGAGTTTAAATATTGGTTCCAGCTCTCATTCTGCTTAACATGACTTGTTGCATGTGCAGATATGTAGGACTACATAAAGCACCTGTGCCTTTATTTTCATGCTTTTCCATATAGAAGTCAATTTATTGTTTGCAAAGCAGTGAGAGATTTGGATTTTTTTTTCAAATTTTTTGTTTTACAAACTGAAACAGAAGAGTCATAATAGTGCAAAGACAAATTACAGTGTCCGTATTCAGTCAGATCAGATCCTGGTACTGATTCATTCATGCCAGCCTGCATGAATGCAATGAGGAACAGGCAGCTTTAACTCCTAAGTTAAGACAATGAATGACAATCATGCCAGCTTGGGTCTCGGGATGGTCAGGCTTCTAACAGCAAGGCTGATGCAATGACTGTGTACAGAGGCTCTATATGGAATATCTAAATGTTCTAGTCTACAGCAAATACCTTGCAAACATCCCTCCACTATACAGTGGGACTCTGAAAAGGACCAAGAATGTGAACATGCAGAATCATAGAATGGTTTGGGTTGGAAAGGACCTTTAAAGGTCATCTAGTTCCAAGCCTACTGCCATAGGCAGGGTCACCTCCCACTAAATCAGGCTGCTCAAAGCCCCATCCGACCTTTTTTTTTGTTAAAAATTATCATTACTGTAGCCCAAGGAATCAAATCTCTTTAAGAGATATTAGATTTCCTACATTCAACCAGAGAGTATTAGATTCAATTATACTTTCTTTCTACATAAGCAAAGAAGCATTTTCCTAGCAGCAAACATTAATAGCTGAGAAGAAATTGTGTATTTTCTTGGAAACTTTATTTAAATTACAACTTAAAGCAATGTCTCAGTTACTATGTTATACTCATTATTTTAAATATAATGTAAAATACAGAGGATAGAATTATTCTTTCCAACAGTAGTTCACAGCCAGTATTTCACACATCATTGTATGATGAAGTGCAATTTGATATGAGGTGGGAAACTGAGCTCTGTTCTGCAACACCTTACATGTTGCTCAATGATGAGATGTCTTGAACAAGTCAGTTGTATTACTTGGAAGGAAATGGCTCCAGTGCAGCCCAGAAGCAAGGCGTCCGTCCCACCAAGCACCAGCCACTGCTGCTGCCTTCTCTGGGGAGCAGAGAACTATGTGGAGGAGCATAAATTGATGACCTTGAAGTCAGCAAGTGACATCCTATTGACTTGCCACCTCCTGTACCTAGGCAGAGTGACCACAGTCCCCATTAATGTCACTCAACTTGGTTCTGTGCATTTTAAATTTTTTTGTCTTTTTTTTTTTTTTTAGCATTTTGTTGAATTGAAAACTGTGAGACATTCTTCATTCTGTGACAGTGTGTAGCAAAATGCTTGGGATCCTTCAGGGCTTGCTCTTTGAAAGGAGAATTTACCCGTGAGACAAAATATTAGCCATTTCCTCAAGGGAGGCTTAACTAAAATAAATAAGTAAATGAAACATATACCCTCTCAGAGCATTACATTTTTCTTCAAACAATTTGTTTTCAGAGTCTTTGGCACCACACACAATTTTAAAAAGACTCTAGCCCAGGTTATTCATGGAATTGCATAGCACTAGCTGGTTTAATGGAAGATGTCACAAACTTTCCCAAGATCCTACTTTTGGTTAATTGTGACTTTGCAAAACCTTAATCACTCGATGGATTTTTATGCCAAGTATACAGGCTCCATAGATCCCATTAAAGGTACCTCTGAGAATCATTTGTTTGCAGGTAATTAGTAGAGACCTGATGAACCTTGACAGCTAAGCTGTCTAAAATTCTGAGTGTTTGGAGGCTGTGCATAGTTTTTCCTTTTGAATAGCTTGTACATGTGTTAGACTAAAACTTAAACTGAGCATGTTCTAGCCTTTTACAACATTGTAATGCAATTCCCAGACTAGTGAAATTTCTGTGCAATTTGCAGAGGTCTCTTTTTTTTTTTTTTCTCCATATGCAATGAAAAAGAAAGATAGGAAATCTGGTTTTGTGGTAAGGTCTACCTAGTTCATAGTTTTCCAAGCACATTTCTTTTTCTTCAAACCCTCCCCTGCTCTACCCCATAAGGTAGTGTAAGCATAGCTCAGGCTCAGAAACCTCACATTTTATAGCTAGAATAGATGAAAACTCAGCATTTTCAGATGCTGAGACTTTGAAGAAGAGGTCTTTTGCCTACAAAACTCAGGCTCTTATTTTATACCAGTTCAGCCAATTTAAAAGTTATTAGCATTTTTACTATCAAAGACATAGCTTACAGGTAACAACCATAGACTTGTAGTGTTAAATGTGTGCATATCATCTGAGCATTGATACAATGAAGCTGCACAGAGAAATACAGGGATACCTACAATTTACAGTTCTCACAGACATTTATTTCAGAATTATCACTTCAGAACTCTTGCTAATTTTAATTAACTTTTTAAAAATATTACTCCCCCAAATACATATCCCTTTTTTCTTGTTCTTATGCATTAAACCATTGTTTCCAATCAACTATATCAAAGTACACAGCCACCTCTGCTCTGATTTTGCATTTTAGGAGGGACAATTGCTATACAGGTACAGTGCATAGAATAATTGACTGTTTCTGCTGTGGGGGACCTTCCTTTTCACTACCACTTGTGGCAGAAAAGAAATTAAAAAAAACCAAAAACAATTAGGGATTCTATTCTAGGAAAAATGTTTAAGAAGGTCTCTTGAAATTACACCTTAACTTCTTATCCCTAAGGATAATACAACTACCATCTGTAAAATCTCTTCAGATGTGTAGGTGGTAAATTCCGTAAATAAGTTTCACAAATAAATTATCTTTCAGAAATAATTAACCCTCCTCCATCATTCTTTCTTTTTAGAGTTAGAAAAGTAATAAAAATGTTTTAGTTGGCCTCAAGTAAAGATGTGAAGTTATGCTAGTGATATTCTCATGTTTTGATCTTGACTGCATCTCATCAAAGCTCCAAACATTTTTTTAAAAGGACTGAAAAATTTTGAAGACAGCAGTCCCATGAAACCCTGAAGAGCTGCAAATTCACAGCCTATATGATATAAAAGGCAAGTTGAGAGTGCCTTTGATTAAATCTGTCCTTAATTTCTGAAGAACAAGGGAGTATAAATAAAGGAGAAGGATGATGTGCTCAGATCTACAGCATTATTTATACCTTGTGTATCTAAACAGGTCATGGTATGTTTAGCTTCTCATAACACATTAATTAGCAGAAGCGATGGTTGACTCTGCAAAAAGCTTACTAGCTGGGTATACTAATTTGCAAATGAGTTGTCAGCAAGTAAGCTGTCAAATTGTTTAGGTTTGGGGTTTTTTGGCAATTCCACAGGGGAAATAATTAACTTGATTAAATGGCCTTCACTGAAGTATCTTAATAAATACTACTTCAGCAAGAAAATATACACAACAATCCAGGCAGCAGCACCAAAAATGTTTTAATTAGAAACAGTCATGTAGTCTTTGAAAATTGTTCTGGATTTCAAAGAAAGCTCTAGAGCTAGGTCTGAAACAAAATTTTAGAGTTGGGGGAATTCAAATTTGAAGACAGACACAGTCAGATAGGTTAACTATTTAAATATAATGTGACCTTTTTTCTTCTTGCTGTAAAACAGTGGAGTTTTAATTGAATGATGGGGAAACAATTTTTTAGAAAAACCAAACTGTATTGTGTTTTATCTCTACGTGCATTACATTAGCACTTTATTCAACATTGTAATTATATAATGCATTGTGTATATATTGCACTGCAAAAAAAAAAAAAATTGTTACAAAATAGGCTTAGCTAAATTTTGCACCCAAGTCAATTGGATGAGTAGTTCAAAATAAGCCTCTCCTCTCCAGCAGATAAAAAACCATAAACAACTAACTTTTAGATGAGTGCAGCTAAGAGAGATTAACCCTGCCTGATATGATACATACAGGACCAACAACCAGCAGTCTTTCTGAGAACGTTTCTCCCCTGCTTTCCTGCAGGCTCTTCTCCATGAAGAGGAGCATAAGTTTTATTTTTTATTATTATTATTATTCCTTACTCAAAAAGAGCAAAGCTTGAAAAATTTCACTTTTTAGTAGGACTTAAGATTATTATTGTAGCCTCATTTGCTGTTAGAGAGATCATGATCTAATTTTAGTAAGTTGCTGCAAAACTGCTATCTCCAGACACATCCCCGGAAAGAAAGCCCCATGTTATGTCACAGATGCTTCAATGAGGTCCACAGCACACAAATGGCCTTATCCATGTTAACATACACTTTTGCTACCAGAAACTTGCTCTTCATTTATAGTGCAACTTGCAGAGGTACTTTAGGAAATCCATGAAACAGCAGTTGATTTATGTGACTTCACCCACATCATTACAGCTTGCAACTGTCGAGAACATCTGCAGAAACAAATCATGCCTTATGTTTTTATAATGCACACTGACTTTTAGGGCAGAATAAGTGAAATACTGCAAGTGTGACAAAGATTTTTAAAGTTTAATTGTTACTCAGATGTCAAAAGAACTCTGATTTCTAACACAGTGAGACACTTGCATATTAGGCAATTCATCTTCTGAAATCTCACATGGGCAGATTGTTTGACTTCATGTATCTGTTTTCTAATTTTGTATCACAGTGATCCAGCATACAGTTACCAAGACATGCAGCTTTCACTAAGTAAACTTAAATTTTCAGAAATAAGTAGCTAAAAGTATACTCCCTTAAAATGATTTCTTGCAAGAACTAAATCCTGTATCTAGGCTCCATAGCATTGATTTAGATTTTGATCATCTACCACTCCAAAAATGACTGCAACAATTTGAATCTTAGAATACCAGGTTGGAAGGGATCTCAAGGATCATCTAGCCCAACCTTTTAAGGTAAAATATATACATATATAGCTTAAATGAGATTACTTGGCACCCTGTCAAGCTGAGTCTTAAAACTGACCAATGTAGGAGAATCCACCACTTCTATTCCTTCTATTCTCAAGGCTGAACAAACCCAGTTTTCTCAGCTTTTATTCATATGACAGGCCTTCCAGTCCTCAGATCATCCTTGTGACCCTTCTCTGGACCCTTTCCAGGCTGTCTGCACCTAATTTGTATAGTGGGGACCAAAACTGAAGCAGTGCTGAGTAGAGTGGGATAATAACTCCTTTATCTCCTTTATCTCCCCTGGTGATGCCCTCATTAACGCAACCCAGCATACTATTGGCTTTCTCTGTTGCTGCAGCACACTACTCATTCCTGCTAAGCTGATTGTCCACCAAGACCCCCAGGTCCCTTTCCACAGGGCTGCTCTCCAGCCAGATGGATCCCAGTCTGAGCTGCATTCCTGGGTTATGTATTCCCAGGTGCAAGACCCTACACTTGTCTCTGATGAACTTCATAAGTTTCCTGCTAGCCCACTCCTCCATCCTGTCCAAATCTTCCTGAAGGCTGGCTCTCCCTTTCAGAGTGTCAACTTCCCCACTCATTTTGGTGTCATCTGCAAACTTCAGTGTGCTCTTGATCCCAAGATCCAAATCACTTATGAAGATGTTAAACAGCAGTGGGCCCAATATTGATCCCTGGGGGACCCCATTTGTGACTGGTTGACAATCTGAGAAAGCACTATTGACTACCACCCTCTGGGTATGGCCTGTCAACCAGTTCCCCACCTACCACTTGTCTAAGTCATAATGTGTCAGTTTCTCTAGGAGGGGGCTGTGGGGGACTGTGTCAGAAACCTTGGAGAAGTACAGGTAGACAATGTCCACTGCTTGCTTGGCATCAACCAAGCAGGTTACTTTGTCATAGAAGGTGATTTGCCCCTCGTGAATCCATGCTGGCTTTTCCCAATTGCATGCTTCAGTTTACGTGTGGTAGTCCCCAAGAGGATTTGCTCCATATCATTCCCAGGGATTGAAGTGAGGCTAATGGGTCTATAATTACCTGGGTTCTCCTTGGAACCCTTCCTGTACATGGGGGTAACATTAGACTTCTTCCAGTCTTAAGACATCTCCCGATCACCACAACTTCTCAAAGATTATGCCTCTCAATGTCAGTGTCCAGCTCTCTTAACACCCTCGGGTAGATGGCATCCAGGCCCATTGATTTGTATGGGTCAAGCTCCTGTCATAGTTGACACATCAACTATTCCTCCACTGAAGGAGGGTCTGTGTCTGCATTCATCTGGACTTTTGTTCCCATGGCCCAGCATCCAACAGCACTGGTAAAGACAGAGGTGAAGAAGGTGTTGAGGACCTCTGCCTTTTCAGCACCGGTGATTAGATCGCTTCTGCTGTTCAACAGTGGGCCAGTATTCTCCTGTTTCTGCTTGTTGTTAATGTATCTGAAGAACCCCTTCTTGAAGTTTCTAACATCTCTGTCCAATTTCAGTTCAAGCTGAGCTTTTGCTTTCCTAACAACATCTCTGCATACCCTGGCAATGCCCTTGTAATTTTCAACAGGTAATGTTCCACTTTTCCATCTCTGGTACATTTCCCTTTTGGTTCTGAGCAGACCCAGAAGCTTGCAGTTAAGCCAAGGGTGTCTCTTGCTCTGCCTACATCCCTTGCCTTTAGAGAGGATGAACTGGTTTTGTGTATGCAGGCGAGTATTCTTGAAAAACTCCCAGTACGCACTAGCTCCTTTATCCTTCATGGAGGCTGCTCACGGGATTCCTTCAAGCTGAGCCCTGAGCAAGCTGAAGTTTGCTCTTCTAAAGTCTAAAACCTTTGCCTTGGAACTAACCTTCAGTGTGCTCAGCAGTATCCCAAACTCCACAATATTGTGATCACTACAGCCAAGGCTGTCACTAACCAAGATATTACAGAGCATGTTTGTTGGGTAGTGAGCAGCAAGTCTAGCAGCACCCCATTCCTGATTGGCACATCTGACATTTGTAGAAGGAAGGAGTCCTCTAAGTGTTCCAGGAACTTGGTGGATGACAGGTGAACTGCTGTGTTGTTCTTCCAGCATATGTCTAGATAGTTAAAGTCTCCCACAAGAGCCAGGTTTTGTTACTCCTAAGCTTGCTTAATTGACCCAGGTATCAGTTCATGGGTATCGATTTGGTCTGGGGGTCAATAACAGGTGCTTCCTGTCAGGTCTTCCTTGGAGATGACCCCTCTGATTTTGACCCAGAGGCATCCAATACAGGTTCCACAATTATCATAATTGACTTGTATACATTCAAGCTTCTCCTTAATATTGAGTGTGACTCCTCCTCTTATACCCTGCCTGTCTTTACGAAATAGCCTATAGCCACCTATCACAATCCCCCAGTCATGTGAATTCACCCACCATGTTTCTGTTATTCCTATATCATAAATTTCTGAGTGGGCACAGAGCTCCAGTTCCTCCTGTTTGGTTCCCAGACTGTGAGAGTTAGTGTACACACACTTTGATTTCTTTGCAAGGTGAACAGAATGTTTCCTTACACGAGAAGAAAAAAAAAAAAAAAAAAAAAAAGAAAAAAAAGAGGATACTTATTTTGGTTTAAATATACCCCCTGGGCACACTGCTAGAGCTCAAAATAATTCTTTCACAAACATATACAAATTAGTCTGACTACTTATGAAAGCCAACAGGAAAAAAAAAACCCAAGACATTCTTATCAAATTGTTGATTCCCACTCAAGAGTTATATGCACAGTAATTAAATTTAATCTCAAAGCTTGAGGAAAAGTCTTACATGTTCTTGGAGAGTACAGCTCTAGAGCTTACCAACTATATGGATATAAAAATAAAAACCAGAACTTAAATTGTACTGATTGCCCCTGCAGCTAATTTTAAAGCAGAATCAGACACTGACTCAGTAAAGCCAACAACATCAACATAAAGGTCCCGAGTTTAGTCAGAGATAATCATTAAGAGACAGTAAATTATATCTTAATATAAAAAGAAAGGTTTTGGGGTTTTTTATTTTTAATGGGTAGGGAAAATACTCTAAATCAATAAAAAGAAAAGAATAATACCAGATAGGAAAATTCTCTTTAAAGAGCCGTGTATGTTCTGGGCTTTATCCTTGATTAAAACAGACATGCCATACCAAACTACAGAAAGACATTTCTTACTACAGCACAAAAGTGTTAGTGACCTGTGAGATTCTTTGCTACTACAACAGTAAATTAAATCCTTCTATGAATGACCGAGATACTGTTAGATTGCAGGACTTTGAAAGCATCCTAAGGACTAGTGATAATTAAAGCAGAAACAAAACTATTTCTAATTTTGTGTTGTTTGAAAACAGAATTTATTTTCTGTTGCAAGATCTTTTGTTTCATACAAACTCAGGTTTTGCAGAGAAGGGATTTAAGCATGCTCTTACCCTGGCTACATCCATAAGTGCTGGAAACATGATTCCACTACTACCAGATATCCAGACTACCTTCCAGATAAAACAGGTAGTTACATATTTACTTTATCATCCCCTGGCACAGCAAGTTGAAATTCAAAAAAAAAAGAAAAAAAAGCAACTTTGAACATCATCTGTAGTTTTGGAACCCTGACAGAACATGGGAAGTCAGAAAGATGAAAAAAAAAAACCTCATTTTATCCAGAGGGCAAGAACAGCACAGAGAGCAGTGCTGGAAGCTTTCTGTGTTGTCCTACCCCTCAGAAAATACAAAACCAGTTTTGAATAAATCCACATTGCTTATTAATTCCAATGGATTCTATCTCCATCTTCTCCCCTCACCAACAGATCTTGAGCATCCAAGATAACATCTCAATAATAAAGTATCTTTCATTTCCAAAGCACCATAGTTGTCAATCATGAAAGAGTACTCTTTCTGAGCACCAATGCCTTTGTCTTTTCTGTCTTGAGGATCTCCTCTTAGTTAAAAGTAAGTGCCTGAGCAAAATAGACACAGGATTTACTGTCAATCATATCACTGAAAGAAATTTTGATGACGGTTTCAGAGATATAAAATACTTGCTTGAAACATCTTGCATCTTCAAAATTGCTGTACTGTAATAATTCCCTTTTCCTGCACTACCCTTCATTTTTTAAAATGGTCAAGCAAGGCTTTGAGAAAAATAGCACAATAGTTAAATTTCTGTAATCAGTGTGCTGTATTTTTCTATTCAGAAGCATTACCTTATTTCCACCAAATGGTGGCAAATAAACCTAAGGATGACAGTAAGGTTTAACTGGTTCTTGATTCAGCTGTAGATACCATGTGAACAGAGCTGTTCTCTTTTCTAGCTCCAAATCTTTCCGTCTCTGACTAGGTAAAGCAGCTATTCATGAGATCTGGAGGCCAACCAAATTTAGCAAAACCCAGATTATATCCCATAGAAAATAAAAATTACCAAGATACCTATCTATTTTCACTTCATTCAGGGACAATAAGATCAAGATTAGGTGAAGAAAGCAGTGACCACTTTTAACCTTAGTTTAAGTTTCATTTTACCTCACCTATAGGGGTAGGATGAAGCGATCGGATACGTCTCCAGTTAGCATGACATTCATGCTGTTTCATTTTGAGGGAAGTGGGTGAATAAAGGTATAGGTTTCTCAAAGACATTGCCAAAAGCCCGACATAAAGCTCACAGACATGAAAGATGTCTGGCACCTAGTGACAACTGAACCACAAAATCTTTAATGGATTTTATCAGCACTTTCAAATGCACAGAAATGCACTGTGTAACTGAACTGACAAGTAATTCCTACCCACCTGTCTGCCTAAACTAATAAAAACAAAACTTGGGAACCACATACAGCATGCAAGGGCAGCAGCAAGCTGAATAGGTTTACAGTTTTAATTTTTACTTGTAGCAAGTTTAACAGGAAAATTATTCCAGAGTTTGAGAGTCACTGAGGTTTGTATGAAATTTTAACAAGCTTTGGTTTATACAAATAAAGAATAACTTTGTTATAATTTAGAACGTGAACAGACCAAAGAGGACATAGTTTATTGGAAGCTTCAATAATTTCATTCTTTAATAGCCTCTTCTCTATGGGTAGAAACAGGACTACATAAAGTTACATTTATGGAGACTGCTGAAAATCTAATGGTTCCTTCAAATTCTGGCCTGTTATCATATTGTTGCATTTTTCATATTAAACTACAATTACCTTCTTTCTGTGGTTCAGTTACATTAATTTCTAGTTAACATTAATGTTTGTCTACAGCAGATACACTTAAAACAGCTGTAGTTCCTTTTGGAGCTGTACTTTTATTGAGACCATATGGCCATTATGCTGGTGTCGTTTCCTCTTTTGTCCTCTCCTCTTGACAAAATAATTTATCTCTAATGTGCTAACACTCTTCAGAGCTGGCCTGAACACCAATTTATTTTTATCCCTCAAGATGCTAACAACCTCACAAATAACCAAAAGTCAAGCGGGGAAAAAAAAAAACCAACATGGGTTTTACAAAGATAAAAATTTTAACAAAGTTCTGCACTCACCCCTCTTTTTTCTTCATTAATATCAAGATGACAGCAACCTGATTCTGACCCAGAGTTTGAAAATAAATGAATAAACAATACAAATGTGTTATATATTACGCACGTTTTCCTGCTGTTTCATTTCCACTTCCTAGTGCTATAGCATTGCCTGTGGCTTGGAATCCCTAAGAAAGTCAGTATCTGTAAGTCACCAATTCCCAAAATTCAGTTTCTGCTGTTTAACCAAACTGTTGAAGGATATGCCAATATAGATACGCAAGTAATACACAGGAATTAAATTCAACTGAACTCCACAACTGAGCTCTATATGAACACATAGTCTAAAACCAAAATAACTATCTGATATGGGGTGGGGAAAAAGCAGCCTTGTGGATAACAGAGAGCTGAAGGTGGGGATTTCCTCGGGTCTTTGCTACAGAAGGACTGAATTAACATACAGTTTAAGTGCCACTCTGCATCTCCTTTTCTAAACAATCTTAATTTCATTGTAAAGTCCTGTTTGCAAGTAGCTTGGCTATCTGTTAAGGCTAATATGAAAAGAATATAATATAAAAGAATAAGAAATTTGCATGAAGGATTGTGGAACAAGACCAGCCATCCAAACTCTACAATAGGAAATAACCCTCAGAAACATATACATAACTGTTAAATTTATAAATATTTTTTAAAGAGTTGTACATTGTTGATAAAAAGTCTAGTTCAAGAAGCTTTTGATGACATCCAGAAGAGATTTGGCATATGCCAGTGGCTCAGTGGTGCAATGAAGCATCTTCCTTCTGTCCAAATGGATCTCTCTGGACAGAGAATGCAGCACCATGCCACAGAAAAGAGAAGAAAACAAAGAAAAAAACAAACACGCAAACCAAACCCCATACACCCAAAATTTTCTATTCCTTGGTTTTCCTGGTAAGAAAGAAGGCGGGGGGGGGGGGGGGAAGTCTTGCTTTGCTGTTAAGCTACCATGAAAAAGAACACCATATGCCTCCTGTTGTTACGATGCAGAGTCTTCCACCAAGGATTCATGTGTGCTGTGGTCTTGCCAGCATGGTTTTGTCATTAAAAGACACATTTCTCCATTTTACTTCTGGGAAGAATGACCTGGATGCAGCATCTTTAATTTTGAGCACAGGCTATTCTTTTAACCCTTGGTCTGAAGCTTCTTCCAGAGGTTTCATAGATACATTTCAGTTCATATTTCATTTATGCCAAATTTAATATTGCTTACAATTCTTCGCAGCTAAAGATAAGAACACAGTCAGACAATCAGCAAAAAGTGACCCCAGGAATATTTTGCACATTGACCTCAATTTGAATTCAATCTGCTGATAACACACATGAGCAATTCAGTCTCTACAAGCCCAGTCCCAGAACTCACAGCTACCTTGGTGCCAGGAATGAAGGTGGATAAACTTAGTAACCCATATGCCCAAGCAGACTGCTTTTTAGAGTAAGACTCTTATGGAGGGATCCAGTTTGGGCTAAAGTGGGGTGTTTGCAGCTCCTCAACTTACTACAGCATAGTCAGTACAAGGAGAGCACTGGAGTAGAAGCAGGCTAAAATAAAGGGATGAAGGAGTGTCTATTCCTTTTGAATGGAAACAGGAAGATGAGCACACAAGGATCTGGAAGATACAAACCAGAACCTAGCAATGCTTGCTTTTTAATCCATTTCTTTGTAGGAAAAGTGAAACTTTTCTATTTTCCCACCTCAGCTGACATCTCTGAGAGACTATCCAAAAGCCCTCCATTCCACACACCATGGTCTCCTGCACATGGCTTTCTGTGGCCTATTACCATAGCTTGGTGACATCATCATTAGAAAGTTGGTTCAAAACCAGTACAAGAGCCTTCACGCAAACAGGGATGGTAAGAACCAGAATGGTCAGGGTGAGGAGAGTGGAGAACCACCACTCCCAGAAGGACTGAAGACCGAACTAAGCTTGTTTGTTGACTAAGTCAACACAGAAGAACAAAGCGATAAACAACAGTTATTTGAGGAAAAGTTTAACTACTAAACATTTGTTAATTAGGACCAAAAAGGCAGGCTTGAAGGGTATTTTCAAGAGCCAGAGTCACAAAGTGACTTTATTTTTTGGTTGGTTGTTTTGGTGATCTTCCCTGGATTGTTTGAGTATTGTTTCTATATACCCAAATCCAGTGCCACTTTTTCAAAATCATATTTAGCAAATCCTAATTAGATAAATTCACCTGACAGCCCTAAACTTTTTTTTTATTTAAAAAACAAACAATCAAACATACCAAAAAACCCCAATACCAAATAATTACATTAAAAAAAATAATTTAAAAAAACCAAAACAAAACACAGAAATAAAAATGCACAAATAAGACTGGGAACATCTTCATGCTACATCAATCAGTACAGGTGAAATTGGATCAGAGACAAAAGAGAATAGAAAACCAAAGTCCAAAAAGGGAACTTAAAGAAAAGCTAATTCATATGCAGGTTTTCTTCTTTCTGAACTAAAATGCAGACTTACTTGACTCCTCTTCTGAAAGCCAGCTGCACACACTGGTAATTGCTGTGTTTTTTTCAGTTATATCTGGCAAACCCCCACATTCATTAAGTAACGTTCAGCAATAAACTTGACAAAGCATTTTTCCACTAACCTATCAACATAAAAAACATGAAGCAGTGTAACAGGCAACTCATCTGATTTTGCACAGCACATTTTATTTCCTCCTATGCATTTGATTAATAAGCATCTCCTACTTGATTTCTTTCTCTGCAGCATGATTACTGCTGGATTCCTTATCATCCTGCTTACTTAATGACATTGGGACATTTCCTACAGCTCTCCAGGACTACCACAACTGTAGGATGAATATTAACTTGCCATCACCAGTCATAATATTTTCTACAGCAGGCATTACTATCTTGGGTCTAATACAAGACAACCTCAGAACTAACAAAACCCTTACTTCTAGGTTGAGAGAAAAGTAGCAGAATGGTGTATTAGAAAATACTAATTTTTTTTAACTGTGGAACAGTATAATCCCCTCATTGATTCCCCATCTGGATTGAGTCCACCTCTGGACAAGTGCTCTCCTACTAGGCAGCCACATGTACAGACCTACAATTCCTGCAGTCTTAGCCAGTCTCAGTGGGAAGCAGAACAGCAGCAAAACCTTTATCCATCATTTTCAAAGGGAAAAAAAAAAAAAAGAAGTGTGTGTGCAGCAGGGAATCAAAGAAAAGCATCAGTAGTCAAGACAGCCATCCAGTCCTCTTTTCAAAGACAGCCTGAACTCAATACCCCTCTTCAAAGTGGCAGCAAGTGACCACATTACCCTCCCCCCCCTTGTTTTTAACCCACTCACCAGGCTTTGTCTGGATGAAACACCCTCTCCATGGGAGTCACAAATTCTCAGCTCACCACTACAACTCTGCCCTACATAGACCCTTCATGCAGTCCATTGACCCAGAAAGCCCTACTACCACAATCACCCCCACCACCTGACATCATCTTCACAACCACACCTGCCAGGGACAGAGGCTGATAACACCCCACCCACACCCTGCTGTAGGTCACAAAACTACCATGTTTTACCAGAAGACTTGGATCAGTCCTTTCACTCACAGAGCAGTGGGTTTCAGGAATTATGTTATTCTTTCAGAAGCAGCCTTATTCCTTAGGCTAGTACCCAGCAACACCTCTCAGACTGAAGACTCTGGCTGCCAATCTTCACCCCTAGAGTGGGTTACCTCTCCGTCACTTTATGTGTGCAGTGGGTCAGCAACAGAGCTCAGCTGTGTAGGACTAAAGAGCTTGCACCTGCATGGCTTTTTGTCTCCTGAGCTCCATGATGTGTTACACACCACCTCCATTTCAAGCAGAAGTTGAAGTCTTACCTTGGTAGCCTGACCTGTTGCCTCATGGTTCAGCTGCTCTTCAGGGATGCATGAACCTACCCTCTCCAGCTAAAGAAATTCAATCACCCAGATTGCTGCTGCGTAAGAGCTGTTGTGTAAAAAGGGTTAGTTGCAAAACTCACTTCAACCTTCTCTGACTGCACATTAAAAGGTCCTTTCAGAGGAAAAAACCCTCAGTAACACATTATATCAAGACCTGTGAAGAAGCATGTCTCAGCATCCTCAGATAAATCTTAAGTATAGCTCTTGCCTCTATTTTCAGCATTTCCAGTTTTTTAAAATGGATCTAGACATAAGGATTCAATGGGCTCCTGAAGGAAGCTGCAACTTCTGTGGTAGCAAACCCTGGTGCTTTCTATTAGAAGCTCAGTGGCTCTTCAGCTCCCCTGCATCATTAGCAGTCACATCCATCCCAGCTAAGTTTGGGCAGGCTGAGATCACTAACCTTGGTCCCTCTTGTATCCATGAGAAATTTCCATGGCTGCTTTGTTGCTTTAGGGTTCTGAGTCCCTATCTGGGCACCAAATGGTGCAAAAATAGGTTCTGTATTGACTATTTTTAGGAACATAAATTCTTTATTGGACATAAATCTCAAAGCTATGATGAATGAAGGCATCAATTATTAAGTAGCACCTCAGTAATTAGTCTTTCATGTTAGCTGAAAAGCTTAGCATTCCCTCATTTGATCAAAAGTTCCAGTCTCCTTCTCATTTTCTGTCATTTCAGATATTTTTATGTCAAGCCTGATCTTTTAAACTTTAGGGATTATAAATTAGAAGGAAAATATTCTGTAATATAATAAAACTGAGGGCTAGAAGTTATTCTAATGCATGTTAATTAACTCTATTTTATTCTAAAAAAAAAAAAAAAAACACCCTCACCTAAAACCCAGCAGTTAATAGGCATTTTTACACAAAGTAAGAATTCAGCTGCATGGAGGTCACTCAAAAATGGATCAATCTTACCACAATATTCTGGCCTTATCTCTTGTGCTTATGTCATGTCCATGTGATTTGCAAAGCAAAAATTTACACATATTATGCCCTTTTCTTTATGGCTCTTAGATGCATAAAGATTGCCTTAGAAAGTGTTCTTTCAGGTTTGGGGGGGTTTTTTTGGTTTGTTGT
The DNA here is from genome assembly GCA_025345505.1 of Todiramphus chloris collaris. Classification (NCBI taxonomy): domain Eukaryota; kingdom Metazoa; phylum Chordata; class Aves; order Coraciiformes; family Alcedinidae; genus Todiramphus; species Todiramphus chloris. The sequence goes on along the minus strand of JANVCC010000020.1, from coordinate 31,426,003 downwards.
TGTTGTTGTTGTTGTTTTTCTTTTCTTCCTTTTAGATAAACACTACCATGAACTTTATTTTCCTCTAGTGGCTTGAAGGCTGTGACAAGATCTTCAGACAACCTGAGTAGTGGCATTGCAGAAAGAGGAAGATGAAGCTGAGTTCTTCCTCTTCATCCACTTACCTTTCCTAGATAGATTAAAAAAGCAACAACAAAACCCAAAATCCAGTTGTAGCCTCATCTGTCAGCCTATCTGTCCTACGTATGGCATAAACCAAGAGTGACAGAGACGGGACAAGCACTCCCTTGGGTGGAAAAAGCATCTTTGGAAGGTTTGGCTGCTCTGCGGAATAGGGAACATCAAAAGGACCATTTTGTAGCTTTTCCCTCACCTCCATGTAGCTCAGCACACACACCAGCACTGGTTCAGAACGCAAAATTGCTGAGCAGCAAGTTGCTGAACACCAACAAAATCTCCACAAAAACTTGGGTGACTTGAAGTGCCACAGTAATGTGACTATTCTGCTTCCAGCTTGAGCCTGTTTTTGTCACTCTGATACATAGGATGCATCTTTGTAGTGAAGGGCCAACAGGTCTGAAGGGAACACAAGTTGCACAGCTTAGGACGGCTGTAAGCAGCTCTAGTTCAGAGCACCTCTTCACCCTAGGATGAGCTGCAAGATGCTGCCAGAAGCTTTTTCCCCTTCTGCCACTCAGCTATGCTGACAGTGAGCTGAGGTGGCTGCAGACCCCAACAGACCTGAAAGTGACATCATTTCATAGCTTCAAGTGCTAAGATGAATGCACATCCAGGCATATTAGCAACATCGTTACAGTTAATTGCACTTGTATCAAGCTCTCACTCGCTGCATAAACTGTGCTTTTGCAAATACCAAGACTTCTGGTTGATGTAAAGCAAACCCTTTCCCACAATGTCCTTGCTCTCCCACATTTTTCTAAAGACAATGTTACTTGTGAGTTATTGGAGCAGGAAAAAAAATGTAATATTTATACATGAGGTTCATCTCCACAAGCAAATGAGAAAAAAAAAGCAAGAAAAGACTTTGTTGTTGTCCCTATTCAGATACTAGACAAAAGCATAACCTCAAGAACAGGGTCCAAAAAAATGGTTAGAAAGGCACTCTAACAACACACTTCATCCGAACTTTAGAACACTAGAGAAGGACATTGAAAGTATCTCCATAAACACCATATTCCTATTTTCTAGCCCAAACCTTCAGTCCTTCAGGTAGAAGCTACCCTCTTTTATTGTATGCTAGCAGGAGACCAGGGAACAGACTGTCAGAGAGATACAGAGAAAAGACTATAGCCTGATATTCTGGCCAGATGGAAGGACATCCCTTTAATAGCTTTCTCATAGGAAGCAAACTTATTTATATTGCCTTTAGCAACAGTTTGACATAAACAAGACTCTGCCTCCTGGGCTTTTGCATCTCGGTAGCAATACTCAAATCAAAGCTTTCCTGTTATATTTTCTCTTGTACACATTTCATTTCATGTACTTGCCACTGGACTTAAGATTTTTCATGAGCAGCACCTCTGAAGCACTCCAGCAAACTGGCTACCTCATTTATCAAAGCACCTTCATGTCTAGTGTTTTACTGTCATTTGGCAGCATAGCTGTTAGTGAATTAATAATTGCTGCCATCTTCCATGAAAAGGAATATGAAGGTAACCATTGTTCAAGCTTAAAGTGTAGGTCGTAAGTCTATTCCCCTTCATACTCTTTCCAAGAGTTTGTACTCTAAGATTTGCCTATTGTTTGGAAAAACTGGGACATTTAATGAGTGCTGCTTTACAGCCTAACACTATGGAGTATCTGTGAGCCAGCAGTTCTCTTCTAGGGAGAAGGCCAGACCCCAAATGCTGGCTTTGATTTTACATACCTGCCATTATAGTGATTTGACAGATGTTTAGAGTGCTCTCAAATAAACATGACAAAACTGACACACTACCTGTGATTCCCATACTTTTCACTACAGTGATCTTACATAACCAGAAATCATTCCCAGTAAAATGCATTGCTTAAGAATTAAAGTATCATCCTAATTCCACAAACTCATAGCAATTTTTTAACATCCTAATTCAAGAACACTTCTTCTGTGCACATTTTTTCCTATCTTCAGAATAACCCTGCACTTCACTACATATACCAGGTGACAAATAAAATGTTGGTGGCCAAGATAACAAGGGATTACAAGAAGTTCCTGTTAGTCTACATGACCAGGGTATTCAAGATGACTCATTTTCCTTGCCACAAGAAAGAAAGTTGGCATTTTTTTATCCAACCTGGTGAAAAGATGCAACTGTTTGATCACATAGTGAAACTGCATTACTATAATATCATGAATAGAAAACTTGTCTTGCACTCTCTGCCGTGGGCGCAGTGAACGAAAGAGATGATCTTTGTCTCCAAAGGTTACAATCCCAGGACAAGAGAAAGTACAAGGATAAAGACAGACATGGAGTATTTCAGCAAAACAGAAACAAGATGAGTGACCACAACAGAATTACTCTAAGCATGACAGTAGTCAAACAGTAGTCCATCTTTTTATCACAGTAAAATATAATTTCTTAGAGTAATTGAAGAAAAGGAGATAAAATACTTGTAGACAGCTTCTCTCAAGCATGAAGGGAAGCATGTGCTGGCAATAACCTGCAGTAGTAAAAAGAAAACAAAATGCAGTTCCAGAATGTTATGGTGTTCAGTGTTCAAAATATTTTTTTTTCTTTTTACAAAAACATCTTAATGCAATGGATTAAAGAGGTTCTTGTTGCTGCTCTCTGAATCAGCCACAAACTGGAATTGAGTACATAAACCCAACTCTCAAACTCCTTTCTAGCTGCTGTACAACACAACACAGGTAAAGTAATTTAAAACAAATAAATTAAAATCTGAGGAAAGAATGAATTCTGATGAACTGCTTTTGTTTCTAATTATTTTCAGGCTAATGATTTTTAGTCCTGTTTTTTTATCATCATCTGTAGCATGTCAGAAGAATAGAGAGACAGGTGTAATGGACCTGACTTCAGGGTGCCCTGATTTGTAATGCTCTGGACTTGCATTAACGATCACTTGCTTCAAATTTAGCTCAAGTGATCATCAACAGCTCCCGAGATAATTACTGTCCCAAGGATTGTCACTGCTTCTTTGAATTAATTTTTATTTTATTTCAGGGTAAGATTTAGTGGAGGTTCACAGGCAGTTTCAAACCCAAGCTAGAAATCTGTAATGCTGAGATAGCACTTCAGTTGTCGAATTACATCTCTTACACAGCTCCCAAACAGCACAGGAGAAGAAAAGAAAAAACAAAAAACAACCAAAAAACCCACTTGAGAACTTGATGTAATTATCACAGCTGCCTCCAAATCCTTTCAGGTCAGTATCTCTGTCTTTCTGTTCTTCCAACTGGCTTCAAAGATCTTTTTGCTGCAAAATTACCAAACTGACAGGCAGACAAGATGGAAGAGATAGGAAAACAGCTTTATTTTGGTTGCACGCAATTTCAACAGCTGTCTTAGACACTGGAGGAAATGGCAACCCATGGAGGTCTGCACATGATCATGTTATCTTCATACACCATGTCATGCCACAATCTCCACAGAAACATGTTGTTTTCAAAATTTCTGGCATATTAATTAGGAAAACACTAATCAGATCCTTAGTCTGTCTTTATCATTTCTCACGTTTTTTCATAAAAAATACTTTCCACCTGCACTGGAGATTCACAGAATCATAGATTGCTTTATTAATTTCTGATAGGACCAGAAATGTGCAAACCAGAGGTGTACATATAACTTTGCTTCACTGAATTACATTTGTTATGCAAGGTGCCACTAAAAAAAACCCATTTAAATGTATAAAGTCATTTTACAGACAAAAGGGGGTGGGGGGGGAAGGAAAAAAAGATAGGGTGGGTGTCAGGAGAATGGGGCCAGTCTTTTCTCAGAAGTGCCCAGTGGCAGGACAGAAAGTAACATGCACAAAATTGAACACGGCAAGTTTCATCTAAACGTGAGAAGGAACTTCTTTACTTTGATGGTGACAGAGCACTGGAACAGGCTGCCCAGAGAGGTGGGATACTCTCCATCTCTGGAGACTTTCAAAACCCACCTAAACACAATTCTGTGTGACCTGCTCTATGCAAACCTGCTCTGGCAGGGGGATTGAACTACGTGATCTCCAGAGGTCCCTTCCAACCTCTACCATTCTGTGATATCCTGCTTATCTTTGTAGCTAGTTGTGCATGTCTACATTTTGTCTTTCTGTAGAGTAAATGGGTTATGATTTGTAATGAAATGGGTAACAGGTTTATGGTATGTTCTGTAGTTAAAGGCTCTATATATTCTCTGTTGTAATCCTTTGCTCTCAGAGAAGTAGGCTCTGAGGACAGTGAGTATGGAGCAACTTTATGGAGGTTAGCAAAGTTAAACTGATGTGCAAATGCATCCCTGCTGTATTGAAAATAGTTTCAGTTCTAAACCTGGTTTCCATGATCACCAACCAGCAGCAAGAATTTAGAGGAATTTTCTATTTACTAATTTTCAAATAAATGTTTTCATATATTTTTAGTTTACACAAGTAGAAACTACTTCTAGTGCTAAATTTGCTCATGAAAAGACAGGGCAAGCTCAAAAGCAGCATGCAGATGTAGTGATAAAACAAAATTGAAGCCTATGCTCTGATCTTGATCAAGCGAATAGGAATCCATTTTTCCAAAACCCTTTCTCTACATAAAACAGTACATTTTAGGGTTTCATATTGAAAAAATTAATTTCATCTAGTATTCAGATATGAAGTGCCTGTTTCCAAAGGTTGCTCTTATCCCACAAAGGCCAAACCCACCTCTCCTTACTCCACTAGTACAGTATGAAGAAGAGAAAGTTTATTCCCTTTCGAGCATCCCATCATTGTTAGTCAAACAGCACCCAGAAAGGTATAATACATTTATAGTTGGGGCACATTCAGAGCTTGCAAAATTGCAAAAGAACAAGAGTACACTGATACAATGCAGGCTACAGTCTAACTCTCACTCAGTCTCTAAGGACACTAAGAAATGAAAAGGTCTTTGTGCCTCTACCACCTCCACTTTATAAAGTGCACACAATAGTATATGACATGTTACTCCCACTTTCACTTTTCACAGTGGAGCCTTATTTTTTATGCTCCTTTTTGCTACAAACCACTAAGGTATTCTCTATTAAAAAAGCATTCAGACTTTGTGAATTTTCGTTCTGTAGTTCAAAAGGGCCTGCACTACAACTCTTGGGCTATTATTCTGTCCAAATATGCAATAGAGTGCCTTTAAATCTCTTAAATTCCCTCTTCTGCTACAGATCAAACAAAAGTGACGAATTATTCTAAATACTCTGTATATCACAGAGAAAGGTATGCTAAGTATGGCTATGCTACTTAAAACAGAACCTTTTTTTATCGCATTTACCACCACACCTAGCGGACTTGCATCAGGGATTGTCTGCTGGAGGGATGTACCTCATGTGGGCACATCCTGTATTTTCAGATTATAAAATTCAATACTTATATAGTTCTGTAGGGTTTGGCATTTAACTGTTAGGAAACCCATGCATGGTAGAAAATAGAGGAAAACTTTGGACAAAACCATGATCTTGGAAAATAACTTCAGTGGCTTTTCCACCAATCTAGCATGCTTGCATGCATGAATACTGAATACTATAATCTCTGAAGAAAATGAGAAATCCACTCAAAATGAGCGGATCTGTGACTACTATACAAGTCTGAATCAACACAATAGCAATGTATTCTCTCATGTTCGTAAACGAGAATATTAACAAATAGATTTCTATTTCTAGTCATCCAGCAAAGTTAGCCTCTGTCTCCCCTGAGCCAAGCAAGACTAAAATATACTTACTGTGAAAGATGTATCTCTTAGACAAACTTCTCAGACTTCCCTGTTTAATTTGAAGGATCAAATTAATAGTGCAAATAAAGAAAAGGGAGCTATCACTAAACAACTACTTAAGTAGTCATTTCCGGCTGCTGTTCATCTTCTGGATAATACTGTTATTTATTACTAATGACAAATAGTACATTCCCACCAGGATGTCTATTATATGCATATTATATGCCTTTCTCTAGAGGATGAAGATCTGTCTGCATATAATTAGTCTTGAGAATTAACAAGAATTAACAACTGAGTTAATAAAGTAAATCCTTCTAAAGGAGTTTCGCAGTACAGTCATTTGCAAAAGTCAGACTAAAGATGTCTATATAAACACTTTTATGACATTGCCAGAAAACAACAACAACCACCAAACGGTGCACCCAGAGCATTTAATGAGTACTACTACTAATAATTAGTAACAGTCAAGACAGAACCCAACGTATTATCCCAGCTTTAGTCACAAAGAATTCTAATACCAGTAGCCTGGTAATAGCATATTAATTATAAATCATACAGATATGGATTGTTTTCTCTATAATTATCTGTCTAGAGTAACTAGACCAGAAAAACAGATAAACATTCAGAAACAACTAAAACAGGCAATAAATAATACATTATTACATCACCAGTGCAGATAGATTGCTATAATTAATTGAAAGTTGTGAAGTCCATTGGTTTTCTAAGGTACTGATTTTAAATTGAGCTACATTTTCAAATCATTAAGTTTATATGTAACAATAGTCAATGTACCAAAGTGGGGGTTTTTTTAGACAATTTAGGATAATACAACAGTATCGATACATATTGAAGGCACAAATATATCTGGGTCCAGAATAAAAAGCTGTGTAAGCTACTGTATCAGCTGATATATGTAAATGGTAAAATGATCTTGTTCTACAACATGTAATGTACCTGTTTATAAACTTATTCAGCATATTCCTCTGAAAGCTTGTGAAACCATGATAAGCAATGGCCTAAAATTTAAATGTTCAAGTTTTTGTTTGGGTTTTTTTAAGTATAATAAACCTATTCCAATAATTTCTCACACAGGCTCTTTACAATTGCAACAATAATTTGTCAAAGCAGAAGATGCTTGCTCAAATAAAAGAGATAGCATTTTTAATACCTTTGTGTAGCTCAACAGCTTTTTATTTCTAATAACAGTAAATTAGCATCTTCTCTATTTTTCCCAAATGGAACAGTTTAGTCTCAATAAGGTTATGTTCAATTAAATCTGCAGGGCAAAACATACAAAAAAATCTTATTTTCTATGACAAAAACATTACGTTTGACAAATTCATGTAAAATGTATATTTCTCTTAATATATAAAATCTTTCCTTTTAAACAGTACTTCAAGGTAGGGAAGAAAAGGTAATTACCACATAACTGTATGACAGCAATGTATTAGAAATATTACTACTCTATTTCAACACTGTATGTATTTCCCTGACAGGAAAGTTTCCTTCCCAGGAAATAGTTATATACTTCTATGAACTTATGATGTACATGTAGAGTTGACCAAGTAGAGCAGCCTTCCATTTCTTCTTCCACGGGGGATGTAATATTCCTATTAGAGGTCATTGGTGTAGAAATAATGCTGGAGGAGCAAGAAACATATCAAACAAACATTACCGACCAGACTTGCTCCCATCTGCCACCCTGATCTTACGGTCTGCTTAGTGACCTAAGAAGGCCCATTCCAGTTCAAAGGTGGTTCCTTTAGAGGTTTAGCACTTCTGCAGGTTCCTATGTTATTCTCCAGCTTTCCTCCTGTGTTATCAAAAAAAGTTTCAGGAAGAGGTGAAGAGAGGAAGGTATGGCTAGGATGTTCATGAGATTCAGCAAGGTTCTGGGTTTGATCCTTCCAGGCTGTTTCCAGCTCAATTAGTAACACCTCAAGGCTATCTAAATATTAGAAAAAAAGGAGCACAGGCAGCCTGGAATTACAAAACATGGACGGAATGCCGAAGTAAGCTCTTGCCCTGGTACTCAAGCAAGAATGGGGCATGGAACAAATCTCCCTACCTCTCATGCAGGGCTATCCAAAAATTGAGGCTTTAACCAACAGACACTTTACTACATGTGGTACCCCAGAGAATACAAAACAAACAAAAAAAAAGGCAATATTATCATAGGCAATGGCAAACAACACAGATTATCTCTAGCTACTTCTCTAACAGATTTCAGATAATTTTTATTAATGTTGTGTTTCCTCTAACACCAAGAAATAAATTAAGTGCTAGAACTGGTATCCAAAATGTTCTGCCAATTATTTTTTTTTTAAATGGGATTTGATTGGCAGTACAACAGAAAACAACACTCTACCATACTGAAATACCATTTTCACAAGCTTGCTTAAGTAACAAGTATCCTAACAGTCTGGAAACATCCCCATGTATGTGTTTAGAGAAAGAAGGTTAACAAGTGAAATTCTTAATTCATGATTTCCTAGCTCTGTATTTGGAAGGGAAAAGTGAGATATGAAAAATCTCCAGAGGCAAGAAAGACAGGTTTTTAATAAAAAAAAAATCTGCTCTTACAGGAACAAAAAGAAAAACCTTTATAGAGTTCATCAAGTTTTATAAATTCACTTAGCCATTCTTAGCATTTGCAATCTATCACTGTATGTGGAGACAGAGAAAAAAATTTGGATCATAACTACCTACTTATACCATCTGGACTGTCACATCTTTTCTTCTTCTGTTAGTAAACTTACAGATAAAGTGGTTTATTTGTTAATGCTTTCTTCCAAGCAGACAATTCTAGTTTGGTAAAGTAGGATAATTTAGATCTGTTACAAACATGAAAGAAGAAACAATTTTATACATATATGTATGTTAACAGGGGCTCTTTTCCCAGAGATCTTGTACAAAGTCAAGGTAAATAAATGCTGAATGGATTTAAGATATACCCATACTATCTCAAACATTGTCAGAGGATGCCAAAACAATGTACTTTTATCAGCAGGTCTTGAGATGCCAAAACATTTTCTTAAAATGAAAGAAATCACATAGACACTCACTTCTAAAGGACTGGTTAGAATGATCCAAGGGTTTAGCCTAAATATCACATCTCTGAGTGTCAAAGACAATAAACATTAAACATTACCAGTCCTCTTCTAAAAAATGAGATCCAAAAGGCACTGAAACACATCCCACACAAATCAGATTGGAATGATGCAAGCAAACAGTCCTCTTCACTTACCACCTCACAGTGGTGGGCTATCATTCCCTCGGCCAAGACATAATTAAAGAGGCCACTGTAAGATAATCACTGCAGAAATGACTGCTCTGGCATGATAAGCTACTTTCCTTAGAGCTGCTTGTTCTTACACCGCTGGAGGAAGGTTACCAACAACCACAGGAGAACTGTCAGGACAGCAGGTCAGAGCTCCCTGCCCCTCCCTCAGCGCAAAGATGGAGCACTTGCCATCAGCTCTGTAGAATGCAACAGAAGAAACTGCAGCCTGAAAAGTTTTTGAAACAAAACAGCAAGAAACACAAGTTGAGGTACAACAACCAAAGAGCATTATTTTTAATGTCAAGAAAAAAAAAAAAAATTCCTGTGCTGAGTGAGACAAGCCTTTATTGCTAAACCAGTTTAAAGCAGGTGGCAAACTGCTATACTCTGTAACCAATGAAAGCACAAAAGTCAGTTTCACAAATTCTTTGTTAGCATTCCAGTTGTAGCAAGCAGGAGATTCAGAAAAGCTTACTTTAAATTAAAAACTTTATTTTTCATTACAATTCACAGTTTATACATAGCAAGATGAACCCTTGCCATGTGAACATTCAGAACACTGTGCTGGGGAGACAAGGGTTTTTCTTATAAGAGCATTGCTCGGTGCTGTGTCATGGAACTTCCTTAGTTTTAAAAGCATACCCTCTGTAAATGTTAATTGACTGATATTTACACTGAATTGACTGAATTTACATATTAACTTATATTTATTAGAAAACAAGCTAAGCATCCAAAAAACATTAACATTCATATCTTGCATGTTATCTAATGGTCAGAGATGATGTAAGATTTGCCACTTGAATCATGCCCAATCAGCAAAGTCCCATTCTTTTTTTAATTTACACAGAGCCTAAATTATTCTTTAAGGCCTGTTCTGTTAGTTTTATGTACAGCCAGGTTACAATAGACTATAACAAAAAAAATAAAAATAAAAAAAGCAAAATTATCCATTCCCTCCTGCATTTCTTATGAATCTCATGTACACCTATAAGCAAAAGAGAAGATACAAAATTAATGTGTTTTCTTATAACCAATAAAGAAAACCCATAGTCTGTTGTAGATCTGCTTCTCATCAGCCTATCCTGTCTGAACAATCATCAGTATTCAGATTGTGCTATTTATCAGCTCTTCTTCATGCCTGCACTTATATTCAGAGCCATCTCTATTTGAAATGTATAAAGTCACAGTGATACCAGTTTCAATTGCATTCCCACGTTAGTCACAGCTCCAGCACAGGCAGCCACTGTATTGTGTGACATTCAGGAAAGCACTACAGCAGGATTCCTGGGTAAAATATCATATGGAGTCTGGTGTGACTTGACTTAAAGAGGAACTTAAGAATCCTTTTCATAGAGCAAATACCTGGAAGAAGGTTTATGCTTATTAAAAATCATTGTATTTTTCTGCATTGTTTTCTGGATGTGGTTATTAGAATATAGCAATTAAAAGCCTCTCCTGCCTCTCCTCAGAATAATGATTTTTATTTGCTCTTGTCATCTACCAAATAATTTAGTGATAGATAAACTGCAGATTTTTTGGTACATCTGACGCAGAGAAAAACAACTGCTGAACACTGCTTGAAAAAAATAAGACCTGAAGAGGGTCTGCAAATTCTACAAGTCAGTGTGAACAAGTATCAGCTGGACCTGAGTAAAACAAAATGCTTCTGGGGGACATGTTTGCAACTTTTGAAACTGCAGTGCCTTTAAATTTAGAGATAAGAACATCATTTGATGATTGTTGAGTTTTGGCATTAATTCATGCTGGTTGGTATCTTTGCAACAGACACCTTTAAAACACCACTGTTCCAAGAATGAAAGCTGAAATGAAATAGACTTCTCATGCAAAAAAACCAACCAAACAAAAAAAAAAAACATAGAGGAACTGTAGAGGTTCTGGTTCTTCAAAAGATAAGGCACTGACAAAAATTTCTTAGGTAAAAGGCTGCATAAGAATTTCTTGCCATTTACAAGTGAGTTGTAGTCCAGAAATGGTCCATTCCTAGGCTCAGTAAGGTAGACCCTGAAATTTTAAGGACTGATCCCTCAAAGCTACATTGTTATCATAAACAAGTGTGATTCATTCTTGAGGCCATATGGCACATTAGGAGAAGTGAAAAACAGTCTGGGCAGATAAAGGCAGAAGAAATTGCTTGTTCCAGCATCTTTCGATAACAGAAGCGCCATTCGTCTTTGTGTCTTTGAAGAGATGCGATGGTAACTCTGGACTGTAGTTTCTGTGGAACTCATGCACACATATAAAATGCCATTAGCACTGATCATCAACAAGGTGGAGAAAAAAGGTATATGGCGAGTCTAAGCCAAGAGCTTCTCCAGGACTGACATCCAAAGTCACCGCTACTTGATGTTTTCAATAACGGCTATCTCCTCTGCTGCACAGTGCGGTGTCAAACCATTCATGTAAATGCTGTCTGTCTTTGTCAGAGCTGGCAAGATGTCCTTCTCACTGGTGAGGTGGTTGACTGAGAGGGTTCTCTTGCAGGGAGTCAGGTCTTGATTGTGGTTGACAGCAAGTTCTGCAGAGAGCTTCCTTTTGATAGAGGTAGCTCGCTGGAACTTGTCATAGATCTCCACGCTCAGGCGCCTTCGAGTTTCTTTGAACTCTGCGGTGACGTTGGCTGTCCACTCTGCAGCATGGGCTCTGAATTCCCCTACCTGCAGAAAAAAATGAGGCGGAAAAAAAAGGAAGCATTATGGGGCTGAAGACTTCAGATGCTGTTTAGGCTCAGCCTAGCAGGAGCACAACGTAGCTTTGGGCTGGGAAGAGCTGCCACCAGCACAAATTTTTCATGCCACGGACTCACTCTTTTATTGGCAGTAACTAAGCAAGAAATGTCGCACTAGTAAGAGTTAACAATTCCAAAACCACCATAAAAATCTTTTCTGCTCAAGCTTTTTTTTTTCTTTAATTATAGGCAGTCAACAATACAGGGAAGCTGCAGAGCCCTGACAGCTGCAGAGTACCCAGCTGGTCAGGGGATGCTGAAATTCCAGCAATCCAGGCTGTGTTATATATTGCTAGTTGGGTGCAGGGTTATATTTATGAGCACTTTTACTGTCTGTGCAAAGATCCCTGGGAGACTTGGCTAAGAATTTTCTAAATTTAGACAGAAAAGCTTTTTTCAAGGAAAATGTCAGCTGCTTATATTGTCTCTTTTCTGTGCTTGCTCAAACATAGCACCAATAGAGTCACAGTTTCAGTCGTGTCAGCAACATGTCTTGCTTACCATCCTGACTGCACTGAAATGACACACTAAAAAGCAGCATGAAGACAACTGCAGAGGGGGATTTGGAGAGCTGTTCTTGATTACACCCAAAGCAACACAGCCTGCCAGTCACTGCTGCTGTACAATCACCACACAAGCTGGAGGGGGGTATTTCCCCTTCTATGAGCAGATCTCAGGTCAGTTTGGCTGCAAGATACAGCATCCCATGAGCCCAAGCTTTGAGGGTAGGTCTGAGGAGGGGGAGGAAGGCAGCTGCTGGCACAGAATCCCAAATTATCCTTATTTTTCCACAGATACGGCATGAGATAGACTGAGCAGCTCACCCAGGTAATAGTCTGAGATAAAACATGGCCTTGTAATTTATATGCTATTTATATTTTTGCCCTTGTGTTTCAACCAAACCACTGTTAGAATATTAAACAAGTTATAATGAGACAATCTCCTGAAAAGGGGCCTCCTATAATTACCTAACTAACTTGCTTAATAACTGCAAAAGAAATAGATTGCTTTTCTTTAAATCTCTGCTTTGTAGGCAGTTTAAGTGTTGGATGGTATAGCACAGGGAAGATAGACTGCTGATAAATATAACTCCAAAGCAAAGCATTTCAGAAGAATTAACCCACTTAAATTAATTAGTCTAATTGGTACTGCTTAGTCCAGAATTTCAATCATTGGCAAGCAAGCTCAGACTTGGTGAGCACTCAAATAAATAAATAACAGAGAGATATGGGGGGTAAACTGTCAGAGAAAATTGGCCACGGCCTTATTGATGCTTTGCAGTACAGTGGAAAACAGGAATATAATGAAGGTAAAAAAAATAAACAGCTCACCCAGGAGTGACAGAGTTTCAGGAAAACTTTCACCCTCCAGAAACAAACCAAAAATCTCTTTACCCATGGGTCATTTTATTACATTTGTCTCAGCTTCAGTGAATTACACAGATGACTAATGTGGACCCATTATGTATATTTTCTAAAACAAGGATTATTATGTGTAATACACAGAGGACTCGTCCAGCTGAATGATTATTAGTATTTAAATTGCACAATTAGGATCAGACACACTGCACTTCAGATCTGAAAGTAATGAAATCTGTAATGCTGAAATATTTCAGCTTCTACAATGTTTTTATTTGAAGTAAACCAGTAATAAAAATATGATAAGCGGTATCAGTGCACTCCCTTGTGCAGCTTTGTCCTTCTCCAAAGATGCACTAAATGGCAGTCTGCTCAGGTTCTGGAGCAAGCTTCTGTCCAAGGGAGCAAGGAGCCTGTATATTTTACCCTATATATTTGTACCCCTCAACAGCTGTGTAAGCATTCACCAGACCAGTTTTCTGGCATTGCATCTGTTCATATTCAAGGAATATTACCAGACTGGTAGCTTTCAAATTATGTCTTGGTAACCTACTGGAAGCTACAAGCATCTTGAACTGCCTTCCATATGCTTTTTAACCTTCCTTTTATGGGTAGTTTCTAAGTTTCCACTTCTGTCATGTTTTCCAGCAAAGAAATAATAGCTGCCCATGCTTGTGATGAAAGCAAGTCTATGTAAACCCTAAGATAGGCTCAGAATTCCCTTGCCAGCCTACTTCATGACATGCCCGTGATGGACCTGTCTTGCAAAGGGCAAGCTGCTATATTTCAACTCTTGGACATGTAAGTTATTCAGGAGAATTTTAAAATTGTAGTTATTAGCATATCTGATGACTACATTCTAATTAGATTTCTTTTGGGAAGCAAGTTTATACAGCCAACTGAAGATCATTAAATATGCCTTTGGAGATAGGTTCATGTTCCAATTAAGGTGATGTGGAACATGAACGTGGTGGACTCAACTCTATCTGCCTGTAGACCAGAGCTATGCTGCTGCTTGGCACAAGTTCAGTTTTGTAATAAAATCACAGGGAAAAAAAAAAATGTAGTCCCTATTGCTAAGCAGAATTGAAATGCATTAGTAGTAAAACAGAGGTAATTGGCACAGCATGAGAAGCTAGAAGTTCAGTGTGGTGTGAACCATGTGTGCCTCAAATTACTGCTTCCAGCCCCTAGCTTTTGTATGAACTAAAATGCACTCCAAACAAAATGTTATTTCTTCAGAATAAAACTCTTAATTCCATAGTACTTATGGACTCAAGCACAAAAGGTTATAAGAAAAGAAATGTGTTGTTTTTATCTACCAGTGTACATAAGCAAATTGCTCTTATAGTTTGATTCCTCCTTTATCCATAGGGACATTTCTGTATATGTTCAGGTTCTTTCTGTCCTTAGGGTATGACATTTTAATCACACTGCATTACAGCTCTGGAGGCTGACAGCCACAAAATGTCTTATGCAAAGTGATTGAAATGCTAGTTGCCTATGCTGCTCAAAAAAAAAAAAAAATCTTAACATACCTACCTAATGTAACAATTGTTTACTTTCCTCCAATTCTCTTGGCTCATGACACAGCACAGCACACAGCTCTGTAGAATCTGCAGCTCTCATAGTTGGGGACAATGTGACATGAGGACTCTTAGTCACAGAAATTATTGACAACTAAGTACTTTACATCAGGCTGAATGACACAAAATATTTGAAAAGTAATAGGAAAAACATGTCACACTGATAGCACCTGACTCAGACATACAACAAGCAGCACTAATCTGGTGATGCTGATCACTCCTAACCTTCAGGGAACAGAAATGTTGCCAGTAATGGGGACACACTCCTTAGCCCAGCTCCAGGGCTGGCTTCCCCCACATCAAAATCTGAATGAGACTGGAAGGTGTTAGATGTATTTCACACGGAGTATCTACTCCAATCAACATTTTACTTTGAATGTCAATAGCGAGTAACTTCACTGGGTATTTATGAAGCAATACCCTACTGCCTTATGAGTCCAGGGAAGACAGTTCTCAATGATGAATTCTCAAGAAATATGGTGATAGTAACACAACCAAGTATTCCACACAGAACACTTAATCGCAAGAAATTAGATACTTTTCTATCAAATAAACAGCCTTAACTCAATTCCTTGCCTAGCACAAGCTGCCTGGCCCCCCGCTACCACTGCAGATGAGCCTCGATATCCCATACATTCTCCATCATATCTGACAGCCACATGGGGATGTCTCAGATACCACGGGCTATGTCTAGGGCCATCTCCAAATGTCTATGTTAAGGTGTCTCTGTCTACCTGTGGTGGAAATGTCACTCTATTAGGCTATAACAAGGAATAGCCTCCAAACAATTTTGTCTACTTGCCTACTCATTCCTGTTAAAGTCACTTTTAATTTTTTCTGGAGTTTGACTGTTTTCAACTATTCATCAAAAAAAATACTGCATGAACTTCCTGAATGACCAAACAGTTCCTAGGCTGTGCACCTACATTGTGACCAATATACTCTAAAGAAAGAGGTACTGAATGTGACAGAACCAGGAAAAAACACAGACATTAAGTAACCATTCCTTCACCTACTCCTGCCAAACCCCATCTAAATTAATAATGACTGAAAACTGGCTCTCAGCCAATATCACTAGTGAGACCAAAACTCTCTATGCATTTTCATCACCACCACATTTTAGCTTTCTTACTTTCTAGCTGAGCTCTACACTTGAATAGAGGCCAACAGCATAACCCAGAATGTAAGTATGGGGATAATACTGTTAAAAAAACCCCAAACAACAAACCAAACATCTTGAAGACACTGAAGAACCCACATCATCCTTTTACTCTAATTTCTTATACTTGTCAGGAGCTTGGGAGATCTTTCTGGTCACTCCACTCACAACTGATAACCAAATAATTATACAAATAAAACTGCCCCCCATGCAGGAAGACCACTCACCCTATTAAGTGTGGTCTGGACAGCACGAGCCATGTAGCCTTACACCTTACATGAGTAATCTGTACTTTAAATTAAGACACATCTGTGGTATAAGAGAAAAACAAAAACCTAACTTAGGACATCCTTAAATAGACCAAAATGAATACATACTTTTCTAACTTAACTTTGTCTTAGCTTTGCTCCTCTCTGTCAGGGAGATTCTTGAGAAGTCCCAACATTACTGTATAACCAGTTTATCTAATTCTACTTCCAGAGAAGCTTAGAATTCAGATATATGACATGAGAGTTATGATATAGTCAGGAGGAGCTAAATCACTATGTACCAAATAAGAAAAAAAATAGCATTGTATATTCTATGCAAGAAAATGAAAATTTCTATCTCTAAATAATGTGTATAGCTTTTTCTTCTGTAGCTGTACTGTGGCATTCAGGGCTCAGACATGTTACAATAGCCATGGTAGTGTAAATAAAAAAAACAAACAAACAAAAAAAACCAAAAAAACCCCAACCAACCAACCCACAAACCTAAAAGTGGCCTTCCTTAAAGACATTCTTAACCATCTAGATGTTGATTCTCAGCATATAATTTCTAACATTTATCCCTAATGCATTTGCCAAAGTTTCACAGCTCCATTTTTCATCTCCAATGTACTGTTATTTAAAAATAACACATCCAATTAACTTCTTCATGATAAGCTACTCAGAAACAAAACTAGAAAGAGCATGTACACATCACATTATCCAGGCAGCAGAGTAGAGTACATTACATTTTGTCTTAGCTGTCAAGAAACTTATCCAGCATTCACAGAAGTTTTTCTCAAAGTCACACTTAAAAATTGAAATTAAAAAAAAATTAAGTACAGAAAGGGTTGATGGGTTTAACAATGCAGCTGCTGGGCAGGTGGATTCCCTGCATGGATAGGAAGGTTTGTCTATCTGCCATCTCACTTTCCTGCTGTTAAGGATAAACGTACAATACCTCTTTCCACCTGAGCTACTGCTGCCACATATGTTCACTACATCGGTTGACTATAGGCTAGAGCAGGGTGGAGTGCAGATGAGAAAGAGACAACTTTCACAGGCACTTTTACTGAAGGCTATGCATTTCCTGTACATTAAGGGAGTCTCATTTATAGTCCAAGTAAAATTTTCATTCCAAATATCTGGGTTTTAGTATTTCTGTAATTACAGCATTATTATTAAGTACCCAAATCCCATTGTGCTGTAATCTGTGGACAGGCATCTAGAGAAGACTATACTCATATTTAAAGGTAAACAGTAACAAAATGCAACACAGAAATACCACAGGTACTCAGAAGATACTAATAAGCTGAGCTTTCCCAGGTCTTTAACCACTATCTTCTATTCCTTCATTCTGTCAGGACCTCACCTCTGTAGCAGAGAACTCTTCTACACTAGGTCTTTAAGCTACCAGATTTTGAAATTAAAGTGAATGGAACAAATGAAGCAGCAAGTGATCTCTGTTTTTTGGTTCCCCTAAATGGTATATATGTCCCTCTGTTTTTCAGGGAAATATTAGATGGGAAGAGAGTTTATTTTGTGAAATTGCCAGCTTCTGGAGTAACATTTAAATTACATAGACAGTTGTATTTTTGTAGCCATGGTGGTCAGAAATGCTTTGGGAACAATGGTCTCCCGCTGGGAACTGGATTATTCAGTCCTGTAATAAGTAATGTTTGTGAGTTCCTTCTGGTGAGCAATGATTGTTTGGTTTCACCCACATAACTTTCATGAGCATATCTGATACCTTGGATCAAATAAACCACATTCTCCAACGGGAATGCAGAGAGTCCATGAATTATGATTTTTTTGGGGTTTTTTTTTGTTTTTAATGGAGGAACCTCCATTGTGCTAGCTGTGGGAATATGTTCTGTAGAGGTGTGACAGATGGAAGATGCAGAAATGGTCTTTTTGCTCTACCATGGTCTGATTAACAAAAAAAAAAAAAAAAAGTCAACAAAGACAGAGCCATTGATATTAACAGTAACCACCTTTATTTTGTTTTACCTCTATTTTTTTTTCCCCAAAAATATAAACATTACTATGTTAGATACCTCCTCAGAGTAATTATTGAATATTGCCCATCAGACACCTCTTTGCATAGAGCTGCATAAGTTTGTCTCAACACTGCAGACAAGTTATTGGCCTGATTAGCTCAGTCCTTAATATTCTGCATTATTAACAGCCTCCAAAGATTAAAAAAAGATGCTGACATTTTCCTATCAAAATAAGATGTTGTATTTAGTGGTTTCATATACCTCAGAGAGCCATCCAATCCCTCTTGCAACCTGATGAGATTGAAGGACATCTACTTGTATTAACCACAAGAAACTAGGTTTACATAAAGCTCTATCAGCTGAGCCCAAGGTGATCCAGGAGAACAGCCTGTTTCTCTATCTGCAACATACAGTCAATAACTTTGCTGCAGCCAGAAATAGCAAATGTTTTTAAGAATTACACTAGAAGCATAATGAAACCCAAGCCACAGACCGTTGAAAGACTATCTCAAGTTTCTCCCACAGGAAAGTGATGACTTTATAAACTCATTGGACTTTTTTAGCATATCACAGAATGGTTTGGGTTGGAAGGGACCTTTAAAGGTCACCTAGTCCATCCCCCCTGCAGTAAGCAGAGACATCTTTAACTAGATCATGTTGCTCAGAGCCCTATCAGGCCTGACCTTGAATGTCTCCAGGGATGGGACCTCCACAACCTCCCTGGATAACCTTTTCCAGTGTTACACCACCCTTATAGTAAAGAACTTCCTAATGTCCAATATGCTAAAGAAAAAAAAAAAGTACCAAGTCAAAATTAAAAATCCAAGTAAGGAATGGCTATTGCAAGTACATGGTCAAGTCCCAGTAAAAACTGCTAGAGTGGTATTTGTGTGAAATATCGAAGCTTCACTTTGGTTGTTCAATGCTGATATTACAACTGCATGCATCCCTTGTAAAGGAAAGTATTTCATAGTTTCTTCAGTCCCATGACTACAAATCTCCTGCATTATATGAACACAAGTTCTTCAAGATGCAAGGGTACTCTGCTGAATTGGCTTTGTCTGGGAACTCGTCCACAAGACAACTCTCATATACATACATGGCTCAATATTACTATCATGCTTTGGTGTATTTTTCTAACAATATCAAGCACTGAAATTAGCTTAAAAAAGATAAAGTTTTCAGGAACGTTAATCATGAAGATGTGGGCTGAACAGATTCCAGATTAAATATCACTCTGACAATAGTTAAATCAGATATATTTGTCACAGTAACCTAAAGGATTGATTACATCTTATGTCTCCAAAAAACCAAGATTTCCTTCTGTAAACCATGGTAATGTACATTCAGAGAATCTTCATGGGTAATTAACTCCAAGAAATGCCACTGCTGTAACTGAGCTCTCATTAATCAGTTTCTCTTATTATGAAATATAAGTCTCCTCCACCAGTTTTGGTTTTGTGAATCCAATAGCTCTTGGCATCACTACCTGGTTGCATGCAGTCTTCACTAGAGGCATTTCCATCTCCCCTGAGCCATCCAGTCAGCACAGTGAGGCAAGGGGGAACACTGCAGGAGAGCAGGGCCAGGCATGGGGGGCTGGCAGGCAAGGTGCCAGCAGTGCCCACCTGCCCTCGACAGGCACAGCAGGCCATGCTGCTCACGGCACTCCATCTAGGCAGCACAGCTCTTGTCATCAGCATCACATCAGCACCACTTTGGGACCTGGTACTTAACATGCACTAACAAAACAACCATCTTTAAAGGGCTTTAATATGCCCAGCTAAGAGATGTGACATAAATAGAAACAATATAAACCACACCAAAATTATAACAGTGTAGATGTAACCTCTGTGTGTGCCTGTGTTGAATCCGAAGTTAAGCAGGCATTACATGTCCAAAGTACACAAAGCTATGAGGAAATATCTCAAAAAACTGTCAAAAGTCATTAGCAAATTAGTTTTCCTGGAACTTTCAGAACAACATGTTCTTTCATGTTCATTATTTCACATAGTACAGAGTTTCTTTATCGATCACTCTTTTACAAGTACACTGTAGTACTACAGACTGCTGCTAGGACAGGACTGAAAGCCAGGATAAATTACACATCACCTCTTGAGAAGAGAACAGCTCAAATTGCATTCAAAACCAGGTCAGCTATTTCTACCTTCTCCTTACACCAATACCACTCTATTATACATCTCCAAGACCCAGAAACATTATGGAGGGATTGTACTCCCATCTTTCTTTTTTTGGGGTGTTGTTTTATTTTGTCCTGTTGATAGTCAAATTTGACTTGAGACTCATGGCGGCATTTACTGTAGAAAGACTTTTATATTTTCTACCCCACCTCACAGAAATTAATAGAAATAATCACCTTTTTGAATATGGCTATTTTTTCTTTCTCAAATACACTTTTCTGTACATCTTGGATGGACTGGAAAAAACTTTCAGCACTAGGCAGACTTCATTTTTGTAGCTCTCTGCATTCTTTCCAAAGTTTAGACCACAGATCTAGGGACTGTTTTCTGTCAATATACCTTTTAATAACATCTGAAGCAATAAACACTTTCCTACAGAAATTCAGTGATCCCCTGCTTGCGCATCCTAAAATTTTGTCACCCCTGTTTATCATTTCCTTGCAGAAGAACTTCACATGCAATTGCTTTCAAATAATAACTATTCCTGATTCAGTGCTTTCTAGGATCAGAATTCCATTAAGTCAGTCTGACCTGTCTATTAAACTTGTGCATATATAATTCTTAAGACTACTACAATTATTTTTTAAGATTTTGTAAGGAAAGAAAAAGGCCAAACAGTTGTTTTCTTCAACAGAAACAGATCCACCTCACTTATATCAATGTACAATGGATAGGGAACTGTCTCACACCTTTGTCAAAAGCCTCTGATCACCAGGCTGAAGAATTATTCTATCACCTTAATTTCTAAGTGAATGGATTTTGTTTCTTAAAACAGTGAGAGCCACATAAAGAGCTCACTACCACTGGAAGAACTTTTCCTTCCTCCTTCTTGGTCACACCCTCACTGAACAACTTCTGAGGCCCGTGTGCCTGGTATGCCAGTTCAACTCACTAAAACCTTGCAAAACTGTTTCTCACTTGAGTCCACTCATGTTTTCATCTTTTGATGCATACAGCTTACATTTAGGGACCCTCCTTGAGGGATATGAGAGATGGATTCAAGTTCTCTTTAGGCTGGGTGAGCACCTTTAGTCTGAAGCTAGTAAAATGAAAAAACAACAAATATTATAGGGAGTGCAATACTCTCCATGTTATCATCATGACAAGTCTAATTCTGTTTTGACAGACATGAGTGACAGCTCTGCCACTAGGTGCCAAGAAGATTAAACTGAATGATGGTTCAGATGAGCCAATTTTGTTTAATTTGTTTATAAACATCAAAGATAGAAATGCCTTTTGAATTTCCACAAGAAATGAATGTGATATTTCTCATGAAATTTTAGGCAAGGTCTTTAAAGCTGAATCCATAATGTTCAGTTCAAAAGAAAGACAACATGAAGAAAATCACTTGTCCAAACTGAGGTGATGTCTAACGTAAGTTAGTCACCTGAACTCTTGATATACTGTGAAGAGAACAGGCTCTTCAAGGACACAGTTTATCTTACATGGTAGATGTCTCAAAAAATTCAGATGGATCATCCTAGAAAGACTCATTTCCTTCCACTGACTATAAATGGAATGTAGATTACTAGGTCAGATGTTGATATCTATACTGGAATTGAATCCCATCTTCATTGACTTGAATGGAGTCTGGACTAGAATTATCAGAGAGAATATCAGGAGGACAAACAATTTTAAAAACAGGAATTTGAAATATATAGCCCAAATAACTAAGATCCTTGGTTGGGTAGTCATCTTTGCTAGGAACACTGAAATTCAGAAGCTGATGCATACTGAAGTAAAAGAAAAATATGACAAGGAAAAGAATCCTGCTGAAATCTTACCTTTCAAAGAGACTAAAATCAGAAGACGTTAAAAGTGCTCTGACTAATCAGAGTATAGAGAATAATGAAGAGGAGGAAGTATAAGGCAAGCTGGTACAGCTGAAGCTGAACTTCAGAGACAGATCACCTACGTAAGATTAGAGCACACAGCATGTTCCAGTGACTTTCTGACACTTCATCTATCTTACTGTATGAACTACTTCCAGCAGCAGATCTATCCTTCTAAAACTCCCACTTCTGTCTCTACCTGTCTTTCACTTCCCTCACAATTTGATGCATTCAAAACTCTCAAGAGAATTTCAGGAGACAAAAGCCACCTGAGCAACTGACAGACATTCTGGTTATCTGGATTTTAATATCAAAATATAACATTATTGTAGATCCGTGCATATCTGATCACTTTTTTTTTTTTGTCTCAGTTTGATTTGCATATGGCAAACTTTTATGGTAGTATCCTGAAAAAAAAAGAGATGTTTTCTTTTGTTGAAACAGTGACATGTATTATTACTGCAAAGTCTCATGCAAACTGCTTTTATGAACAATGCAAATGTATTAAGAAAAATGTGAACAGGACTATAGATATTAGGCAATATTCATTATCAGCATGCTCACTTGAATATGAAGGTTTCCTTTCACAATATACACCCTAAATACACTTCAATTTTTTTAATTTTTTTTTTTTTAACAGGTTGAGGCAAAAAGATTATCTCAGCTGCCTATCAAAACTGGTATCAGAGAGGTGGGTTGATATATGGTTTTGGTTGTTGAAAGGAAGTAAAGAGAGAGGCTTTTCAACACTTGCGACCTCTCTGACTTCATCCTGGACTCCATGACAACTCACTAGAGTTGGCTGCTGTCAGCCCTCGGTCTTAGACTGCTGAAACAAACACAACTGATCACTGTTGACTGATCTGCTCCCTCCTGTATCTAAAACATGGAAAGCTACTTTCTATTTTTTTTCATGAAAGGTCTGGTACAAATCCTACACAAAATCTTGTTTACTTGTAGGTGTTGATACCCATAAGTATGTTCTGTGAAGGAAAATTTTCAGTGTCTTGTATTCACTAAAAAATATATTAAACCGCTTCAGTTTTTCAAGTGCATTAATTATGCTCCTATATATTTTATCATAGCCTGTGTCTACATAGATTTCACTTTATAACACTGCTTCTAATTTCAAAGGCTACCTTTAGGTATAATGAGCTGTTTCCCCAAGGACTGACAGAATGTTTCCTTAAAAGACAGTTAAAAAATAAAACACTTAAAACTAGGATATCCCATTGCACTTCTTTATACTATTCGAACTCCAGATAGGTTCCTTCACTATAATCTGCACTCATAGAAGCTGGAACAGACCATCATATATTTAGGTTTAACTGAAAAAACAGACCATACAAGAAATTCAGTCTTCTCCGGCTTCTGCTGGCATAGAGAGGACTTGATGACTACATTTCCACTAAACTCCCTCAGCTGCATCACTCAAATTTTCCTAGGTAGATAGTATGGATGAGCTAAGAGCAGAAGGTTTTATCATAAAATGCTACCTGTAAAATGAATATTTGTACAATGCTTCTGTTCAATCTTATAATAAAATGCAATATATTTATAGAACTTCATTCCTACAAATGTTAGGATATGATTTTCATATTTTTCATATTTTCTAACCATCACACAACTTGTAGTATGCCATAACTAAGTTCTCAAACTGGTCTCCATCACTTTAAAAACTGTAGCATTTTTAAACTGCTAAAACATTTTCTTTCTGTTATGAACTCTCAGACATGCCTGAGCACGTTAAGAAGGAGGGGAGAAGATTTCTGAACATCAGATATAAGATTAATTGAACAAACAGTGCCAATTATGTTATGTCTGTCTTCAACCTAGCACACAAGAGGCTTGCATACAGCAAAAACCTCAACACCTGCATCAGCCAAGAGAGTTTGGATGTATCTGAAGAATGAGGTTTTCCTTTCTGTAGACAAAATGAATGGGCTTGTTTAGGCTACAAAGGTGAGAAAGAATGGGCATACATTCCTGGTGCCTGAGAAAAGAAAGTTTGGCATAGCACTGTGCTGCATAACTGGTCAAATGGAGTTTTACTTGATAAAAATAGGCAAGTATTTAATGTATTACAGGAATCCATGAGTTTGTTCAATTAGTCTTTCTTTAAATCTTTTCCAGATTCAATCTATATTGAAGTAGATTCAGTATAAAGTAAATACATGATATTATGAGATTCAAACATTCTTAATATATTATCATCATTATAATAATATGGATAGACACAATTATATAGTCAAGACAGAATCTTACCCAGAGATCTTACTGTCTGGATAAGAGAGAAGAATATGAGAAAACTGAGATTAAAGGCCAGATTAATTCTAGGAAGTAGTGTGAAGAACTAAACCGTGTCACTAATGTCTGGGGAAATGCAGCAAACCCAAGCCTGAACAAAGAGTTTTTGCATAATCCCAAGTCATAGTGCCTCACTCATATCACAGTTTTTCAAGAATCCAGAAACAAGTAAGCCAGGGAAACTAAATGCAGTTTAGGAAATACCCAACATTGAGACCAGTTAGACACTAGGAAAGCGCACAGGGGAAACACCACATGTGCTTGCCCCACTCTTACTTCTTCCTAGTGCAGAGGGAAAAATGGGCTAGACCAACCTCATTCCAAGTTCAAAATAATGAACAAAGGTGGAAGTTAATGTCATTTGAAGTGATCTATTGATTCCCTGCAGCTAGTGTAAATCATGCAGGTTGGGTGTTGAGGATGTCCTCAGTGCTTTTCCAGAAAACAAAATGGTGATTCTGCAAACTGTTGAACTTGTAACTGGAAACACTTACGTGATAGCTGCTGCTCCATATCTGTGAAGGACATTAGTAAAGCTCATTTTGTAAGGAAAGTTACAAATATCCTTTCAAATTTACAGCACAGGGGCAAAAGATTATACTTCTTAAATGCAACTGAACAAATAAATATTGTCCTCTGCTTCAGAGCTAAGTGTTTATGAAATACCTGGTAAAAGTGTAGTTATAACAGACGTGCCACAGTGCAGTCCCTATGAGCTATGAGCATAGCAAGGGCAATCAAAAAGGGCTGCCCGGCTCACATGCCTGACAAAATGGGCTTAATCCTGCCCAAGCATCCAGCTCACATCCTCCTGCCCGCTGTCACCACCGCTGCCCTCTGGTCAGAAAGCAGCAGGGTCTGTAATGAGTGAAGGTATTATACATAGGTAAGACACCCTTTACAGCAAGATCTTTGGGAACTCAAGGATTGCCAGGATTACATCTAGGCACTGATGTCATGCCCTACAGCTAGGAAAACAATTTACAACAATGTAAGTAGTAGGCCACTGCACAGTAACCAACATATTCATTCCATCAAAAAGAAATTAGAGTTTTTATATTTGAGTGAACTGATGCGTGCAGAGAAACTGAAGTTAAATTAGAGGGAAATCATATGTTGTTTAAAACAGAATTTATTTCCCAAACTTCTTGTAAAACTTGAACTGTGTCAGCTGTAAAAGGAGATTATTTATCCTCTAACATTTTCAAAAACAGGACATTTTCTTAAATAAAAAATTAAAGTAAACTATTGCAGCAATCACTGGAATGATATACACATTTATAAGTGAAAATATCTCTGAACTGAAAGCAATGCACCTGACTACAAATAGCCAGGCATGCTGTTGAAGATATTATGGTAAAGTACACCCAGGCATAATCAAATAATTTATTCCAATACCATGGATATTTGTTCTCTTAATACTATAAAATTATCAGAGATATCTAGAATACACCTATTTAGTGATTTAGTATTTTTCTTTACATACCTGCATCCCATATAGAAATAACAAAGCAGAATGATTTTTGCCTCAATTAAAAACAACATTTTACTGTTTAGAATAATCCTTTCAGAGAATTTTTTCCTTTAAGTCAGGAGCAACTGTGCATATACATTTAATTTAGTAATACATTTAATCAAATTTTATATGCAGTCATGTTAATACTGTATAATACTAGAGTATAATATACTATATAATACTGTATAATACTAGAGTGCTACAGTTTGCTGCAGCTTGAGCTGCAGCATATACTTCATACATAACAGTTTTGACCTATGCCTTAAGAACAAATGCAGTTATAAACTCACATGACTTCTAATCAAAGTTTAAAAAGTAGTATTTATTCCCCTTTCAAAAGTAGTATTTATTCCCCTTTTCTTACCTCTTCCTTTGTCTTTTTTGATATGACTCTTAGCCAGTCTCCAATCATGCTGAGTACAGCTGCAAAGTAAGCAAGCCCAACAAGGATCCAGAACCACACCACTGGCTTATAAAAGTCTAGGTAGTCAATATCTGATCCTCCTGAAAAACATTATGGTTAAAATTAAAGAAGACTTAATAGTTATAGGAGCAAAACTGGTTTCAAATTCATTGTTTTCAACAAAACAAAAAAAAAACACAGTTATGTTTCTGCAACTTCTGTTTTCTTACCCATGGAAAAATTCATAATAAAATATTTTGTTGAATTAGAATAATTGATAATCTAAATTCATCCACTCTTGAAAACAGTTTGGGGTATGCAAATTTTAGACAATGATGGCTAATCATTCATAATAATAAAAAAAAAATGAACACAAACTGATTTGACTTCTCTTATATCATTATTTAAGGCAGAGGTCATTGAGGGCACCCTGAATGAAAGGACTTCCCATCTGTTCCAAGTAACTCTGCTGTACCAAATTTTACATATTGCTTTCAAATATGTAATGTGTCCATATCCCAAGAAATCCGATTTTACAAGGACTTTGAAACACATCTCAATACTTACATGAATTCTTTAGCCTTAGTAAAGAAGAATAGCATCTGCATTAACCATTGCCCCTGTCAGGGAGGCAAACATTATCATCTCCAATTTGCAACTAGGGTGCAGAGACTTGAGTTGAAATTATCGTACTCAAAAGAGGCGGATAAGACAAACATCAGCTGAAGGCAATGTTTTTGAACCCCACTGCCGTAAGTACCAGTCACTTCCTTCCCACCAGTGTTAAAGCAAAAGAGAATAAATTTCTGAAATGTCTTTAATAGAGCTTTTGGGTACAATACAGCTATAGAGAACAGATGCCTTATTTCCACACAAAAAGAAAAGTTATGTTCACCCAGAGCTCTTGAGAACACAAAATATCTCACATTTCACATCTTGGAGTACTATGAAAGAGAAGCCTTAAACTTGCAACTCAGCTGTACTATGACAAAGATAATCAGGCTCCAGGTTTGGGTTACTGAAAATATAAGTTTGATGAGCATATCTGCTCACAATTGAAGGGACTTTACAGTAAAGCCTTGTCAGGCACTCTAAAGTGGTCTGTACGGGTACATAGTATGTTGCTTTCTGTATCTGCATCCTGTACTGAAACAGTCAAATGAAAACTGGTCCCAAAATATCAAGCACCTTGTTACAGTAATAAGATTAACCCTCATGAAGAGTAATGTTTTTTCCTTGCTGTTATTATCTAATAATCACAGAGATTACAAGCAAATAAAAAAGAATTTTACTGAAGGTTATCCTTGTACGGAAGCCCTCAGATGGAAAGTTTGTAATTCTCATCTCAATAATGCTCTTCATCAATTAAATCCGTAGTGGTTTATTCAACTACCTAAGAGATTAATCCACATTGAAAAAATGGATGTATTTCAACAACTACACAGTCACAAGTAAGGTAGAGAACAGCCAACCATGAAAGGGTTGAGTTTGTCACCGCCTGACAAACAAAATATCAGAAATTAAGTGATTTGTTAACATCATAAGCTTACATCAATCCAGTAAACAAAATTTTAAGGATGATTCGACTAAAATTTGTTGCCATTCAAAAAATGGTTGATTACTACCATGCCTTTGCTTGGTGGTTCACATTCTTCTCCAGCTATTTATACAATGCACAAGAAAGTATCATACAAAGCATCCATTCAGATAGTTTCTAATTTTTGGTATGTTAAGTTAATAAACTGGAACAGGAATCTAACTCTGCCAGTGTGCAGGGAGCATTTCCTTGAGAGATTATACCTAATTTACAGCAAGGTTAGTTACCAGGGCAGGAGTTAGGACACACTGATATTCAATCAAGACTTTTCTGTACTGTCTGGCCAGGAGATGGCTCCATCTAGCCATGCCCAAAAGGAGTTCAGCTTTCCTAAAGTTAGAAAGGGACAGTCAACAACCTTGTAGGAAAAGACTTAGCCGTTAAAATCTTTATTAGCTGTTGCATTTCTGGATTTCAAGGACTTCTTGGATGAGATCACAATTTAATGGAATACCAAGGAGAGAGAGAGACATACCTAATGATGTTTGTCCCGAGATAACTATTGTCTCTATGCACTATGGAGTGCTATAACACAGTTACCTGGGAATGTCATTAAATAAGATTTCACTGGTAGGAAAACATGATTAAAAGTCAACTATACTGAATTTAAAGTAAATGGAATTCATTAACTACTGATTTATAATTGACATAAATGGTATGAATGTATTTGGGTATGAGTATGAATAAGTAAATGTACTGACGTTTATGATAATTCATCTAATGATTTTACTGGTAACATTGCAAAAAAGCATATTAACACGATACATTTGAATGGATTTTTCATAGCATAATTTTTACTTAATAATACTTACGTCTTTCTGTTGCAAAGCAGATTATTTTATACAGCCCTTTAAGAAGCAAAATGATGAGAAGGCAGAGGTGAATTTTGTTGTTTGCTTGGCAAAACCAATTTTGTGGTCCAAGGGACAAAGGTTTTTTTCTAACGTTGTTCCACCTCTGCCTGAAATATATTTCAATATTGTGATTGTAACCTATGTCCCAAATGGAGCTTACTCTAACTAGAAATCTCACTGCCATAACCGTTTTGCAAGAGCAGAAGCACTTTATTGCCAATATGGTTTGTGGCAAAGATTTGATCCAAAGTCCCTTGAAATCTATGAGAAATCAGAGTTTTACATCCATCTTCAACACAGGTTATTGTGTTGAACTTCTAAACAACTTCTAAATTATTTAGGTTTTTCAACACTTTGGAAGGTATAGGATTTTTTAATGGCCCTTACTGAGGTGAAAAGCTCCGTGGTTTTGTGAAGGATGGCATTCAAGAAGATTTCAGGAATTAATTAGGACAGATTGTGGTTCTCATGTAAGAGATCAGGCTTTCAAATATATGTATTGGGTTTTTATTTGTTTATATAAACCAATTATTTTTTAAGCAAATAATTTTTTCTTTATTATTGCCATTATTTTTCCCATTCTTTCTACAGTTAACTGACTCAAAATAGAAACATGCAATTATTTCTGTAAAGTCATCTGTTTTTATTTGCATTTTTGCTTAAAAAGTAGAAGCAGAGAATAGAAAGTGCTATTGGTGTTGAATATCTTAATTCCATAACAGCACAGATTTCTTGGTTATTCAAAAGTTGGCCCTTCAAACCCAGGAAATGCCTTTATTATTTTTTAATCTGCAGTACAAGTTATTCTGGGTGTAGAAATGTGATTAAATCCAAACACAGTTTTAATTGCAGAATAATGAGTGGCTCTCCATCACCCTGTTGTGACACACCCAACAGGTTTAATCCAGAAATATCATTTTTCCCAGACCAAAGAATACAGAAGTTCAGCCCTGCAGCTTGAAAAGAATTACCTCTGGGGACTGCAAAAAGGGATGGAGAAAGGCTAGCTTATGTGGAGGTGTGGAAAAGAAGAATGCTTGGGATAGATTTTTACTGTCTGTGAGAGAGAATGTAAGTAGGCCATATGAGTTACTCAATGCCACTCAGTGGAAAATGGAAAGATGCTTCAGAACACAAAGCACAGCTAGAAAACACTCCTTACAAGCTGTCCTATACAGAAATCAAGCAAGACACCACACGCTGACTTCAGCCTAAAGCAGGCTGCATGGTTCCCATCAGACAGCCACCCGTTATGGATGTGAAGTCGTGAGATGGCAAAGAGCATTTTCAAATGCCAAAAAAAAAAAAAAAAAAAAAAAAAAAAAAGGCACAAAGCCTGCAGGAGAATGCACAGCTCTCTTAAAGGTTGCCCAACACATGTCTCTTGCTTGGCATAACAGTGATTTCTTTCTGCAGAAGTCTTTCTGCTGGGTAATACCACGTAGTGAGAGCAGATCAACTCAGCTGCTATGACCACCAGGTGAAGTGTTCCAGTTCAATGACATTTAATTAGACTACAATATCTCAGTACTCTACAAACTGGGTCTAAACAGAGCGCAGACCCAGATATCTGGATTACAGTGGCAATACACCAAATTCAAGTGATGACCAAAAGAGTAAAGAACCAATGCGCTAAAAATCAGAGCTCAAACAGAGAAAGAAAAAACCAAAACAAACCCAAAAATAAATAAATAAATAAACAAACAAACCACCAAAAAAACTCAACCCCCCAAAAAAATTTATTAGAATACATTATTAGACTTGCAAAATTCTGTGATCTGTTCAACTAGACTGATTGCAGAATATCCTTGTATCAACGTTATGCCCTGCTGTGAAACAGACTACTGCTGTGCTATTTATATTTCTGACCTCTACTTAATTCAGTCAAGTTTTGGGCATCTCATCTAATTTAGATTTGAAACCTGTTAGATTAACTCCCTTAGAAATATTTGACTACACCTTCCAATCTGCACTGCAGTTAAAGGATTTATCTGCACATATGAACAATATATCATCATGTTATACTTAAATATATATACACACATACCTTAGTGCTAACTTTAGTACCCAATAATATCTTTCATTATATTAAAAAGAAAAGGCACATTTACATGAAAAGATTTTTCTTTTTCTCAAAATATTCATAAAGTTGGCTGGATTTTCTTCTGTTATATTAAAGTCAATGGTTTCTCTTGTAAACAAGAAAAGGGATGTTTGACTATGTCCTGATTTTCATAAGACAGTGCAGCCTGTAGCACAGCTTTTTTTATGAAAAAACTACAACAATAAATTTTCTTCAATTACAAAATAGTACTCATTTCCCTACCAAAAAAAAAAAAAATCAACCCCTTGAAAAAAATCAGAAAAATCAAATAATTTCATAAGACAGAGAAACATGAAGTTTATTTTTTGGAATACTGTCCATATAAATTTTTTAATATGTGCTACAAGGGATTTTTATCTTTTCCCTTCTTGCATGCACCTCAAATGATCTGATCAGTCTTTTATGTGTGCCTTAAGGCTTTGATTGCTGGTGGAAACTGCACCTGAAATTTCCATAGACTCCAAATAGCAGTCTAGTTTGAGTACAAAAGGGGATGCTTTGGCATTCTAGTTTCTGGGAACTGAGTAGTTGGTCTCCAGTACAAATGAGAAAAAACTTGTAGAAAAGTTCTGGAGAACTCTACAAGAATTTCTAATATGACAACCTGCATCACAGCCTTTAACAATATGATGTTTCTGAACCCCAAGTTCTTGTGTCGGCTCCCTTTTGGTACAGCCATTCAGAAACACTCTCCCCCTTACCTTCTATAAGTTCTTCAGCTCTTAGCTGCAGTGCCACAAGAAAGCAGAAAGTTCCACACTAGTGAAAAATGGCAGATGTAAGAAATGTGTCTTTTAGCCCTAATACATGTTATCACAACCACAACATTTGTATATAGGGCTTGTAAACACATTATTTCCTATGGGGTGACAGTTCTTACAAAAACAAATTATTTAGGAATTTTGTATTTTTGAGGGACATTATGAGCTAAAAGTAACACATAATTATGGATGATGTGCTATATCCCATGGACCTCAAATATGCTACAGGAATAGCAAATTTAAATTTTAGTGCTAAAAGAGTTCACTTCGCTATAATTGCAAATTGGAATATCACTGCCCAACACTCTGCTTTAGATTTTACTGTAATTCTGCATGGAAGAAGGCAATTTTCCACTCTAAGTATTATTTAAGAAACATGCCTTTCTGACCAGGAAAGAAAAAAAAAAAAAATTAAAAAAACAATCAAATAAAATCAGGAAAAGGAATATATTAACACCAGTGTGAGGTTTTTTGCAAATGCATTGCCATCTAGGCTCTAAGTGGACTTAAATGTCATTCTACCTGCTGCATGCCTCGCCATGACAAACCAGAACCAAGAACACCATGCTCTAGAGCCACAATTTCAGATGCAATACCCATATTCTATCATCAGAACCTCACCTACAGCCTTATACAGCATTACATACTTGTTTGGCCTCCATTTATGGCACTCAGCTTTCCTAAACTTCAAGGAGAGAGCATTCTAGATGAAGCCTACCACAAAAATATCAATGGCCCTTAGTGTCTGCATGGTAGTTACGACATGCCAAAAACCAAAACAAGCAAATAAAAATAAAAAAAAAACCAACCAAACAAAAAAACCCATAAAGACAACTTACGCATTTGTTAGCATGAAAAGGATTCTGAATAGCTCCTTAAAATGAATAAGGAAGCCTAGCCCTAAAGACAAACCTTATCAGCTCTGCTAAGAACTTGCAATGTCAGTTTTCTTAAAATAACTCAGCATTTGTGCATACCAATGACCCTCAATACAGTCAATTAATACCTTACCTATTTTTCAGAATTTTTATTTAACTAGACAATTATGTACTGGGATAACAAGAAAACTAATGGACCTTTTTAAAAAAAAACTTCAAGTAATCTGCCATAAACTGAATATGTTAGTCCACACAAAGATGATAGTATTGTCAACTTCATCTCTGACAAAATACAGTCCAGTGGTAATGTTAACCTCCCAGTTATGATGGCAATAGTTTTCTAAACTTATTCTCTTGAGCATCATATCTGTAAGTAGAAATCAAATGCCTCCATATTGAAGCCTTAAGTCAATAACATATTACAGTACATACACAAGTCTTGTGCATGTCTCTAAAAATGGAATACTTTCATGATATTTTGACATCATGCATTTACAGTGGGCTTTTTAAGTAAATTAAAAAAAATACATATCTGAAGTAAACCATAAAAGGCCACAAGCTATAGAATAAGGTAATTCAAGGACATTCTGTAGAAAGAGAAAGTGTTTCCTAGTAAAATTAAGAACCAGACACAATGTAGGAACAAATTATAATATCAAGTGGTCTACAAATAGAAAAATCCATGGCAATTTATAATGAGAGTAATGACGAATGTACTCAGTGTTCTAGTTAGAACCAAGTGGGCCATTTCATGTAATGCTTTACAGTAAATATAACCAGGCCTTTATACACTATTATTTTTATTCCCTGACATACACATACCCCTCAGGAACAAAGTCTAAAACACACAGGCTCCTGGCTTGGAAGAAGCATAAATTTTTTATTTGGTACTAGTTAGAATCTGACCAGAATCACAAATTTCTGAAGGCAAAATGGAAATAAGAAAAACAATATGGGAAAGGAAAAGGCAAAGGAAGAAATCAGTGAGACACATTCAAAAGAAATATGGACACATTGCAAAAATCTATGTAAAAGTCCAAAGAAATTCCATTTGTCATTTTACAGCCCAGTTCTACAATTTATAAGTCTTTGGCAACTTCTCACATGTTTTTTTTTTAAACAGCTTGCATAACTAAGTATCTTCAAAATTAACTTAATTTTCCCCCATTTTACCCACATCCTTCATGAATCTGCCAAACAGTACAGACACTTCAGAGGTCTCTGTGGTACTTCATCAACTTGAAAAAACTTTTGTAAGCAATAAGAGCAGTCACATTTCCACTATCAAGGCAAACATTAGGGAAGCCTGCAAGTCACTGTGAGGAGCTACCCAACCTGACACCCTCACCTTGGTGCACTTGTACTCATGCAACATCTGTGGCTACAGATGGGACACAGGAGGAGCCCACACCATGTAGATGTCTACTAGAGATGCTTCCCTCCAGCAGAGTAGCTCACTGAAAACAACTCAGCACTTCTGTCATTCTCAGCTACCTCTGCTTTGCACAGTGCAGAGCGGGGAGAGGAGCATCTCATGAGGGGTGATGGTGCTTCATCAGAAAAACCATGAGATCAAGCTGAAGAAAGCAAGTCTCAAACTCAGAACACAAAGCTCTGAACTTCTAATCCTCAGCTGAACATGTTACTGACTCAGATGAACACACCTTCTCAACACAGACAACATAAGAGCAATCGTCTAACACTAACACCTTTTCAAGAAAAAAGTTGATGCAGAAAACTAGTCCAATGATTTTTTAGCTCAGTTTCTCAAAGCTGCAACCAATCCAATCCAGATTAGTAGAACCATAAAAGTTAGACAAGTTATCTACAGGTTGTGCTCAATCTTCTCCTTACATTACAAAATATGCATGGGCAAATGCATACACAACAAGCAAAAGAAAGCATAGTAGCAGGATCCAACACCAACAGAGATATCTCAATGGCAGCAACAAATCTCTAGAACAACACTTTGAAAGTAAGAGATGTGTACAGAACTATTTCACATAACTTCACAGGATGAGACATTCTAAGCAACTCAGCTGAAAGAAAATATTCAGCAGACTAAAATACTGTATTAATTCTTGCACTTCAATCAATCTATAAGAACAAAAAAAAATCTATCAAACAAATTAAGTAAAGCATCTTTTTACAGTACAGAAGAAAAAAAAATGGAGTATGCAGAGACAGGCACTATGAATTTCACTGTTCACCTCTTGTCTCCAGCTTGCCACATCATCCAGCAGGATCCCTCAACATGCACTGGCCAAGAATGATAAAGGCTAAAACTGGGAGAGAGGCACCACAGAGATGCATCTGTCCCGAAATACAAAAATTCATAAGATATATTACTTCACAAAATATTACAAGATAAAGAGCTATAAGGAAATCTTACCTGCAACATAGTCACCAAATCCAATGGTAGTTAAAGTGATAACCACAAAGTAAATGGCATCTAGTGTGCTCCAGCCTTCTATGTGCTTGAATATAACTGCAGGAAGAGCAACAAACAGCACGCAGCCAAACAGTATGAATATTATTGTCGAAATGATGCGAATCTTTGTCTGACTCACATTCCATTTCTGGAAAGGAAGAGGAAAAAAGCAAAGCTATCATTAAT
Source organism: Todiramphus chloris collaris (assembly GCA_025345505.1). Taxonomy (NCBI): domain Eukaryota; kingdom Metazoa; phylum Chordata; class Aves; order Coraciiformes; family Alcedinidae; genus Todiramphus; species Todiramphus chloris. The sequence continues at coordinate 31,390,672 of JANVCC010000020.1, read as the reverse complement.
AAAACTGTGCCCCTGTTCATAAGCACTTATCACCCACAGTGTCACAAGCTACGTTGCTTAAGAGGACGGTGCACTGTAATTCTCAAACAGGAAAATCAAAGCAGATTTTTATTATGAAAAGGATTTTTCTTGTACTTAAGTTTAGTGCCAAAGAAAACTACTTTTTAAAGTCAGCATCACCAATGTCCAGCTTTTGTAACCCAAATCAGTGGTAGTTTGGGTTATAGCAGCATGAAAAAGCCCAAACAAAAACAAACAAACAAACCGCAGAAAGGCTAAAGGTAAAATGTTTTTATGGAACATTCTTGTCTCTTTTAGACAAATTTCAATGGAAATGGATGTTCACTGGTACCTTGTCTGGACTTGAACTGATGTTTCAAAGTCAAAAATACCTGCCTTTTCTTAAAAGGCTTTCAAGTTTATATTTACCTATTGCATAAGATTACTGTGCAAAGCCCCAGTTTGCTTTGCTTCAAAAGTAAATCCATGGCAGACCCTTTCTATATAGAAAAGTTGTCCTGCACACAAGGTTAGGGCTTGTTGCAGAAAAACATATCTAACACTTGCAGCACTGATGCAAACAGCTACACAGTCAGGCTTAGTAAGTATTCACTGGATATGACATGTTCTTCACTTTGAAAGACAAATAGTATTTCATATGTGTTTTGCACATTAGGTAATAGTTAAACCTACAACATGTCATTGGAGGTTAGTAAATAATTAATTTTAAGTTTCATTATGCCATTTATTCTATGCATCAAAAATCTCAGTAAATACAGTTTTAATAACTGCATTAGTAAAATACAACATTAATAAATTTTTCTGTACACGAAACTGAGACTAAGTTAAGTAAATTAAGTTCCTCTGCTAGAATTCAAGGCATTTGGTTCTTAAGGACTGCCTATGGCTAAACTTTAATCTGCACGAGCTCCTAGTCTGTTTGACAGGCCTCTTCCCACTGAAGCTCTGCCACTTCATATGAGTAATTAAAGATTGGTAGCCAAAGAAAATGAAGGGTGTGAACTGTAGGCTGTGCTAAGCAGTTTAGCAGAAGAGGTTGGAAATTCCTTAAACTGTAGAACATCCTACAGCCTAGCAATGAGACCACAAAGAGGAGTCTAATGTCAGGGAAGCACAAAAAGGCTCTGTGCCATTTAGGCTGTCCCGTATCTGTGAATACCCAAAGCTTTAGTCACCTAAGATCCATAAATCAGGCAATGTAGGTGCTTAGATACTATAAGCATTTCCTCAGGTATGATGGCATCTAAGGAGAGATGGCCAGCAGGTTGAGGGAGGTGATTCTCGCCCTCTACTCTGCTCTCATGAGACCCCACTTGGAGTACTGTGTCCAGCTCTGGAGCCCCAACACAAAGACATGGACCTGTTGGAGTGGATCAAAAATGATCAGAGGGCTGGTACACCTCTTCTGTGGATGAGAGAGTTGGGGTTGTTCAGCCTGGAGAAGAAAATGCTCTGGGGACACCTTCCTGCGGCCTTCCAGTACCTGAAGGAGGCCTACAAGAAAGCTGTGGAGGAACTTTTTACAAGGGCTTGTAATGATAGGAAGGGGGAATAATGGCTTCAAACTGGAAGAGGGTACATTTAGATTAGAAATTAGAAAGGAGCTTTTCTCTGTGAGGGTGGTGAGACACTGGAACAAGTTGCCCAGGGAAGCTGGGGATACTCCTTCCCTAGAAGTGTTCAAGGCCAGGTTTGATCGGGCTTTGAACAATCTGGTCTAGTGGCAGGTGCCCCTGCCCAAGGCAGGGGGATTGGAACTAGATGATCTTTAAGGTCCCTACCAATCCAAACCATTTGATGATTTTATGATTTTAAGAATTGTGATTTTTAGACTCAGGCACCAAATGTCTTCTGTGAATCAATTCAAAGCAGCAGCAATAATTTCCACACATTACACCTATGGCTCCCCTCTTTCATCTCTGAGTCACTGGTTCCCTATCATAATCTGCATGAAAGCCTTCAAAGATAAGCATCACACACAGCTTAGGAGTATTACAAGGGCAAACCAAAAATAAAATATTTTGGAACTTGCTCATCTTCCCAACCACGATTATTGTAGAATATGTTGGGCTTCATCCAATTCTCACTTAGAGGTGTTCAATAACATGTTCTTCCTACCTTTTTCTATGTATCTGGTTACAATGATGAATTTTCAGACTTTCAATTTCACTTGTTAACCTCAGAACAATGAGCAGCATGAAAAACAAGCAAGGCAACCAGCATACTCACAACAAAGGTATCTTCTACTTTGGCAATTCCTTTTCCAAAGATTGTCCCTAGTTGATCTCCAACACCAGCCAACAGGAAGCCAAACAGAGGAATTCCCAATAAGGCATAGATGATACAGAATATCTTTCCACCTTGTGTGCGTGGGGAGATGTTTCCAAAGCCTAAATTACAAACAACTTGAGATGTTTAAGAAGTTACATATATTACATTACACATTTTAAAAGGACTGCAGGGACACAATGTTTAAAACCAGGTCACACTAGGTTAACCATATGACATAGCAAACATTATTAAAAAATCAAATGAACTTGTAGGTCATACAATCCTCTCTGAGCTAAAATTAAACTGCTGCACAATTCACCAACTTACTTTATATTGTTTGTGTACTGTGGAGAAGAAAAGCACTCTCAGAATTTTTGGGATATTTTTAATAAATAACAGCTTTTCTTACCTACTACATGTAGTTAATACCAATTGGTTAAGCTATGACTTAGCCTCCGCTACCTGGAAATTTCTATTACTGGACTTGTAATTGCCAGGCTGCAGTACTTGTAAACAAGATACAATTTTCCCTCAGATGTGCTGTTTCAAAGTGAAGCAGCCTGAAAAAAACTCCACCTGGATGAGCAAAACAGGGATTTCAAGCATAAAAGGGACTGCTTAGAGTCTTAATTATTAAAGGCTTTGAGTCTTTCAGCGTTGCAAACAAAGCTAGGTGAAACAGTTTATAGTTCACGGCTCTGTCCATTTGAAATTTGAAATCATTTTGTCTTCACTGGCTTGTGCAAAATAGCACTTTGATATTACTATAATACCTCGATTGCTGCAGGTCCATTTAAAAATGAAGAAACTGAAATACAAAAACACAGTCCCCAGTATCTGTGAAATGCACTCAGATGTATCTCCCAGGACCAGTATTTTAATGATTTGGCCAAGGTCGCTTAGGCAGCACCCTACAGACAATTTTCATGAGTGTCAGTCCTCAGTTTTCATTCAGAAGTTTTTCTCCAAAGGATTACTCATATTTTGGGGGAGCAGTGGTAGTAACACTCCAGCATTTTTGACATTGTTTCACTTTTCAGCACGACAATGTGCACTTCAAATGAGGCCAGAGGGAAAGCTTGTCAGAAAAGTGCTTATTTTCCATGGAGAAATTAAACAAAAGTATTTCTTAAAAAATTACCTTTTCGTAGAAAAAAAACAACCTGTAAATAACATGCAAAATATTTAACAAGTAATTGATAAATTTGTTTCATAGTGTTTTAAATGTTGAAGAACAGATATTTTCCATATACATGGAAGTACAATTTTCCTGTGAAAAAGCTGATAGACAAGTTTTGTCAGCTCTAATGAGAACTTGCAATGTACTTTTCTTTTTAAAATACCTTAGTATTTTTGCACAGTGTAAATGTAAGTTTCTACAATGCAAAGCACATTTAATGAATATCTTCAGTATTTATCAGAATCTGTATTTAACTATTTTGAGCACATTGGTTTAACAGATTTTCTTTATGAATCCTATTGCCTTATTTTTCAGTTCTGCTCTCCTGTAGGTAAGCTATACCAAAACTCTCTTGTCAAAACTACCTTGTCCTTTCAGCACACAGAAGACAAAGCTGCCCCTCACCCAACTTCATTAAAATAAAAATAAGTCACATTAGGATTATATTTTACTCCTAGATGTTTTGCCCTAGTATGTTTTTAGATAGTAACTGGGTAAATAATAAATGCAATGTTGATAGAGCTCAGTTAGTATCAACTTTTTAACTTCTTTTTATCTAAATTTTTCTACAAATAATGAATTGTAAAACCCGTCAAACTAAACAAAAAGGACAAAATTACAGGAAATATCAATTACAGGTTGTGGAGTCCTTCAATTTTGTAAGTTTTCCCTGCACTAATATAATGAAATAAGTCTAAATCAGGCAAGTGGAAAAAAGTCATAGTGCCATTAGACCAACCTAGATTTCTTTCCTAACCCAGAGCCAGGGATACTCTTACTGATTATTATAATTGAGGAAATTTCAGCTACACTGAGTTCACTCTGTCCCTTCATGCACCAAGCAGAAAAGACCCTTGAGTTTTAAAATAAAATTAGCTTATCACCAACCAAAAAGGGACAATGAGATCCAAGCTGTTCTGTTTTCATAAACATGCTTGTTTATGCATCAACAGGAGCTTGAATAGTTGCCAGGGTGTAATTCCTGAGGGGTCTTAATACAATTATGAATCAGGGGCCTGGATACACCAGATTTACAAAACTTGTACTAGAGGATTTGGAAATCACTGTCCCTTTTTTATTTTTGGTTTAAGAACTGTATTCACTTGTTCCACAGAAGTAGTATCTCCTAATGGTGACAAAATACCAGCCCAGTGAAGCACATGCCAAGCAGGCAGTTTTGCTCTGTTAGCTTCATAAAGCAAACTGGCATTCTCGATGCATCCCACAGCTATTACAGGGACAATTGCTGCTGTGGCATACTTCTCATCTGCTGCTGATCGGTATGGGGACATGAAGTTCATGTTCAGCTCTATGTATTCTCCTCTTTAAATCAGAGTCATGTTTTGCTCCAGAAAAGAATGGTATGTCACTTCTACACTCAGAAATACTTGCTTTTCATCCTGAAAAATGACAACAGCTTTTCTTCCATAAACTACAAAGAAGGTCTTGTATTATTAACTGTATGTTTTAAAAAATCTCACACATTACTGAATAAAATAATACTCCAACAGGTAGTACTTTATCTCTGTCCAGATGCTTACTGCACATAATACAAACCATGGCACTCTCATGATAGCACATATAATTTTAGTGAACTGATCTGCCAAGGGGTTTCCATTACGTATTAATCATATTTCCTACAGTGTCATGTTTTATAACAGTCTGCTGCTGTTCACCACAGCCTGCTTTGTGAGTTACACAAGTTGTCCTTACATCCTCCTCTTGGTTTCTCCAGCACAAAGCTAATCCATCATTTATACAATGGGAGAAGGAACATATTTATATTTTATATGGTTAGTGTAATTCCTGAGGGTTTTGTCTCAGAACAGTATTATTCCTCTCTTTAAAAATTTAGAAGAACTCTGCAGCTAGCTAAAATCCAAGGAAAACTTTGTGTTTTCACAAGCATTGTGCTTGGAGATGAGCACAATACCACTGCCTATCCCTGCATAGCATGCAGTTCTCCACATAAAGGGCAGAAGCGCTTGGCAGCACTGCAGCAGCTCCCCAGAATGGCGTTGTCACTTCAGAGTTCCCATTTCTACTCCAGAGGCCATCATAAATTCTGTTTGACTCTCTCACTGAGAAACCTCAGGGAATCAGCCACATCACACGACACTCTCTGCTGCCTTTTCCCTCCTTCTGAGATGCTTGCCTAGAGGGGATGAGGATGGTGCACACTGAAATCATACAGGCAGCCTCAGTACCTCAGTTACTCTTCACACCTTCAGTCCCATGCAGCTTTTCTCTTCCTCTGGTACTACTAAGATGGCAGTTCCTAGAGCCAATTGGTTCTCCATTACAACAAATACACTTGCTTTTACATTGAAATGAAAGCAGCACTTGATTTCAAATTCCTAAATTTATCAGAAAGTTTTCCTCAGAGAGTTTTTAACCAATGCTAACTGCAATGAACAGCAAAGAGCACAAAATTTATCTTGCAGAATAGGATCAGCTTCACCAAAGATAACATCAGCACCACCATTATCAAACTGTCCGCCAATGCAACCTCACCACTTTCATAACCAGGAATACAATTTGCCTCCTAGTTTCACCAAATCCCTTTCATGTCCTGCTAAATGGTTAGCATAAATTTAATGCCCAAGGGACTAAGTGCATTTAAAATACTTTGTCTCTGACAAGCAGCTGTGGATAAGAAATACATTTTAGGAGGAGCCCACAGTAACCCCTGAGTGGATTAAGGACGAAAGGCCATTGTAAATACATTGTAACTAATTGCTCCATCAAAAAAAAATATAATGTAATTCCATGGTTTTAGCTCTAAATTTCTTACAGCCTCCAACATTCAAATCAGATTCAAAGGGAACCTCAGTTGTGTTGGTCACAGATAGAGACAGAAGCAAGGGTATGCTAAGTGAAAAAAAAAAAAAGGAAGAGCAACACAAAACTTTACAGATGTTTTATTTTCATATCCCCTTTAATTAAATATTTGATTATGAATTTTGTTGTTTGTTTGCATTGTTTTTTACCCCCTAGACAAACAAAGGATTATTTTCCATATTTGCAACAGTTTGAACTGCTAGAAATGCTCATACAATTGTCAAGCCACTTTTGTTCAGGTGAGACTGTCTTTGCATTCACAAAAAGGAAGATCAGCAACTAATTAAAAAAAAAATTTCCATTTTAAGCAGAGAAAAAGATCGCTCTGCTTTGTAGTTAACTGGTATCTCAGTCTTTCAGAAAGCTCTTTTAGATACACATTTTCAAAGTGGAGTTAGAAGAACAGAGACTCCAAATGAAAATATTTTCACAGAAAATTGCTAGACAAAGCAGGTCATCTACTGAAACTAGCTAGCTGCAATTAAATATTTCTTATGTGAGAGATTTTAAGTGCTTTTGAAAGTTCTAGGACTAGATTTTACTTGCAGAATTGACTGGAAAAGTGTCACCATTTATGATTCATTTATATCAAATAGCTCAAGTGGGACTGAAAGGTCTGGGGAACATTTGAAACATTTTCTTTCCAAACAAGAAAATGTAAATTCAAATACCAGTTAAGGTTTTCTCACTGTTTTTGACACATCTCAGATTACACAAGACATCATTCATCAGGTAGCAAACAAAGTGAAAATTATATCGAAAATAATGTCATATATTTTGAGATATGAGAAACTGCTCTCAGCTGTAAGTTTGGGTATGTGGGCAATTGACGAAACAGTTCAAGACTGAAAGACAAATGATTCGGTGAACATACATACCCTTAATTACACAAAAATGGATTACAGAAAGTTGATACCGAGAAGACGACATAGACTCAGAGCAAGGGCTGAGCTCCTGGCTGCTGAGTCCCATGAGGCCAGAGACAGGGGATAGGGCTGCCATGCCCTTGGCTTCAGCCACTGGACACTGCGTGCAACTGGCGGCTGTATTGCCGGAGGTACACATCCACCCTGACTGCAGCTCAGTTACAGTGATTACCCTTTTCAAAGGGCATATACATGTTTTGATACTAGATGTCAAACTGACTTTAAGAGATCAAAAGATGCTTTTTCCAGGCCCCAAGGAGCTATCTGATGAAATCTTTATGAAAGATACCTTGCTGAATTTCTAGTAGCTAAGATTCTTTTTCCCCTCTGGATTGTCACTTGGGCTCAGGAGGTTAACATTTAAATACATGCCTGCCCATCACTGCCAAGACAAAGATAAGCACCTATTCATACATTAAACAAGATATCCTTTTTAGCATAAATAATGGTCTGGACAAAATCATTAAACAAAAAGGCAGTGTACTTCATACACTGCAGAAACACTAAAATTTGCATGTTTGTGCTCACTGTCTGGAAACATCTGCATTTTTACACTGGCCCCTTTACCCTTCCTCCTCTTACCCCTGTCTTACACTCCACAGCTCGACATGCTTGCGTATGCCCCTCATACAGTTATCTATTTAGAAATAAATATTTCACAGGGTTTTATGGCTCTGGTTAGCAATGGCATAAGCTTATTTTCAGTCTTCTGTGTGACCCCCATCCCCCACAAAGTTGCAAAGTGACTACAAAATTCTTATGCCCATTTTTACAAATAGGTAACTGAAGCACAGAGGGAAGCAAAGTCCAAAATTCTCTAAATCATTTAGGTCCATCATTCACACCTGATCCATGACTAAGGGCTACACAGTCACATTACATCAACCCTTAACTAGGGAAAGTTTGGCATCTAAAATCCTCAGAGAACCTCAGTCAAGCTTGTTTGAAGTCACCTAGAAATCTGTTGTGAATATTTACAAAATCTACAGGCTCCTCTTCTGGCAGGGCCAACACACATGCACATGCACATATATTCCAGAATACAGTGTGAAAATAATTTGAGGGCTGAATAGAGACAGACTATTTGCAAATCTGAATACTTGGATGAATTGAAAATTAATACCTTTGCAGTGAAAGCACAATATGTCTGTGTTATATGGATGCATTAATTCTTTCACACATGCATGTACTATTAACTATATCTTACAGCCACCGTTCACAAGCTATTGCCTGTGGATCCCATTATGGGTATGCCACTAATGCTCCTCCTTCAAGTTCATTCTTTAATTTAAAAGTTAAACTTCTCTGTACGTGCAACTTATGAAACTGCTGCATGATTTTGTCTGAAGGAATTGCCCTATGCAATAACACAGAGGTGAAGGTACCTCTGCTCTAAACCACAGTCTCTATGAAACTGAAAATCTGTGCTTTACAGAAGTTAGGTGCAATGTCTTTATCACTCACTGGAGCTTCTAGAAGCCAGTTCTCCTAACAGTTTTAGACAGTGATTTGGGAAACATGTTGTCACAAAGTAGTGCTGCTTACTTAATATCATTACTTAGCACAGAACTCCCTTTAGTACTATCTGGATTCCAATCTATAAAATTCTGTTTGTTAACACTAACCCATAATTCTGTGTCACAGAATTGTCAATATATTATTTTGAGGTTATACTGTTCTAGCTCAAGCCTGGAAAAAAAAAAAAAAAAGACTTTTTATTAAAAAAAAAACAAACCTCCCAATTACCAATACCTCTCTTTCCCCTACGAATAATATCAGGAAAACCTAGACAGACATTAATAAAATGTGTAATATTCAAGAACTGACAAGGCATGATCTCCTTTTCAGTGGTTTCTTTTCATCTGCGTTCTGTAGGAACAGTAATCAAATCAAAAAGACTTCTTTTAAAAGAACAGGCTATAAATATTCATAGAAAATAAGTTTCTTCCAAGTCAAAGTGCTGTGCTGGAGAGGTGAAGGAGCACTGTAAGGAAAGCCTCTGTACAGATACTGAATCTGTTGCAATATTCAATAACTCACATTCAGTTGCTAAGGCAATTTCTCAAGGAACTGGGTAATAATTGTTAAAAGACTTTTAAAAGATTTAAACATCAATTCAGATAGCTCTGCTTCACAGTACAGGTTCTTCCTTTCATTCAGCTGTCACTTTGCCCAGCAAAGTGTATCTACTTCTCATCAGTAGTAGGACTTGTGCCCCCTTTTCAAACTATTCCTTTTTTTGTTGTTATTGCTTGCATTCATTTATCCCTAATTCTTATTGTAGAAAAAAAATTAATCAGCTCCAAAATCCAAATATTCCCACTTTTTTCATTTAAGTGAGATGGCTCCATGGCTGGATAATACAGCTAGCAAAAACATTAAAAGTACTTTAAAGTACTTAAGTATAAAGTTAATAATTCACAATATTATGAAATTTTTACCACCCACATATTCTTATCAAATGTAAACACGTATGAAATGTGCCAAAGTGACACTCATTCCGAAATGAAGTCAGGAACAATATCAATGTATAGATAAAACACATTGATCCAGGTAATACACAGAAAAACAAGAACTGTGAATTTTACACATACTGAGACAAAAACATCTATGAACAATTTTTCTGACACTGAGACTTTAATGGAAATGTGAAGTTTTTTTTTTCCTAGAGTTTGGGGGCTTTCTTTTGATCACTTTCCTTTTGCTTCCCTATAATTAAAGAAACAGGCTTTGTTTTTTGTTTACAAATAAAGCAATTCTTGGTGCTGGGTAAAACTGGCCTCTCCATACCCAGTACAACGGAATCCAGATGCTTTCCAGAAGAATTAAAACTTCCCTGCCTGCACATGCTTCTGTCTTCCCTACAAATAATAAAAAGTAGCAAAAGTGTTAGAGAATTCAAACTACATCAGACTTATAGCAAGAAATTAGATGTGAACAGATAATAAATGTCAAATCTCCAACACTTACACTTTCTCTCTAGGAGTGCTGCTATTCCCAGAGATGAGGACATGCAGTTTTTCTTGTGAAACATGTTTTGTGCCATCTCAGGTACTCTCTAAACACACCCTGGTTTCAGTGAAGCCACAGATTTAAAGAAGAACTAAAAATCCTGTAATCCTACAACCAGCAGACTCAGACCTTGGATCATTTTAAGCTCATACAACTGGCCTAAATGAAGGCAGGAACCTTGACTTATTAGGTAAGCTACCAATTTCTTTGTGGCTTTAAGGTTTTCTTCATGCACCACCCTACTTCACCTTCAGAGATATTCCACCAGTGTTCAGTTTGCAAGTATTTTGCCTCATCAGGTTTTTTTTTCTGTATCTATTGTTGCTTATAAGCTACACATACACAGTCTGTATATTCGAACACATTATTTTGCATATAATGTCAGAGAGCTGAGTGTTTTATTACTAACAAAAATGACTGTTATGCAGTTAGTTCTAACATACAAGCATACTAAGAAACACAATTTTCTCGAAAGAGGTAAGGTTAAAAAAGGAATAACACTACCAAGTTTCTAAAAGAAGAAGCTCTGAAGATTTTTATTCATATTATTATTTTCTTTAAATAGAAAATGAGATAATTTTTTGTCAGTGTGGCTCACCATCAAGTATATGGAAGTGTGAGGTCATTTTCCTATTTCTAGTTTTTCTATCTTTTTGGGGGTTTTGGGGTTTTTTTTTGTTTTGTTTTTGTTTTCCTGGAGCAATCTTTACAATTAGGACTAGCATGAAATCTTAAAAACAGTATACATGAACCACCATGAATAAATAACTTCTACTGACTTCACATTTTGGCTTCCATCTACTTAAGTGTGTTCTATTCCTGATTCAGCAAAGCAACTAACATACTTAACTTGAAAAATGCTTAAATTTATCTCTATTCAGGTAACATTTCAAGACCTGAAAGCATACTCATTCTGTCAGCATACATACCTGCAAAGATGAACAAACATACATTTTGTCATATGAGATTCTTAACAGGTTTTGAATTGATTTTCAACACTGTCATGATGGGGCACAAATCAATCTTGAAAATCATGCTGTCACCACCTCTTTAATTTCCCAGAATTTCACACTATGTATCAAAAATCTTTTGTTATAATATCATTACCCAAGGAACTGAAAGTGCAATTACAAGACTCCAAACATATTTAAAATCCTTCAAAGGAGCAAGAATTAATTTCTGCTTCCACAGTTTTCAATTTTTAGTGATTTAAAACTATGCAGGTGTGGGGATTTCTCCTTTGCACTGAGAATGCTTCAGCAGAAGGCAGGGGAAGATGAGCACTCTGTAGCTCACTAGGATCCTATCAACCCTCAGTACAAGGCCAATCCACTTGGTGAGCTATCATTCTGGAGATTCTCCGTTGAATCTTGGGGCAAAGAGAGTGGTCTAAAGATGGGGATCTATGGAAAAGAATAAACATATGTTTTCTCATAGAAGTTTCTGATTCTAACAAAAAGTTCCTCATAGAGCAGTAACTGAATATATAATTTCTCTGTGCATTCTGTAAAGCCCTTAAAAAGATTGTCAGGTAGGGCAAAATAAGTTCCAAAGTTTGTGCTTTTAGTACACTATTTCGGGTTTACATACCCAGGTTAATTTTGAAAGAAGCCAATGTGATTCACAGTGGACAGGAATTTCAGCAAGTAGCAAAATCATGAGCAGCTTCACACCTTTCTTTTAAATACACAGGCTGTGATATTTTCTTTTACAAAGAGGACTCTTTTAGAAATCCCTAATTATCTCACCTGTCCATAGGAAATTAATTCAAAATGGGACAGAATACTTCCCGAGACAGAGAATAAACCTTTAAGCTAAAGGTCTTAAATTTATATAATCTTGGATTTCAGTTCACAGGGGGAAAAGAAATACTGAAATATATATATATATAAATTAACCACACGTAAAGATACTTCTCTAACATTATTTCACTTCTCCTTACCCTGTAAAGCCCTGAGCTCGAATACGAATAGATAAGTTAGTGCATACTAAATCATCTGCCTACAAACACAGCTCTGAGTCTTGCTTGGACTATGGGATATGTACAGTCTCCTGAAATCAGGTGTCAAATACAGCCTCAGACCAAGCACACGAACTAAGAATAAAAAAATTATATTTTATTAAGCAATAGGGAAAGTCAAAAGAAAAATAACTTGAGAATCTGACATGTAAAAAGGTCAGATCATCAGCTCAAACATTTAATGCTCTTTTCCCTCATGGTTGTGAGGCACAAGGAATGACCTGTCTCTCTGGCTTACCCAAAACACCTCTAGATATTCTCCAACCTTAGATCCCTGGGGAAACTATCAGTCTGCTGTCCTATTTAAATATAAACTACTTGAGGGCATTTAGAATCATAGAACCCCACAGGGTCAAGCTCTTCAGTTTGTCCATCCTGTGGTATCTGCCAGCCCACATGAAAGCAACCGATGACTAAGGAAAGACACCAGAAGCAAATGAAGTCCCAGGATGCATTACCACTGCCAAACAGTAAAATGGAGTCAGAAAAGGAAAGAGCATCACCTCTGGGGAGTGCATGTTGGTGTCTTTCAGTGTAAGTTTTAGGATTAATGGATGCAGGTTTGACCTAGATCCTATTTTGAACAAACATCTTTACCCATGTGCCAGAATTATCAATTTACTTTTTTCTCTGTCTCAAGTGTCAGTACATCTTGTAAAAGCAACAGCTTGCTTTTCATCAAAAGTACATCAACTCTTTGAACTGAAAGAAAAGAAAAACTCTTCCCTGAATAAAATAATATTCTCTTCCCCTAAAGCATAAAAAGATATAGAGGTATGGAGAGCACAGAAGTTATGCAAGCTATAGACAACAATTTTAAAAAGGACCATTACTAGTATAGGAGAAGGTCAGTTACGTTAAAGTACACCCTTATTCAACCTTGAAAATTAAAAGAGTAAGACGGAGGTAAGAGGAGTAATATCCTTAATAGTATTTTAGCAGATAGCATATACTAATTATTCTGTTGTTATTATAGCATTCTGAAATGCACTGCAGAAAAATTAATTAATCCCATGGAAGGTCACTACTACTCCATTATTACCAGAAATAAGCAAATAGTAGCTAAGACTGATCATTAATTATAGGGAAAGTTTCATCAATGTTTTAGTTGCTGTGAATTCCATGTTAGTCACTCCATTTTGAAATAGCAAACATGCATTGAATTTAAAAAACTCTAGGCTACATTTCAGTAAAAAATTCCCATACAGAGAAATCTGCACTCATTTTCTTTAAATGTATTCTGCTCTTTCACACAAACACAAAAATATATTTGCCAGAAAATTAAATAAGTTTTTTTTACAAATATTCTCCAGTAGTGTTCATAAACTGTCTTTGAAGATCTGAAATGTCATTAAGTTTCTATTCCTTTGGGTTTTTAAGACACTTACAAAATTTATACATATAGCTTTTGTTCACACAAATATTTACTAAGTTGCTGTTTGTAAGCATTTCCATCCTGAACAGGTATTTGTGCTTATTTCACATACCTCCTGATACGAAAATGTGAAACCCCAGACAAAAGAGTCTAGGCTTATACAAGAGTTATTACTTTTATCTACTCCTTCCAAACGTTTCCATTTTTCTTTAGGAATATATGATCTTGAAAAATCACAATAACACAAGCAAGACTGTCTATATTGAAGGGTTTATAAGAAGCCAAATGCTGCCAATTTGTTTCTTCAAAATTTCTGGCAAGTAATAACAGTTAATTTTGCAGAAGCCTGCATAACAATCAGAAATAGAGAAAACAAAGCAAAAGATACATATATTTTGCCCAATCCGTATTACTTTCTTTACATTCAGGAACAAAGAAACCAGAGTAGATAGTAGTAGTCCAAACATGTAAACAAAATTGTCACCTATTTAATTTATATGGGATTATCATGGAAAGATTACTACTCAAAATGTGTTTTAACAGCTGCTTTTACTTACAGGGCCTCATTTTCCTTAAGCAACCAGAATGGAACCTAACTGGGACAATAACTGGGAAAACAGTGAATGTTTTAAAAAAATCCTACTTAAAGCCTAAATTAATTTGTTTACACTACAGTTGTCTGATTCTACTGGACACTATTCAATCAAGAGAACGCCATAACCCTCTGATTAATTTTGCAGCAAGCAATTAAGCTATCATAAACTGAAGCCTAACTGGTTTTAGTTCGCTTTAACCAGGCCTTCTTTGCTGGGACCAGAAATATTTGTAAGAGCAGTCTGTATCAGTTTGGTATCTCACAGCTTCATCTGTCAACACAAAACTGGGAAACAAATCGTTTGTGCCATTTTGTTTTTTCAGCACAGCTTCGTGACTCTTGATAGAAAACAAGCCATCAAAAGACTTCTTTGTGCTTACACACAAACAAATGAAAGCCAAATTATCGTGTCTATTCATATTTCCAAAGAATAGGATTAAGCCTCTTGATTCCTTTAAGGGTTTGTGTACAAATGCTATGCTATTTATCATCTGCCATTTTAAATTCTTCCACAGCAATAAAAAGTATCTTTAGGCTCTCAACTGGCAACTAAGACATTACTGAAACCCCTACTGCATCCCAGGTGTTAAAGTGAAAAGAATTTACACAACACATTTTTTTTTTCCACAAATAAGACCATAAAATTACCTGCACATGTTTCTGTGGTCCAATATAGATGAGCTCAAATCAAAAGGATGAAACTCCAGTATCTAAGGGTTTTATATATTATAGTTTCTGAATCCAATCTATAGCGGTACTTTAGTATTCAAAGCATTACAAAAGTGTATTGTCACCATACAAAGAAAGGGTGCAAGAATTATACATGAATGAAAGGCAGTAGCAGTTCTTCCAGATGGGACTGTTGGTAAGGTAGGTTACTTGGCAGGTATATACTACAGAAGTATATATTTTAAAATGATGAATAATCAGACTATAAATATCTATTTTCAAACAATTCCATGTACATTTTATTTACACTTAGTTCTACAGTTCACAAGGGTCAAAATAGATAAAAATTTTTGAACAGAAATAAATGCTTAATGAAATGCATACCGATTAACCTTATTCCCAAAAGAAATATTATTCCCAAATTCATTTTTCTACTAGAATAAGATGGTTATATATGCTTTCTAGAGGAAGACACAGAAGTAGAGCTGCATGATCCAAAGCTGTCTCCAACTGAAATAGCCATTATAAAAACAAGTAAATATAGGACTCACATACAGCTACACTCAGGAAAGAGAGGATATACTAAGATTTTACATGCAGATTTTACATATTCATGCAACATATATACATTAAAAAAAATTAATTAGGTGCATCAGATTTGCCTTTCCTTCTTGTTACTCATTTCAAGAAAATTGCTCCAGACATTAGCTCATACTAAATCAAAGTGCTCCAGAAATACAGCAACAAGTATTTTTACAAAGGCATATTGTTGTATTTAAGTAAAAAAGAAATGCCCTTCCAAGATGGTATTAAGACTAAGTGTCAAACACTTCTGCCTTCAGAATCCACACATACAGGTTAGGAATACATGTAGAAATAGTGAAAATAGACCAAATCATGAGTTTGCATACAAAAAGCCAGTTTCATACCTCCTGAAGAGAAAAACAGGAATCCAACTTTAAAAAAACAGACTCCTCAACATAGGTACATAAAACCCTAAAAAACCCAAACAACAACAACAAAAACTCACCCACAAAAAACCCCATGTACCAGACTAAGAGTTTTTGGAATTGAAATTTCAGTGATAAAATCATAAGATGTTTATCACAAAACACATGAATCACTCTCCTTATCTTGATATTTGCCAATTAAAAATGCAAATAAACCATAAGAAAAGTATAATATTTTTCCACATATCTCTAGAAAAAAATAATCTAACCTTGAGATTAAATATATTTTCAGATGCGCATTGACAAAAATAAAGTTTGAACCATTTTAACTATACATTTAACCATCTCAAAATATGTAATGCCCTTTCCTATTCTTCAGGCAAATAACATATTGTGAACTGGAAATAAGTGTATTCAATACTACAGAGAGAGTAACTGGATCAATATACCCTGCACATCTTAAAAAGATCAAGTCAACTGCATATGACTAAGCCACTTGATGCTACCCTCTTCTACCCTGAAGAACAGCCTCCAGATGTTCATTTTCATATACCAGTAGAACTTGGAAAAAAAAAAAATTTTAGAAATCTAGTATCTGCAGTAGAGAAATATAATCTGAGTTTAACAGAAGCTAGAATGGAGCTTTTCAGTGGAGCCCTCTTCAGCCAAAAACTACATTGTGTGTCTCAGCTGTGTCATACAGCCCTGTACTCATAAACTCCTGGTAAACACTACAGAGCCCTAATAAACATCCAGTGCACAAATCTTTCCTGCAGCACCGTTATAATAATTTTTATGAAATAAGCATCTAGAAATTACCACACAAACTGAACACTCAGTTGACCAATTTAGACTAGGAAATACAGGATTCCACAAAAATATACCCAAAACCAGAAGATTTCTCCAGTCAGTATATCATTTTTGAAGATGGCAGCACTTAGCCAACCTAAAAAATTAATGTATTTTCGTATTTGTCATCAGTATTTTAGGATGCCAGCCTGCTTGTAATAATGGCGGAACACTAGGAAAAACTGGGCAAGTGATACGAGTGAAGGAAGTTCAAGTGAAATTTTTATGATTAGATGTTAAAGCTGCATATTTCTCCAAATGCCTAATGTTTCCCTCTTACAATCTCACTCATTTTAACCCTTATCACTCTCAAGCTGATTTCAGAAAAATTTCTCCTTGTAAAATCATTGTCATACATACAAAAAATTCTCACCTCAAACCTGGTATATATATACACCCTGGCCTTTGGACAGTCATGCAATAAAATTAATTAGGAATATAAATTATAATGCTACTTCTTCCTGTAAGAGCTCCCTGAGGAGTAAAATCAGCTATTTAATATTTATGCATGTTATTCATGCACAAAAAGAAAACCAGACGTACTGCTAACTCCATTTCTCCTCTTCAGGGAAGCCACATGAGTGTGCCTTTTTTTCCACTGCATTTCTATGCGGACACAAAGGATAGCCTTAGTCTCATTATCTGTTCTCTGATTTTACTATCCACATGACTGTTTCTGGCTTCACCTACCACTACCCCACGTTGCTAGTTATCTTCTTACATGAAGGAGAAAAATGCATCTTTTAGCCAAGTGACATGAGATGATGTCCCAGCCAAGGAGACTCAAAACAAGGGAGAACATGAATAGCAGAAACGAAAAAAAGGCCAAAGTGGTTTGTTTTGGTTTGGTTTTTTTTCCACTCATGATTACCAAATTAGCTTTCTGTTATTTGCTCCCACACTCCTTTCACAACACCCCCTTCAGAGAAGGCTGACAAACTCTTCAGACTCACAGAATTTAGCTCCATTAAAACTTTGCTGACAAGAAATGAGACCAGGATCCAGAGCTCAGCCAGAGGCTCCAAACACAGTACCAATCCTCTGCAAGGTTCCTAAGACACTATTTTATAAAAGTTGTACACATTTAGTTTTTCTACCAGAGATTAAACCTGCATAAACTAGAACCCTGCTCCAGGCTCCAAACGTTCCTGATAAACCCAGTAGAGATTTTACATGAAAATGCACTATTCTCAAAGGCACTGCATTCACGACCACTCCTGCTATTGCTCAAATCAAATGTCTCCCCAGATAGTCAAGCCTACCTGTTAGTCAAGAGCTTTGGCAAAGAATAAAACCGCAGTGCACAAAGTGCCACAGACCCCCTCACACCAGTTGGGGAAGTACTGGGGCAAAGAGGAAAGGACCAAAGATGTCACCACATCAACACCACAAGCTACTGGGTCACACAGCCTTGGTGCAGCCATTTACCTGTGAAACTATCTGTTACCCCAGTTCAGACTGGAACTGCAGACACCAGAGTTTTTAAATCATCATCTATTTCTATACTGGTTGAGGGGATGTTTGTATCTTCATGTCCCAGAGACAAATTTGTTCAATGGACATTATACAGTAACTACCAAGGTATATCAGCTACATGAAGTAACACTCAAAACAACATGCAGAAAATCTTAGGTACACAATTTATATACATCAGATCTGATTTCTCACAGCTGGTCAGTCTCTTGCTTCTTTATATTAAATTGAAGAGAAATTTCTGCCTGAACAAGTAGTTGTTAGCATACACTTACTTGTATCGACGCGAGAACAGTAAGTGACTATTAAAAGGTCTATATTGCTCATAGACATGCCAACATATATATTTAAGACATTGATGCAATTACATATGTATAAATATATGTTCCTACCTTTAAACATACATTACTTGAACAGTTAGAGAATAAAGAAGGTTACTGAACACAGATTGTGTTATACTGTTTTTCCTTCACTGTTCCAGTTTAACCCCCAGTAGCTCTGAGCAAACAGATAAGTTATGAGAACACCAGTGGCTGCCCTACAACACAGCTACCAGGAACTAAATTGCTCCACTGCTAGAACAGGTAAGAGAAAACCTCCAAAACCTCCCAGTGCAAAAGTACCTTACTAGGTTGGACTTGAAACTTCCCTGCATTGTCAGCTAGAACAATACACACAGCACTCAAAGCTGCACAAAGGCCCAAACACAGCATCTGCAAACCAAGTCACCAGTTTTGAGTGGGACTTCACTGGAAAGTGTCCAGAATACAGTAAGCATAGGTAGCAACTGAGCCATTGATGAAGCACACAATAGCTGACTGCTGAATCTACATGCTTTAAGACTGAAAGTGAGTTCATAGAAACATGACATTTCTTTGAAAAATGTAATTTTGATATGCATGTGAAAGGACAAGGATTGGCAAAGAGGACTTAAGCAGAATCAAAATAAACTCATCAGAATCTAATGTCTAATAGTGAGAAAACTAGAATGGCATTGATTTGAAAAAAATATTAAAGAATATATAGCCAAGTACCATATAGGTGGTTTCAGTAAAACTACTTTTACACTGGACCCTGGTGGTGTTCCTCAGATTGAAAGGGAAAAAAAACCCAACTATTTTTTTCCAGTATATTTAAATTAATTTCTATTAATATTATCAAAGAGTGCCTCTAAGGAAGCGCAAAATGTCATGACTACAGAAAGACTCCAGAAGCATATGCCTCTACCACAGATCGTAAACAGAAGAGCGGAAAACTCTGGGGTTAGACGTCACTGAATTCGCAAATACTGAATCTAGATGTAATATGAGTCACGTCTTCTCTTAGCCACAAAATTATCCCTTTTCTACAAGAGTTCTCCAAGGTCCTGACCTAACAGAGAACCTCCTCATGCTCCTCAAGTTGAGCATACACACAGGTGTTCTTAAGCTCAGGACCTAGCACTTTAACTACATTTTAACATGTCACACTTGCATTATTTTTAAATGTTCATGGTTGGATAAGATTCCATCTGACTCATGTATGGATTTCCTAATTGTATGTCAATACTGTAAAATGCTGACAAATCTGTTTTTTCTCTCAGAAATCTTCATATTTTAATTTCCCTAGATACTTATTTATTATTTAGGTATAGTGTTACCGTTGTGCCATATGCAATATATTATGTGACAGATTTATTACTAGTCTCACAACAGGACTAGCCCAAAATCTAAGGTTTTAAAATGCTTCATGATAAAAACAAGCAGCTCCAAATGGTGCCCCTTGCTACCTCAAAGCCCCTTCCTCATCCAGATGCAGGCTGCAACCTTCCCTGTCAATGTGTTCTATTAGTTTTTCAGTTATTTTTCCAGGTGAGTTCAGAGGGAGGACAGATGGCAAAGGAGACAAGAAAGGTGGCTGTAGATGAACCTGAGATGAAAAGGATGTGAGATGAAGATGAGGAGAGGAGAGAGTTCTGGACAAGGCAGCCAGTGCACCTGGCCAACCCACTTGAGCTTCCAGACAACTAAGAAGAACATCACAGCTTTGATGCTTCTGGAAGGTGTCTCCTCTGTACAATTTCTCCAAAGACCATATGTCATGGAGAGACGTAACAACCACAGAGCCAGTGTCCAGTGGTCCCTCATCAATAAAACATTTGCTATCCCAGCTACTTTTTCAGCTTCTTCTGCTATGAATTTTTGTTGTTAGTTAATAAGCAGATCTCTGTGGGAGCATTTTCACAGAAGGTTGCAGTTGAAGTTTCCATCCTCTCTCTGTGTGACTACTTAGCAACATGCTGTTCTAACAAGCATCTGATAATCTTTTATGTCTTCCAACAGCTTTCAATACTTCACTTCTCTATCCCATCATTACAGATAGGTTCTTCAAGAAGAACACAAAAATTTATCTTTTGATAAATTCCCAACTTTTTGGGTGACAATGAGAATGAAGTAGCTCTACCTTTAGATCCAGTACACGAACCACCTTAGAATTTTAGGAATGCATGGCCAGACAGTGTCAAGCTGCCATGACATATTTACTGCCCTTCTGAAACACATCACAGTGCGTATCTTCAGCAAAGGCATACCGCTCACTGTTGCAGGCATCCTGGATGGCAGGGAACTCGCATAGGCCCCAGACTGACAAGCTACTTTCCTGCTGGATAACATTATGTATTCATATAGATGCACATGCATTCATACATCTGTCAAACACAGGTTTCACAAAGCACCACAGTGTACAGCTATCCACTCAAACATGATGAACTGATTTCTCTCAAAGTCAAATAGAAAACTTTTTGATGTTAATGAGAGCTGAATATGGGTCTTATCTCTGTTTTAATCTCTGTTTTATTGCTAGTTCTAATCCTCCTGTTTCTTTCTTTGATTTCCACCTCTATCACCCTATCACAGCTGCAGAGCCCATGACAGGACTCATTTAGCCAGCCAGAAGCTGGAGAAGGAATGCCTCTAATGCAGAAGCCAATGTATTAGAAATTATTTTCTTGATTGACAAATAATTTTGACTGCCTCATTACATTTTATGAATCATATCTCTAAATTTATTTATTCTAAATCTGACCTTTCATTTTCAACATATTAAGGAAATAATGATTTCTAATTAGTCCCTGTAACTTACTACTCAGAGAAACATTAGACAACCACAAAGGTCGAAGTGCTCTAACTATATCAAATGTAAAACATGGTGGGGAAAAACAAATAAGTAACATAGATGGGTATTTACACTTAGACTGTCAGTGCTGTACTTGATACCTGTATGAAGATCCAGCAGCATACCATTATGGAAATCCTGCTTTAAAAATTAAGTGAGAACAATAGACATCTTAAAATATTTTACTATGAGTATGTAGACATGAGTCTAAATATCTACAAGATAGTTCAAACATTTCATAGAAAGGCCTAATAATAGTTCTTTTATAATCAGAATGGTAGAAGAGCATAACTGGGATAAAATGATAGAAAAGAAAAATCTCTTTGAGTACAGGATCTGATACAAGTAGAAAAACAACAGTATTTTGGGTAAATGGGCCCAGCCTTAGCTATGTCCAAAAAGCTCATCTGTTCTTACAGCTGTTTTGAGTGGCTCTCATAAAAGATAATGACTTTCCCTGCAAATCATACCTCTTCTTATGCCCATTATTGAATTCTACTCATGTTATAGTCATTGTTCTACATCATAAAATGCTGTGGGTTTATCAATATATAGTAAGACTTACTCATAAAAGAAGAAAACCTTACAAAACACATTCTTCCAAACTCTTAATAGATCACCAAGAAATAGCAATCATACCCTTCTACAATGTACTTCATACAACCATTCCCAGGTTTATGAACTGCCTTCACTAGACTTATCTTACAATTATTTAAATTTTAAAGATAATTTAAAATTTATTTTACATTAATCTTTAAATTTCCCAAATTCTTTCCTGTCTATCCCTTCTTTCCTATTATTATTATTGATCACTGGAGGGGTTTTTTTTGACTCTGTAAATCTCTCTGGTCTACAGGATCAAATATTTGCCATACTGCATTATCATGTAGGTTCATCAAGCTCACTGTCAGTGAGGGCAATTATCAGGGCTGGTTCCTTCAAAGGATGGCAGTACAAAGCATAACATAACACACCTCTCCTATTGTGCTTCAAGGAAATATACTCCTGCCTTCTTTATGCATCATTAGCTCAATGAAACAAAAAAGCTGAATTTAAGACAGCAAATTATCATTTCTGTTATAAGCCCTAATAAATCAAGCTGCAAGACTAGGTATCTTGTCATCTGCAGTTCCCACAACTCCACACTTTAAAACGGAGCATGACCCTTGGTCTCTTCTTACAATACTCTGTACCAAAAAAATCTACTGCACAAAGTCCCAGACAATTGCGACTGTACAACTGGACATGCAATTCAGGCTTCTCAACCCATCAGTGAAGCACTCACATGTCTCTTGCAACTAAGGCAATGAAGATTAAAAAAAAAAAACCAAAAAAAACCCTGTTGTCATCTTACCCAGTATACTAATCCAAAGCCAACAGGTTTAGTAGAAGGATACTTTTTTTTTTTCCTTTTTATGCCAGACCTACAAAAAACCCAGTCTATTGGTAATACTGCAGCTTCAGAGGCACCCTTGTGAGGCATCTTGTATTTACCAAGACATCCATCAATGAAATCTTTAATTCTTCCTGTCCCGTATTTTCACTCATCTAATATTATTTTGAGATTAATATTCTACTAGTACCAATTGCTCAGGTACAACATGTGTGCATTTCTGATGTCACTGACTCTTCTGTAATTATTGCTGCAGAACCACACTGGTTACTGCTCCTTTTATCAAATCATAAGAAAAGCATAGCTTGAAGATTGCAAGATAAAGACACAGAGCAAAGAGTACAGAATAATGACTTCTCCAAGTCTTCACTGACCTATAGTGAACAAAAGGGACTATCAGTTCAGCTGAACTATCAAATCCATATTTCACGTTTTATAGACACAAAAATTCTAAACAATTTAATGACTAATTAGCAGTCAAAAGTTCAGACGAGCATGTGATGCTTGCAAGTACAGATTTAAAAGCTATTTACTAGAATGAAAAATATATTAAGAAGAATCTGTTATAAGTCATTACAAATTTATAGATGTCTCTTCACACAGATTATCTACAAACCATCTCACAGCAAAATAAGCTATTTCAGGCAAATGCAAACCTAAATTACATTTTCATGTAGCCTAAGAAAACACCCCTTCAGGGCTGAAGCTCAATAAATCCCATAATGCAACAAAAATTTCTCAGTCTTGATGATCTATGGGGTTAATGGGGTAGAGTCTAGTTGGAGGCCAGTACCTAGTGGAGTCCCTTAGGGTTCTGTACTAGAGCCAGTACTATTCAATATATTCATCAGTTACCTGGATGAGGGAACAGAGTGCACTCTCAGCAAGTGTGTTAATGATACAAAACTGGGAGGAGTGGCTGACACACCAGCAGGCTGTGCTGCCATCCAGCGTGACCTGGACAGGCTGGAGGGTTGGGCAAGGAGAAATTGAATTAAATACAACAAGGGCAAGTGTAAAGTCTTGCATCTGGGAAAGAATAACTCCATGGACTGACTTGTTAGAGAGTAGCATGGGGGTAAAGGGACCTGGGGGTCCTGGTAGACAGCAGGATGACCATGAGCCAGCAGTGTGCCCTCATGGCCAAGAAGGCCAATGGCATCCTGGGGTGGATTAGCAGGTGTGTGGTTAGTAGGTCAAGAGAGGTTCTTCTCCCCCTCTGCTCTGCCCTAGTGAGACCACATCTGGAATATTGCGTTCAGTTCTGGGCCCCTCAGTTCAAGAAGGATGGGGAACTGCTTGAGAGAGACCAGCACAGAGCCACAACAATGATTAAGGGAGAGGAACATCTTCCTTATGATGAAAGGCTGAGAGAGCTGGGTCTCTTTAGCTTGGAGAAGAGAAGACTGAAGGGTGACCTCATTAATGTTTATAAATACATAAAGGGCAAGTGTCAGGAGGATGGTGACAGGCTCTTCTCTGTTACATCAAGGGACAAGGGGTGCAAGTTGGAGTATAAGAGGTTCTGCAGAAACATAAGAAAACTTTTTTACTGTGAGGGTGACAGAACACTGGAACAGGCTGCCCAGAAGGGTTGTGGAGTCTCCTTCTCTGGAGACATTCAAAAGCTGCCTGGATGTGTTCCCATGTGACCTGCTTTAGGTGATCCTGCTTGAGCAGGGGGGTTGGACTAGATGATCTTTCAAGGTCACTCACTTCCAACCTTTAACATTCTGTAATTCTGTGATCTATAATGGAGCACTGAATCAGGTAATGGATTCTTATTCTGGTAAGCACTTTTTCTCTGGACAGTTCTTAACCAGATAGTAGACAGACACATCAGAGAAGTTCTCCATTCTCATGCTTTTGAATTACACTTTGCAATCACACTGTTCAAAGTGTGGAGGAAGCTTTACAGCGCCTAATATATCTCCTTTCACATATATCATCCTTTCTTATATCAGAGAAAGAACAGAGTAAGTCAGAGAGCAGAAGTTTCTATGCCCTTCACAAGGAGCACTGCCATAGGTGTCCTAACACTTCTCAAAATCTAGGAAATGTATTTTCCTGCACCCATTCCTCCAAGCAGAAATCATGGTTGTTTATCAAAAGACTAAATAATTTAATTTTTTTTTTTTGCAAATAACCTGTGCTTTTCTGATCAGAGTGAAGTTTATCAATCCGTGATGCAATAAAGGCACAGATTGGTATCTCCAGGTCAGTCTGAAAAGGAAAAAGGGTTTAACTCAGCAACGGTGCTGGCAGATTTCTAAAACATTTGGTGACATCAAATGTGTTTCAGCATATTTATGTCCAAATCTAAGACTACATTCAGACTGCCAACATGACTTCAGAGTGGGTGCCAACAATATGTAATAAAAGACCTTTTTAAGCCAGTAAAATTATCAAAGTTTTTTCCTATAGAGAATGTTACCTAGTTAAAAACCAAAGTTAGAGGCTCCAATAGCCTCTGACATTTCTTTATCTTATTTAACTAAAAGATTATAGAGTAAGATTAAAAGATCCACCACTACATTGAAAAAAATTTTCAGTCTTTTTAAACTAGTCTGTTGTGGGGTTTTTTTTTTAAATTGTATTCAAAAATCACATCAAATTCGGTTATCTAAATTAGAAGTAGTGTAGATCCTTAAGCTGAGACAATTTTGATGCAGGAATTTTTCCTGATTGCAAAACTAGGAAATAAAAATTATCAATTTGTAAGATACCTCCCTAACATGGAACCAGTTAAACTGAGCAATACAGAGACTTGGAATACTTGGCCACATTGTTAACATTATGACCCAAAATACTTGCTTCAATGAGTTTGTGATATAAGTAAACAAGACAGACAAAACAACACAACAGCAGAGAGATCAGAACAGTGGATGGCAGGCACCATGCTGGTTCCACAATTGTTTGTTTGTTGTGGTGCATCACACCGCAAAATGTCTCAAAGACCTGTGAACCAAGATTGTCCATGATCCATCCATGTTTTCCCCAATAACTATTTCATGCCACACTACCCAAAGAATGCAGATAAACTGAGCAAGTCACTACTAATATATGATCAATGATAAAATTTCAGTAAGAAATTCTCCAAAAATCACAAGAAATAATCCTCACTAAACCTGGGGGTTGAAGAGGAAAAAAAAAAACAACTAAAAAATTATGAATTTTGACAAGAAACATCAACTGCAGAAAAGAGAAGGAAATTTCCTTCCTGTGTAGTCTCTTCAGATGGTGACAGTTTTCACAGGCTAACAAAATGTTAACATGTAACAGAAGTGATCTGATCCTTCAAGTATTTATCTTTACCAAAAAGAAAACTTTCCTGAACTAAAATAAGTCATACAACTAACCCCACTGACAGAAGATGGTTTATTTGTTAGCCCCACAAGTGCCAAGCATCATCAATCCATTCCTGAGAAGCATTTAATTCAGATTATATGCCTGGAGAAAGGAAGTGAGATGAAAGATCTATACAGGAAAAGGTGATGACAGAAGTTAAACAATTATTCAGAAGTTACAGTTGGAGCCTGGCTATCCATAACAAGAGAGGACCCAAGAGCAATCTACCCAATTCTTCCATTTGGTTACAATTTCAGGTATCCTCATGACATTCCAGAAGATAAGAAACGCCACTAATATTTTCAATTAATGTCATTCTTAACCATATATAGTCTTAACACTGGATACCAGAACTTAAACATGTATTTTATAGAAAATAACAAGTTCTGTGAAATGAAAAAAATGTAGTTACATTCAAAGCATTAAAAAACCCCACCTGTGTTTTGATGGATTTTGTAAAATTTTACAAAAACATTTTGTACTGATAGATTCAGTATGGAGCACACTGAATTACTGATTACAGATGAGCAACTGTTTTTGAGTAAGAATCCCTGCAGGTAAGGGAGACTTATTAGGACCATGATTACCATCAATTTCTTGTCCAACAAGTCAGACTTGAATTTACACAGTTTGTGTTGTTGCTATGAAACATACACAGTAAAGATGTCCAAATGAAGTCATGTCTTTTCGTTAATTGTATTTGGCTTTCTCTAGGCTCTAGTTACTGGTCCAGCCAAATGCATCAGAATCCCACACAAGTGCAGAAAAGGGAGAAAAAACACATCTCCAGTAAAGCCACAACAGTATACCTATCTGCAGATTTGTCCCCATAGAACCAAAAAGTCAAAAACTTAGACACTAATCTCTTATTAACATCAAAGGATATTTCTAACTGATTCTTGTAAAAAAAACAAAAAAAACAAAAAAAAGAAATCCATCTGAGCCTGCCTTAGCTAGAACAGGATGACTTACAGAAAATAAATGCACTAGAATGAAACAGGTGTTATTCTTCCTGATCCTGCTGAACAAGTCCAGGATAAAACTGAATATAGAATCAGAATATAACTTTTGTACTCAACAATTACACTTGCATTATTCAAATCAGTTTTTAGCACTTTTTATCCTCTTTATCTTAAGCACTGCCTATGCAGATTATATACACAGAATCATTTTGGTTGGAAGACATTTAAGACTACCAAGTCAAACAGTTAATCAAACACTGCCAAGTCCACCACTAAACCATGGGCCTAGGTGCCACATACAAATGTCTTTTAAATACCTCCAGGGATGGTAACTCCACTACTTCCCTGGGCAGCCTGTTCTATAGCTTAACAACCCTTCTGGTGAAGAAGTTTTTCCCAATATCCAATCTAAACGTCCCCTGGTACAACTTGAGACCACTTCCTCTTGTCCTATTGCTTGTTACTAAGGAGAAGGGACCAACACCAACCTCACTACAACCTCAATTCAGGCAGTTGTAGAGAGCAATAAGGTCTCCACCTGGCCTCCTCTTCTCCGGGTTAAACCCCAGTTTCCTCAGCTTCTCATTTTAAGACTTGTTCTCTAGACCCTTCACCTTCACTGCCCTTCTCTGGACACACTTCAGCATCTCAATGTCCTTCTTGTAGTGAGGGGCCTGAAACTGAACACAGTATTTGAGGTGTGGCCTCAAGTGCCAAGTATAGGGGGACAATCACTACCCTAGTCCCCCTTGTTCTTATAGAAATAATATTGTACTCCTGAAAAATATGGATTTCTAACCCCACTGAGATATGAGCTAAAAATTTGCTTGCAGTCATATTGACTGATTCACATCTTGCAAAAAAGTATTACCCCAGAGGGTGAGATTTTCCAAAGCACCAGAGGATTCAATACAGTAAAAGACTCACTGAAAAAAAAAGTTAATGGATTTTGTTAATTTACCCTTTGCCTGTATCTCTACCCAGATTCCCTTCTGGTTTTCCAGGTTTTTTTAATGGAATGAAGCTGCTGGCAATAATGAGAAACCTACAAAATACAGAGCTCTCAGTGTATAAAAACCCACCACTTTTATGAAATGCTAATGGATATTCTCATGTATTGTAGTGATACTTTAATGCTATTTTATTCCATAATGCTGGTGGCATAACGCATCTGACTTTATACTACTGGAAGTTTACTTTTTCAAGAAATCTTAAAGCCTTTCTAGGCTTTTTGAAGAAGAAGAAAAAAAACAACAAAACCCCAAACCAACTAGTTCTCCTTCAAATATCTTTGAAATAGAATCAATCAGATTTTTAATTCCAGCTGTCAGGAATAGTACAGCCCAGTTTACATACAAACATTTGAGTGAATGGGGCTAAGAGTCTATCCCGGCCAACTGAATCTTTTCTTCAGTAGATTCTAGTTCTCCAGTTAGGTACACCACTGGAATATCCAGGGCCAGTTATTCCCCATAATCACTAGCCTCTGCCCTGCTCCAACCAGCCAGTATGCCAAAAGGTATCCTTGGGACTTATGAGCAGAGGTACAGTTGATGTGTACATTGTGCAAAGCCTCAAAAAAACACAAGCAGTCTTCTTCAGATCTCAATTTCCAGGAAGAAAAACACCTCATACTACGTTGAGGTCAATGTGACAATCAAACAGAGTGAGACTTATATTAGTCAGATTCTTACCTAGTATGAAGCAATATGCTATTTGGCCAAACTTGTCAAGCTGGTCCAACAAGAGATCTTGCAAGTCTTCAGAACCCAGAGCTCATGCTAAAGGCACCTAAAAAGTGCCTCACTTTATAAAGTGATCAGTAGGCAGTAACTCCAGCCAACATATTCCCCTTCACTTTCAAAAGGGCCTAACACACTACTCTTATGTTGTTAGTCTCAAAACAAACCCCAAAACAACACACCCTGTAAAAAAAAAAAAAAAAAGCCTAACATTGATTATGGATGCCTTTTAAAAGCTGGTCCTATTTAGCAGCTCAACTAAACAGTAAGTGCAAACAGCTGAGAATAAAGCAACACATAATGGTAAATAGCTTCACATGGGCAAAGGGGAACTCACCAACAGATCATCTTGATGGCACATACACACTATGTACAGGTGCTTTTATTTTGATCTCTGAATCCTACACACTCAGTGACTTAAATTTTGTTACTTCTCGTTTAGTACAAACAAAGCACAAACATTCATTTCTTTCTGTATTTTCCAAAATCCTGTGCCTCTGTTTGCTTATAGGATCTGAAGTTCTCATGGTTGGTTGCATCCCTGCTGATGCAGTTATGAAAATAAACAAAAAGGGAAGCAGGAAATAATTTCATTCACCCTAGCATTCTGCAAACACTGTAACCATATTCACCAATTTTTCCTGGCAGCCTTTCCTTTATTGATGACAACAAGCTTTCGTAACCTGGAAATCAAAATGGACATGATTGGGAGGCTCAGAAACCCTGTACTGATCAGACAGTGATGAGAAATCTGAATAAAGAAAACAAAATCCAGTTCTATTAGCGCACTATCATTAACAGAGTAAGCTGTGACAATTTCAGTGCTCATTTGCAGTGTAAATTGGGGACTGTGCAACAACCAACGAATTGCCATTTTCACTCCACAGCAAGACCTAAGGAGAACTGCCTTAAGTGTCATCTGTTTAGGAAATTACAGAAGGTACAAAAGAGTGATGGAAAGCTGCATACCTGGCAGTTTGTTTTAACACAGCGTTTTGATGGTTTTGAGGAAAAGGGAGGTTAAAAGTTCAGAATGTACAAGGACATCAAACTACAAAAATGGTACCTCTTCCTCCTTGCTTTGCAAGATCCAACAATAAATAGACACCCCACCAAAATAAAACCATCAGTGCTGCCTAGCAGGAAGCTTACCAATGGAATTAAAAAGGCTTTTTTGACAAAACTAATTTTTAGTGAAAGCATATTAATAATGGAAAACATTGCAGGTGGTCATAAAAATTATTCCAGACTATAAACATAGTTTGAAACTCAGTGTTACAAGAAAATTGAGTAGTTGGCAGTGCTCTGAATCAAGATTAAAAGACCAAAAACATGTTAAAAAAGATCAATACAAAAAAGATATGAAAAGTGATATGAAATGTCATTGATGCCACCACCTTCCCTAAAGAGACAACATTCCTTTATACCATCCATTGCCAAGTCTCTTGTCCGGAATCCAGAACTTACCAGAACAAGAACTCTCTTGCACAGTCACACTACTAAGAGGCTACATCACCCTAAGATTTTTTAAAAATAATTAATAATATTTATTACTATTATAAATTTATTACATTAATATGTCCCACAGAAACATGCAAATGCTAGCAATTTACTGTATACCTGCATGTTAGATACCTGTGTATCAAAACGGGGCTGGCGGAAAAAATAGTACTTCTTTGTGTAATTAAAGCTGTGTATCATACCATTAAACTTGCACTACTTGAATTTCAGAGCGACCCTTAGTGTTGCTGGGTGTTCTAGCACATGCAGGAAGAAAAAAATAGTTTTCTCCTTTGCTTAGTCTCAGTCCTTTTGGTCAGTGAGGCTCAATTTCTTTTCTCTGATTTGCTCTTTCAATTTAATTCAATTTTTCTGATACACAAGCCCTCAATGTCTCTAACTGAGTTCTTCAACTAATATAATTTCCTTTCAGCTCTTCATCATGGTCCTTCCTCCACCACTGTTCCAGGTTGTCTAGCTCCCAGCAGTCTTACCCTAATTATTACTTCTGAACCTTGTACAGTCCAAGTGTTATTTCCTCAGCGTTGAAGACAGATGAGCCCTCTTTCTCCCTGCCTGAACAAATGCAGGAGAAAATTGAGGGCATAGTGACAATACACTCTCAACTCACTGTTCCTGGGAGAAATAATTACACAGGAAATCTTGCTTAGTCGCTACTGTCCTGGGAGAGAGTATGCTCAGTTCAGATGAAATATTTGGAGAATTTCATTGCCAAATCCTAACAGGTCTCTCCAGGGCACAAGTGAACCACTATTTGTCAACAGCCAATAACTGGGTCAAATTCAGACACTTTTTCACAGGAGCAACAAAAGAGGCAAAGGAGATAAATTAGAGTGGAACAAATAGAGACTGGAAAAAGCTATTTTAACTCTAACATCTTCTATTAAGGACAGCAGGATGGGTATGGGAAGGTAAGTGCAATGATAACCTAGAGGAAAGATTGAAGTCTGAGGAGATCTCGGGGATTTTTTTAAAACAAAATAGCTCTTTCCGTTGACAATTGATCAGATGAGATATATATATTTAACACACTTGGAGAGTAGATATGAAATCATGGTAAGAGAGCAGGAGATTTCTGTGGAGTCTCCTGCATAGTAAGAAATAGAAGGAGCATTCCCACCTCATTCCCCAGTGACCTCTTTAGTATGTATCTCATTACCACATTTTCACAGGCCATAAATCTTAGCCACTCTTCTTCTGCATTGCTCTGCAGTTGGCCTTATCAACTGGTTATGCTGAGCTCTGCCACACACATACCTCTGCTAGAAGCTCTATTCAATGCTCTATGCAATCTGGGTATGTGCATCCAGGCTACTAATGGAGGATAAGGTCCATGACCTTGCCTTAATGAAACTTCACCTGTTGTTTTGGAAAGCAAATAAAAGCAGATTATCTCAAGTTGAGGAGCCTTAAAAGAAACAGGTCCTCAGAAGCCATATACTCCAATGTCCACCATGTAGTCAAGTTCACTTCAATCATCATAGTCCCGAATGCAGATTTTGGTACCAATATGATGGAGAAAATCACGTATCAGAATATTTTTCCGGATAATTTATTTTATCGCTTTTACTTTTAGGAATATTTCAACAGGCCCCTCCTCAATCACCTCAGAAGTTACATTTCACTCTCTTTTGCTTGCTTCTTCTCTCTTCCCTTTCAAACACACAAACAGAAATCCCAGTATTCATATTCTGATAAGCAAATTGAAGTAATACTTTCAAAGGTTTTTAAGTTCATCCTCAATAGCTCGGTTTCTTCCCTCATAGCAACAATTAAAAAGCACAAAACAAACAAACAAAAACAAACCAAAAACAACAACAAAAAACACAAACCATAAAAACCCTGTTCTAACGTAAGTATGTGATGCTTCTTACTTTTCTGAACAGATTTTTCTGTCACAGTTTTTTATCTTTATGATTATCTGACTTAATTGCTAACACATTTCATTATCAAAAATATTTGTATTGTTATAAGATCAAGCATATTTTGTATATTTTAGTTATGAACACATTATTCAGTGACTTTGTATTTCAAAAATGCAGTGAAATAGTGCCAGAAGGGACAGATTTAGTGGAAGGATTTTATTATTTTTTCAAATCAATAAGCAAGTCAATAAGACTTTTTAAAATACCCTGCTTGCACAAGAAAAGCTTGTGTCCAGGCAGTGGGAAAACAGCAGGAAGAAGTATTCCTTACAGTGAAATTTCATTTGAAGCTACATAACTAATAGCAACTCTAAAAAGTGACAAATCAAGTTCAGATTCCTTGTCAAAAATATTAAACATTTTTTCAGGATCTTAGTTGCTTGCTATTCACAAATGTTCCCTAAAACACAAATATTCACAATTTGTTACTTTTTTTTTTTTCTTTTAAAAATGATTCACATTCCTTAGCAGTCTTTCTTAACAGTTGCTACAATTTTGGTTCCAAAAAAAACCATATAATCATGTTACCAAGCTAGCTGTGTGAAGAAGATAAGTTAAAAACTTTGGTAATGAGTGAACTGCTCCAGAAGTTCAGCTTCCACTGCATATGAAAACCTTGGGTTCAAAAATCAAGGTGAAAGAAAATGGAAAAGGACAAAAAGAAAATACACATTCTTCCTTTTCTTTTGATTTGTAGACACAGTTAATAGCAATTATTGGATTTGAGCATTAATATGGTTGCAAAGTACCCTCCGATGCTAAGGTATTATCCATTAGGAGGTCTTTGTGTTCACCACTGCATAGACATGGCTCTGTTTGAAAGGATGTGCTCTGGCAAACCACAGCTGCCAGTGAGCTGGCACTCCTGACATGCTCACAACTGCTATTCAAGATACTCCATCTTTCAGGATGTTGAATAAGTGCCCTTTCTACTATATGTCTACTTGCAGTGCTTGAAAAAGTCATTATACATTGGCTGGAATAACAGCAGAAATAAATAAAGCTATTTTAGATGAAGAATCATAGGAGTCTAATAGAGGTTTTCATGATATGGTTTCTGATATTACAGTTGATGCTACATTTTTTATGTGCTGAGACACAGCAGGCATTTGGGAAAACAACTTCTAAGTTCAAGGCCTTAGCATGTCAACTATGTTTTTTCATTTTTCTAGATACAGGTCTCAAGATGGCAGTAAGAGAGGTCTCCTTTCCTTCACTGCTGCCAATATTAAACTTTCTCGGGCCCTAAAATATAAGTTGGCTGGGGGAAGCGGTGTGTGCACAGACTGTGTCTGTATGCCCATTTCCGAGTTAAGCTACCTATTGGAGGAAATTATCTAGAGGATAAAAAAACATGCACAGTGCCAAAAATTAACTCCCAGAATAAAAAGACATGACATAAAGATTATTTTCCCCTCTTCCTCAGCACTATCTCCAGCATTATGATTGAGTTACCATTTTCTCTTGGTTTTCTGCCCAACTCTCTTTTTCCTTTTCTTTGGACATGTGGTCTTCAAACAGGATGGACTGGACAATGACATTTTCAGGTAGCAAAATAGAGTATCTTTTCTGCTTTGCAGCATGCACAGTATCCCAGGGAACAATGCAACAGTATTTCTCACAGTTAGTTTTTGCATTCCCATTTCCCCCTTAGGGACTGTCTGAAACTGATCCATATGCATAAAATAATCATGTTGTTTCACATTTTTTTGTTGAGTTAAGGTGTATTTGTTCTAGAAACGTATCTCCAAGCAAGAACACATAGCTAAGCAAGCCAAACCTATAACCAGTGAGATCCCCTCCTGAAACAAGTTTGATGCTGTTGCACAGTAGTAAATATAAAGCCAAAACAAACCCACTCAGACACAGGGGGGAAAAAAAAAGCTACGAAGGAACTTTTCTAATTAATGTATTGTGAAATTGTTTGATCCTGACCTCTTAACTAAATCCACTTCTTAGGAAAGATCTAGTAGCAGTACGACAGATTATGTTCTATCAAAATGAGTTCAGTAAATTTATAATATAAATTTTAACATTTATTGGTTAACATGA
Source organism: Todiramphus chloris collaris (assembly GCA_025345505.1). Lineage (NCBI taxonomy): Eukaryota > Metazoa > Chordata > Aves > Coraciiformes > Alcedinidae > Todiramphus > Todiramphus chloris. Next base: position 31,356,394 of record JANVCC010000020.1, on the reverse strand, counting down.
AGGATTTTAAGTGAATAAAAAAACCCTGTTAAATAAACATCAGGCCATGCCTTCTCTAGTGTTATCCCTGCTTCTGTTAACTGACTTTGCAGCTCAATAGATTTACATGTCCCCATCATAGAGCCTTTCAGCAGCCTACAGAAGACCAAGAACCTGGGTGGTTCTGGAGTGCTGCCGACAGCCACCAAAATACACAGTCAATATTTTTCATTTAAATGTTCATCACTAGTGTGAGACAGTAATAACAGTAACTGTAAACCAGGAACTTATTGCTTAAGGAAATGCTAAAGGCTTTATTTATTATCCCCTCTCCCCAGGAACCAAAAACTTGTGGGATACAAGTGCTGCTGTCATTAAAGAAATGTTTGGGAAACACTATCCATAAATGAAACTTTTCCTTCCATTTGAATTTCTTGTATTGTGAGATATCACCAGGAGGAGTGTGGTCTAAATGATAAGGTAAAATTATAGTAATAAGAGGTTTGGAAAGCTAGAGAATCTGCTGCAACACTGAAAAGCTATCATTTTCTCTAAATGGTAGTAATCTATCTTTCTTCTATTCAACTGTTTCTTAAGGTATACAGTCTAAAGGACATAGTCTCTATAAATTTTATTCATATTTAGAAAATCACTTCTACAAGTTATTTTTGTAAAGTTATTTTATGAATTTATAAGGTCCTGTCTTTGTCCATACAGAATATTTGTAGTGTTGAGTTGAAACCTACGGCAGCTCTCTGGAGATACTCATAAACTGCATTTTTAGCCTCTCAAGAAATTACTGGATCAAGTTATATGTTAACAATAAGCCCCCCAATTGGAAGGAATGCCTTTATTTTCCAAAAGTTACTCATATATGAGAAGATACTGTTCTGAACAAAAAATCACTTGCTGGCACATAATAATAAAAAGAGGAGGGGAAAGCACACCCAACTGTTACACTTGTCACCATTTTCCCCAGAAAGTCACAATTCCAAAGGCTTTTCATGACAGCTCCACCTGCTGTCACACTGCAATCCTTGTGAACCATCAGGACAATGGTTCCTTGCAGTAACACAACACCAATCACACTACAGCTTTCATGTAAGCATGCTGTCCCGAAGTGCTAACAAACAAAGCTCAAAACTGCAACTGACTGGGAGTTTCCCATCAGAAAGGGTCTCTGTTGAAAAACACTGACACTCCAAAGCCAAAATATTTTACTGAAGACTTTTTTCCCCCCAGATTTCCTCAGGTTTCTATCACAAAACCTGAAATAAATATTTACAGTTGCCTAGTTTAACCTGGCAAACCAGAACCTAGTTCTGACTAGTCTCTCTTGCAGAAATGATTGGAAATATTAATTTTTAAATCTATTTCCTATTGAGTTATCTTTCCTCTTGGGGACAGTGGATCAGAGGCCTGGATGCCCTTGCAGATCTCCCATTCCCCTCCCAGCAGGACTCACACATGTTTTGGTAGAATCATGTCAATAAATTAAATCAGGAAACATTTTGATTTAGAAAAGCCTTAGTTTTAGTTGAAAACAAAATGATGAAACAGAATTTTCCACTGCTTTAGAATAAATTCTGAATCATTAAATTCCATGAACACTTTTCAGACATTAACTTTTATCCTTATGGGGAACCAAAACAAATATTAAGCACTTTCTACAGAACCATGGATACTTATGACATAAAGCTTCCTGCTGTCAGAAGAGGATAACCTAAGACTTATCTTAAAGTTATCCTTTCAAGGTTCTTGTTTTTTGAAGTTTTAATCTGTTAAAATCAAATTTTTCTTACTTTTTTTTTTTTTAATTACTTTGTGGACCTTCTACTGTAAAACCCGCAAGTTTGTTATTAATGTCAAGGAGGCAAGAGTTTCACTCTTTGTTTTCACTAAACTTATGTTCAGTTACTGTAGATGTGGAAAAATATTACACAGAGATACAATATTTACACATATATAGAGACATGTATATACACGAACATACGAAAATATAGTACTTATGCACTTCTACATAAAGAAAAAAACACATACAGCACTTGAAAAGAACACCCTCTTCCTTCACAATATGCATATAAATATTTTTAGGGGTAATTATTGTAATAGTGCTACAATTCCTTATACAGTACTCTCACAATGTAGGTCTTAAGTTTTTCTCATTTGATTTCTTCTTCAAATTTCTATCCACCTTTATGAATTCCCCTTCTGTGATTTGTGAGCTACACTACATCTTTGAGATGTATACCATGTGCACTACAGTGTAGTCAAAGGGAAGAAACTGAAAGATTAAATGCTGCTTCTACTCCCACCTGCTCAGAAGGACAGCTGCTCTTACATGAAGAAAGGATCCAGAAAACTCCCTGGGTTTGTGAGCCCATCTAAATCACCTTACAGCTTTAGACTCCTCTGAATGCAACAGAAGCCCCAAAGTAAGCCTTTGAATGTAAAACTGCCTATCGATACAACAGTCATAACTGATTAAATCAAGCTGAACTGAATCTTCACCATGTTCTCATTTTTTTCAAAATTTAGAGAAATATAGAATGGGATTATACAGACATGAAATTCCATACATCTCAGTCAATGTTTAATGCACATGTGCTTCAAATCATGCCCTATTTAACACTTGTGATTACACAGCTGACCAAATTCCCCCCCTGAAAATATTTCCACAACCTCTTCTAGTCACCTCACAGAAATATACAGCAACATTTTTCTTCTCAGAAAAATCATTTACTCAACTAGGAATCCTCAGAGACAGCTATAATTTCTGCTCCTGCAGCTAAAAATAACTCTACTTTAAACCAGAAGATTTGGAAGATTTACCATTAACACATAAATGTACACACTGGAAATCAAAAGACTTTCAGCTCATTTACTATAAAAAGATAATAAGCTGTGTCCTACCTATGGTGGTAATAACAGTGCCAGCAAAGAAGAAGGAACTTCCCAAGTCCCAGTGACTGTTCTGAGTAGATGTGTTTCCTAAAGGTATGATTCCTGCATTTATTGCTGCCACTACTTGCTGCAAGTTTAAAAAAATTTTTGTCAATATTCATGAAACAATGATATTAACATACATTAGACAGTAAATTGATTAAATCACATATTTAATCCAAGCAATAAACCAGAAAAGGATCAGTGTTGCTCTACTTAAGTTTTATCATTCAGTCTGGCTACAACTTAATCTTCAGCAGATACCCTGAGCAAATCAACATGCAGCAGAGCTGTAAACTTCAGACCATTACGGAGAATGCAAAGTCCACAATATTAGTAACAGCATCACCTTAGCCAGATGGCAAATACTATTATTTTTACAGTTGCATCTATTTAGTGAAGAAAAATATGCATTACACAAAGATTTACAATGAGAATTTCCCAAAATATTCCTCTATTGAGTTAGGCAAGCAAATACACTTCTTAAAACAGTCATTCAAAACTCCAAGAAAAAGTGCCCATGCATTGTTTTGGATCAAATGAACTCCAGTTAATTAAAACACTTTTGTAGAACAGATAATTCAATAATTAAAAGATTAACAATTACACTTATGGTTATAAAGTTTTCACTATATTAATAAAAAATTCAGTCGAGTATCAAACATGTATCTCTAAGTTTATATAGCTATATACTTCATAAACATTCTTGAAAAATGGAGCTCTAGCAGCTAAAATGAACAGGCTTGCCACTAGTGACATTTTCATAGTCTTGAGGAAGGTGAAACATTTCCTATTTCATCTGTGTCACCTACTGTAAATTCTTAAAAGTATTCCTGTTTAGCTATATGTCTACTGCAGATATACACCAGTATTTGAGTTAAACAGTACACATCAAAAAAAAAAAATTTTTTTTTAAGCTTGCAGTAAAGGAATATAAGTTATCATTTCATTCTGAAACTTTAAAACAGGACTTATTTCATAATCATGATCCTTATAATAATAATAATAATTGGATTTTAACAGAAGAGTAACAGAGGAAACAATACTGAAAAGCAGAAATTAACATTTTAACTAACTAATAGCCTGGCAAGTTGTCCAACAATGATTATGCACATAAAGATACTCAGCAATAGGGCAGACCAGAACAGTTTTCCACATGGGCAGTCTGTTGCAGAGGAACAGTGTTGTGCAGTAGCAGTAATTTTTTCAATCCCAAAATACACTGATAACTTGAAAATGAAAACATTTTTATTTCTGAACAGCACCTATGGAAATCAGTTGATCCAGACAGAAATCATGCTGGATTAAACAAGCCATTGCATTTTTATGATGGGATCTCAAATCCCCCATTTCCAGTTTGCCATTTTCAAAGCTCAGATGCACAAAGTAGCCATTTTAGAGTCCACATCTGTATCTCTGTAGCCACAGAGATTTTGATGCAACACTTAAGCCATTGTCAACACCCAGGGTTGTCAACAGAAAGCTAGCTTTTAGGGGTATCTTTACATAGCTTTTACATTGGTCTATGTTCTACAGCTTCAACTATTTTCATCTGAACAACTTTTTTTAAAAACACCAAAAAGCAGACATCAAAGATGTGGAATTTTCAATCCTACTGAGGAAGGAGGAAGGAAGGGGAAAGGGAAAGGGGGAAACAGTTTAATTTTCCTTTGGGCTAGAAGAATAAAGCTTCTTTGTACATCACCTACAACTTGGCAACAGTAAATTCAGCAGCACTGATACTGACAGGTGTTTCCATTACTGTAGGAAGGGACAAATCAGACTAAGCAGCATGTGAAAACCATCCCTTGTATTGATTTCATAATGTACTCAATACAGATATTCCTTTGACTTACAAGACCCAGTGTGCCACATTATAAAGCCTGCTGAAAGCATTTTGAGCACTGTTTCAGTTCAGTGGGCTAAGAACTTCCATTGCAAGTCCTTGTACCTGCAAATGGGAACATGTTTTCCAGTAAGAACATCGTATGGCACTGAATCCTTATTATTTTATGGGACCATACATGGTTTATTGCAATTTCTTGTACGTTTAGGCAGTCTAGCGAGACCAAGTTTTATATGGATCAAGATGTAAAATGTTTTCAGAGCTTTATATCATCACTACACATTTATAAAGCCATACAACCTCAATTTCATTTATATCAAAGGTGTGCCAATCTAAACTGCTCAAAGATCCATTACAGCTATGCATTTCCTACTGCAGTACACTGTACCTACAGACTTCCAGGAAAGAAGAGGCAAGTTAACCCAAAACGGCTCTGTTGGGTTAACAAAATACAAGAAGGCTACAACAGACAAGTAGCTAGTCTTATTACATCTCTGATTTTAGCCATCTGCTAATTAGGAAAAGAATCAACGCAAGTAGGCAAGTAATGCTTTCTCTTTGTACATTCTCCTAACTTCTGATTAAGCACAGATTTAGGGACTTTCTGTGTGGGAGGCTGCATCTGCATTGTGGTGTTCAGATTGGTTTGGGTGGATCATTTTACCATTAACTTATCTAACTACTTTTGGAGCTCAGTTGCATTTTGGGAGCCAAGTCATTCTGTGGCAGTAAGTTCTGCAATTTACTTGTGGATCATTTAAGAAGTATTTCCCTTCTGAGATTTTTATGTGCTTCAAAGTAATTTTACAAGCTCTTATGTTATGAGAAACACTTGAATAGTAATTTCTTATTTGTCTTCTTCAAGAAATTAATGATCTTATAGACCCATCAGCTGCCTCTTTTTTCCAAATTAAACTCTTATTAAATAATATATTTACCTACTTAAATAAATCTGTTGAATATTGTATATAAGTACTTTTTTTATTGCCAGCATAAAATGACTTTCTTTGTACCTTTACTGATTTACCTTATTGTTTGAAACGTAGTTGTAGTCATAAAGGGCCAGATGATGCCTTCTTCATCACCAGGTTATTAAGCTTCCAGACACACACTGTTATGCTTTCTCCTGCACTATTCCCATGTTTGGGAGGAGCCAGCTTTAGATAATAATAAAGCTGCTGCATTAGATTCCTTCAGAGTCTGTAAGAGCCTTCCTTACTAACAAGGATGACAGTTATGTAAGGTTGTTGGTTTACTGAGATCTATACTACTATCTCATAAAGTCTATGAATGCTGACTGCAGGTTTTTTGGGAGGCGTAACTGCATTTTCAGTTCTTTGAATCAGAGGACCTATTTTCTTCTTAGTTTGGTTCATGCCTATGAGCAGATACTCATCTAAAACTATTCCCAAGCATAATTTTAAAAGAAAATAAATATAACATAACTCTTAACATACATACATTGCAGGACACTAATTTCACAGTATTATTTTATTTCTGACTACATCCACTGCACAAACTTACCTAGAATACTGGATATTAACATTTCCTTAGCCTGGAATAGAAACCCAGGCTCATGTAGCTGGTTTTCACTAACTTCATTAAGAGCCAGGATCTCACTCTCAGTGTTCAAATAGCATTCTATTCATTGTCAGTGATGTTAGATTCCATTTTCTCTTTCACTTTATTCTTGGTTTTCAGACTTTTCTCTTAAGTGATGCCTTACCATGAGAGCAAACACAACCACTTCATTTGTCCCAAGTTTAGCACGTCATTCTGACATTCCTTTATAACTTTTCTGTCACCTGAGCCCTTCAGCTTATCCCAACTAATACAATAGTGACAGTAACTCCATGCATTTTGAACCTCAAAACAGTTAGTATCATGAAAGCACTCTAAAATCTGTACATTTATATGTTGCAGCCTGTATGCACTTTGTATGATCTTAACATGAGAAACTCTTGGCTTTTAAAAAATTATTTTATAGTATTAAATAACCACCTCAGTGGCATTTTTTTTCTAGTTTTTCTTATTTTTATTCCATTTACAAACTAAATTATGACTTAACAATCAGTTGCACTTCAGCACCATAGAACCAGTCAGCATTAGAATAGGGATGTGGACAAGTTTCAGTTCTTAAACAATGTAGATTATTTCACCTGCTTTACTTTCTTCTAGAGCCTTTGTCTACTAGTTGTTTCATAGGATATGACTAAGGACTGAAGAGAAGAGTGGTCACCCAGCATATGGCACCCAATCAAGGCCTCTTGTGCAAGAATAGTATTAGTTACCCAGCTTGTCAGGAGTCAGCTTGTTCTTCTTGGCAACCATTTAACAAGAGACGTCAAAAAGTCAGATATACCTCAGAGTTTTGGAAACTCATTTCTCACCTGGATTTCTTCCTATGCCATCCTGCTGCCATTTGACAAGAGCACTCTCTCACTTTCCAGTATAATGATATTTCACAGAAGACTCAGCTACTGCGAGAGTCCCGTGATTTTATTCCAGCTTTGGTTTACAAAGAGTGGAAATCCTAGTTCTTTGTTCAAAGACACACTAGGATGCTCTTAAGTCTTAGCAAACAACACTCCTGCCTCCAAAAGCATATGCTTTTGAGCCTTGCTGCTGAAAGAGATTGCAATGATGTTTATATTATAATTCTGTAACTCCATGTTTTCCTGTTTAGTTTGTATAACATATGACTGTAATCTGCACTGGAGAATAGTACCCAAGAAGCTGAAGAATTAAGTCTTTTCACACTATGTTCGTAATCTATTTGAACAAAAAATATGTAGAAACATATTGAAATACATTTCTATTTCTAAATATGCATTGCAAACAGACTGTATATAAATTCTGTGTGTGCACATATGTATCTGTATGTATGTATACATACACGTTCAGGGAAGAGGGCTTTTCTTTTGCTTCTTGAGATTAAAGACTCAAGAATTATGCAGACAGCTGCTCAGCAAAACTGATTTAGTAATGAGTCGTATCTGCCACCCTTTCTAAGACAAAAGCTGTTATTCAGATGCATTCAAGCTAGCTAGGTTCTATGTCCTATAAAACTGTTCATCTGAAATAAATGTATCCTTTAAGAGCCCCAACACCCAAAGCAGCAAAAAAGATAGTTAGAAACCATCCTGCTTGAACAAAGAAGTGACAAGAGCAGTTAGAATTTATTTATTCTCACAAACTATGTATTGCTCTTGTGCTCATGAAGGATAAAAACTCTTCTTAAAAAAATTCCTTTTGGTTTAACTGCCATGTAGAAAATAACTACAGAAAAGGGAGATAACCTGTTACTGGAAGGAACACTCCCAGGCAACAGAAAGTTTGGCAAAAATTTCCCTCTCTCCAGGAACTAAGTGCAGAGCCAGAAGAGAAGATCTGGTTGTAAGAGGACAGCAGGAACCAGAGTAACTCTAAGTGAGGAGTGCAAACAACCCAGGGGCTTCTGCAGCCTATCCGTACTTGACCACAGCAGGTGAACATCTGTGTGGAGTACACAGATATCTGTGTAACGTTATCTGTGTAACGTTATGATTGAAGGTCTTTCACAGAGATCTTTCATTAAATAAATATTGCCCTGATCTGGGGATACAGGTAGACTTTGTGGTGCTTTACTGTGGAGGGAGACAGTAACATCTGAACATTTCTTGCTGACAAGAGTGAAGCAGAAAGAAAATACTCGGGTGAGCCTAGACTTACAGACTCAGTGAGAGGAGAGAAACAGGATCTTACTGTACCAGTTCAGACTATCTGTATACTAAAAGCTAAGAACACACAAACTCGAGTGCTTTGGTGGGCAGATACCTTACTGAAGACAGACATATGAATAGCGTAAGAACACAAACTACAGTTCCTGAGCTTCATGTTTTAACTACTTTAAAAGTTATCCATTTCACATTGCTTTAAAAACACCATCAACGGGCAGCTCTGCCAGTGACTGGTTTTTGAAATTTGTCATAAGCGTCATGTCTGAGATGCAGACAGTATGCGAAAAAACTAATGCAGTGGTATTTTGTATCCCCAGAAAAATAAAATATGCTGCACCATCAATTTCTTTTATACTGGTCTATCAATCTTTTCATGACTTTAAGGTTTACAAAGCGTAAACACCTGCTGCCTTCAGGTTCGGATTCAGATATGGGATGATTCCTGCTTCATTTTGGAGAGGATGGAATAAATTGCAAAAGAGAGAGACTAGTAATATTCAGGGTTTAAACAGGTATATTCAAACTCCCTCAAAAAGTTCCTGCTTAGAGGACCCATAAGCTACAGCTTGCAGGAATGATAATGTCTTATAAATGTTGTGATTCAATTTGATTCAAGCTTAATCAGCTTAGCTAATAAATTTTTAATCTGTCTAAATAAATTTCAGACTTGTCTGAAAACAAGATCTTTGCATCTCTGTGATTTATTCTCTCCAAAAATTATACAGCAAGCTCAAACACCTTCTAATCTCTGGGAGAGAAAGATGGATTTACACTTCTTTATTTTAACAGTTCTCTACATTATCAGAGGTTGTGACTCAAGGAGCTTATCTGGCTGAAATAAAACAACATATTCCTGAGGACAGAGCAAAATATTTTTTTCTTGGGTCTACAATGCAAGTTGTAAAAACCCTATGAAAAAGACAAAATCAGCTGCTGGTGGAGGTGCAACTTAATGTAGCTAGCTACCCTGAACTATAAAAATGAAAGCACAGAAAACACATATTTTAAAGTAAAATATTTTTACAACACATTAATCATATAAGAAGCTATGATGATTTTCTGGTGATGCCAGTGTGATGAAAGAAGCACTGCTCCCATGTCATTCATAACTGTGTCAGGCTTCCCTCAAGAGAGATAAAGAAAAAAAAAATGTATTTTTCCTCAAGGGAGATAAAAAGAAAACACTTTTTGGTCTCATTCACAGTCTAAGAGATGAATGGAAAGAAAAGGGAGAAGGCAGCTGATGCAAATGTAAGATGAAAACAGGAATGGGACATGACTGTGGACCCCAGCACAGAAAGTTCTTCTCATGTTAACCACAAACCCACACAGAACCCAAAGAGATCAACATGTGGGATCAAGCTCAAGTCAGCTAATCCTGGTGGTTTACTAATTCTTGGTTTTGTTTTAAATGCAAGCACATTTTTGTGGGCATACAGTTTTTAGAAGAAGCCACATACTCTGAAAGGGGCGGGACTTAAAACTCTAAAAGAATCCCATATTGCTGAGACAGTTTGATGCAGCAACCTGAAAACTTGTCCGTATTTTTAAATGAAGCCTTAATAAGCCAAAAGTTACCAGAAAAAACACTTGGAACACAGTAAGATAGTGCTGTTTCGTGTGATACTGGTTTTTTTACTTGTTAAGGTTGTCAGAATAAATATATTTGGAGGATGTTTTTGCTAAAGGAATCAGAAATTAGGTAAGTTCTATTATTAATTCAAGTTTTAGTGTACCTTTACTTGAAAACTCTTTAAAAGTTTCAGAATTAACTCACTAAGATAGCTGCAATAATTCACACCAGCTTGTTGGGACACTCTAGGTATTTAAAATAATATAACTGAAATTTCCTGAATTTTCTCCGATTTCCAATTTTTGTGTGCAAAAATAGTACATTAAACAACCTGGTGTTTGGGAATTAAAAGGATTTTTTTTCCCATTTTGGTTTATAAAGACCAACACTAAAACAAATAGCTACAGAGACGTAAATAATCAGGTGATATTTACATAAAAAGCTCTTCTCTTCTTTTTTAATCAGCTTTCTCTTTGGCAGGGGAGACAACTATTTTTCTCTCATTGCCAAGACATCCCAGTATGCACAATACTGTTCACATCCTTACCTCTGAGGAACAACATGCGTTTCTGAGCAGGGAGAAAGCACACTCATTCCCTCTCCACAGAGAGAATGAGGTGTATGAAATAACAATAATGACAACTTTACAAAGTTGTTGAATACCATATTCAGTCAGACTCACCTATCCCCAGAGGCAAACTCTTAACCCCAGGAGACATCAAGATTTCAAGACATCTATATACATGTATTTCATGGCTGTGCAGCACTGCAGAAGGACATGTGTGCAAGCTGAACATCAGCAAGGTAACCTAAGGTCTCTTTACATTTGCTACTATGCACAGGTGCATAAATACAGCAGGAGATTTTTTTTTAGGTACTTGGCAATACACTTTGTGCATCTGAGTTTGGAAACTGACTCAAACACTTTCAAATGTGTAGTGGCAAACTTGCTATAAGGAACAGTCAGCACAGTAAAAGATAACTAGAACTAGACTGAAATAATTAGATACAAGTTCCCTAATTAGATTTTTTTTTCCAATTCTTTAATGCTTATTGTTATTTGTGTGTGTACAGCTGGATTACTGACAGGCTTCTCTCAGCTCCTGCCAACAAAAACCTCAGTGGTGGGGAAAAACTTTCTAAATGCAAGATGTAAAAACTCCCTAGTGTAAACGAAGATCAAGTTTATATCTTTTTTCACATATATATAAAATCCACACAATCTGAACTACATTTAATCTTTTATTCTGTCACCTGGAAGTTACTTTGCATGGCATGTCAGGGCCAAGTTGAGAGCAGGCAAGGACAGAGAAACCAAAACACCATCTGAAGAATTGTCAAGAGTTCTTCTTCCAAAAGAAGGAATAATAGTGAAATGTCTGGCCACATCTCTTTCTACAGCTGTATAATGTACTCGGTATTATATGTAACCTTCACTAAACTTCCTCATCTGTTAATAACTGAGATCCCTTCAAGATCTTCCAGATGAAAGTTTAAAAAAGTAAGTTTAACATCAAACCATGCACAGCCTGCTGGCCTGTTTTATCCACATGAGACTTCCCCTGTCAGTGTTTGTACATTTACAAGCTTCCCTCCTGCAATATTTCTCTAGTTGTAGATTTAGATATACCACCAATGGCTGTGCGCTGCCCACCTCAGCACTGTTGCGTACAGCATGCAGGGATCCACTTAATACTGTTGTTAATATATGCTTCAGGCTACTACAAGAGGAGTTGAAATTGCCTGGAAAAAATGGCCTCTTGGGTGTACAGATATGTTCTGTGTGAGTTTTGCATATTTTAAGTAGGGTACTACATAGAAGTGCTCATGAAATACCAAAAAGATGACGTATTTGGATGTAGGTCTCAGGGTCATACATTGCTGTTCTCTGCAGCTTTAGCTTATTATACTGAGGCAACAAGTAACTGAAGTGGTTTAGATCGAGAAAAGATTTGCAACACTGGACCATGAAAGTCAGAGTCAGAGAAGGCCGTGAAGACCACCTCTGTGTCAACACACAAACAATGGCTGCTGGACTGGGCAGAAAAGTTATGAGGAAAACCCAGGCTACTTACTTTTCTGAGTCAGCTGAGGCTACTTGGCTGTCACCATCAAAGCACTGTATTTCATTACCTTTGCACATTTTCTATGCTGCATGGCAGCTCTCCATTGCCCCATGTTTCACATGTATATGAAATTATATATAAAGCCTATAAAAGTATAATTCTCACCAAGTACACCTCGAGCAGCCATACAATCAATGTGAAAATATGCAGTTTCAGGAATTCAAAACCCAGGGAATAAAGCTGTGTGTGCTGAAAAGTTGGCAGCAGTATACATTGTTGTGCCAGGAAACTTTTTGGTAATTGGTGAGATAAAATAAGGATGGAGAAGACAGGAAAGGAAAATTCCCTATCCTATGTGCATTTATAGAAGCACACAACTCTGCGTTGTAATCAGCTCTGTGGCAAAGGGAAGATTTTAACAAAGGCAATGGAAACTAGATGGCCTCTGGGTGCTCGCCAACTTGACTTTCATTCCACTTGTACAATCTTTCTAGATGAATTTGTGCTCTCAAACTAGTCTCCCTAACTTGCTCATCTAAGCCACTGTACATTGTACTGTCAGTTAGCAGTCTTGGGATAGTCGAGCCTGCTTCAGGGTATGCATTAAATGGCAGATCATAAGTTCTAAAGATTGAAAAAGCCCGACATGGTAAGCACCTTGAGGAATGACTAGCACGAACCAGAGCCAAACCAGTTTCTGGAAATCCAGAACACTAAGTTCAAAAAGAAAAGTTTATAATGAATTTCATTATAGTTTGACTCAAGGTAAATACTTGATCAAAGAAGACATTTCAGTCTGTAAGCTCTGTAATTTTCTTCAAACACACTAATCATTCCAGCTTCCTACTACACTAGTACATACTAATTTTCAGTTTTATAGCTTTCAGTGATTTCTTAAATATCATTTACTTTTTCCTCACACGCAGTATTTATTTTTCTTCATACAAACATCCAACAAAAACTGAAGAAACCCTGCATTATATTGTAATAGTGAAACATAAACCCAGAGAGACAAAATGCATTCCAGTAATTTAGCTTCTGTGAAGAAGTGGTAAGTCAGGAAGAAACATGACCCCATGGTCAGGGTAGCAGCCTAGGTTTGGAAAAATTATTTGAGACACTATTTTACCACTCATTTCCTATTTTACTTTGGGCAAGTCACTTAATTCCTGACCCTTCAAAAACTCAATGTAATTTGTTATCACTTATTCTGTGAAAAGAAACGAACCCAAATGCACTTTTAGGACCAGCTTATGCCTCAGCTCTCTTCCTACAAAAGGAGCATAGTAACACATTCCTACCTCCACATCATGGTGTTCTTTGCAGAGAGGCAGAAGGGAACAAGGAGAAATTAAGTTTTCCATTTATCCCAGACACAAGCAGAGCAAACTCTTCTCACAACCATCTCTCATCCATGTGCTGTGAGAGACAGTGTCACCCCTCTGTGTTTCACAAGCCTGTGTCTTTTTGGTCCTGCCAAGATCACTAGTGAAGATGGGAGCTAATGGCTAATGCTTATACAGGTATTTGTGCTCTGATAATTGCACTGAAACTTGTCGTTTATTTCACATAGAACATCAAATGGGCACTGAATGCTGATGAAGTGTGTTTTTTCATTACCAATCTGTGCTTCTGAGAAGGAAATCATAAATGCTAAAATAACTAAGTATTTCAGATCAAATTTCAACAGTTTTTGCCTTAAGGACCATCTCATAGATGATGTAAGATAATATTGCTTCAAAATTTCTATTTTTATCTTCACAAGTACAGGCTCTGACCTAAAAAATTCATATGGGGTATTTATAGCATCTGCACGATATTGTTCTAATCAAAATGTGTGTGTATATTTCTCTGAAAGATTATCTCACATTCTGCTGGTAAAACCACTGAAACATAGTTATTACACAGCATTGAAATTCATATCGACAGCACCTCCTCAGGCATGCTTAGTCAGGACACATGGAGACAGGAACTGCATGGCAGCTATTCAAACGGTGGCAGCTTTGGAAGAGATTTTAGCAAGAAGTTAGGGGAGAAATCACCAAATAAAAGACATTTTACCAGTTTGCCTTTAAAATTCAGAAGCAGTGTGACATAAAAGTATGTCAGAGCATTGTATTTAAAACTGAAAAAAAAAACAGGTGTCCATGCTGATGCTCAAGGTAGATTGGTCTAGAGAGGTAAAATCACTTCTAAACTCCCAGCTAGATCTGCTGTCAAATAACCACCTCCAGAAAGCTCTGCTGCCCATGCAACTGGCATGCTCCAGAGCTCCTGCTAGCCAGGGTCTGGATGCCTGCCACTGTCTCCTGCTCTCTGGTGTCCCAGCTCAGGCTCTGCAGACCCAGATGGCCCCATGGTTACTGTTAATGAAAGGATCAATTCTTGCCAACATTTGGCTGCTCACTCCAGCCTCCAGTTTCATGGTCTCATCCCCAGAACTGACATTATTTGGCAGCTCCTTGCTGTTCCCTGCAGTGATACTGGGTATTCATAAGAACATGGGAACATGATATTTAAGTTGGAGGCGGCCTCATGAGGGTCTGGATCTAGTTCTGTGCTACTGCAAATAAATATCTCCCACACTTCTGAGGCAGGTGACCTGCAAGGGTAAAGTCATGTTAGTAGGAACACCCCACTGTATATCAGTTGTGGATGTGCTCTTTCACAGTCAGAGAAAATTGAGATTTAAGATCAAACCGGAAAATCTGTGGTTCTTTCCTCTACTTAAAACAAAATCAATAAAAAAGAAACATACAGCTGGAAGGAACGCTATCTTGATACGGTAAATTAGAAGTCCTTTAAGGCAATGGATGGTGTATTTTCTTCCTCAGAATTAGGCATTTCAAATATTGACAGACTTAGTAAGGCACAATCAATATATCAATTCCTTTGTGAACTATTAATTATATATATTGCTGATGAATAGTCATTTAATTAGCATAATCGGAGGCTTCAGTGAAAAGGCTGTCTACCAAATGCACGGGGCCTAAAAATAGCAACAGCTTTTCAACCATGAGGCTTTGCATGAAAACACTATTGCTTAATTTCTGGCCTTAACACTTGTTACATTGCTTGACCAAGACAGAGCTTTGCTAATGAAGTTTTTCCCCTTTATCGTAGCAGTGCTGCCATATATAATTCGTTCCTCTAAGGCACAGTGACAAGGGTTTGGTCTGGTATGGATTACCTGAATGAGTTCATCAAGCTCTGTTGCATTCACACAGGAATGCTGAGATACAAACGTCTGCTTCTGAATCACAATGGTGGTTCTCTGGGAGGTCTCATGAGGCTGCTCCAGGGCTTTAAATACTGTTGCTCCAATTATTAAATACACGACTACCACCAGAAAAATTGTTGAGACTGTCTTCCATTTCATAACATTAATAGCCGAATCACTTTCCTCCCGTGAAGAGAGCACGGTAGGCTTGGTGGAAAATGATAATCTTGGTTTGGAGTTCTGAGTGGCCGATTTGGGATCCAGCAAGTCAGGTGCCGCCACTGGCAAAACAGAAAAAGAAAGTTAATTTTTATAGTGCTACTCAGACTTCATTCACTGAACTTCTTGCCAAGGAATTACAGAAATTCTGTTGCTTCCAACTGGAATTTTAAACTGGTGAATCTTTCCTTTAAATCCCATGCCACCTTACAACGAATCTGAGTAGTACTGTCTTGAGTAGTATTATCAATTTTACACACATACATACATTTGCAACATTTTCTGTATGTTTCTGTCCCTTATGATACCAAATCAGTTCCAAAATGCAGATTTCCTCTACACTCTTGCACTTCATTAAATCAATATAAGCTAGTATTTTGCTGCAGAGATAATTTACATCCGCTGCTATGGAAAACTGCAGATTTCCATCTGTGTTTTACTTCAGGACTACAGAAGTAGCAGAAATATACAAATCCTTCTTTCACCTATTTTGTCCTGCACTCCAACAAACGTGTTCTGAGAACAGTCCCACGATCACTTCCGAACTCCACAGACACAACCATAAAAATGATACACTGCTCATCCTATCAGTCTTAAAGTGTTAATTGTGTATCGATTACACCTTTCAGAAAACACCAGTAAAACATGTGTATACTTACTGGAAAAGCCACCCACTTATTAGAGCGCATATTTTTATTTACAGCTACAAAAACCCACCAGGTTAGGTAAATTGCTGCTGAGTGTGTTATCAAGCATTTCGATAATTCATGTGACTACCAGCAACTCCATGGGCACTAAAAAAAAAATCCACCACATCAAGTGCAGGTAAAGGTCTCCCGTGGGAAGACAGCCACAGCAGTTGACCGCACAAGCTATATTTAAATTGTTTTGAATGACAAGTACATTTTGAACGGCCACGACACCACTTCCAGCTGCTGGTGGGAAAAACCCAGCGTTAAATCTAGCGGAAAGTCTCCCTCGGGACAGCGGAGGTGGGACACGTCCCCAGCGGGGGTGGCGGTGGGGTGGCACTTGGCACTGTCACCTCCTGGGCACCGGCCGGGCTCGGGCACATACCTCGGAGCCGGGAGGAAGGGGACAGCAGGGAGAGAGGCAGCCCCTGGCTCAGGCTCGGCGGGGACCGGGGCACCCCCGCGCACTCCGCACGCTCGGCGAGCTGGGTGCCGCGCACCCCGCACACCCTGTACAGCCTCCACACCTCGCGGGCTGGGTGCCGCGCACCCCGCACACCCTGTACAACCTCCACACCTCGCGGGCTGGGTGCCGCGCACCCCACGCGCGCCGCGGTCACGCCTCCCACTACCCGGCCCCCGCCCCACACCCCGCGGTAGCCCAAGGGACGGGCACGGCCCCCTCCCCCCCCACATCCCGCGCCCCACACCTCGGAGGAGGAAGCCCCTTTCCGGCCGCCTTCCCCTCTCCCGTCGCAGCCCCCGCGACCCTCCGAGCCCCCAAAGGCAGTACTAGGGGCCGCGGCGCTCCCGGTCGGGGCCGCCGCGCTCGCCGCCCTCCCGCCCGGAGCAGCTCCGGCCCGCCGCGGCCGCCGGCGGCGAACAAAGGAGCGGGCACCGCCGCTCCGCCGCCGGCCCCGCCGCCCCCTCCCCCCGGCCGCTGCAAAGCGGGGGGGGGGGGGGGGTTGCCCGCCGCCCCCCGAGGAGTACGGCCCCGGTGCGGCGGGGAGCGGCGGGCAAGCCCCCAACCGCCGCTGCCGCCGGCGGGGATGCTCCGCGTCGGGGAGCGGCGCGGGGGCGAGGCGGCCGGCGGCGGGGTCGGGGCGCGGCGCGGAGCGGAGCCGGGAAGGGAAGGGAAAGCAGCCAGGCAAGGTACAAAAGGGGGCACGGGCCGCCGCGGCGGAGCGGGGAGCATCCTGGGGTCCCTCCCGCGGCCAGGCGACAGGAGAAGCGGGGGCGCATGCAGCATCCGCAGGGCTGGGAGCGGGGAGACACGCCATTGTGCTCGTACTCACTTCTTATTTACCGACCCGGTGCCCTCTCCTCGCTCCACGGGCAGGCATTTTTTCAGGGCTTGGGTAGATACAGTTAGAGCAAATTAAAAACAAAACAAAACAAAAAAATTAAATTAAAAAAAAAAAAAAAAAAGAAAAGAAAGGAAGGAGCAGACCGAGAGAAAGAGGCTGATGGATGGGTCTGGAGGAGAGGGAGCGGCAGGAGCGGGCGGGCTGGCAACGCGGATCCCGCCGGCTCCCCCCGGCCCCGGGGCGTGCGAGGTGCCTCACGTCGCGCATCGCGCATCGCACATCGCGGCGTGTGTGTGTGTGTGCGTGTGTGTGTGTGTGCGCGAGTGCGTGTGTGAGTGTGTCAGCGTGTCCGTGCGTGCCCGTGTGCGTGCGCTTGTGTATCCGTGCGTGCTCCGGGGCGCGGGGCGTGCGGAGCAGCCTGAGCCCGGCGATGCCTTTTGTGGGGCGGCGGGCAGCCGCGCCGCGGGTTGCCCCAGCACCACCACCACTCCGCGCCCCCTTCCGCGCCCCCTTCCGCGCCCTCCGCTGGCGGAGGGGGGGCAGCTCCGCGCCGGCTCCCCGCCGCGGGATGCTCGCCCCTCTGCTCCCCTCCGCGCCGGCAGCTCCTCAGCCCAGCTGGGAGACCGGCAAATGCTGCAGGGGCGCAGGGAAAAAATAGAGGGGGGCGGCAGGGGAGAGGCAGAGTGGTACCTGCGGAAACCAAGGTCTCGCCTGGAAACGAGCGAGGAGAGAGGCGTGAGGAAGAAGTCACCGGCTACCCCCCGCTAGCGAGGCAGGACCTGCCGACGGTCCCCGCTCCAGCCCCAAACGCGAACGCTTTGCCAGAGCCTCCCCGTGAACTTTTGAACTAGGCGAAATGTCACCGCAGCCGCAGAAACTGGGGGGCAATGGGCCCTCGCCGGGGAGCGGCGCGGGGATGCGGAGCGAGGCGGCTCCGTCCTTCCCGGCTTGGCCTGGTTTTTAACCCGTGTGCTTTGCAGCCCGGTGTTTTGCTGCAAGGAGTTAACTAGGTGGGATCTAGGAGTCAAGGATGGTAGCTGCTCTCCTATCGCACACACTGCCAGCGAACTGCCTCCTTCCATTTTTGTCTGATAGACACATCAGAAATGCTGCTTCAAGTGTGGCTTCTGCCACTGAAAAGCTTGAAATTATTCTTGTTATCTTTGCCACAGGCTAATTCCCCAATTTCCCGGTCATCTATCACCTGAGATGTTATCCATGGGTCAGTTGTTCATACTGAGGTGAACATCTACACCCACCTAAAAGACAGACGAGGATTTATCAAGAGAATCCCAAATCTGCTTCCACAACCGCTCTCTGAAAAGTCTCTGCAAGCATGTCAAAAAATTAAATGGCTATAGGTCACAGTCATTTAAAGCCAGAGGCTGTATCTGTAAAATGGCCAAAGTCAGTCATACATTGGGTGTTTAATGGGCTATAATCCTGCTCAAATCAGCAGTACCATCCGCAAACACTTTAGAAGTCACTTATTTTAAAGCTTCTCCCTATCAATGTGACATAATACAAATGAGTGTAATATTGAGTTCCTTAGGACTCCAATTTCAGCAACATCAATCACACCAATCTTCCATGGTGTGTTCACATGTCTCCATGAGATGCAGCACAGGGCAAGAAGCTGCGTCTGCTATTTCAGTTTGAGCTGTAGCTCATTGCTCCCCATCACCGTGAACCAGCAAAGCTAGTTACTGTCTAGTAACCAGTACTGTACTAGTACTGTGTAGTAACCAGAGCTGTTGGGCCCAATCCAACAAACCCTTTTGCAAATGGACCTTTAGTCATGTGGTCAATTTCAGCGACATAGTTCCAATCCGCAAACAACAGAAGAAAAGTGAAATGCCTGCTCCTGTCAATTGATACTCTCTTCCTCAAGTGATTCTCAAAGGTGAAAGATTTTCATGCCTGGATCTTTTTTACACCAAGAAAAAAATCATCATCTTTTCCTCTTCCAAAAAGATTTCTTAACCATCAGCCCATGTAAACACTGTCCCTTCCTGTTTCATGGAAAGGAATCACTTCACAGGATTTCTTCCAAAGTCCTATGGGAAAACTGGCATGAAAATTTTCCTCCATGCTGACCCATGTCTGTATAAAATACTGTGGAAAATACTACTACATGCCTTTCTTTAATAATTAAATATCTGGAATAAGATTTCGGTTTTCCTTGCATGGAGGCATTATTGTTAAAAGCTGAAAAAGTGTCAGACTTATTGCCACCAATTTGAAATCAGTGGGAAGCCTCCCAATAGCTTCAGGAGCATTTGGACCAGGCTTTAAATTCAGGCATTTCACCCAATGGACAGAAACAATTTTGAGATCCACTCTGGCAATTACTGCATTGGTGCCCTAACTGTAATAGCTTAAGAGCTGTCTCTGTGAAAGTAATTATTTCCATTAATTACCTAGTAAATATCTCCAATGTCTACTTTTAGTTCACTGGTGTTTTCCACCTGTTGTGATCCCAGATGTAACCCTCAGCTGGAGCTTACCGCTTACTTGAAGTGGATTTGAGTTGCGCTTTCTCACTTCTGCCAGGGATATCAGCACTCCACATGTGGCCGGTACCTTTAATGACAGACGTCTTCAAATCCAGCAAGAAAACCAGAAATTCTTTTTGTGGTGTACAACAAAAACTATTGTGTGTAGCAACTCCTATTTTCTGGAGGCCTTATGTAGCACCAGCATTTATTCTGTGGAGTCATGCCCTCCAATGTTTTATTGCAATATACACCACACATTGTTTGAATATTGTGTGTGACCATTTTGCTCTCAAATTTGGGACTGATATTCAATCAGTTTGACACATCAGGCCTAAGCTTTACTAAACAAACACACTCGAATGAAGCGTTATCACTGACAAAACTTACCACCAACCAACACTGGAAAAATTAAATAATAAAAGGGGCTACAACACAGAACTCCAGCCTTGAAAGCAAATGTGCTTGCTGCTAAGCCAAGGTTATTTATCTGAACTAACTTTAAAAAAAAAAAATCTTTTAAGATTAAGTATATGCAGTTTGTGTATTTCACACTAACATGAGAAAGACTCACAAAGTACAGGACTTTCAAATGCTGTCTGAAAAAGTACTGGCATGAGTTTGGGATGGCCACATTACTCACAGACGGTGGCTGCTGGAAGCTGCTCAACTCTTTGAAATGTTAAAAGTAGGCTCAGCTGAGAGAGAGACAGACATGCAGCATGCAGAGGAAGTCAGAGTTGCATGATAAACATAGCAATCGTGTATCCATACAAATAACAGCTGTAGATGATCCAAAGTTAGCTTTGATAGGACAGGACCACACTTCTAGGGAAATAATTATTCCAGAAAAATATGACCCTAGAAAGACCAATTTAAAAAGCACACATGAAGAGTACCCTTATCTGTCAGTAGCACTTTATCTTCCTCTTTCCAATTGAAGGAGCCACCTCCTGCCTGGAAGACCATGAAGAACAACTTGCTTTGTGACCGGACCAAGGGTCTCCTGCTAAGCCCTCACCTCTGGGTACAGTAAGTGCTCTTCTCCTTTAACCAGCTGTGTAATAGGAAGCACCACATGTTCCAGACTTCTTCAGTCTTATTTAGCTGCCAAGGATTTCTACATTTCCAAGGGACTGTTACAACGAGGCTTCCAGAGAGACCATTTTCCTCACTGACCTCAGCAGACTATTCATATGGACACCTATTTAACTGGCTCCAAGGGACCCACACCTTTGATCAAACAATGTACTGTCATAGGCTTCAGGCCTTCCTGTGGACACAGCATCTTCCCCTCTAAAAGAAATGATACTTTCTCATAGCATGAGAGCAGGAAACCTCATCTGTTCCTCAGAATGTGCCAAATCATACGTTTAGTTAAAGTCAAGGATAAACTGTTGCTACTGCTAATTTTTATTGTAACAGAAATGCTACTGGACTTACTTAGTAAGTGAATTTTAATGTTCCTTTTACTTATTCAGTGGGACTTAAGAACAATTTCTTTCTTGACTTCTTTGGAGACATTAAAAGATCTCTGTCAGTTTCTTATGGATAATTATGACATTAAGGCCATGCCATGTTACAGTATTCTGACATTAAACCATTAGTCATATCCTGCTATGGGAATTTACATTAAATGAAAAACTAATGGCATACAGCCTGCTTCTCCTTTGAGCAAACAAGAAGACAGACCATGTGCTTCACAGGCAGTAAGGACACGGGGCAGCTCCCAGTGACCATGCTGGGAACAAATCCTCCCAGCTCACCGCCATCATCAGAAGGGCAAAAAGAGGGCTAAGTGACACTCAGTCCTCATCTGCCTCTGAAAATGGTAAAGCCTTAAAGCAGTCCCATTTTAAAATATGTGATCCCTTTTAATTCACATTTTTAAATGAGTTAAGCATGTGCAGTGCAACTAGAACATATATTAATGAGTTTTACCTCAGTAGCAAGCTATTACATCTGCCATGAGTGCCTGTCTCATGGTGTGACAAATTATATGTTGAGCAGAAAAGACATTGTTTCTCAACTCATCAATTACTAGAAAAATGTTTACATGTGTCCATCTATTTTCATACAGCTCAGTTGTCAGCTTTAATTAGGTTCTAATTCTTTCCATCACTAGTAATTCTTATCTATTTATCCATGTGAAACTCATGAAGTATTGACTATTGTAATTAATATTGTGAATGTGTATTTTCCTTTACGGGCTTTCAGATCTCCCAGTGGGTTTCCTCCCTGCCTGTGTCATGTTACCAGACCTAATGGGATTTATTTGTCACATGTTCTGCCACTGTTTTTTCATGTTTGCTTTCATGGACCTGTTATGCTTGGACAGCTTCAGAAGCAACAATTATAACTAACTTTTCTATGCCCCTCTCATCAATGATAGATGTGAATTGCCATATGTCACCTTTATTATGGAAAATTTATGCACAGCAAAAGCTTACTACTATTTTGAATTACTGATCTCCTTGAGGGAAAGCTAGTTGTGCTTTGGAATGATTACAAAATGGTTTTCTGTAATCATCAAAGTGTTCTACAGAATCGCTGGTTTGTAATTTGGTTTTCATTTATGGTAGTTGTGGTATCTTCAAAATAGGAGACTGTCAATGGGACTATCTACATTTTATATCTGTCTGTCCACAACCATTAATACCAACAATGCAACTGTCCTCATAGTTTTTCATGACACAACTGGATTACTTATGAGATGGAAACCTAATTTCTGTCTTGTCTTTGCAGACTGGAAAAAAACATGGAGTATTTTGAAAGCAAAAGAACATGCATGTAAGACTGCACACATCATTCCTGACAAGTGAATGCCTCAAGTTTGTGCTGACTTTGAAGGTAGTTTTCCTCAAGTAAGTAAGGAAGTCCTAACTTCTAAATTGTGTCTTCAGGAGCTGAGGATTTGATTTATATATTTGTACAGTTCTATGTCCACATTTTAGGGAACCGTGGAAATAGCGACACAAACCTATGGCACAACATTCTGTAAATAAAATAAAATAAAATAAAATACATACAGGGGACATTGGAAATCACCTGAGATAGCATTAGTGTTGTTCTTGTAATCTGAAAATAAAATTTGGAAGAAACAAAACAAACCAAAGCAAGAAGACAGAAGAAGTTAAGAATACAAATGAGGAAATGATAAAGGAAAACATTAAGTACCATCTATGTTTTAACACCTCTAGATTTACTCTACATGGCAGTACCCATAAGAGAAATTCCAATGAAATCTATGAATTCTTGTCAAATGTGCACAAGAGACTCCATTTTCTGGCAGTCTCTTTGTGTTCAGTTACACAGAGATACGTCTGAAAAAGACGCTTATAGAGAGGCAGCATTTGGTAATCTTTTGGGGTTTTTTTTTTTTTTTTTCCATTTGATAGCTTGTTCTAAGGATAGACCTCTTACTTTATCTCTTCTCAATTATTTTGTCATTTTCTCCTCCTCCCATGCCAGGCACAGAGCTCACAAATCACAGTGTGAAACTAAGCTGTGCGCTAATACTGTCAAAATATGGCAGTTTTAAGTAATGGTTAGTTAATTTAAAGAGGCATAGAGTTTCAGCTTTTGGAACTCCAAAAAAAGAAGTATCTCCCAAATTCACACCTAAGCATCTAGAGGTGAAGAGGTAATTTCATATCACATTAAAAATCTGACTTTGAAAATCAGAGCGTCACAACTTAATAGCTTTATCTGCAAAGGATCACCTGCCCTTTCCAGTGATTAGATCTTTCTGCTGCAATAAAGATGCCACTAACACCATGCAGGCAGAAGGCTGGGTGAACAGAACCCGGTTTTTGTAGGGTGCCTGGACAGCAAGAAGCCTAAATTGCTGCCATTCAGATGCATAGTGCATTAGCATTGCTCAACACCTCCGTCCTTGAATGCTCTTCCCTCTATTTTCCTCAAAATGTAGACCTTGAAATTCTGGGCTTGGTGGCTTAATCTTGGGCTCGCAGCTATGGACCATGTACAACAAGCTACAAGTTCATACTCATCTTTTCAGATTTAAAGTATCTGGTAATCTATCTCTATATTTTTGCTAGAAATACGGCATTTCAGTTGTGTCATGCCACATGCAAGGAAATTGGTCCACTGTTTTGTACAGTTTCCTGGTTTATTTTCATTTGTTAGAGGGAACATTAAAAGCTGGTGTCCAGCTCCAGGGAAAATGCAGGTGCAAATATAGGGTAAGACTGGCTCACATTTTCTTCTTTTCCTATCCAGTACAAATATAACCCAGGCACCAAATAGAACTAGATGCTCTTAGGACTGTGACTAGTAAGAAAGTTTCTTTATATGATCACTTCACATAAACCAGCTAAAAGTAGTATTATGAAATTTCCATGACATATTAGCAGTCTGGACATGAAGGCTGTTCTATTTCTAAAATCCTCAACATCTTAATATTTTTACAATTGCTTGCCTAATAAGGTCACTTGCCCTGTCACAGAAATGGGCAAAGAAAACCTGTAAAAAATTCATCATGCTAGTGTAAAAGATATTCTTATATAAAAATTAATAATTTTATAGATTATTTATATTGGCAGCAGAGTGACCCCCTGTAAAAATTTCTGTTAACTTTCTGTGATTTTTTTTTTTCCTAAAAATGGGAGTATACCAATTTCAGAAGCATGATTGCCAAGAAAAGTTAATAGAGAAGCCATAAAGAAACCAAGTTCTGAAATTATTGCTTTTCTAGCTTTTCATGTTCTTTCTCATAAGAACTGCAGCTATTAAAGGGATTACTACTAAAAAAAAAATTACTTAAGGCTTTATCCAGTAGGAATATCTCAATAGAAGAAATACAACAAAAGCAGTAGTGAGGAAGCCTCAGGCTAAACATTTCTACCAGATTCTTGGGGACTCATTGGCAATTTCTTTCTCTGTTTTAGAGGGAAGATCTGATTATTTTTTTCTTACTCATAAAAATTGCCTAGAATATTTTGGAAAATCAGCTATAATCACAGTATCATAACAAGTAGACTTGTAATAAAAATAACCCTTATTCCTAACTTATAGGGTCACAGGGAGTAGATCCTACCTCCTGCTAGCAAACCTACAGAAATGCATGTAATCCAGATGTGAAGGACTTTGGATATACCTGTACATCACAATAGAAACCTGCACAAGGAGCTGCATGAGAATTCAGAGCAAGCTGCTGCATGCAGAAGATTCTGCAGGATAACACAAAAATATTGCCAGCTCCTGAAAGTTGGGCAGGTATGTTCTTCACAGCAGTACACTCAGACTAGTGACTCTGACCTAACAGCATGGAAACTGGCTCAAATACAGTACTTCCATGGCATGTGTGTATTGCTTCCATTTCTGGAGTTACCCCTATGTCACCTACCTTGAGTTTTTCTATATCACTTTGCAGGGGATAGGCATGGCATCTGGCTTGGACAGAGGCACTGATACGCAGAATTATGATCCTGAAAAAAATATTTTCTTTAATTTCTGTGTGGCTCGGTTTTCACCACTGGCTTTATTTAGCAAGCTTTCTGCTTCTGGACACAAATATACTTCCCACCATGCTGCTCAACACTAATGGCATTCTTATGCCCAATTGATCCAGAAAATAATCCTTCCTTACTTATCTCCTCAGGGGAGTTTATTTGGTATGCTTTTCCGGAAGACTAGCAGAACAAACTTTATGTAAAATTTAAGTATGGTTACCACTTTCTTTTAAAACAGAAATAAAAGAAAAGCCTCCACCAGATTTTATGCAATAGAGAAATGATTGGAAGACTTTCTAAGAGGCAAAAAGACTCTAATTATTTCTTCTACATAGAGGAATTTGAATTCACATCTTTCACCTTCTTGGAGAGATCCTATCACTGCGAGTTGCCCTGTTCCAGCCAGCCACACTTAGAGATCACTGATCCTAATACGTTACTGAACTCAAGTGTGCTCTCCTGTGATTGTGACTAGTCTATAGGAAATATTACTAAGCTGTATTAGTTGTTCTCACCTATGTATTTGTACAAAACAAAGTTTACACTTGAGTGTTATAAGTAGTAATATACTTACATGAGTGCTTAGAATGTTTAACTTCCCTTGCCATCAGCAGAAAGAATTTTACTGAAAACAGGTGATTATGTTTTGCCTTCTGATTGCGTAAAGGGTTTCTTCAGGGTCAGTTAGCTACTGACTTCCAGCTGAGCCTGCACTGTCACAGAAGGGCACTCCAAAGGCATCTTTATAGAGCAAAGACTAAGCCATGGCATGCAGGATGCAAGAGAACTAGGTCCCAGCACCAGAGGGTTGCAGTAATTATTTTGGAGATTATTTGGGCTTAAGTGCCTACTAACTACATGGGAAAGACAAATCACCTTGAAGCCTAACTAGAATGAGATGTAGCTACAACATGTTTTATTGTTTGGTTTCTCATATCTCTCTCCAGAAAGAGTCACTAATTTATTTGCTTCTCAAATCTTAACATTTTATTATAATAAACTATTTTTACTTTTCACTGAAAGACAGTCAGAGCAAAGATGGATTTCAGGATGGCTGACTAACCTTAAACTGTCATCTCCTTGCTATGTGGCAAATCCTTCAGTGTATGTCAGCCTATTCTTATAGCCCCAAGCACCCCAATTGTCTCCTCCAGCTTGTAAGATTCAGTCTGCTCACTGGAAAAAACAGACTCCAGGTAGTACCTTAGTCCCCTGCTATCCATGTTAATCAGAACCTACTTAGCAGGCATCAGGGTAATAAGGAGATGGCATGTCATTCAAGGGACCTCCTTAGATTTATGTCAGTTCCATAATCCATCAGACTAATATTAAAGAACTCTAACGTAATCCCAGTTCTTCCTGTAGAAATGAGGTGGGAATAGGACATAGAGGGAAAGCATTTCTATCTTAGTGATTATGTATTCACTTGGCAGAGGAAGACATGAATTCCTGCTCCAAGGACTGTTTATGCATTTTAACCAATGACGATTTCAATGAAAAATCCAAGTACAGAAATAAATTACATCTGGTCATTTCTACAGATATTTATTACTGATAGTCATGATGAATCTTAGCAAACACTACACTAACATCACCTCCCTTCAAATTCTTTACCAAGTTTACGTGTTTGGCATGCCAGAAGACAAACCGTCAAGGATGCTGCAAAATTCCTGCTAACTCAGTTCAAACAGAATAATTAACAGAATTAATCAATTTCAATTGAATGAGATCAAAGAAATGTCCCATCAGTTGACTGTTTAGAATAACTCAAGGAAGATTAATTTCTAGCCGTGTTCTCTTGATCCCAACAGGTTGTTGATGACAGAAGAGTAGAAAGAAAGCTTTTCATCATCAATCACGTTCATTATTAGTTGAATACCTGCTGTGTACAAGGATCCACACATTACTCTATACTTAGACAAGAAAGCAACTTGTCAATAACACTAATCTACTAGCCATGCAAATAACCTCTTAAGGAATAATATACACACAACTAATATACACACAACAGCTGTTGCGTAGAATATTTAAAGGAAAACTATATATGGAAAAACACAACTTGTATTTAAAGTGTCACAGCCAGAGATACATGACAATTACTGATGAAGTAGTAGCAATCCATCTTTCAGTATACCACTTGCACATTACAGTAAGTATACATCTGTATTATCTACACATACTACATTTATACATTCACTACAAGCTCTAATTACTACTATAATATTAAAAATTGTATTAGTATGTCATAAGCAGCTTATAATAATGAAATAAATATCAGTAGTTTAATGAACTTGTTTATACAATCTTATAATAAATCAAAGATAGAGCTATCACTTAGCCAAACAGACTACTGGCATTGAAACATGTGACTTTGACCTGCATCATAGGACACTCTATCTTGCCATAAGTGCCCCTTACTACTGCCCCTTACTACAGATATACTGACATACAAGATGCTGCAGTGGTAAAGTCTGTAACTTTACGTTCCTTAGACTTATATTCATATTTAATGCTACAGAATGTATAAGGTCAAGCTGGAGACTGGAGGGTCACCAGTTTGTGAAAGGAATTACACAGTCTGGCTGCCTGCAGTGATGTATGACAAGGGTAGGTGACCCAGTCTTTCTTCCAGTCCAGATTCACACCTCGTCTATTACTGTGTGTTGATGCAATCTCACTGATTTAGATTACACCACAGTAAATAAAGTCAGCCAAGCTTTGGTAATTTTTTCTTGTGATTTCACCTCACCACTTACGCTCTTTGGGCTTTGTCAATACAGTGGTTTAAGAGTCAACATGGTCTGCACTGGTGCACCTAGCTTTAGTTAAACACAGCAGGTAGAGAGTAAAGTTAGAGCCTGAGTTCCCTATATAACATATAGGGAAAGTCAGTCACCCATGAGAGGAACTCACAACAGTCTTCCAGGAATTGCTATCAACTAGCCACTAAGCAATGCTACAGAAAAAGAAGTGTACTAAACCCTGTCAGGCTCTGGGATTTAAGTCTCTCAGGGAAGGATCGTTACACACTGCACATTCCAGATTTTGTTTTGGTGGGCTTTTTAAAGTCCTTGACAGAGACAGAGTAAAAAGTGGGAAGGGAGAGAGGAAAAGGAGATAACAAAGAGCTAAAAGGCAACCACTCAGTGAAACTCAGTAACTGAAGTATCCACCCAGGGGACAGGAGAGAAGATCAGGGCTCCTATCTTCTACCTTCCTATGAATGCTTTAACCAGAAAGCCACTGGGTGGAGTATTCTTAATCCCCAAATATTTATCTGCTTATGAATTCGGCAATAAAGCATTTACTATTGGCACCCATGTTCTAACAGGCCAAAATGGAACACTTTTATTCCATTTTTATGCATACCTTATTCAGGCAAATTCCCATCAACTTCAAAGGAAGCCTAAAAACTTAGACATTCGTTTCTCACATTATCTATGGCTATGTCTGTATTTATGTTCCTATGCATGACTTGGCACGCCCCAGGGTCCTGATCCCCAGAATGTGCAGACCAACGCCCGGCTACAACATGCCATGGCTCATGCTCAGTCTCTGGGCTTGAGCTTTCCTTGGCATGGGAACTGGGTCTGAGAGGTGCAGGGGCAAAGGATAGGCACATGTACAGGAGTGGCATTCAGCCGGCATCTGCTTCTGAGACCAGAGAAATGGGAAAGACTCCCACACACCATGACACAGAAGTAGCCTACCTGCTTCAGGGGTTTCCATGGGCATTCAGCAGAGCACAGCTCTCAGAAAATACTGACATCAGGAAAGCAAAAAAGGTCAATGTTAAAAAAAGAACACCTGAAAAAAAGTGTGTGCGGCTTGGTTATGAATAAAGTGAATCTGTGATAGAAACCCACTTACCCATCATATTAAAAATCAGCATATGAACCAAGCCAAAACAGTCACCCAAAAATTTTGAATGTATGCTGTGCCACTTGCTCAGAGTCCTCTCATTCTTACCATATATTTTCTCTCCAGTACAGACTGCTAAGCCTAGCTAGGTAATAATAGCAAAATTTTATGTTTTCAGGAGACTGCTTTGCAATTACATTTCATTTGTATACAACTCTTACAGAAGTGAGTTCATCACCGCACAACCTGGGCTTTTTTGTTTGTATTCAAACTGACTTAAGGTTTCATACTGACATGGGTATCAAGTTCCAAATTCGTAAGCAACTATTTGATTAATGTACAAATTTTAGTCTCTGAAATAGATCGCTATCTGAGTAATTTGCACAAAACAATCTTCTTCAGGATACTTCATTTCCTTTTAGGTAGAGCTTTCCACATGTAGTTTTGTTTCTTGTCAAAGTAGTAGCTCTGTGGTAGGCCAGACACTGTTTAGTTCCCCATTCTTTTTCCTTCAGGTGTAAAATTTCACATTACTTCTTGCAAATTCACTACCCATGAAAACTGAACTGTTGAAGTTTTTTTTTTTATTTTGTCAATACATTTTTTTTAATGACTTGTTTGTCAGCCTAATCTACTGTGCCATTACCTTGTTTCTTTCTAAAACTTGCATTCTCATCTAAAAGTGTTCTGCAGGCTTGCAAACTGAAACAGCTGCTTCTAAACCCACATCAGAATTTCACACAATGTTTCTCTCTCAGTTTTGGTCTCTATTGTAATCTGATCTCAAAATTAGGATGCCGTAAACATGGAAAAAAGCATGGGTATTTTTACAACTATTAAATAACTTTCTCTCTCGTGTATTTTACATGCAGTTAATCTTCTCAGAATTTAATTCTTCCAAAGAGTCTGACTCTCTCGACTATTTTTTTATCACAAACTGGTAATTAGGCTGCTTTTCTTTAATTGTAGGTTATTAAATAATATCCACTGCCTCCGGCCTGAGGTTACTGGAAAAAAAAGGAGTGGCTAGGTTTTTGCCCACCTTTCTCTTCAAAAACTTTTCTTTTTGAAGAGATGAAATTCTCCTTTAATCCCTCTGCATGTTGCATTTCTTGAGGACCCCAGGTGAAATATCTGTAGTCCTCAGCTGCTATTCCAGGACCTTTATCCCTCATATGTTCTTCTATTTTTCTGACACCATATATTTCTTTTTCTGTTTCTTCTTCAGATAAGATACCATAGAGTGCTCTTGGTGGTAATTAATACAAGTGCCCAGGTTAGATCTTGTAACTGTGATGAAACTTTCTAATTGTAATGGGTAAACTGACAAATATATATCAGGTATATGTAACACTGGAGCTTGTGAGGGAGAGAAGCTGATGTTTCTCTTCTTACTGTTGCTGTTGATGTGTTCTAGTTCAAAGCAATACATTGCACAGGGAGTGTTACACTTCTGCCTAAGACTATTCAAGGTCCAATTTTCCTTATATCCTTCCTTCAACTTGAGTCTAAAATAAGCTTTGTGGCCAAAGGAAGGAAATTCTGATAAGCAGTATGTCTCCTGTAAGTGAATGGGGAGAATTAGCACTTTCTGAAAGGAACCCAAAGTGGCCAGCTCCTAAGCAGAAAGCCACCAGCCATCATACATTTGGGGTACTGATTCTTTCAGACCCACCTACAAACAGCATTACCCATGTGGGCCGTCCTGATCCTGGTGTTACCACTGTATAAATACAAAGAGGTGCCACATAGTAAGCTGGGCATGTCTATTCTGTTTTAACCAAATTTATTAGAAGTCCTGTTAAATCCACCATCTTGTTCGGACAGATTATTTTTCCTAGTATCAACAATACATAGGAGGTAGGATTTGCCCAGCAAGTGCTATCAGAGTACTTCTTGCCAACCCACAGGCCTCAGTGAAACATCAGTGGGAAAAGTACTCTTAGTTTGAGTCATCAGAACTCCACAAAAATTAACCCAAAGAGAAGCAGAAAAGATTTCTAGATGGATTTTGTCAGAGGAAACTGGAAGAGCTCAGCTTACTTATTCTGGCAAAATGAAGACTGAGAAGGCATCTGATTGCTGTGTTTAGATCAATCAAAAAGACTTTTCTGAGCTAATGGACCATGTTGGCATGAAACCAAAACCATTTGGTGAATAAATTTTGTCTGGAAATCACAAAAAGCATGAGAAGAGCCAGCTTCTGGAACAAACTCTCAATAGGGAGGATGAGAACAAACATTGTAAAATAGACTCTGGTCAATTTATAAAAAAGAATTATCTGATACGCTGCCTGCAAAAACAGGAGATTGGGTCTCAGAGGCTCAGCTGAGAGAGATGACCAGTCTTCCTGACCCCATAAGCCACATTCTCCAGCCTTCATAGAGCCACATAGACTTCAGAGAGCTGTGGGGAGAGTGGATAGCTCAGCAAGTCCCAGTTCTTTTTACTGTTCCCTTGTGGATTTGGGCTGGATGGCCTCTGCATCCCAGATGAAGTTATATCCATTGGCTCATGTTCCCCAGCAGCCTCCAAACCAATGCAACCCACTGCCAGTTTGGGAGTTTATTTGGCATGCAGCTCAAAAAAAGACCTTAATCCCAAACCCTTTCAAGTCGCACACGCTGAGATGTAACATTCTTCCAACCCACAGCTCTCAGGTACCCGGTTGTCCCTTCCCCAGACTAAGGAGAAGAATAATCTGTAAGAATGTCTTTTAGAATGAGATTTTTTTTAAAGAACTTGTTCTCTGTTCTCCAGTATTTTTAGCAACAGTAGCGCTAAGAACCAGGGTGAAAATTGAACATTTTTATGCTAAGTTATCATCAGGGTGAAACACTGTACTGATAACTTGAGAAGATTTGAGATTTAAGAGGCAATAACAGTGTCCTGGACTGCATGTTCTACCAAAGCCAAAACACTCACAGCAAGTGTCAAAGCCAAGGATATGTGCCATTTATTAATAGAAAATGAAGCCATTGCTGAGTTACGAAGTAGCCTCAAGTTACTAATATAATTAAAAACTGTGATTAAATATTAAGATGAATGAAAAAATTTAAATTGTGAGCTGTCAAAGTGTCAAGTAAATAATTTAAAGACAGATTTAAAAAGCAGTGGGAACACACGTTTTTGCTTTTTCTACTCCATATTAATCTTTTTTTACCCTTTCTAATATAATCCTCTCACTCTTCTCTGATATTTGCATAGGTTAGCAAGGTTACTTTCTCCTACAGTATACCTCTGTTTATAATACATGTTTGGAAATTGCAGAAGAAGCTGTTCTTGTCCATGTGAAACAGAAAAAATGTCATAGTGAATAGGAAGACAACCATTTCTGGGGCAGTCACAGGGAACAAAATATGTAGGAAAATTAATCAGAGGAGTGGTCATGGGCAGACTGTGGGTTGTTCAGTTGTCCAAATATTTTCTTATGAGGATTTTTCCATCTCCTTTTTCTCTGCTGTTAAGAGTTATTCTTCTTACTTTGGGTAAATAAAGACCTTTCCTTGTTTCATCTAAAGGTTGTCAGAGGCTGATTTGCTGCTGAGGAGGAACAAAGAAGACAGGGAATTGCTGAAGCTAATTTAAGAAGGCATCATGTGCACTGAGTGCACAGGTAGTCAGAAGTTGGATCTTCCCACACATGTGAATGCCCTCTTCCACATACTGTGAGAACAAAAACTTTTTAAAACTTTTTATTCTTGTTAAGAACTGAGTGAAAGACCCTCGCATATACCAGAAAAACAACTAAAGCAACTAAACTGTTGGTTAGGGTCTTAGGACCCACACTTGGAATATTGAAGGGTCTAGACACAGTATTAACCTGCTTGATCCAGCACCTTACCCAAACTGGCAGTTTCAAGTAGTTGCATTGTTGTGTCCGCGGTGGAGCTGAAATTCAGGTTCCCATGGGAAGTTTCAGAGTGGTGTTTTCCTTTGAGCAAAGTTTTTTTCTTGAAGAACTGGCTTCTGTCATCAAAGACATTTTACTACACCTCAAAAAAATTTCTCACTGTCTCCATTTCATGGCAGCAAATAATAGCAACACAGTCTTGTCCCTGCTATGCCAGATGTGCATTCCTGCTGTCTACTTCAGTCTGCCACCAACTTGGATGAAGGCATTATTCTTTCATGAATGTTGTACATTCATCTTTCTATATGCTAACTCTGCAGTGATGCAGGTAAACAGCCCTAGATAGAGTACAGGGTATAATTACATCCATGCACAAAAGCTGTGTGTGACTAAGGCACTGTGCAGTGTTGAATAAACGCAGTAAAAGCAAAGGTCCCACTTCATCATTTTCCCCCATAGTTATGGGAAACAGAGCTCTGATGCACACTTTAATGTTAGTTTAAAAATTAAAAGTTCACAGTGTCCATTGGATCTGTGAATACATTTTGGGGAAGCCAACACAGAGGTGCCCAGCTGGGGAATTTCAAGAGGATGGTCAGGATTTGTCCTGGTTTGATCTTGAACAGAATTAATTCTGTTCAGCAATTTTACTTTTCAGCTCAGTCTCTTCAAAGTAACTACACTTTCTGAAGTGAGTTGCATATTTTCACGGACAGTATCTGCTTGTAGCAGTGATAACAGTCCATGTTAAGAGTTACTACCAAGGACTGGTGTGCAGAAAAGCTCTTGATAGTACTTGCTCCTGCGCAGACCAAGATAACTGCTAATTCTCGTGCATACAGGACAGGTCACCCTAAACTGACCAATGAGATACTCCATCCATATATGTCATATTCAATATAAATCTGGGGGATCACAAGGTCAAGCTCTCTTCTTCAATGGTCCACGTCTGAGAAGGACTCTGTCCATTCTGCCATCAATCCAAATCAGGGCATTCCTGAATCCAGTTCCCATTTGCCACTGAGTCCAGTCTGGGATTTCCCCAGTGTCTGCCCACAGCATCAGTGGTGACAGTGATGTAATTGCCATTGTGGGATTGGGTTCAATATTGGTTTTGTATCTATTTGGATATATTTCATTGTATTATTATTTTCATTAAAGCTGGTTTAGTTTTCTTTTCCAATCCATAATCTCCCTTATTCCCTTTCTCTTCCCCTTTGGGAAGGGAAAAGGAGTAATAGACAGTATCTGTCATTTGCCTAGAGGCTGGTCCAGCCCTAACTCTTTACAGGAGTTCAGTTGAGAGTACAGTAGACTTCCCTCCATTCTTAATTCTGAGGACTTCCAACCTGTGCCAGGAACAACCCTCTACTTAACAGCTGACAATTTTCTGCCTAGACGTCTGTTACACAGGCTGCTTTCAGCACATTCTCAACTCATACAGCTGGAGGCATCCACAGTTCTGCCGTCACTGTCTTGTTACAGGCCAGTCTCCCCATAGCTTTAAATATAGTTGAATTTTTGCAAAGAAGCTGCTCTTCATCCACAGCTAAAACCAGGATTTCTGCAGTGTTTGTTACGGTTTACTAGAAATCCCAAGTACTTTTGCAAAGCCTGTCAATACACATGTTTCCTGGGTATAGCTTCATGTTTCATTCCTGTCATTACCTCTCTGTTGAGAGAAATTTGACTTCCATCAGTTTTCAGTTTGACCTTTTAAGCTGCCTTACTACATTGTGAAGATGTTCTCTTTGTTGCACAAGTGCTTGGTTCTCTATGGAAGCAATAGGATTTGTAACTTACAGAAAAATTCTATACAGAATTCCATTCCTCATCTGCATGACTTCTTTTAAGCACACAATAGCAGCCTGGGTGAGCTCTTCATGGTGGTGTCCCCTTCTGCTGGACACTCACCTCAGTTGAATGGAAGCTGGAAGTAGATTCTTGAATATAAATATCCCAGCCTCCTTACAGTCTGTATGAGGACAGGATTAATGGAATGAAGCATATAAATGAGCCAAAATTTGAATTTTACAAGGTCAAAAACATATGGTGTCTTTTCTCTGAGGATTTTACTTATGCTAAAACAGTTTTTCCTCCTTCTATTCATAAAAGGACAGGCTTTTCAGATGCAATTTTTATACCTAGTATGTTTTTTAAGAATACCAGAAGTATATCACTGATACCAATTCCTTATTCATTAAATTAATTTAATCTTTTTTTACCCTTGTTAAAAAGGCACAGGCTACATATCAGCTTCTTTTGGATTTTTTTTATATCAGGTTGTATTTATGTAGCAAAAGAACTAAGACTCTTTCAGCAAATCTAAGTGGATAAAGAAAGGATGCCCAGAACACTTGTGATACATGCAAGTGGCAACACGGTTCACAGGCAGCACCCAGGCAACCACGAAGAAAAACTGCCTAGCTATGTATCTGCAGTGAAACATAGGTTTCGCTGAGTATTGTTATTGATTTCAGTGGAGCTTTACACTTAACTTTATTTTTATATCACATTTTGGTAAAGACAAGAATTCTGTTCCAACTTGAAGAGGACAAATACTGTTACTTTCCACTTCAGTTCACAGGCTGAGATCTGGCCATTTCTCAGTAAACCACAGAACCTCTAGAAAGCCATTGCTGTCATGTTAGGTGGTAATTGTCACAGACTCAAGACAAGCTCAACTCCAAGCAGCACATACAAAGAAAAATAGAAGCTGTAGCATGCAGCATCTCCTGAGTGGTTTGCCTGTCTGTGTTTGGTGATGGTATAAAGAGAGATGATTGTGGCCCAGAAGACAGATGGTGAAGTATAGCTCATTTCTGAAATACCAACTACAGCACGGCTGAGCTACGTCAGCAGAGCTCTTCTCTGCCATTTTCTTGCAACTGTTCTGTTCATAGGAAACCACATTCCAGAGGTCATCAAATCCAAGCAGCAGTGACTCATACATTAATAGGACTTTACTTTCAGTCTCCTGCAGTTTATTCTTTACATGGGTTTTCCAAATTAAAGCAAAAGTATGATGCCTATCACTTTTCATCATGTTATTTCTGCATAAACCTCAGAAACAGGGGCTACACGTCTTCACTTTTCGGTCCCAGACCAGATTCTTTCTGCAGCTGTGTATTTTATACTCTTCTTGACCAATGTTTTTCAAAATTCCTTAAAATAATTACAATGACATTTGAAAGTAGTCGATGTCTTATCTGAAGCATCACAACATTCTAAAAACATGCCTCAAGAAAACTTTAGAAACCTTCTCCTACATGATTTAGTAGTGGATATTGTTTCAGTATTTGATTTGGTTCTTCACCATAGCCAAGGTTATACTGGAGGTAGCACACGTTTAAAAAAAGTACATAATACAAGTTCACTGTGGTTTTCAAAATGTTGCACTCAGCTCCAATGTTTGATTTCTGCCTGCCTGGAATTCTTTGGAAACAAATGCTTATTTGTGTGGGAGATCAGACTATGTACACCACGCTCAGCCAGCACATTAATGTGCACAGTATAGATGGACCCTGCTGATCTACTTCCCTTTCTAAAGGACAGTTGGATAGAAGCAGTTTGGGCAGTATTGGTGATGTAATAGTCAAATACAGTCTCTTATTTGAATGTGTGACTGGGTGTTCAAGGCTCTGATTTCTCCACGTGAGAGAAACGGTGGGGCTAAAGGCAAATCTCTTCCTGTATATGGGTGGGTTAGCATGTATGTCCAGTAGCTACCATGACCCCATTGATTTACACCATGAGGATACTCCAAAAAGAGGGTGAAGATTCTACTCTCAGAGCTATTTAGGCTGCACTACCTCAAGCTGTATGTTTATAGATGGGGATATGACATGAACACCTGTCCTCCGTGTGGCAAAGATCAGTGGCACAACCTCTGGTACAAAGTTTGCATCCCTCCTGTCACTTCTGATATGGTGGTAACATCTCTGAAGTTAGCCTTGTCAACCAAGGAATGGGGGCAGAATGAGGATTTGAAGGGATCCTGCAGCAGCCTCTTAAGAGTCCTTTTGTGGTAAAGCTACAAGTCTGAGAAAACAGAATGTAGTGTCAGCACTTTCTTTAGCATTCTACTAACTTTCCTGTGTGTATAGAAGTGCAAAGAATACTCTAAGTTGTTTTGTGAGCAAATACAAAGCAAATGGTAGGAGGGAAAATTGAAAGATCTATTTGAGGGAGTAATGGCAATATTAACAAGATAAGATCATTATGTAGGCATGTCTCCCACTGAGGAGTTTTTCTTTGTACACATGTTTCCGTGAAGAGTGGGAAAACATAAAAGAAGTATTAGATGCAGCAGAGAAAATCCAAGCAAAGCCTTTACCTCAGAGAACTAAGAACACAGCACACATCTAAAGGCAAGTCAATTGGAATTTTGCCCTATTCGTTAGTAGTACAGTCCTAGGCATCCTTAATGGTAATGTTCTTTATTTTATAAATTATACTACAATCCAGAACTTGTTTATCTCTGGACATATAATGTGGTTTCTATTTAAATTTCTGTTATGTGGCTTTACCAGTTTGCAACAGATTTGACCTTTCAGTTGCCTTTCTCTATTACCTACCAACACACTTTTAGACAATGATACATTCCTGGTTTGGAACATGATGAAAATGAAAACAGAAAAAAAAAACAAAAAAAACCAAAAAAAAACCCCAAAAAAAACCAGCAAACATTTCTTAGTTACATAAAGGATAATAAAAACAGAGATTCTGTGGTTACTGTGCAACTTGATGAGTTTTCAAATGAAAGGTTCAGCAACCACCACTCCATCACACAAGTGACTATTAAGAAAGATTTTTTTCTGCTATTAATAGATCCTCGGTTTAGAATATGATACAACATATATTGCTCCCCTTTTGAGGAAGAGAAGCCAAAATCATTTTTGTCCTAAATAATGTACACATTACCTTTTTAGAACAAACATATGAAATGAAAGTAATTTTTTTTTCAGCTTTGGTGCAAGGATTGGTCGATGTTAAATACAGAAATAAGCAATATATTTTTTCTTAGAACCTAAAGTTTTTCTTCTACTTGTCAATCAGTTCTGAATGGATTGCTATGCCTGTATACAATCCCAATGGTTTTATATATGTGGAGACATATACTTATCAGGTAGCAGGAAGAAGGGAGATTATAAACTCCCTTAAATTGCTTTCTGGGTGATCTATCTGTGTCCAATATACTGTTCCAGCACAACAGCTCTTAACACTGCCAATTTTTTTTTTTGTGGAAAAATGTTATACTTCTCTGGGCTTCTCTTCCAACCACATATCATCAGTAAAAAGCATTGTATTATAATCTTAATCCTGATCCCAAATAAAATGGTTTCCTTATCAAGTTTATGTATTTTGAATCACTTGATTTTGCCACCATGCTTTTAGGTAAGTGACTATTCTAACTTGTAAAGAGTCTAAGACGAAGAAAAAATAATCCAAATCAAAAAAGATATTAGGATATAATTTTAGCTTTTAAATTGTTTATATGCAGATTCAAAATTAAAATGAATTATTTAGAAGAATGCAACAGGCATTCTTCATCTAACATGGGTCATCTTAATATTTAAATAACTAATATGGGATATACTAGTATCCCTGAACATCCCCTAAAGTAAGACACTGTAGACAATACTAACAGCTTTTAATTTGACCCCAAAATCAAACTGGTGGGTTTTGATGACTATCACTTTTCTGCCATATAACTAATTTCCAAGAATCACAATTCTTTTGTCTATAATTCAAAGAATAAATATCCTGTAGTAATCAAAACACCCTTTCATTCTTCATGATAGTTAATTTTTAATATAATTCATATACTTTTTTCATTCAGAGAAAAAGTGATTTTTGTGGATCTATAAATATACTAAATAATATGTTTAAAACCAGAATAGTATCTTTAAAATATCTTCTTTTTCATCCAGAACAGGCATAGCACATGAACCAATGCTGCTCTGTACATTATCAGTGTTTCAGCAAACGGATTAAAGTAACAATCCAGAATTCAATCTAACATAATTGTCCTTATTTTACTGAAGTAGGGTTGCTTTAGTCTAAGCACAGAAAGAACTTCAATTCATTGAATCATACAG
The DNA here is from genome assembly GCA_025345505.1 of Todiramphus chloris collaris. NCBI lineage: Eukaryota > Metazoa > Chordata > Aves > Coraciiformes > Alcedinidae > Todiramphus > Todiramphus chloris. The sequence continues at coordinate 31,317,046 of JANVCC010000020.1, read as the reverse complement.
GGACAGAAAGCTGCAGAGCTGTACTGAGATCAGTCTGATCTAGTTTGATAGAGATGAGAGGTAAAAAGCTCTGTCGCCAGGCACCCTCTTTCTGACAAGAGGGTCTCTCTTGCCTGTATTAGTATTTGGTTCTTCTCTCCGCGTCCTCAGTCCTTAGAGACTGAGCACTAAATGTCACAGCCTCATCACTGATAGCTCTCAGCCACTCATTTTCCCTTCGTCCCACCACTAGAACCCCTTGCTTTGACACTGTACCTTTGCACAGCTGCAGAGCAGAATTTCATCGGTGACACAGTAATTTAGAGAGAACATAGCATCTATTTAATCCATTAAGTTCTAGCCATGCTATTTCAAAGAATAAGCAGAGATCAAGGCAAGCTTATCTCCATCTCCTTCCAAAACACTAGGAACTGAATCTGAACACTGAATATAGGCAGATGTTCTGCACTTTTGTTGCTGATTTTGACTTAGGAGAGTGCTATTGTAACAATGCTTCAGGAGGCCAAAACTCATGGCTATTTTTACTCTGCTTATTCAGAAAAATCATGCTGGATTTTTTTGCAAACATTTTACGTGTTTTGTGTCAACAGGAGCCAGAATCTGTCCAAACTTTTCGGGTTCAGTTAGTCAGACTGTGCAGACAGAACAGTTATGAAAGGAATTTTTAGATTCTGTCCTAAACTCTTGGGATTGTGAAAAAGAAGGTAGAAAACCCCAAACAAACAAACCAAAACAAAACAAAGGGAAAAAAAAAAAAACCAAACAAAAATCCACCATCACACTTGTGCTAGGCTGATATGCAATCCTGGACTCCAGTATATTACTTTTCACTGATAATCTGCATTTTATCTTTACAGGAAACACTGCATGAATAAAATAATCCCTTTTCCAGACCACCCTGACTTCCCTATAGAAAGCTGTGCTTTCTTTGAATAAATGCATTTATTGTAATATTTCATGTAGTAGGAATTGTCTCAAAACACAAAATTCCTAAAAAGTGGTTGTGACTGCTTTTGATAATGCATATTTTTCCTCTCCACCAGTCAAAAATGAAGAAGGATGTAATAAATCAAAAAATGGAAGGAGGCCAAAAAGGTATTTGTCTTCATGTTATCTTGTGGTTTACCTCATCATACTGGAGATCTCAGCATTATACCATGTTGAATGTTATATGCATTTGCCTGCCAGCATAGAGTGGTTCCTTTCCCGTCCAGAACTGGATGTAGGAAGTAAATCCACTCTTTCAATTACAGATTAATAAAGATGGGAAGTGGTTATACATACAAGAAAATTGAGCTACTGTCTATTTTATCTATGTCAATCAATCACATTAAAATAAAATTATGGAAAATCTACTTAATCTCAACATGATGCCTCTCAACATATCAAACATGCTTTTTCAGTACTGCTTATCTTTTTGACTTCACACTTTTAAGGTATTAGGAATTAATTTCTATTTATTTTTTCTTCTTTTTAAACCCTTTCTCATTTTATTTGCCCAGACAACTTTCAGCTATCCCCTGTTCCTGCAGTTGGTATAGTTTCAAATTTAAAATCCTGAGCACAGTAGAAAGGCCAGGAGAAACAAAAAGTATCCATACTAAGCATACATGAATTTAATTAATCTCTGCAAACTAAGTCCTTATACCTGTAGTGGGCTGACAAATATCTGGCTGCATTTATTGATGCAGTTCCTTAACTAATCTAGAAAACTGGAAAGCTTGAAGACCAGTGGATAATGGAACACAGGTTACAAGAGTGAAATATCAACCATTTGGCTTCTCCTGTACCCTCAGAGAAAGAAGTTGAGGTACTGTTTGTGGTATTAGGAAAAATCATTTGTGTTTATGATTTTTCCTCTTTTATACTCTTAGTTCATGTTTCTCATTTTAGATTAATAGCTTTTCTGGCAATACCTGTCTTGCACATACTGAAAAAGCATCAATAAACTACCCTAAAGACATACAGATTAAATGCTTATTAGACATGACCTTCAAAGCAAATCACCTTTGATCTTATTGATTTGTTTGCATTATGTTTTGGTTTTCATATGAAAAAGGCTTTGTGCTACAGCTCATGGCTAATATTTACCTTCATCTTCCTTTAATTTGTGGTGCACCAACTCTCTTTTGGGATGTACTCTAATGTACCCTTCAGATATAATGCCACAGATAGATACAGAAAAGGATTGTACCCTACTAATCCAAGCCTATATATGAAACTTCCATTTCAGAAAGGACTTCTGCTTTCTTCCCTTTTCTTTTGAAAAGTACTTTTTGTTTTTAAATACTAAGTTGGTGTAATTTCACCCAATAAACAGCAAATAACTGAAGTTATATTCAAACACTTTATAACATGCAGATTGCATAATACAGAATGATGACTCTGCTCCATTATGCTTCATTACTAGGTTGAAAATTATGGACACGGTATGTTTTTCTTTTTAATGTTCTATTGTTTTACATTATGACTGCACAGTATGTTACTCTATGTAGTAAGTAATCTAAAAACATTTTCTGTCTGGCACCCTACTCATTTGTCATGAGTTTGTAGTGGTGCTGCAGACTATGAAACAGATTCACTTGGGTGCTACAGCAGTCTTGGTACCTCAATATAACTTACCTCGGCTATTGTCCATACCCTTTAGAATCAGGGGATAAAAACTGATAGAAAATAACTTGGTGATGGTGGTGATGGTGTTTGCTTTCAATGTTTAAAAATAAATATATGAGTTCATTAGCTTCCTAAAGTTTCAAAACTACTAATTCTTCAGATGTGATGCTAATGGCTGACAGGTTACCTAAAGCCTCTGGCATTGCTTCAGAAAGCAATGTTGAACTAATTCTAGAGAAAAGTATGTGAGCGCTGATACTCTGAGGGAGCAGAGAAGGAAGGAAACAAAGTAAACCAAGGAGAAATCACCATAGGCCGGTCTTTTTAATCAGTAATTCCAGCCTGAACACTCACATTCATAAAGGAGTATAAGAGAAAGGATTCAAATAATTGAAGGAAAAGTGGTCCTTCAATAAAAAGGGTTAAGTATTTTGGAAGGTATCATTTCAACATAACTAGGTATTTAAAGGAAAAGTAAATTCTAGTTCACTTTCAGAAATATTGAACAATGATAGAAAGGTGACACATAACTGGAAACAACAGATGTTCATCAAAAAATGAAGTTCTGTTACAAGGCATGAAAAGTTCCATTATGGTGATATGTTGTTTATCCCCCATCTAGCACAATGATTCAAGATTATGTTTACCATTATGCTCAGAGAGAACTACAGACAGCCAAGTGGAAGGAGAAAATTTCTGCTCACAAACAAAAAAACCTCATGCATCACACTGGAAGGAAGCAGAAATTCTCTCAAGTTGTTGGTTGGTTGGTTCATTGGTTGGTTTTTTTGTGGGGGAAAGAAAAAAAAACCAAACAAACAAACAAAACCAACAACAACAACAAATAACCTACCAAAAAACCCAAAACCAAAACAAACAAAAAAAGCACAACAAACCAAACAGAAAAAAAAGGGCCTCCAATATCTGTCTGCAGTAGGAACCACTCACACTAACATGTTTAAATGAAAACACGTAAATATGTTTTAAGTGGGTTTTTTTGAGGGGTAAAGAACACTCTATTCAACAGTTTCTTAACCTCCAAGCTCCAAATTAATCATCACATTGTTACATGTAAATAAATATGCAGTTACGTATTTAAATGACATTTGTGATCAGAGCAAAACTCAGGACATCTCCAGCTTCCCAAATAAGCATTCTCAGTCATAACATACTGGATAACTGATGCAATTTGCCTAAATTATGCCATTCAGATACAGAAAATCTTCAATACACGTACAAGTGCAACATTTCAGAAGAAAGGCTATCAATTAAAATGACACCTTTATTTAGAATGGATAGGTATGTCATTGAGGCATTATCTCTGATTTAATTATGAATCAGTTAATCAAATTCTACATTCCTGTCCACCATCTTGAGTTATGGAAACTGATTCAAAACTGTAAAGTTTAACTAAAATAAGCATTTGTCTATAGTCATGGTACTTACAGTAAAAATTATGTCTTGCTTGTGGGTTCCTCATTTGGTGATGTAATGTTCAGAAGTCACCATGCTTTAGTTCTAAGATAAAGCATTTCCTTCACTGCTGTCTTTAACGAGTCTTCTGAACAAGTCATTTCAACATAACGTATTCTCTTCCAAAGTACACGTATGTTGTCTCTCTTTATTTCCTGTCCAACATATTCAATGTACACATAAAAGTAAATTAGTAAGTTACTAATTATGACACCTGGCATTTATATCATGTTTTGCATTTTCATAGTACATTACAAAGGGCAGGTGATTGAAGCACTTAGAATCCTGAAACAAAATTACCCAGAGTCCCGTAAAAGACTGAATAATTGTATCTGGAATGTTCCAGAAGGTCTTAAAAGACCACAGCTTCTTTACTATAAATTAATATCTGAAAATCTGAATATCTGAAAAGTGTTCCCATTAATTTTTCCTTTCTTAAGCATCATTCATGTGAAACATGCATATGCAGCATGCAGTCTAATTGCCACTAAAAGATCCCCAGTATGTTTTAGAGAGTCAGGTGTGCCTCAAAGTATAACATTGGTTCCATCACTTCCAGGACTTACATTGCTAAAATTTCTTTTTTAATTTACGCTTTTCCTGAGTACCAGTCACAAACCAGGTTGTTAAGCAACTATTATCAACTGCATCAGTAGTTATTGATTAGAATAAAGGAAAAAGGAATAACATAATCTTTAGAGTTTGATTTTATCTTCTGTAACTTTTTTTAGAAATTTAATTCTTCATGTCTTCCCCATCTACTCTTCCTCCCCAAGGGGTGCAGTATTATCTCAGTCATAAATTTTGAAAAAGGACCCTGATTTATTTATTTCCCTACCTTCAGTTGCACAGAGATTTGTCAAGTTCAGATGTCAGTAACTGAGGCATACTGTTTATATTTTTATTTAATTCCTTTTAAAAAATTAATATTCTAGAAAATCATATCACATTGGAATCTTACATAGAAAAACTGGTCTGTAGTTGTAATATTTGTGAAAATGTAATTGTCACAACAGTAGCCTAACAAAGTAGACAAAGAAAACTATTTTAAGTAATGTGGTGATATGTCAGTCATATAACCTTATTCTTAAATTTCTGACATATCATTTTGAATATATGAAGATATGGCGAGGAAATAAAAGAATGAATGTAACTATCTCTCTCTCTTAAACATTCTGTAATCCACTTGCAAATATATTCATCCAAAAACACAGGCATATTATCATCAGAAAAAGAGTCTGTCTTGACCCTTGGGACTTTAACTTGTATATAAACACTTGTGTATTCTTGATTTACAATCCACTACTTATAATCCCAATTCTTTTCTCACATAGAGCTGAGCTCCCCTAAACAAAAGAACTGCTGAAAAAACTCAAGTTGAAGAATGAAGTTTACAGCATGTGGAAAAAGGGACTAGTCTGTTGGGAGAATTATAGGAATGCTGTCAGGTTATGTGGGGATATAACAAGAAAGACCAAGGCCCTCTTGGAATTAAATCTGTCCAAGGAAGTAAACGAGAACAAGAAGGGCTTCTTCAAATACATCAACAGTAAAAAGAAGAATAGGGGAAATATGGGCCCACTGCTGAATGAGGTGGAAGTCCTGGTGATAGAGGATGCAGAGAAGGCAGAGTTGCTGAATGCCTTCATTGCTTGTCTTCACTGCTAAGACCAGCCCTCAGGAATCCCAGACCTTGGAAATAAGAGTGGAAGCCTGGAAGGAGGAAGTCTCTCCACTGGTCAATGAGGATTGGGTTGGAAATCACTTGGGTAAACTGAACATGCATAAATCCATGGGGCCCCGATGGGATGCACCCACGAGTGCTGAGGGAGCTGGCTGATGTTGTTGCTTTACCACTCTCCATCATTACTGAAAGATCATGGAGAACAGGTGAGGTGCCTGAGGCCTGGAGGAAAGCCAGTGTCAGTCCAGTCTTCAAAAAGGGCAAGAAGGAAGACCGTGGACATTACAGACCTGTCAGCCTCACCTCCATCCCTAGAGAGGTGATGGAGCATCTAATTCTAGAGATCATACCTCAGAACATGGGAGAAAAGAGGGTTATAAACAGCAGCCAGCATGGATTTACTAAAGGGAAGTTAAGTCTGACTAATCTGATAGCCTTCTATGATGGCGTGACTGAATGGGTAGTTGCAGGGAGAGCAGTGGATGTTGTCTACCTTTACTTCAGCAAGGCTTTTGACACTGTGTCCCATAACATCCTCGAAGGTAAGCTCAAGAAGTATGGGTTAGAAGAGGGGCTGGTGAGATGGGTTGAAAACTGTCTGAACAATAGAGCTTAGAGTGTTGTGCTCAGTGGTGCAGAGTCCAGATGGTGATCTGTAAGTAGTGGGTACATTATTACTCAACATCTTCATCAATGACCTGGATGAAGGGGTAGAGTGTACGCTCAGCAAGTTTGCTGATAATACTAAATTAGGAGGAGTGGCTGATAAACTGGAAGGCTGTGCTGCCATCCAGTGAGATCTGGACAGGATGGAGAGCTGGACAAGGGCAAACCTAATGAAGTTCAACAAGGATAAGTATAGAGTCCTACACCTGGGGAGGAACACCACCATGTACCAGTACAGGTTAGGGGTAGACCTGCTGGAAAGCAGCTCCATGGAGAAGGACCTTGGCGTCCTGGTGGACAATAAATTATCCTTGAAACAGCAATGTGGCCTTGTAGCCCGGAAGGCCAGTGTTATCCAGGGGTTCATAAAGTAGAGTGTGTCCAGCAGGTCGAGAGAGGTTCTCCTCACCCTCTATTCTGTACTAGTGAAATCACATCTGGAGTACTGTGTTCAGTTCTGGTCTCCCCAATTCAAGAGGGACAGAGAAATACTACAGTGAGTCCAATGGAGAGCTACAAAGATGATGAAGGGACTGGAAAGTCTCTTATGAGGAAAGGCTGAGATGTGGGGCTGTTTAGTCTGGAGAAGAGAAGACCGAGAGGGGATCTTATTAATGTTTACAAATACCTGAAGGGTGGGTGTCAAGTAGAAGGGGCCAATCTCTTTCAGTGGTGGCCTGTGATAGGACAAGAAGTAATGGTAGCAAGGTGAAACACAGGAAGTTCCACCTCAACATGAGGAAAAACATTTTCACTGTGAGGGTGATGGAGCTCTGGAACAGGCTGCCCAAAGAGGCTGTGGAGTCTCCTTCTCTAGAGACTTTCAAGACCCACCTGGCTGTGTTCCTGTGTGGCATGCCCTAGGTGTTTCTGCACTGGCAGAGGAGTTGGTTGCAATGATCTCCAGAGGTCCTTTCCAACCCCTACCATTCTATGATTCTATTAAAAGATCTGAAAAAAAACTGTTTCTGAAGGCTGTGTTACAGAGAACTCATTCCCATTCTTATTCAATTAAAAAGGAACTTTTTCTCATGAATCTCACAGATTGGTAAGCTGGGCCCAGACTCTGGAAACAGACCTATGTGTGATATCATTAAAACAATTGTAGTGCTCGTGGCTGGTCATATGATGTTATTTCTTAAGATTTTCATAGAAACTCTTAATATGGAGATGTGCTGTATGTGAATTCCTGTGATAGATACTTCAATAGTTCCACATACCTAACTTTCACAGCCATCCACCAGGAGCTCTAAAATAGTAATATTTTGCTTAAAGCCCTGATGTCTGGAGTCAGGCAAATATTTTAGAACACAGGATTTTTTTCTTTAATTTCTTGGTCTTTTGTTTGCACTGAAGAGCTGGAAATATGAGTTGTAGTTGACAAAGACCAAATAAAATAAGAGCATAGTAGTATTTTTAATTAACTTTAAAACTTTCTACTTACCAAGAACCTGACAGCTATGATAAAGATATAGATGCAAATTAAAATCTGCCTTGCTGCAAGACTTAGCTATGTATTATTTGTTAATAAGTCATTAGTGCAAGGAGTTCTTCAAATTAGAGAATATTTTCTATTTTTGTGCATTTTAAGTACAGACTCCCTGCCACTCTGCAAGCAATCTGATAGACAATGTTGCTCTGCTCACAGGTAATCTGAAGTGATACAGATCTTTTGATGCAGCTTTCTGTCTCTCTGAAAACAAACATGTAAATGCTGTCACCTAAGAACCAACAAAAATTAATCCCACAGAAAACCAAACCCCAGTAATTTTAGGTCAAAAATATGTAATAAGTGCTTGGAACTACAAGAAGCATCAAAGATGGTCAAAGTGAGCCTGACACTGTGAGCTGCAAGTATAAATGATCAACAGAGATTTTTTCCACATAGAGTGTGTTCATGATGTAATTAATTCCGGTTTGATTGCTTGGCTTTTTTTCTATCGGCAAAAACATTTTCCTGGTGTGCATGTCTATGGACACACTTTCAGATGATCAATTCTCTTTATTTAGGCCATTTGTGATCATTTGGTTATTACACAAGCACACAAATTGCCTGTTTTCATTTCCCATTTCTGCAAGTTTTGTAACTCGTTTCTGTGAGCAACTGCCACAACTCTCTGTAAATCTAGTGTGCCTGCACTTGGGCACTGACAATAATTAGGAATGTATTAAAATAATTCACTTAATATGAGTCAGTTAATTAAGATCTTTGAGTATAAATCCAGAGTGGGGGAAGAGTCAGACTCTATGAATCAGAGACTAATTAACAGTTTTTCTTGGAATTCCTAGGGGAATGGTAACTCTGCTGGGTTGTTCCTGGAGAATCAGGACAGATCAATTTATCTTTTCTTTGATAAAATAATGCAAATCTCATTTGTAGTCCAAGATTATGCATCCATAATTCTGATGCCATGTCTCTCAGTCTTCAATTCTAGTCATTTGAATTTTCTGGAAACTGAAAAAAGATTACAACTAGTAGATCTTACATTAATTTACCTTTTGTCCTTACTGTCTATTCCCTTCCTTCCTTCCTTCCTTTCTTTCTTTCTCTCTTTCTTTCTTTCTTTCTTTCTTTCTTTCTTTCTTTCTTTCTTTCT
>JANVCC010000020.1:31260973-31308003 GCA_025345505.1 Todiramphus chloris collaris | reverse complement strand
TTTCTTTCTTTCTTTCTTTCTTTCTTTCTTTCTTTCTTTCTTTCTTTTCCCTACTGTTTTCTCCCTTTCTTTCTTTTCCCTACCCTTTTCTCTCCAACTCTGTCCCCAAAAATGTTTTTTCAGGATGTCTGCCACAGGATAGCCTTATATCAGATGTCCCACAACATGTCAGATAGGGCAATTTTTTATTAAAAAGAATAAGCAACAATTAGCTTCAAAAGTTTATCTGCTTTGTAAAATAGTTTAGGCATTTTTTTTTTTGCTTGATTTCATATTTTGTCCATTTATCTGCATTTTTTTTTCCTGTGTTGATCGCTATTTACAGTTGTGGTTATATTCCCCTAAAAGCTCAAATTATTCATTTCAATACAGTTCAAGAATACTCTCCAACCCTCAAAATTGCTTTACCTCTTTCTTCTTTTCCACCAAAGGCTCAATAAATCAATTCCAAATTTCTTTTTTTGATGGGATTTTAGAATGTGAAAATATAGTCAGTTTTGACTGATGTACCACAAACACATCTCTCACTCACATGCAATGTATATGCATTGTAATTCTATCCTTTTGAGCACAGTAGCAGTATATACCTAATAGGTATATAATAGACCCCAGAAGCATTTTCCCTACTGTGTCAGAGAAAGTTTTACTATACTATACTATCTGATAGAAGACAACAAAAGAAAACAAGAAAACATTTAAAGTTTCAAATTACTTTTTGTTCTTCTACTGTCAGGCATAAATTTGTTGGCATTTTGTAACAAATAAATTATTCAAATTGTCCTTCTCTGAAAGAAGGTTGTAAAAGACCTTCCTGTTTACAAAGTTCAGCAAAGTTCATAAGCTTGCCTCACACCTAAGGCATGGAAAGCTACCAAAAAAAGACGAGCAGGAAACACTTGCTTGTCCCTTTTCACATCACAAGACAATTAACTCCGGTTAGTTACTATAAATGCTAGGCTAAAGACATCCACTAACTTCCTCATCTGGAGTAAGTGGCCTCAAATCCCAGTACCTGAGAAAATAGGCCAAATCCAAACAAGGCCCAGGCTCAAAGACAGTGAACAAGGACAAAAGGTACCCTGAGGCCAGGGTGTGGTTGCCCATGCAGGCTTCCAGCTCCTGCGGGCTCAGCATCCAAACACATGGCAAAGCTGCTCACTCAAAGTTTCATCCCAGCACTTTTAGTCCATCCCAGGGGAAAAAAAATACCACAATATGCAGTACTCAACATCTTCCTAAAGCCTCTAGCACTTGCCCCTGAAGATATGTCCTTCCCTGCTTCAACACAAAGTCAAACAGATGAATTTTAGGAATTGCTGCAGCTGATTGAAACTAAAGTGTCTGACTTTGTCCTGAAACAGTGTGAGAAGTGATCACACGCTGCCTTACAATGAATCAGCTTTTAGTAAGCTGTTGTTTGCTCCCTCATACCTTCCAGCTAGCATTTCAGACAGCAAGCCCTATGTGAACTTGGGTGAACAAACTGGTAGTGCAGTCTTTGAATCTGCTGCTGTCCTTGTTTAAACACTGAATGTTTTCCTTATTTAGGCAAAGACATCAACTCTCACCTTGTGAAGATGTATACTTTCCTAAAAGTATAATGTTTTATACATTCATACCAGATATGCCATTTATAGGGATAAAGAAAAAGCACGCAACTGAAAGAGTGACATAGTTATGTCATTAACAGAATATTAAAAAGAAGTGTTTTTCTTATAAAAATCCTATCAGATGAATTCCATTCCTTTTGAAATCAGTGGCAAAACAGCACTTTTGAAAATTCCCACATATAACTCTTAAGAGGTATATATAAACTATTTCTCCAAATAAAAAATCATCTCCTTTCAAAGATGTAAGTCCTATCTAACCAATCTTCTGTATTCTTTACAGTTTCCACACATCCTCTCTATTCAGTCTCATAACATTTTACTGAGATAATATTGAGTGCATTCTACAGATACAAATAATTGAGCTAAATTAAGGTATCTTAACTGTGCCAGAACTGGAAGAATTAGGGATAAAACTGCTCCTGTGCTATACTTCAGTCCCTGAATTACACATCAATTACAGAAAAATCATGCAATGCCTACAAAATGCTGATCTGCTGATACTGTTGAAAGGTAAAAGTTTGAATGTATATACCTTCAACAATCTCACAGGCATAACTGTACCAGTGGCACCACTGATTTCAGGTATAAACTATTTGAGCTGATGATTTTGTTTTCGTCTAAGAAATAGGAAACAGATCCACAAGAACTGATTTGTGGATTTTAGATGAAAAATTATATTTTGAAAGGCATAGACATCTATGTACACACATTGACACAAAAAAAGTATTGTTGCACAACAGGATATCTTACTACATTGACACACAACCATATCTGCATTGAAAGTAAAATGTGATGAACTCAAAACCAATGATATCCTTTTCATTCAGTGTGACAAGAATTTATAAGACAAAAATGAATTTAGGTATTTATGTGACCTTTTTTTTTTTTTTAATGTAGAAGAATAGCCAGAATTATGTACTTGTTACAAAAGCTACAAAAGAAATTAAATAATTGTATCAAATATTAATAAAATTTCTTTTTGCTAATATTTAAGATGAGGACTCATGTAAAAAGTGTAAAAAGGCCATACAACTAAGTATGAATATGAAGACGTGGCACAAGAATGCAGTAACAGAGTCAGAAAGACTAAGAAGCAAAATTAGTTTTAAAAAAGGCAACCAAGAAAAGGTTCTATTAATACTTCAAAATTAAGTGAAAAACAAAGGAAAGTACAGATTCATTATTTCATGAAGGAAAAAGAAAACAACAGATGACTCAGAGAAGGTTGAAGCCTAAGGTAATAAGGTAGACTATGCAATTAACAGTTTCACTTTTAACAGTCTTACTCACCTTGCTAAGCTGAAGTTCCCCCTAAGAATAAGACGCCCCATGTCTCCATGTAGAATATATATAATTGTGAGGTAAGTATATTGGAAGTCACAAAGCTGGTGTTAATGTTTATGCTGTGGTTGTAAAAAGGTCTGGGAAGGAAAACTGAACCATTATGGCCATTTTACAGGGAACAGTGTGGCATACCAATGTATCTGCGTTTTAGGGGAAAGGATAGAGTGTGACAACAACTTGTGTTTCTAAGAAAAACACTCTCATCTTGAATGATATTGCATCAGTCTTAGAAATGGCCTCTTAGCCAATAGTTAGGGGAAGGAATGAGTGTTCATGAAAACAGCTGCCAATTTGGAGGAGAGAATGGAGCATGAAAAGGGAGAAATTTGGGACACCAAAAATCCCATTCTGTCCTGTTTTAGTCTGGCACAGCAGTTTTCAGCTATTTACTGCATTTGGTTTTTTGAATAACATCTTCCTTCTCCAAAGAACACAGAAACAGCCTTTCCTTAAGCAGCTGATCTCTTCATACATGCTTGCAAACTGCCAACTTCAGCACAGCCAAGGATAGATTTTAAAAGCTGGATTCTGTTCCTCCTGGATGAACAGAATCAGATGGATGCTGTCTGCAGCTAGATAGGCAGTAACTCGCTGTGCCCAACAGGTCTGTAGAGACAGGATTAATTTTAAGACTGTGAGACTGTATCACTGGAAAGAGACAGCATAACTCAATATCCCTAGCATGAAAATTGAGTTATTTACTGACACTTTCCAGAAAATGACTAGAACTTTTTTTTCTATTATACAAGAGCACACTTGAGTTGTAGAAAATATGGGTGCTTTTGTATACTTGAGGCAGATGGGTAGTCTTAGAAAAATACAGGGCTGCATGTTAGAAAAACAATACCTCATAAGCTAATATTTAAATATTTATATATCAAATTAGACACTCAAACATCTTGCACATGTTGTTCTCATTAGAGTAAGCTGTTTTGCTTGATGATGGGAATGTGACATTAGGAACTAATAATGAGACTTTTAGATGACCCTGACTGCCATCCGGGTAGCATCTCTGGAGCAAGACTGGCTTCATAAGTTGCTCACATCCCCATCACCCACTCAACATTTCTGCTATAAGTCTCAAATCTACATTGGTATCATAGAGAGGTGAGAAACATTACTGAAGAAACACCAACATATAAACAGGTGAAATCAAGAGCTAGTCTAATAGCTACATTTCACTTCTGGTGCTGCTGCAGATGGTGTGGGTGCTGTGAATCTCTCCAACTGCCTTTATCTGAAGGAAGGCAAAAGCTCCATAATCCTTCAGAAAGACCAAAACTAGTGGCTCTCTCAGTAACAGCATTTAGAAAATGTAAGCCTGCAAGTTGCTTATTATTAAATACAACAATTATATTAATGGACAGGCATTACAGATGTACCTCAGCCTTTCTAGCAATTTCATAACCATGAGGAACAAAATTATTTCTATTTCCCATGGAGTACATATGTCAAATTTAATGGTTTGAAAGATGAATAAGAACTAAGCAGATAAATCCATATGAGCATTCAGTATCCATGAAAATCAAAATGTTCTCCATTGCACTTAAATGTAGGGCATTAGATATTCTCAGATCATAATCCAAAATGTAATATAATCTTTGCCCAGAAGGCAAAAGGAATAAAAAGAAATATTTCCAGTCATTTCTGTACAAAGTATAGAGAATCACTGCTTGTGAATCTGCTTAAACCCGTACCCAACCTAATAAAAATGACAAGATACATCAAAGTTGCTGTGAACTGTATTGTTCGTCCATGGACTTAGAACTGAGGTCTTACAGATATTTGGTTTCTATAAAGAAATTGTTAAAAGCATGGATTTCCTTCTAGAATGAGACAGAGAGATACTGCTAACTGGTATGCTTGAGGAAGAATTTGTTCTTCTCCAGTTCATCAGGTGAGGAAAGAGTCACAGCAAAAATAGATCCTGTTCTTGTTTCCTTCTGTCTTATTAGTTTAACAGTTGAGAAAAGGTCTTATAAGGATACAGAGGTGGCCTCCTCACCCTGTGCCACATAAACATACATTTCAAGGCCAGCAACAATCAAACTGGATGGGAAGGAAGAAATACAGGCAAGGATGAATACAAGAGAGGACTCCTACATGGACTGCAGCATCTTGGAAAACCAAACTGAAGGCAGGGCAGGGAAACTGCAGAAGCTTTCCTTCCTTTTGTCTAACCCAGAGCCTTTTTAAACTAAGACGATTGCAATTGTCCCAGGAAGCATTGAGGAATATGCTGAGAGGGTAATGTAGCTTACCAAACTCAAGTCAGATTTTCTTGCCAACACCTATTATCAAGATAGGAGCAGCTAACCCACTTCCAGCCTTATCCTCAACAACTAAGTTTTGCAACAGAAAAAATATTATTTCCCACATTGCTAGAAAGCTCTTTCACAACACAAGTATCAAGAACACTGGTCTCCAACTTCTTTTGGCTTACACCTTCCCTCTGATGTGGAAATTACATTTATCTGACCTTCCTTCTCACCATCCTGTCATTTGTTTCTGCATTTCATCCAAATGTTGCCAGATTACCAAAACAAAAACAAAATCATCACACATATTCCTAAATCCACTTGAAGGCACTAAATGTAACAATGTGATAAAATGGTACCTATTACATCACATTAAAAATCCAAGCACCTAAAAGCATGAAAATGAATAATTAAGAACATCAATCTGCTACCCACAATATAGCAACATTACATCTATTTCATCATAACAACTTTTACTGTCACACTTTGTTTTTAAAATGTACAATTTTGGTTTTTTGATGTCAGTAGCTGAATGTGTTCACTGAAAAGACTGGGATCTGGATGGAAGGTACATAGAAACACAAACAGAAAAAAAAAAAAAAGAAAGAAACATTACTCAGCTTTTTGAAATACGTTGAATATTGTTCCTTGGTTTTTACTGGTGTCTAGTGGGGAATGAAAGACATGAGGTGCATTAACTTGAACCCATAATGCAGTGGATGTCTAACAGAATCAGAAAGAGTAAGCCCAAAATACAAAGATCATGAAATGCAGGATGGTCATTTAGACCAGAAATAGGACTGCTGTAGAACAGCTGCTCCAGCAATGACATTCTAAACTTGCAAGCAAATGACCATCCCCACCAATAAATTACAGCATTTTCCACCAAGTTTCTAATGCATTGAAGCAGTCATATTTTTAGAAAGGGGGAATTAATTATTTTACTCCAGATCACTCTGACCTCTTTAAGGTAAGGAAGCTGTATTTCAATCATCTCAACCTGAAATTTTTGCATAAAACTGATATAAAAGAGTTTGAATAAGCATTCATACAAATATTTACAATGCAACGACATCAGTCATCTTTGCATTCTTTTTCTTTAAACTGACAAGAGGCATTTCATAGAGCTGAACATGGACAACATGTTTCAAAACACATTTCAAAAATTCACGAGTCTGAATTTTACATTCTCACATGCAGGAATGGAAACCTGAAACCACACTCTTTTCCAAGTCTGTGGAAACTGTGCCATTCACTTCACCCTTGTTAGAATGTCATCCATGTATCCATTTAACCCAGAGACAGAAACACCAGGGCTGAATTTTTTAGGTTTGCCTTTGCACAGCCTTTTTGATTTGTTTCGGTTTAAGCAGTACCCTTTGCAGAACTGAGAGCCTGCTCTTGTTACGGGAACCATCATCCTAAAAGGAGACAAGCACAGCTTTGAAAGGATTCAGGTAGTATCTGGATAAACACATGAGGGAGCTGAAACCTGAAGATGGATTTCAAAAGCTGAAAGAGAATAGATCAAATTGAATTATTCATCCAGCTGCAAACATTGATTAAATCCATAGCTGGTGGCTGAGGACTCAAGCCAACAGATTTACAACTGAATAAAATTTAGTACCAGAAATAGTTCCATCAGTAGTATTTGCAGAGCCGGCTGCAGTTTCCCCTTCTCTCATTTTTTAGATACACTCCGTTATTGTCTCATTATCTAGCTTATGGAAGGGAGATGGAGAAGAGGACTTACATTTTTCTAACTTACTGTTCAAACACAATAGATGCCTCTTAGCTTTTACAAAAAGAGAATTTTCTATAAAATTATTGGTAGTTTTTTGTTGTTTTGGGTTGGGGTTTTTTTTTGTAATACCAGATTTATATAAATTCATGAAGAATTTGGAGCTGGTTTTAAGACTGTGTTAACAAACAAACAATTAATATGCATAGTTTGTTTAAATTCTTGAAGCTGTGACAGGAGCAGGAAGAAGTTAAATTCTGTCTTTAAGTCGTCCGTGTCTGAATAGTTATTATTTGCAACTGTTAAGTATTAGGTTGTGGCCATTGTAGGAAGCAAGATACCTGACTTGATCAGTCAATACTGTAATGTGACTCATAAAACCATATGTCCCTATCTCCTCTAAAATCCACAGAAATAGAAATGTTGCACAAGTAGACCTGATAAAATCAGGCTACTCTCATGGTCCTTTTCTAATGCACAAGGCAGACTGCTTCTGGTGTTCCAAGGATAAACTCAACCATATCACACAGTTCTTGAAAGACACAGATTGTTGTTTATGTTCTACCTATTGAGAGTTTTGTTAAGAGAAGTCAGGTACTGATGAAATATCATGGCTTTGCAGGCTCCCTTTCTTCTCACTATTTCTTCTGCAGTCTAGTCTATCAAATTGGAGGAGTAAGAGGCAACAGAATACCCTTCAAATGCTATGATTTCTGTACCAGCAGAGTGTATGCATATATATAATCCATACTGAAATGACATTTAGCATGCCACACGCTTTCCTGTGTTGAGGGCACAAAAATAAACCAGCACAAGGCATATTTGTTTTGCTTTTTTCAACATAGAAAATAGAAAATGTCAGACTTGACTTGTGCATATTGCTATCCAAAGGCTAAGATTCTCTAGGTCAGTTCCCTTCCTTTTTTAAATTTGTATTTCTATTGGCAGTATTATATTTGCTCGAATGGAATCACTCTTGATTTACTCAAGTGTGAAAACAAAACAATCTGATTCCCCTGCCTGTTCCAAATCAGCATTGTTGTGATACTCCTAATTCTTTCAACACTGCTATGATTTTCAAAAAATATCCTGGTCTTCCAAAAATTGGTATTCTTTAATCTGTTTTATCTTGGTCAAGTTCCAAGCTTCGTGTAATTTGTATTGCTAATATTACCTCATTTCAAAATAAGTCTTTGTACGTTTTTTCGGCTCATAACCTTCCTTAATATAATTGCTATAATTGTACTTTAGCAAGAGCACTTGAATGATTGAGAAAAATATCTTATTAAATCTATGATAAAGTAGGGACTGAACAATTATATACTGGAAGGGGAAAAAAAAAAATCACCAGCAACTGCAGATTACAAAGATTTCAAAATGCCTTGATGAGCTGACTGTGGATCTCTGATTGATGAACAGCAGTAGATATGCATAAAAGAGTGTGGGTGCCTTGAGAATGTCTCTGCCTTCAGTGAAGTCAGAGAAAGGGAAAACAAAGTGCTTTACAGATCCCTGGACTGATAAGCATACAAAATAAATAACATACATTAAACATAAGTAAGTGGAATGCAGAGAATATATGTTCTCATATGTACTAAGTTTCAGAATTTCGTGCAAATCAACCTCCTGTGCTGTTTTTGTGGAGCTGTTTAACACAGGACAAATGTGGCTTATGATTGACTTACATTCTGATCTGAACCAAATCGGTCACAACAGCTGTGTGAAAACCTGGGACTGAGATCCAGTCCCTTAATCACTCATGGAGAAGCAGCACACTTCCAGGTGAAAGGGTGTTGAGCCATCCTGACAGAAGTGAGCAGGGAGATTACTACAAGTAGCAGAGAATGTGTAGCCCCAATGGCAAATGACATGAACAATGACATACGCTCCCTCTGCAACTACACAGTCTTTGTAGAAGCAAGAACTCCATCTATTTCCTAGACTCTGTGGGACAACCAGATGTAAGCCTGCACAACTTCAGCTGCCACAAATGTAGAAAAATCTTAATCATAAGAACTCCACAGGAAAGCAGAACTGTGAGAATCTGCAGAACCCAAGAATCACAGTTAAACACTTCTCTCTCTTTGTAATATCTGTATCCACCGGCGCCCACGCTGCAAATCACTCCCAAAGAGCATCATCCCCTAGAAGTGGCAATTTTGGCAGCTTCTAGTAGAGTACCCCAGTCTTCACAACCCGTGTTTTTTAAGGGCTACATGGCAAATATGAATACAAACTTTGCCCAGTATAAGAAGAAGATGTGAAAAACAACAACATAGAAGATCAAGTTTTTAGGAGATGTGAAAAACAACAGCATAGAAGATCAAGTTTTTAGGGTAATAAAATGGAGGGGTGTGGGCTTCTGTTTCTTTGTTTGTTTCTCCTGGGAATGGGTAAAATCAGATGATGGAGAATTGATATTTGAACTCTATTGTGTTATATTTTCATTAAATGTACACACTGATTTCTTACCTACATGCTGCTGTACCCCATGCCAATATTATTCATGTGTAGTGGGCAACATTTTACCCACTGCTATAACAACAAGTCCCCCAGATCTCTCTCCTCCAATAATTCCTAGAGGGAATCATAATTTGCAGCAACACATGGTTGTTTTCTATAGTTAAAACTTATGGGTCATGACTAATTATGTGCTGCATCAATGACAAAACTCCACTGACTGGAAAACAAGGTACCAATACTGAGCTCCCTGGAGGAAAATTCACATTTGTGTGGGTAAAGAAATAAAGTCCAGTGTTTGTAGCTAAGGCAATACTACTCCTTGCTACTATATCACACACAAATTCCTACTAGCTACATTCCTGTAGCTTAAAACTTAAATTCTATGGTGACTCAAGAAAAAGCAGGATAAATTTTCACACTTGTTACTTGTCAGCATTGGAGAACTCATTCCTGCCATTTGTTTGACCAATATATTTCCACTACTACATTCTTCTGAAATGATAAATAAATCCCTGTGGGGGAAAAAAAAAAAAGCATAATATACTGGGTCTTTCAGATTTTACTATTTGCAAAGCTGTATATCAGATTCATTTATATTTAGCCCAAGTTCTTTCAGTGTTTGTGGCCTGACCCAGATAGCCCAAAACCTAAAAGCAGCTGTTTTTATCAACACATGTTCATTAAGAAGCACCACACCAAAATAAACAGTTGACCTGCTTTCTGTTGCATCCTGCCTTAAAACTCAAGAGCCCAAGCAACTTCTGAACCATCACAATTTAGTGGACAGCTACAGTTCTCTTACACTCTCCACTCCTTGTTTCCCTTCATATGACCTTGCAGATGTTCACACAGAAAATTATCCTAAAACAAGTGATCTAGCAACTTATATCTGAGACATGGCCCCTTCATATGTAGATTCAGGTCAAGGAGAAGATCAGGATGCTGTAGTACAGCCCTGTAATCTAAGAAACTTTGCTCTTTGCAATGAGATCAAGGGTATCTTGGCTTTGGCATTCAGAAATCTAGATACCGATTAAAATTCTGGAATACTCTGAGAACAGCTGTTTTAAACAGAAGTTACCAGATGGTAATATTTGTGTGGGTACCACGTCATCTGGCAAGGAACAAGCTAATGATCCACAAAATGCTTTGATTCACAGACTTCAAGCAGTAAACTTAAAATGGTATGAAGCTTCATACAAGAACTCATCTACACTGCTTTGCAATTATGTGCGACACAAATAATTTTTACCAATACAAGTGCACAGCTAAGGAGACACAAAGTTATTTGGCACATGAGTGGTTTTGAGATTAAAATGAGTACCATCCCTCAAAATGACTAATATTTGTGAACTTCTGTGCAAATTTTTAGAAAACTATAGATCGTGGTTTAGATGTATTGCAGTCAGGATGGTGGGTGTTTGAAATATTAAAATTCAGCAGTCATACGGAGATTAGACCACAAGTCTCTTTCAGTCATATTTTGTAAATGGAACACAATGACAGCCTAAAACCCAAAATCCAACGAAGCCTGTCAAGTCTAAGGAAGACCACCAGAAAATTCAGGAAATACTGTTCGTATGGGTATATCATCAACACAAGACTAGAGCTGTTCCCTACAAATAACAACTTTGTATTTCAAGGCATCTAATTTCAGAGCTATCTGCTGTATGTATATGCATAAGAGGTTCTGACTGAAATCCTTTGGTATGAATTATATGATTGATAACAGGAAAATGACAGAAACAGTAAGAGGATTTCTTGTACTGGTCTTGCAAGGATGTGTGAAGACTCTGAAGGCTCAAAGTATCATCAGTATCCTGTTTTTTTATTTACTGAAGAAATCCTCAGAGAATTGTTCATGCAGAAATAAAAGCAGCAGTACCTATTAAACTGTGTGCTATTTCAAGACGTACATGGTTGTGCTCTGCATTTCCAATCTTACTCTGGAGTTCAAGCACCATATTTGTAAATAACCTGGGCATGAAAAATGCAAAACTAAAAATAGACCTTCACATATACCTTGAATTCACTTTGTCATTCAACCCTTGAGCACTTTCATGACAAAAATAGGAACCTATTTGAAGTATATACTTTTACAGATAAGGACTCAGTTGGAATCTCCCTGAAAATCATGTTGAACAGGTACCCTGCTGATTTAAATTGCAGTGTTGAAACATTTATCAAAAGCCACAAAATAATGCTGAGTGATTAATTCAACATTTTTGTGTGCTAGAAAGCTCACCAACTTGGGGCTTTTTGTTGGTTTACTGAAAAGTAAGTGTAGCAGACTTGCTTTGCATTAAATACTCTATTTCTCATAAAATACATTCTTCATAAAAATAACAGAAGTCTTCTGACAAATAACAGATAACCAAAGCTTGACAAAGATAAGATAAATTATGTTCATGAATATATACCTCTATAAAGTATAAATATATTACTTATTAGTATTATCAGTTCTCTCTAGGAAAGAATGCCTTAAGTATGAATAGTGTGGCCAGCAGGATTAGGGAAGTGATCATCCCCCTGTACTCGGCACTGGTGAAGCCACACCTCAAATACGGGCTTCAGTTTTGGGCCCCTCACTACAACAAGGATGCTGACGTTCTGCAGCATGTCCACAGAGGTTGGTGAAGGGTCTAGAGCACAAGTCTTATGAGCAGTAGCTGACGGAACTGGGATTCTTTAGCCTGGGGAAAAGGAAGTTGAGGGGACTTCTTGCTCTCCGCAGCTACCTGGAAGGAGGTTGGAGTGAGGTGGGGGTTGGTCTCTTCTCCCAGGTAACAAATGATACAAGAGGAAACAGCCTCAAGTTGCACCAGGGGAGATTTAGATTGGATATTGGGAAACATTTTTTCACTAAAAGGATAGTCAAGCATTGGAACAGGATGCCCAGGGAAGTGGTGGAGTCACCATCTCTGAAGGTATTTAAAGGACATGTAGATGTAATGCATGGTGACATAGTTTAGTGGTGGACTTTCAGTGTTAGGTTAACAGTTGGACTCGATAATCTTACAGGTCTTTTCCAACCTAAATTATTCTATGATTCTATATGCTAAACAGTGAACTTTTAAAAATAAACTAGAGCAAAATTCACTATTGATGGTTCAAGTCAGTTACTGGTCTGTGTCTCTGGTGATCATCCTTTGTTCCTCTATCTGGCTATTTAGGACATCTGAGAAAGAAATTAGAGTGATAATTATTTTCCCCAGAATAATCACATCAAATTATATCAACTTATTTATGTATTTTTTATTCATTCTGTTGGACCATTTCTCCAGGAGAACTATTATGTTCAATATCCTCAGTATATTAGCATCCTGTAGTAATGCATTTAAGTTGAGCATTTTTATTATATTTATTAACCAAAGGACAAAACAGAATGAGATGTAATAGAACACATACATCTTGAGTGCAATTAGCAAGCAATATATTTGATTGTTCCTCCTTCATGTTTGTTGATCTAAATGAAAGCCTACAACAGATTCTAAATTCAATACAATTTACTTAGTACAGACCAAATTCTGTTCCAGGGGTGTGAGCAACCCTGAACTTTAAGTACCACTGTAGCCCTAGAAGTTTTTTCAGCAACAGTGAGGAATTCCCACTAGAATCATAGAATCATAGAATGGTTTGGTTTGGAAGGGACCTTAAAGGTCATCTAGTTCCAACTGTCCTGCCATGGCAAGGACATCTCCCACTAAGTCAGGTTTCTCAAGGCCCCATCCAACCTGGATGTGAACACATCCAGTGATGAAGCATCCACAACTTCCCTGGGCCATCTGTTCCAATGTCTCACCATGCTCAGAGTGAAGAATTTCCTTCTTATTTCCAGTCTAAATCTACCCTCTTCAAGCTTCAAATATTACACCTCTTCCTATCACTACAGGCCTTTGGAAAAAGCTGGGGAAGGGAAGTGTCCTACACAGCTCAACTGCAAGAATATGGTCACATAATGTCCTGCTTACCTGTTGCATGTGGCACTATCATATGAAGAAACCTGGCACATGTACTTCCTTCACTTCCCCAACATCCAAAGTGTGAAAGAAGCTCTTGTGCCAGAGTGAAAATCCATAGTGCATCTGTGCTATCTGGAGTGAGCTGGGGGACTGGACAATAGTGAGAGCTACAAGTCACCCAGAGTGCTAATAGCAGAAGGCCAGGGACTCAGCATGAGGCAACAAATGCCTGAGGTCACTGTCACTGATCACCACCACTGACGTGAAGAGATCAGGTCAAGGATGTGAAAGAGTGGCATATGGCATAGCCTATTCCCATGCGCAGAGGGGAAAGGGCACAGCTCTCGAAAACTCCAGCATCCTCCCAGACTAAAGGTCCAGCCAGCTCAGTACCTGTCTTTGAGAGTGGACACAAGTATGTACATGGAACAGAGTACAAGAACAGGGTAAGCAAAAAATAATCTCTCTTGGCAGACGTTCACAGATCTATCACAGTAGGGTTACCTCGTTTTAAATGGATGAGTTGTCACTGTTTTACCCTGACTTACTTCATCAACACTTCTACTTTCCCTGGAGATGGGTTTAAGCCGGAAATTTCACATGCAGCTCTAAATTCCCCTGCATTTTCAGATGAAGAGATATGCCATGAATTTTAAATTTATTTACCCATAGTCAGAAATTTATTCTTACAAAACAATAGTTCTCTCCTGGCCAAATACAGTAAGTGAGCACACGTTTTACTCTCCCAAACTGCATGCAGTTGTACAATTAAGCTGCTCCTGTGCCATTTATTTGTCTTGATTTAATTTTGATCGTATCCACATACTGAAGTATTCAGCTGACAGAACAACTGACTTTCTTTTTAAATAGTGGATGAAGAGCAATAAAACAAAACAAAAAAAATTTGCATCTGACACAATACTGGAATTTAGATTTTATCATAATACCTAAAATGCTAAAGGATCATAAGGTCTAAGGAGGTCTTTTGTCTCCTAAATTATCATATGACTTCTTAAAATATTACATGTAACTGAGGTTGGAGACAACACAAAAAGTAATTTAGACCAGGCATTGCAGTCTTCAAATAAAATGTAGATGAAAATTGTAGAAACTCAGGAGGTCATCCTACCATCGTTAAAACAAATTGCAAAACTGTTGCAAGGCAAAGGGAGCAGGAGCCAGATATCTGCTAAGTTATTAAACACTGAGCCCTATTTAAAAGTAGGCAATTTCTTTGATACTCAATCTTCAAAGCAGTTTGTCATACGCTACCTAGTTAACCTTCATAATAAAAGCATTGTTTCTACATTTTGAAAATAAGGTAATGAGGGGCGATTAGTAATCCTCTAGCAAAAGTGGGGTAACTGTGCCTCAGGAGCTGCCTCATTTTTTCTGGCTCTGAGTAAATGTCAGTATCAGGATTTAAAAACAGAATTTCTTGGCTTCTCTTCTCAGGACAATATCCAAACTGCTATCTCACTTTCTGTGCTGCAGGAAAACAGAATTAAAATAACACCAGTATCTTCCACCTTGTACTATGTTACTATGAATATCTCTTCATTTTAAAAATATTACATGTAACTCTACCCAAGCTCAGTGAAAAGCACCTATGGACCAAATCAGAAAGTACCAAGTATAGTACTCCCCAAGGTCGTACCCTCAGCAGCATTCTTACACCTGCACTATGCTGCCTGCTAAAATAGTTACCTTATAGGCTAAATTCTGGAGAAATTCCTGCTTTTGCAGATATTTTGTTGTTAGCATGCAACAATATCAAAGTCATATGAGGCTTGCCAACCTTTTGATCTTCTCTTTACACCCTGTGGGCAGACAACAAGTACAAGTAATGCAGCTCAATCTCTTCAGTCAAAACTGCTGTGATCCAAGAGTTTCATATATTCCTAATAACAAAACCAGCTATAACCCACAGCACTGGAACATGAATTTAATATACACCAGGCATAATGCCTTAGCAAATAACCTAGGTTAACATTTCAATTACTTTTACTATCTTAATAACAAAGAAAAATTAATAAAATAACTGCAGGATTAAGCAGTTACTGTCTAATGTTTCCAGACTTATTATGATTTGTTCAAGCCCATTTACAGGTACTTACATACCTCAGTTCTCAGAGAAGGAAAATGCAACTCATTTTTGTTCAAAGGTAGAGTATTATAGCAGGAACTATTCCTAGTGATGCACAGGTCCTAACAAAACCAACAACAGAATAGAAAAGAGGCAGTGTCCTCCTTAAAGACATTTAGCAAATGGGATTTTCAAGTCAGTCTGGACCTAGCATCTTTAAGAGACCATTCCTGACCCTCTGCAGGAAAGGACAAATGGTGCTAGATATTTCCTAGGTTTTTTGACACAAATGTCTTAACATATGTTAACATATGGTTATGTAAACATAACCATACTAAGCATATTTCTTTTAATAGACTAATATAAAAATATGACCCTCATTTGTTTGACGAAGATGCTCATTGGGCTTTTAATTTTACTTCTTTCTGTTATCAAGTACAAACTCAACTTCAGCAGGAAGTTACCATGACCAAGTAAGATAATGACAACAGCCTTATTTAAATTACTTGTTTCCCATTCTGTCTACACAAGCAAATTGCATTAAAATGTGTCTTTCAGGTAGGGATAGTCTATGTCTTGTTAAAAACCTCTGATTCTAATAATGTTACCCACTTCAAGATTCCTTTATAGCTTCCTGTGCAGGTAAGCTGTGTTTAGCACAAATGAGAGCCCAACTCCTAATATAGGCAGTTGTGTTTAGCACTGTGTTTGTTACCACATTCATTGCCTGCATTCCTGTTCCAACATGAATGTCACTTCCCAGTGAAGAGAAGCCTCGGTTGTAGATAGTTTACAGAGAGCAGCCTCAGGCCACTAATACTCTGGAACAGAGCTGTTATTCTTCCCTTGGAGACCCATGCCATCTCTGGAATGAAGGCTGGTTTGTCAGCATACAAACAAGGATGCCAAGTATACTTCTTGGAGTGGGCATTCCTGAAATTTTCCCAGGGTTGGAAATATTTTTTGTTTTGTTTTGTGGTATCAGTACTGGAATTACATAATTTCAGAAGCAAGAAAATTACTTTTGGGAGTGATCAGTTCTTCTCCTTTACTTCCCACTACCACCAAGCAGTTCCAGACCCTTTCCCTTGCTCTCAGCAGGCTCATCACTCTCTTTATACCCCTATTTAAAATTGTGAGCAGGGAAAGAATGTTTTATCTCTGCCAAGGAGGAGTAGTTACACAGGGGCTAGAGAAGGGAACACAAAGGCAGGAAAATGGTGGGTGCATATGTTTGGGTTTGGTTCCCTATCTATGCAATAGTCCATAAAGATTCATGCCACAGCAGCACCTCATAGCACATATTTCCTCATGTAGAGTTAAATCATTTTTTAATTTGGAAACTTAACAATCAGCAGGAATGCTAGCTGGCAGTACACATCAGCTCCTTCATCCAAGGAAGGATTCACGTCTCCAAGAAGGACATATTCCTTCAGCTGTCAGTGAGCCACTTTCTGCTTCATGCCAAAGAGTCTGCAGAAGGTTTGTCAATCAAGACAAAACACATAGATTCTAATACATGGCGTACACTTGACCATGCCATTCTCCACGGTCAGCTACAGAATTGAGGGAAAAACATATCACATCTGTGGAGGATATGGGAAGAAAGGTGATCTCTGGTTCATCAGTGTGTGTGAACAGGTAGGAGAGATGGTCTGCTTCCACTATCCTGAATGCATCTCACCCCCACACCCATGTTCATGCATCCATACAAACCAGGGCTGAAACCCACGACACAACATGCTGCCTTGTGTCCTCTGCACATTCATTCAGGACATGCCAAGAATGACACCTACCCTTTCTCCTTGTACAGCATCTCATGTATGACTGTCCCCCTCACACTGCCATTGCTGTAGTTTTGGCCTTTCCTAAGATCTCCTACTTTTCTCAGCCCCTCTGCGGATATCATTGTATCATTGCAATTGCTCTAAGGCAGCCATTCTTACCTTCACATCTTGCACCAGGGTCTTCAAACTCAGCAGCTGACTAGCTCATGTAACTCAAAATCATAACACATGCATGTCATATGTAGCACTGGTTTGGTTGGGTAGAAGCTTCACTTGGAAACCGCAGAGTGAAGAGACAAAGATGGATGTACCATTCATCTCTCATACGTCTGGAGGTACATGTTGCTGCAACAGATTTACAAGTAAACCAGCTCTTTTTTTTTCAGTTTGTTTTCAGTGCTCAGGGTTATTTTTGGCCAAGAATGTTATTCTTTGAGTGTCTGAGCTCCTCTGGAGGCTTCTTCTTCCTGTGAACCATAGACTGGTTGACTGAGCAGCCTCCAAGTCCTGTGTGGTAAGCTATCAGTTCCAAGAATAATGAGTCAAGTGTTTGCCCACATGAAATTAATTCCCTGTTATTTTAGGAAGAGGCAAAGAGGCTCATAACTCATTCTCATCACTGCTGGGAAGTAATCACCAGGTCTCTTGCACAATACAGTGAACACAGCTTTCATAGTGATTTAGGCAACATAATGTAACAGCCAAGGTAACACATGACATGGCAACGCCATGGAATGTGCCCTTGTAACACAAATTAAATACTTCAGTGGATATCCCTGTACTTAACAGGGATCATCCATCTTCATCCAGGTTGAGATTTGTTGAAAATATTATAAAATATTTAAAAATAAAATAAATAAATATTGTAAAAGATAAAATTATAAAATATTATAAAACAGATTCTATTAATTACTTTCAAACTTGTTAATGAAATAATTGCATTACTAACATGACAATAATAATTTGAATTGCTGTCAATATCATGAAATAAATAACATAGACATCCATCAGTATCTATGCTTGTTCCTTTTCCTTTCAATGTGAACCACTTCAAAGAGTGGTTGTCAATGGGTCGGTATCCAAATGGAGGCCAGTGACAAGTGGAGTCCCTCAAGGATCAGTACTGGCACCAGTCTTGTTTAACATCTTTGTCAGCGCCATGGACAGTGGCATTGGGTGCATCCTCAGCAAGTTTGCTGATGACACCAAGCTGGGTGGGGCGGCTGACACGCTGGAGGGAAGGGATGCCATCCAGAGGGACCTCGACAGGCTGGAGAGGTGGGCTCATGCCAATCTCGTGAAGTTCAACAAGGCCAAATGCAAGGTCTTCTATCTGGGTCAGGGCAATCCCAAGCACCAATATAGGCTGGGCAGTGACTGGCTTGAGAGCAGCCGTGAAGAAAAGCACTTGGGAGTGCTGGTGGATGAGAAGCTCAACATGAGCCATCAGTGTGCTCTTGCAGCCCAGAGGGCCAATCGTATCCTTGGCTGCATCAAGAGAAGCATGGCCAGCAGATCAAGGGAGGTGATTCTCCCCCTCTACTCCACTCTCGTGAGACCTCACCTGGGGTACTGCGTCCAGTTCTGGAGACCCTATCACAGGAAGGATATGGATGTGCTGGAATGTGTCCAGAGGAGGGCCATGAGGATGAACAGAGGGCTGGAGCACCTCTCCTATGAGGACAGACTGAGAGAGTTGGGGTTGTTCAGTCTGGAAAACAGAAGGCTCTGGGGAGACCTTATTGTGGCCTTCCAGTATCTGAAGGGGGCCTACAAGAAAGCTGGGGAGGGACTTTTTAGGCTGTCAGGCAGTGATAGGACTAGAGGGTATGGATTAACACTAGAGATAGGTTGATTCAGGTTAGACATTAGGAAGAATTTCTTCACCATGAGACACTGGAACAGGTTGCCCAGAGAGGTGGTGGAAGCCCCATCCTTGGAAGTTTTTAAGACCAGGCTGGATGGGGCTCTGAGCAACCTGCTCTAGTGGGAGGTGTCCCTGCCCATGGCAGGGGGTTTGGAACTAGATGATCTTTAAGGTCCCTTCCAACCCTGACAATTCTATGATTCTATGATTATAAGTGCTTGGAATCCCTGGATCATGGGCTTCATTTTGGAAAGGCAAAGATCAGTCTGCAAATCCATATTTGATCCTGCCTTTCTCTAAAAAAGACTGAATCTATTTTAATCCTTCATTTAGCTGTGTAGATGTGTCTTCTGCAATGCACACAGAAAAGCAATACTCAGCAAGGTCACAGGTGAAAATGTTAAATCCTCTACCCTGAGCCCAACTTGACGCAGAGCCAAAAGATAATCTCTTTTATCACACTGCAGATGTGTATCTCGAGTGCCACTGCAGACTAAATTACTGCAGTGCTCCATATGGCTGGTTGATGGGTTCATCCAGGCTAAGGTAATGTCTAATTAGCTAAATGACTTGAATCCACCAGCCCTGCTTAAAAAGTCCGTATCATGAGTAAAGGTAATGATGGCATACTCCCAAACATGACTTAGAGGACAAACTTCTTGCACCAACTCCCAGATCCTGCCTTCTCTTATGGGGTTACATTCAGTAATATAGTTTCCTATGAAGGATCAAG
The DNA here is from genome assembly GCA_025345505.1 of Todiramphus chloris collaris. NCBI lineage: Eukaryota > Metazoa > Chordata > Aves > Coraciiformes > Alcedinidae > Todiramphus > Todiramphus chloris. The sequence continues at coordinate 31,288,152 of JANVCC010000020.1, read as the reverse complement.
AGACAGTGTCTCTTCTACAGACGCATGATAAAATGATGAACAGGACAGTTGCCATACAAACACAATGCCATATAAAAAGAGAGTGGCAAGTGGGCACTGTAGCTGAGATTGAGGTTAGATTTATTTCTGAAGCTTCTCTGTCAACAAGTTATTTAAGGCCTGCCTCTATATTTTTATTCTTCCTTCTGGTTTGAGTTTCTGGATCATTACTGTAAATTAATGATAAAGATATTAGTAAGATAGACTTCCTTCCAGTGGTTGGAAACATGTATTTTAGAAACATGTTCCTCTACTAGTTTACTGCAGCCAGAAATTAAAGGTTTCCAAGAAACAAATCAGGCTATTTATATATTAGATGAGAAACACAAAGGAAAGGATAGATTTTACTTTTAAAATTTCAGCAACAACAAGAGTAACTTATAACTGTGCCATTAACCTGTACTCTGGAGATAAATTATCAGAATATATTTATAAGTACCCATCAGTTTAGTTTGGTTATGACTGAGAATGCAGATTTTGTACATTACACAGGAAAAAAAGAAGACGATGGCATTAATCTCAGCAGCATCTTAATTCTGCAGTCTTTGTGGTGTGCTTGAATTTGCAAGATGTACAATCTCCACTAATGTTCACAGGGTAGTTGTATAAGCATTGGCAGTTGGTATGTACTCATAGTAAAAGTTGTACTTTAGAGAGACCCTTAAGAGAACATCCTCCTCCCTAAGTGATAGTTGTATGTGGCAACCACAGACAAGATTACTTTTCAATTCCTCTACTATCATAGCCTTCACCTAAATGTGATCCTTTGCTAATGCGACCACTTCACAAGGTAAGAGGTCGTTGGTTAAACTCATGTGATTACAGCTTCCTGTAAAGAAAATTTGGAATAGGGAAGCCACAGAACACTGCAGAGAAAATTCCAAACATGTTATGGCACACCCAGCTTAGAACAATATCCACTGAAAGACACACAAAGGGAAAAAGAGCAGAGGACTAAAGAATAATATGAATTTGTGCAAAAATACCACAGATACCTAAAGATTGTCAAAGATTGGGAGTATCCCATTATTTCTGATATTTATTAAAATTAGTCACTAAAGTGTCTAAGGAGTCTTTGCATTACAACTACTTAGTTTTAATGTTAGTTTTTACTCCAGCACTGTCTGCCATAGTTGGACTAGCCCTATACACTGAGATGGTGACTAAAGAGTGTAGTAAGACAAATAGAAAAGCTCTTTAGACCTCTTTCCTTGCAGTGATTCAGTGAAAGGGAGACTGTCATAGGTCAGTTTAGGTTTTAAAATGGAATGACAGCTCACTTTGCCTCACTTATCAATTCTTTTGGAGGTACCACATGCAAGTAGGGAAAAATTCCCTGGTTGTTGATCTGCTTGTGCTTTTAAGATAGAGAATGGGGGGAGAGAGAAGTAGAGGGAGGGAGGTTGGGGGGAGAGAGAGAGAGAGAGAGATGGAGGAAGGAAGAAAGGGCAAGCTGCTTAATGTTTTTCTTTCAGCTTGTTTTATGAGTCACTCCACTAAGTATTTGCATTAGCAGGTCTCCTGCTGCTGCGAGATCATTCAATTGTTTGTTTAGTTGCTGTGCCTCTTGAAAAGTCCAACAGCAGTGAATTTTTGCACATCTTCCTTGTATTTTACTAGATAATTAAATCTTTAGGAACAAAATAACTTCCAATCACTGTGGTTCCTGCAGCAGCAGTCCCCCCAGACCCAGTGCTACACGTAAAAGCTACAGAACCAGATCAATATTTATTGTTGCTTCTTCATATGTTGTCTCCTGATGAAGTTGTATCAGAAAAAGTGAAAATAACAACACAACTGGAATGTCACAAGAACCAAGTTTAAAGTTCAAAGCTTTTTATGAAATGAATTTTTAAAAATTGATTATTCTTGAACAAAATCTGCAAATCCAAACACTGAGTATAACTTTGATCAAACACTTTGAATGAGCTGTACTTCTCTCTCCAGGTATAAGACTAATATTGCTTAGAAACATATCAAATCAGAAGTTGCATATGCACTATAAACTGACATTGTCTTATTCCTGCAGTATAGGGTCTTCAAAAAAATCTTGCTACTGAGTTAAGCACAAATAGGGCTGTGAGCAGAACTCGATCATGTCCATCGTGAAAAGAAGCTTCTAAGTCTAAGGAAAGCAGAGGAAGAAAGAACAACAGGCAGCTTTTTTCTGTCTTTATGGGTATAACCAGCAATTTTCTGCTTGTCCTTCTTTATGTCTTGCTTATTCTTCAACATTCTGAATGTCTTTAATGGATTGCTTTCAACAACCCTTTTTTTCTTACTGTTTTCAAGAGTGCCAGCATAGGATACGTTAATTAAATACATGCTAGAAACCTGCCCATAAGATTAAAAGGCAGTAAAAGCATCAGAACTTACCTGTTTACTGAGAAGGATGCTTCAGACAAGAGATTCAACCTAAGTGAAAGACTGGGTCCCAAGAGAAGCATTTGTAAAGGAAGCTCTTCAAAATATCTGTATATCTTCTGCATAAGGTGTTTGTTTTGGTTTTCTTTCTCTTCAATCAAAACAACAGGAGAAAAGTGAATGCTTAAAGAGTGTAAAAGCCTTGTCTTGGTTCTAAAAGAATTATCACGTTAAGAGCAACTTTTCTTGATTGCAGGCTTATGATCTATGCAACTTTCTCTTAAGCACAGTTCAACCCCAACTGCAACTGTGCATAAATGGTATCTTCTTACTTGTTACATCTGTTCCCTGTGTGAATTCGGAGATGGTGTGCTGACTTCAGTAACAAAAATACTTTTTTTTGAAGTTACTTGTTATTCTTGCTACACCAACATAACTGAGGGAGTATGAGCTAGAGCTCTTGTCTATCAGCAACAGAACTACGGGATAATTAAAGGACAAGTCAGTTATTTATATGCAGATTAACTACCTAGATGAAATTCAAAACATAACTTGCCCTTCAAGAATATTTGTCACCTGTAATGATCCACTAGAAGATAAAAATGTTTAGTTGAGTGATTTAATCTGAAGACTTTTAGGGAAAGTCTGTCTTCCACTTGCCACCTGGGCATATTTTATTTTGAATGTCTGCAAACATTAAACGCAGATTTATAAAGCTGGAAGTTTAATCTCCCTCCTGTATAACTGTTGCTTTATTCTAGATACATTCTTGCCCTATATGCCACTTAGGGTCAGACTATTAGAGATATCAGATGACTCTGGAGCAGCAGTGTCACTCTCCACTTAAAATTTACAGCAAGATACTGCTACAGCTTGTGTTCTGCAACTTAGTATTTTCCAGAGCATGGCATTGATGTTTAGATCTCTTTAACTATACACACAACGATCAGGGTTTTCTTCTGAGTGTCCTTCCTCATCTCTTGCCCTACAGCAGGTGAAAACAAAGATATTCCTTTGTAATGACTAGGGCACTATATAGGGCACTATATATACTATAAGAGTATACAATAACTTGCAGTTAATTAAAATATTCCTTTAGGTGAAATGCCAAAACATTATCTGGGCTCTGAAAAGGCTAGATTTAATCCCTGTTAATAATCCTGTGAAGGATTTGTTTCAAAATTACATGAGCCTATGCAGCTGTTTCACCCATGGTATAATCTTTTCACCTGATACTGTGGCCTGTATTTCTTCCACTGCAGTTTCTTCCGTTCCAGTTCTGCTCTGTGACGCAGCTTCTTAACAGTTTCTTTTGGAGCTGCATAATCTGAAAGGCAGGAGACAGAGAGGCCTGGATAAACACATTTTTTTAAAAACTGCAGAAAATACCAGGGTAGTGCTCACGTGAAGTCTAATTTATCCTCTGGTCACTTAATGTGGATAATGGATGGCAGTGATGGAATGTGCATGCCCTGGGCTATACACTGGTTCATTATGCACACGTGGCTCCCTTGAAGTTTAATGTGAATTTAACGTACCAAGGAAAGGGAGGACATACCCTTCAGGGTGAATGCATGTTCTCAAAAAAAGCTGATGAGCTCCTACAATAATGTCTGCTTCTAAGATATTGGTAAAGATTGGATATTGATAACTAAGCACTTTTACAACTGGTACATATACCTCAAGTGTTCATCTCAATCAATAGCATTTTATTGGCAGTGCAGAGGTAACGTTTTCCTGCCAGCTCTTTACCCATCCACTCTGAACACGAAATGTATGGGGAGCATTCCTGCTTCTGAGGTCTTACTGTCCATAACACCCAAAAAGCGATACACAGTTCGGAAGTGCTCAAAGACCGGCTCCTAGCAGGCCACGCTGGCACTCCATATGGCTCTTCCAGCCACTTCAGCCTTTCTTCCAGCCCAGACCCTTGGTGGAGGAGCCTGTCTGAGGCCACAGCCCCGTGCCGAAGCTCTTGAGTATTTAATGTCATGAGCTTTGTCGCTTCACTACCCACATTTCCGAAAGCGCTCGGGGTGATGCGCTGGCTCCCCGGCCGCACCCCACACACACTTCGCCAGCCTTTGCTGCTGCCGAGACCCGGGCTAGGTTCTAAAAATACGACAGGAGAGCTATAAATAGAAGCCGCTTAGAGCAGTTTCAAAACGCCCGATCCACGCCGCTGCTTCGGAGCGGAGAGTGCCTTCGGGAGGCGTCCCCAGGGGAAGCGAAGGGACGGGCGGGGACGGGGAGGAGATGGCCACGGGGGCAGCGAGCTCAGGAAGGGCGGCCGGGGGCGGCGGCCCGGGCTGACTCGGCCCGACAGCGGGGCTCCTCCCCGGGCAGCCGCGGTTGCCAGGCGGATCCCCGCGGGCCGGCGGCTGCTGCTGCGTGGGTGTCGGTCCTCGGGACCTCGGCGGGCTCCCTTTCTCCCCTCCTCCCTCCGCCTGCGAGGTAATCCGGCACCCGCGGTGCACGGGAGGGAGCGCTGCCCTCGCCGGGGCTGTGTGGAGGGCAGTGGGCAGCTCTGGGTGCCAGCAGCCAAGCTCTTCTCGGCGGTGCCCAGGGGCAGGAGCAGAGGCCGTGAGCAGAAACCGAAACACAGGAGGCTCCCTCTTAACATCGGGAATCGGTTTTCCCGTAAGGGTGACCGAGCACAGGCACTGATTGCCCAGTGGAGCGTCCATCCTTGGAAACATTCAAAAGCCACCTGGACATGGCCTACGGCAACCAGTTCTGTGTGGTCTTGCTGGAGCTGGGGAGGGGGGTGGAGCGGCTGACCTTCAGACATCCCTTCCCACCTCAACTACTCTGTGATTCTGACAAATCCTGTAGAGCCTCTCACTCAGAAGTACCAGTGCTGAGGATCCCCCTTTGCTTAAGACTTCCAGGCTTGTGCTTAAATTTATGAAGAGCTTTATAGTCTGCTGTTGCTGCTGCTTATGGCTTTATGGTGGAGAAGGTCTCTTAGGGCAAACTTTGATTGCAGCTAGCAGGCCTCCAGCAGAGAGCTGCCTGTGCCTTAAGAGAGCGAGCAGCAGGGAGTTACATTTAATACCTCCTCCTTTCAGTTCTGACGTTCTTTCAGCAAGTAACAGCAGGGCTCCCCTACTATGCTGTATGATCTTGCTCTGTTAACTAATTTCCCCTTGTAACAGGAATGCTTTTGCTTGCACAATATTAAAAAAAAAAAAAAAAAAAAAGGTAAAAAAATTAAAATCATGTGGCTGTAAAGCCTGGTAGTTTAATGGTGCTGTACCTGGTCTGTCCTACAGAATGCTCTGCCTGTGTTCTGATCTAATTTGTGTCTTACGTATTTTGAAAAGATAAGAAAAAACAAATAAACAAAAATCAGGAAACTGTCGTACTTCACTATAGGTTTGGGGGTTTTTTATAATGAGAAGAAGGGCTGGGTCTCCATGATGAAGACAGACAGCCTTGTGCTGCAGTAGCATGGCCACTAGTCTATTGCAAATGTTCATGCATCTGAAGATACTCAGTCCCACTTGACAGAGATTTATTGTTATTAGGTACATTTGTTGTTGTTGAAATGCTAGCAGAAAATGTTTGTTTGTTTGTTTCAGAAAATTGAAAGTTTGATTGCCATAGTCTAGTTTTGCTACACATTTTGGAGGGTTCATATTATGAAGTCTTTAGTTGCCAACAGAGTATTTTGCAGCCAAGCCCTTATTGTATTTAAAGAAAATAGTTGAGTACATAGTTTTTGAATACAAGACAGAGGTGTGGCCTCTCTGTTGCTCTCACAAACACACACAACCCTGCCCACATTTCTTCATACTCTCTGCTTGAAAACACCCATAAGCTTTTAGAGGATCAAGTTGTGACCTTGCTGCCATCGATGTCGGCATTATTATGGACTTCATTGCGGGCCAGAGCTGGAAGCAAATTTACAACGGTGATTGAAAATCAAAACTAAATTGTACTTGCCTATTACAGTCATTATACATTTGTGAAGTATTTTACTGGGCCAGTTTGGTAAAGGATAAGCATGGAAAACAGATTTTACGGGTTTATTTCCTACCTTTCTTTAATGAATTACAAAGAAATTAAAATCAGCAAAAAGGTGTCTTGATGTTTTCTTGACTAACATAATCAAAATGTAGCAAGAAATTGCAAGAAAATTTTAAAAGTTCCATTATAAATAAGTGAAACAGTAATATAGGTGAGGTTATGGAAATATGCTCAGTCACGTATGAAGAGCTGTTGGTTGCCCAAAAATGTGGAGACCTAAATTCTTTTCTGAGAAATGCTAAGGAATATCAAGGTCCATGTAGGTAAATAAAGACTTAAAGATCTGGCTGGTGCTGGCAGATTGATCCATTAAGATAAGAAGACACTCTTAGCTCTTTTAGTTATTTTCAACTGGTTGGCCAAATTCTACACATGAAGGGAGTTCTTACTGAAAGCTTTTTATGCCTGTCACTCAGGAATGAAGCATTATAATATCATTATTTTCATCCTCAAATACCTGTTTAGTCAAGCCAAAACCACACAAACATATGATGCTAACTTTACAATTTAGAATTCTTCTAAAAACTTGTTTGTCTCAGCCTTAGCTGAGCTTATTATTAATATCTACTAGCATATTTTCCCCTGTCCTTCAATACCACATTAACTTTGTGACAGTGTGACTCTAGAGAATTTTGCAGTAAAGTGTAAGTTTAATTTTATCTCAGCAGATTTAGATATCAGTGGCTGCCTTTATTATTTAATTTAAAACTCGGAAGTTGTTAATTTACACTCCTCAGCTGAAGTGGCACAGTATACTGTTAACAGGAGGAGTATTTAGAAAAATTGCAAATGTTTAGTTAATATTACTTAGTGATTTAAAGGAATTGAAACGCTTTCAAGGTAGCTCATGAAGTTATTGCTAATACTACAAAGTATTGATAAATACCAGGGTCTTGATTCTCATCCTTTTAATTGTGTTTAGAAGTGACACAAACTAATGTATCAACTACTCTGTAATGAATTCTAATAGATTTATTGGGAAGAATAAGAAATCTCTTCCTATATTCAGAAGATAACTTCCAGGTGTTAGAAAATGTAGTATAAGGACAAGAGTAGATTGAGTTTTATATATCTATTTGCTGAAGGGTTTTTTCAAGTCCTTGAAAGGCAGGATCCTAGTGGCAGGTTGCTGAACTAGATGGATTGCTCTTCTGATACAAATAAGCAATCATTTTATTGACATATGTCACTAAAAAGTTCCAGAAAGCTCAGTTTCATTGACTGTTCATATCCCCAGTGATTTATACTGGCTCTGTAGTTATCCCCTGAATTGGGCTTCATTCATCCCCCTGTGGGTATTTTTCTGGCATTTAGGAACAGACACATCACTGTTCCTGCTATCCTTATGCTAGAGGCTTTATGACTAGATTGAGCAGAGCTGTTTTATTGGCTTTTGGCCACTGGGAGCTTTTTGCCTACTCTGGAGAAACTTCCAGTTTGCTGGCATCCACTACTTCACCCGCCCTTGTCACTACTATGGCCACAGTTGTGGCCAGTCTTGACTTTGCTTTGTGACACCTGACACTGATTATTCTTCACCAGTGCCAAAGGTGCTGTAGGAAGCCTTCTGGCAGCCCCACCAAGTGCACAGCATGCTCCTGAAGTGACATCAAGAAAAGAAAAAGTTCCCTTTTTGTTTTCCTCCTCTTCAACAATCAGTCTGTTTTTTCTGTCTGCTGCAGCTGCTGCAGGAAGAGGCTGTATTACCTTTGTGAACTGTTGAAACTTGTAGCAAACTGCTGTGAGCCAGCAGGTTTCAAACGTGAACTGTAGTTCCTCATGAAGATCTTATGCTCAAGATGGTCACCTTTGACCTACCACATGGCACTTCAGTGATGATTTACAGTCCTGTGGGTTGAAAAATGAAAAATAGAAATAATAGAATAATAATAAATAGCATGATAATTTATTGGAATTAGATTGTTTTCTTGTCAAAGTCCTGACAAAATACATGATAGACTTATTCATGTAGTTCATTCATGTAATACTGTAGTTCCAACGACTGTCCTGAATGCTCATTATATCTGACAATGTGTTATACCTGACAAAAATTCAGGACAATTCAGTAATCCCTCACTGTATAGAACAGGAGTTATCTTGCTTTGTCAGGCAATAATATACCAATGTCATGTCATGTAGAAAAAGTCAAAGCATGTGCACGCACAGAGGAAACCCAGTCAAGTAGAGTTAAAAATATCTAAAACTCAAGGGAGAAGAGGCAACAATTACCAGCTGCTCTGGTTAAATATTCTTTTCTGTGCTCTTTTTCATCTTTCTGATTTAATTTCTTTTTAAGGTACATTATTATTTTTACATTAATATAGTTCACACATGTCCTGACATTCATTGGCATCTAAACACTAGGATAAAATTAACAGGCTATGTTGTATGAGGGCCTATTAATTAAGAATGCATTTGCTCTGTCCTATTTTCTTTTCTTGTTTTTTGTTTTGGTTTTTTTTTTCAGTAGGCATTAGTTCCAGTTTCAGCCCTTATAGGCAAGAAGAGACCAAATAATAAATAAAATATGTAAAACTGGTGGAGTATGGTTTTCTTCTGGATGTAGGTCAGTGGCTGTGATGCAGCCTGTGGCTTTATCTCACTCAAAACAATACAGAGGAGTTATCAGCCAAGCTATACTGACAAAAGAAATTCAGTCTGAGTAGATTTTTCTAATTTATAGCTTGCATCATATATCATATAATTTATAAGTAAAGAAGGCTGTAAACTGGCAAAATACTTTACCAGTGCTGCCCTGCATCTGACTAGAAGTTCACCTACTCAAATATGTCTCCAATATTGGCCAAAAATACATTCCTGAGAAAGTGTAAGAAGAGGACAAGAATACAATCCTTTCCCCTAACACTCTCCCTCCTCCCTTTTTCCTTTCTCAGCCCTTTGGGGAAAAATGGCTTTCAGTTTTTGGCTAATCAGTGCGGTGGACACACCTCAGAGTTTTCTGACAGCACCCATGCCATGTGTCAACGCTTGTTTGTACTTCGGTTATTTCTCGTGACTTGCTGGTTATGCTGTGTCAGTGTTTAAATGTGACAGGTCAGGACTCATTTTGTGAGGCACATGTCTGCATAGACTGAAGGACAGCTATTGCCCTAAGAAACTTTAAACCTCTGGTTTAACTAGACAAGACAGATTGGAAGAGAGAAAGGCACACATCATGGTCTTTGATGCTCTAAGTTATGCACTAATTATAAATATATTCCTAAAGTCATTTCCAGTCTGGTAGATAGAACATTGCTGCAGACTCAGGGCAGCAAAACCCTTTGTAGCAATTTGAAGCTCAAGGAAACTTCCACTGCCACAGCACTCAACCCTCTTCAAAGGGAATAGAGAGAAAGCATTTGATTGCTCTGAGGGAAGAGCAGAGCATGCTGGTGGAGTAGGCTGCACATCCTTGGCCAAATGCTGCCACAAACCTCCCAGTCAGGAGAGAAAGGGATACTTCTGAGGTATAGACTGTGTCCAAGGCAACTCTTGGGCCCTGGGAGAAGGAAGAAACTGTATTGTACCTATCCTGCTGGAGTCAGTCTTCTCCCTGCTGAGAAGAGAAATAAGGTTTTGGAAGGGGAAGAGGGTAGAAGTGATTTTAGGGCTTGAATTTTCAAGGGATTCTAAAATAACTGAATTAATGGGCCAACAGCAGGTTCATATCCATCAGCAGAGACAGCATAAATTTATTGATATCTTGCTTTTACCTGCCCAGGATGGGGCCATATTTCTTGTTGATAAATGCAATCTAAAATGCTTCACTTACAACACGCTTATTTTAGAAACTCAGAAAAGGGTTCCTGGATTTACTGAAATAACTACTTGACTGTGTTGCCCACTGAAATCCATGAGCTGCCACAGCATGGCTGCATACTTGAGAGGTAGCTCAGTTACTTTCCCATGCAATCAAGTAATTTATTAGTCATCAACTAGAGTTTATATATTAATGAAGAAACTCCCTGCTGTTAAGAAGTTAAAAAGTTTTCTCATTTGGATATTGTGTAAAGGATAATTTGCAGATGAGCTCTGGTCCATGGAAAGCCCAATGAGTGATTCTTTATCCTGCAGGGCAAGAGCATAGGCTAATCAGTACTTGAACAACACTCAGCTATTTAATTGGGATAAAAAGGCTGAAACAATTATGGTGCTCTTTCTGTTTAGGAAGTTAGAGAAACAAGAGATGCTTTTTTTTTCCTTCTACTAGGAAGTTATGAGCCTGTCCTGGATGAAAAGAAATAATGCATCTACCTAGAAATGACATGCAGAAGTGAGTGAAAATGTCTGAGTTATCATAAAAAGAAAGACAACTTTATAAAATATAGTTAGTTACACCATGTTCTGTTCTGTTAATGAAAAGAGAAAGGCAATAAAGAGCAGAGTCATAATTTTTCCACATGCTTTCACAGTTTTCTTATTATTTGTCATCTGTTCTTATTTTTCTGCCTGTACAGGTACCCAAACTATAACATCTCCCTTTTACATCAAAGGGATTTGATGAAGGACTGCCCTGATCTTTCTTCCTTTCATCTGTCTCTCCTTGCTTCTCCATGTTTTCAAGTGGATGCCACCCAGTGACAGCAAAGGCATTTGAAAGGAGTATCTTTGCTCTGTTGAGGGGCCTTGCAGCTGACAAGCACACAGCTAAAATTGGATCCTGCTGATCAGTGGGAAGATGGCCTGGGTATGGTTCATACATATCTTCATAGGGGCTCTGTAGTGTATCACTTATATAACTGTAACTGGCTTTTAATTTGCCTCCAGCTCTTAATAGTTAACTATGCAGTTTAAGAAATCATATAATTAAACACCACAAAGTACAAATATCAGGGTATTCATCCAATACAAATATGGTAGTCTTTAGTAGAGGCAGTCAAGTTGCAAAACTCCTGTTCCACAGGAAGGTTCAAAATTAAAGAAAAGAAAGCATGCTGTATTAGAATGAGCAGTAGAACCCTCTGCTCATGCCTTAAAATTCTTTTTTTTAACCTTTTTTTTTTTTAAATTCATTGAATCTGGAGTCTCTATCTTGTAGGCTCCCAAACCCCAGGGCTTTTACATTTTCAGCTGCTTGTACCAGAGTGAGTCCCAAGAAGCCCAGAGGAGGGTCTCCCCAGGCTTCAAGATTCAGAGCCTGCGCATAAGCTGAGTTATCAAAGGCTTCCTGCTGCTCAACTAGAAGGCCAAACAGTACATGTTGCTTTTGGGGTCATGAAAGAAAGGATGGCCCTGCTACTTCCACAAAGGCAGCAGACTTGGAAACAGCAGGCACTGGAGTGGCTGCAGTCCCTGACAGAGGGGGGGCCATATGGTGGGACTGGCTTTGGAGCTGTGGGTCCTGGCAGTCTGCACTCTCCCACAGCCCTCCAGGTGAGATGGTGGGTTTTCTTGAAGGCCTTATTACTGAAGTTCAGTGACCCCCTGTTCTTTGCCTGAGAAATATTTCTGTTTTGACAAACTGACAAAAAATTCCCCCAAAAGTCCTGTTTTCCTGGAAATTTTTTAACTACCTTTGAAGAACTGCACAAACAACAATGAAACTGGGTTTGTTTTAACATTCTGGATTAAGCCTGCTTACACTGCTTCCACATCTGATGCCTGATGAAGGACGCAGGTTTCTGCAGATAGTCAAATATGGACCCAGAGTGATTCCAGTCCACTAGGAAATTAATGTGGATCTTAGGATGCTGACAAATAATGCATATTTAATAATCAGTTCTGAACACTAAATACGATACGCATATCTCAGGTACTGTAGTTCTGTATTTCTGTGGACGAAGGTCCACTCCTTTTCTCCCAAACTTAATCAATAGAAAACCCCTGAGAACATTTTCAAGCATAAATTCCATTGCTTAATGTCTTTGATCAGATCTGTTTCTGTTTCAGAGAAATGTTAAACTTTCCATATTCCCATCAATGCGAACAGCCTAATATATGTCTAATTTTTAACTTCTAGTATGCAGTGATAAATCCCTAAGTATGAATATGTGGAACAGGGTAGTCTATTACTAGAGAATAATAGTACAGATGACTAGATTGATGTTGAAACCTTCTTAAAAATTGCACTTATCACTAACCTGTACTGAGAGCCAAATCTTGCAACACACAAAGCCCTGCAGATCTGGAGTTGATGCTGCTCAGTAGCTTACTGGAGACAAGTACAAAGCTACAGAATCAAACTCCTTGTTTTTGGAGAATGATCCTTCCACAGAAGCAAAGACTTAGCTGTATGCTTTAACCTATTTCATTGTACATCATTCAAAATACTCAGAAAAAGTCTGTCTTCTGTGAATGCCATTAGCAATGTCATGCTGTATCTGTGCATTATTATTAGCTAAAAGATAAAAAAAAAAAGCATCTCTCTTTTCTATAACTTCCATTCAACAATTTTACTGTTACCTTTTTAGGTGTGCTGTGTTCATATTTGATGGAAACAATTCCCTGTGAAGCATTTAGCATCTATCTGTCTGCTGTAAGGGAGACCTGACCTTTGCTCCATATAATTTACATCCTGGGACTCCTGTTAAAAGAACTGTGCATTGATGTAAAATAGCCAAGTATAACACTTACTGATTGTTTTACTATAATCCATTGAAATTAAAGCAGTTTGGCACAAGTGAAAGTAACTGTGGCAGCGTTTGTGTAGGGAGACAAATTCAGGTATTATAGAAACACAGAAAATACAAAGAAACTGTAGAGGCTATGCTGACAACAAAACACATCATTAAATAGAAATGAGCCTTTGCTAGATCTGGGACTTGTTCCCTCAACTAACGATTGCAAAGATCAGGGCTTAATTTATAGTTAATAATATATAGTTAATTTAACTACTGACTATGTGGTGGAGATTCCCTACTGTGTCTTGTACAGGTTTAACAGGTGGTCATAAATTATGACAGATTTAGGAAATTCCCCCTTTCAGAAATCATCCCAAAACACAGCAGCTTCTGTTACTATACCTGAGTTTTAGTGGAGATGAGGCAAAAGCTCTGCTCTCTCACAATTTGCTATAGCTCAAATGAAAAGCTTCACAAAAATTAACACCATTCCTTCAAAGACTACATACTACTTGCTTTCTTTGTAAGAAAAGGCAAAAGTAATAGCATAGCTGCTGAATTATTTCATTAATAGCACTAAAGTATGTTTTTACAAAGTCTAAATGTAAAGCCAAGAGGACTTGAGTTTGTGGTAAAGAATGTTGCCGAATTACTGTTTTTACGGGATTGTACCCTGCAGATTTAGAAACTCTTATCAGACACCTTGGTCTGGAAAAGAGTCTTCATCATTCAAAGTCTGATCTTGAAGTTAACTGAAGTATATGGCTAGTGGCATCACCTTGGATGTGCTCTGGCTCTGTGTGTGGTATTGGACCACCACAATAAATCATCATAACTTGAACACAGTAGGTTTAATACTCTCATTGGTTTTCAAAATACCTCTTGCCAAAATCATTTCCTTTTTGGGTGGCTTTTTATGGGGAAACACATCATTTCTAGAAGTTCTTAGGGCTCCGTAAGTCAAAAGTGATTGCAGTTGTGGAAACTATGCAGTGTTTCTTCTCATGAGAAAGAAAACTCCACATATTAGATACTTAGATAAAGATGAAAATAGATGTCCTGAGGTTTAGGCATTGGTCTGGTACTCAGAAAATCAAGCTTCATTTCTCTGCCACTAACTCTCTTAATCTTGTTACAATGAACAAATAATTTAATGGTTTTTATCCTCTGAAATGAAGACAATGCTTTTTTTCCCCAACCTACTATTTATCTGGTTTGCAAAATTCAATTGTAAACTCTTTGGGTATGTGACCGACTATTCGTACAGAGTCTGGGACAGTGATCTGATTGTGACTTAAGGAAGTCACCAGAGTTCAAACAAAAGCAGCAACATTGTTGCATGAGTGAAGTGCTGTAAATGCACACATAAAGGACTAGTTACTCAAAGATCTGCTGTTATCGTGACTGTGTTCAATCATAACAACTGTTTAATATCTGTGTCATGTGTTACACATAGCAGGCACATCTTAAATTAAATGTATTTGGATTAAACAATTAAATTTTTTTATACATGCTTGTTCCATTTTTATCTGTCCTCACTCAGACCAGTTTCCCACTGGTGTTTTTCCACTTCAAATAACAATAGAATAACTGTTGAGCTAAAGTGATAGGACTGGATGCAAGAAGACAAAGAATTGCTCTCTGTTCTAAAGTGCACATGAGCTCTTTTCAGTATAGTATCCTTCTATCTGTCATGCCTTTCACAGATGTTTGACATAAAAAAGAAAAAGCCAAAAGACTTCAGGATTTAGCCAGAGATAATTTATATTTCAGAAGAAATTAAGGAATCAAAATTATTATTAATATTATAGAGTGAAACGTAGCTAAACTAATCTGCTGTTAAGTCTTTAGCCAGTATACATAAAGCTATGATTAAGTTCCACTAATTTTCAATGAATACTAATTCCACTAATTTTTCTTGAATAAAAATGCATAAGGAATATATATAAATAAATAAAATTAAAATTTAATAATAATAATTGATGGTTTTGATATGTTACCTTGGATTCGAGAGCAGTAACATCCTGTGTCCATATCCTGTTGTGAATATAGAAGGAAGTTTTCAAAAGGCAAAAAAACCCAACCTGACCTTTTGATGATTTTATTAACTTAGGGACCCATGACAATTAGAAATATGGGCACAGGGGAAAAGCAATAATGTTTACTCAGCTCCCATTTATTTAACAGTGGTTTTATTTTAAGCCTGTTGTCTAAGGTGGCAGAATTTGATGCAAAAAAACCACTGCTTATAATCTTTCCATCTTTTACTTTCCCAGAACACTGTTGTGATACTCTGTTACCGGCAACCTTTTATCTTTAAGGCAGCTGTCCCACACAGGTGATTTTGACAAAAACTAAGCTAACAGTGGTGAGGCCTGAATTTCAGAGCCAGGTGAGAATGCATTCTCTGGAAAAAACAGGCTCTCCATCAGGTGTCATTAAAGTAGCATCCAAAACCTGTAATCACTTTCTAAAGTCTCCACCTTTAGGTTTTGGTTATAGCTGTATAAACACAAAGTTTCTGAAGCTGCAGTAATGACTTTGAGGCCAAAACTTGTTCTGTATTGTGTATATGAGAACAAAAGTAAAGGTGTCATTGTTTAAGAGTCAGGCACTCCTGGTTCTTCATCCAAATTACAAAGTTGCCTTGGAACCAAAGAAAGAATTGTATTGATTTTTCTAGTTCTGATGGCACTTGGTGTGTCCTTTGACATTTAGGATCATCTCTAAGGAGATGTTTCCTTTGCAACTCACAAATCTAATCAGTAAAATACAAGTTCTCAGTTAAGCTATTTCTGCTGTTGGACAACCATTTGAAGTTACTGAGCTTTAGGCCCCTGTATGTCAGCTGGCTTATCTGCTTAAGATAATTAAGTGTGGGTTTAATGTTTATCCATTTATCTGATGGAGAAGATTGTGTATGAACATTGTATTGGTGACTGGCTTGTTTCACATTAACCAGGAATAGGTTTAAGTTTATCCAAAATAAGTTTTTAAACAGGATAAAGTCTATTTAAGTTATAGTTCAAATTACTGCTGTAACTTTTGCATATAGACAAATAATTTCACCAAGTTAAAAGTCAGTTAAAATTGAGGGCTGAAGTTTAGTCTCCATGATCAGACTTGCAAATTAAGGTACCAGCTCCTCCTTGATTTTAGTGGGAGGTAGGAATGTGATTGTGTTGCAAACCATACCACTGGACAGGTACAGAATGAAATCTTCTGGATTTCCTATTAATCTGTGTTTATCTGACTCCTGTGAACCTACGTGGCTTTTGCATTTGAGCAGTTGCCCCTTAAGCTGTTGAGTCATGCAATAAAATTTACCCTGTAACTCATCTGAACTTAATTCATCTGTCACAGTGGGATATCTTCAAAAAATGGCTAGAATTCTGTGTTTTTGGAATTTGTGTACTTGTAAATTGTCCTTAATTTGAAATGAGAGGGGGCTTGTTTGCTTACTTTGTTGTGTTGGGTCCGGCTTTTTGAGGACTGTCTTCTGTGATGTGAGACTATACTGTTTTATAGAGTATCTGTAGTAAATCTTCAACCTTTTGGGTTTTTTTCACTTCTGCTTCCTGTGGGCAGAAGCAGAACAGTGGCTTACTGAACTGCTCCTACTTTTGCCTTGAAGATTTATGTTTAGCAGAGACAACCTTTCAAACTGGAAAATATGTGACATTTGCGCAATGCCATGTGTCATTTTTGTGGACTGCAGGAAATTGTCCTGTAGATGCTGTTGTATCAGGGAATTTTCTCTCAGAGTATCTAATCAAAAAGGTCCTACTAATTGGTAGGTGTTAAAACAAAGCGAAGTAATCTGTCAGGGAAAGTAAAGTTGAAATGACAGCTTTTTCATACCTGTATCAGTTATAGTGTAGCATTCTAGCCAGGAGATGAGTCTTCTGAAATCCCCACCTGCAGAAAGATAATCATATTTCTTAATGCTTCTCTTGTACACTTCAAATACATTTTCTTTTCTTACCAGGGGTCCCAGATAGCCATGATGCCTATGTATTCCATGACAGGACCCTTCAGAGGACACATGAGTCTCAAAAGTAGCCGTAAGTATTCAAATCATTACTCGAGAAGTGCTTAGGTGCTCCTATTTTGGAATAACATCTTGAAGTTGTGGATGCTTCATCACTGGATGTGTGCATTTCAGGCCCTACAGGGTATTATTAGCCTACCATCCTCCTCTTCCCACCTTTTCAAAGGAACCCCAAAGCGCTGAGAAGAGGACTACTATTGTGTTCCCACCTCAGCAGTCTGTCATACTCATTTCCTGTATAAGATGATATATTGTGTTCTCTGAAGGGACCAAAAGCAGAGAAACCTCTGTTAGATGCCCAAAGCAGAAGCCAAAGCTCAATGCCTGCCAATGCTTCCTGGACCTGAATAGGCAGAAATGCTTACCCAGAACGGGAGCAGCTTCGAATAACTGTGCAGCTGAGCCCATGTAAGAGGATCTGCAAAACATTTGTCAGCCATTGACTGGGACATTGTGCTGAGAGACTGTCTCATTGGTTACTGTATTATCTGCATTGAAGGAGGCACTGTGGCCACAGCATTGGGCAAATGTTCTACCTTGTTAAGCAAGAGACAAACACAGAGCAAAGAGGTGATCCCTCTCCCCTTCAAATTTAGTGTCTAAATACAAGTTGAGGAAGGAGACAGATACAAACAGATGCAGGACCATAACTGTGAGTTACTGCTTATGGCATGAGATAGATCTTGCCTTGCAATGCTAGATAGATACCTCTATCACTTTACAGAAGGCAAAGCCAAGCATGTTGCAAAGATGGCTCTCACTTGCAGTAATGTGAAGGGTAGGTAAGCATTTGGTATTTCCAAGCTTTTGAGGCTTAGATATCATGGAACAGTTTTTATTTGTTGATTTTAAGTACATGTAGTTTTATTCCCACATTGTGAATTTCCACTTCAGGTAGCAATGGTATAAACTATTTGCAGTATAGCATCACTGCAGTTATACTAGCCTTTTAAAGAGTAAAATACTCTCTTAAAGAGTAAAATATGTTCTTGAGAACATGCTTTTGCTCCTACAAGAGGCAAAAAGTAGTAGCTTTGAATTAGCAGTCTGATGAGGAGTAAAGTCACCTCTTGTGGTATTCAAAAGCATATTTTTTTTGTTTTTCAGCTACATGGAAAAGACATGTTTTATCACTGTCATTGTGTATCTGTCAAACTGTAATACTGCTACAACTGGATTTACAATGTAACATTATACCTCTGGACATGATATATTCTCCAAACTTGATTTGCAGAAGTAATCTCTTGCAATTCAATCAGTGGAAACTAGGTAAATTAGTCATAGTACAACTACACATTCAGGACTATAATAAATTACTAGGAAAGTAATTACAAAATAGGAAATAAAAAGAGTCAGTGTTGAGAGAGTTGTCACTGTTCTTTATTGCTCATTCTTTGATCTGTGTTTCATGGAGATCTTTCCTCATCTACAGAAGCAAGATATAAATGTCTTAGAAGTACAATAGTACTCAGAGTTTATAAAGATTTTCAAAAGCAGGCAATTTTCTGTAGGTAGATCTCTGCTCATAGATAGAAAATGTTGAAACTCTGAAAAGCTGAAAACTTGGATGAAGCAATTTGCTAAATGTTGCAGATAAATGAGATCTATGTAAGAGAGCTGAAAATACAAAAGATTGATTCTGTTCAAACATGGGCTTGAGAACTCTGTCTTTATAGTGCACAAAAGGGCTGTTTCAATTTAACCTGATGTGTGTTTGCCCCATCAGCAGAGCCTCATGACAAGGCTACTTAAAAATGCCTGGAAGATTTCTATTAACATTTCCCTCAATTTGAAGTTATTTGAAGATGCAAAAGAAAACAAAAGAAAAATCTGTTAGAAACTGTGAACTTTTCAGTGAGCTCAAGTACCATGGGCCTCTCTAGGGGTGGGAAATACTTAGATGGGCACTCACTAAATCTCCTCATTTTATTGTTTTTATCCTTAAAACACCTTCAAGAAATGGATGTGTTTTTTTCATGTCCTCTTTTCAGAGAGATTGAGACATAGAAAGACAAAATGACTTGCCAAACTTCAGCAGAAAGTCTCTGGCAAAGAAAAGAATATTTTTTTTTTTTTTGCTTACATAGGAATAACCACAATGCTTCTTATTGCACAATGTTAGTAATTTTCTGGACACGGGATAGAGTTAGATTTTATGAAAGACAAAAAAATTGGATTGAACTACTAGTGCCTTGTATATCTTCAGCATTTCAAATTTGAGGCAGTAATTCAATTTGAAAAGAATGTTCTTTTTATAAATGGATTTTCCATCCCTTTTTAATCCCCGGATATTGTTTGGATTATCACATTGTTCTTCTGTCATGATGTCTTTTTCACTGCATATATTGAAGTCAGGCTGCCGCTGCCAATCAGGGAAAGATTTGGGGCATTTCCCAAAATACTGTTTTCTTTTCCTTAGTGACAAGAGCCTCTAGCTGCTGTGAATTAGGGCATTGCCATTCTTTGAACTCAGTAGAGCTGCCCCAATTTACACCAGCTGGAGATGGTGCTGGTGATTACTGATAAGCTTGTTTCAGTTGCTTTTGCCAGCAGCGGGTTACAGCACAATTGGCAAAATTAATGAAAAAAATTAAGTTTTTGAAGTTTTGGAAGTGAGTAACTACTGATCTCAAGCACATAAAAGCTCTGAAACAGAATATTACTGGTTTTAAGTATTTGATTTCTTTCATACGGTACCAACACCCGTGAGTGGTTTCCCTGTGTGAAGTTGGATACATGGTAAACAGCCATGAAATTTTAGAAATTTTAAAAGTTTTAGAAATTTTGTGAGCTTTCTATTTATTTGCTTCAGGTTTCTGATTCCATTGTGGTAACTGTACTACTCACGTTAAATTTCATTGAGACAAGAGATAAATGCAGTTTGGCTATAATTCAAAAAGTTCTTTGTTTTTTTTACAGCAAACATAGAGTCACTTTTTCTTGACTTGATGTCTCTGCACCTGATTGTGTCATGGTGTAAGCATCCTGGCTGTGCCTACATGTTCAATGAACAGTCAGAATGGAGAGTCCTGGGACTGAAGCAACACCACTTTTCTGTGGCTGGTCATGTTGGGATGTGTTGCAGGTCCTGGTAGGCTATTGAAAGCCTGTGTCCTTCTGGCAGGCTTTTAATAACTTTCAGGAGCACATTAGTAAATAATACTAAATGAAGCAACAAATACAGCATTAGGCATTCTGCCCCACTCTTTCTTAAGGTGCTAGTTCAAAAAAAATGAGGCAATAAACTGAATGTAGTCAAACTCCTTGGCAATAAAACCCAGTTTTTAGCACTGTCTCACTTCATAGGCAAGATGTTTAGACAAGAAGTAGCAACATAGAAAGAAAGCTGGGAAACCAAAGTTAGAAGGTTTGATTCTGACTCTCAACCCAATGTCTCCTATTCTTTCAAAACTCAATAAAAACTTTTAAACTAAGTCATTAACTGAGACTGTATATTAGGGACATGAACAATGAAACAATCATTTACTTCACTGTGTTAGAAAGCCAAATCTGAGTAAGTTGGACAGGCTGATTATCCAGTGTAAGGGTTACTCTCTGTCTGTGGATGGAAGGCCAAAGGCACATTAGATTTCTGATCTCCAGTATTCTGTTTATTTTTGTAATATTATTTGCTAGCAACTTTGAAACACAGAAATAATATTTTTTTTTGCTCAGAAATAGGCTGAAAGATAATGATCTATCTCAACTGCACTACCAAGTTAACATTTAAAATGAGTAA
This sequence comes from Todiramphus chloris collaris, assembly GCA_025345505.1. Lineage (NCBI taxonomy): Eukaryota > Metazoa > Chordata > Aves > Coraciiformes > Alcedinidae > Todiramphus > Todiramphus chloris. The sequence goes on along the minus strand of JANVCC010000020.1, from coordinate 31,267,367 downwards.
ATGCTTATCTACTTTTTTTTTTCCTGGGATGATGAATTTATGTCAGATACAGAGATAAATTCTTCCTAATCTGAGAATTCTTGTGGAGTAGAGATTCAGAGGAATGTCATGATATGGAGTTTTACAGTACTTTGTCCGACTCACTAGTATTAAATCTTTCAAAATGTAAATGCTTTTTATTATAACAGATATTAAACAGTGAGATCCTCTATTATTCTCCAGAGTTCTATAATAGGCAAGGCTCATACATTGCTTATTGAAAGCCATAATTCTCAGGTGTTCAAAAGCATGCAAAATGAGAATGATTTACCACTTTCTCATGTTATATTTTGCGTTACCCTTACTTTTTAAAATAAATGAATATTGACTTGATTTTATTGCAAGCAGGAGAGGATAAATATTAAAATGCTTTCAGAGCCATCATTGCCTGAGACGTTTCTTGCCCTGTTGAATGAACTAGTATTTTTCCCTCTTGCAGCTTTTTCTCTTGGACTTTCCTACAATCTCTCCAACCAGTACATCATTCAGGACCATATGGTTGCTCATTACAAGAAACTGATGTCTGCCAAAGGTATGTACAGTCTTTAATGATGACAATACCTATGTAGCTGAAAGATGAAATCATATTCAAGGGTATGTTGGATGCCCTTATTTTTGGCTGTCTGCTGAATTTCTTCCCCTTTCTTTCCTCCCTCTTGCTCTCACTAACTCAACAAGTGCAGGAGGATTTAAAAGTGAGGTATGGTGCACCTTAAAAGGGGAGATATGTAGAACACTTGATTGGAACTGTAACCTTGTCTTGAGAGAAGCAATCCTAACTGTTGAGAGGTGTAAATTCTATAAGCAAACCATTCCACAAAATGACAAGTTCACGTTAGGAAGAAAAATATAATTTAATTCCCCCATATTATTTTAATAATGGTTTCTGTTTAGATGTATGTGGCCATTGACTGAAAGGGAAAGCAAATGGGAAATAGAGCAAGTATTTGTCTAATTAGGAGAAGCCACTGAAGAGTAACAGTGAGGTTACAGCTTTTGATTGGTCCTTTCGATCAGTCAGCTTTTGATCAGATCACAACCTGGGGAGAAGTTCCTTTAACATGTGGACATGTTTGTGAGGGCTTTTCAAGTACTCTCCTTCCTGCATTCTGCTAGAAGGAAAATTTGGAATAGAAAAATGTCCTCTGTCGGTTGTCTGGAGCTATGTAAACTTCCTGGTGCTTCAGGTGTAGATGAAAACATCTGGAATTGAATGGTCATATCTGCAGTTAGATTACTGCAAAACTTCCAGTCCTTGGGCTCCCAAGGCTTTCTAGGCAAACAATTCACCAATGCTCATATGCAGTGAGCTTTAGAAGAGCACATAGCTGCTGAACAATAGATGAGATTGCTGCTGCATTTTTTACCAGGAGATGAATCCTGCCATCAATGTGCAATGCCAAGTGCTTGACCTTAAACTACCTAGCTCTAATCTAGCACATCTTTTTATCACTATGTCAGAACCACTATTTAAAAGTTTCATAATCCCTACTGTGCTGCAGTTCATGACTATCCCACTCACACTGGGAGCTGGAGGCTGGATCGCTGCTGTATACTTTTGTACTTAAGTGACTTTTGCTTTTTGCATGGCTAATGTCACAGAAACAGTGAACTCTAAGGACTGTAGAATTCACATCCTAGAACATTACTCATAAATATACAGAAGAATCAAGACTAATTAAGAGCAGCAAAGACTGACATATATTATAGAAATCTGTTTTATTCGTGACCAGTGAAGCCTAAATCAGGGAGCAAAGATCAAAAAAAATTAAAGAAAGAAAACAAAGATGTTTTGCAGTCTTTTTGTCTATTACATTCTTAAAGCTCAGAAGAAAACACACAGAATATATTCTTGGCATAAAAGGAGCCAAGTGCTTTGTTCCCAATCAGGTTTCAATTTTCTTTTTCTTCAAATGTTGGTGCTGCTTGTCGGTTGCAGAATTCAGTCAAGCTGAAAAGACCTTCTCACAGGAGGTACTAATCAAAATTTACAGTGGCTAAAATTTCTAATTCTTAGGTGCTTCACCATCTGAAGTTATAGTTCTCAAAAGTGAGATTTGGAGCATACTAGAGAGGAATCTTTAATATTAAAACACTTCACTTACTGTGCTTCATCATTCTTACAGGTTTTTCTTGTAGAGCTAAGCTTTTGCATACACAGTAAAAACTGCAATATTGCAAGGATATCAAGGTTCTCTTCTGTTCATACCTTGATGCTCTGGAGTGCTGACTCACCACATGTTCTTTACATTCTTAGAAGAGATGATAGGATTTTGTGCAGCTGAAAAATCTAGTCAGGGTTATCTAAAAGTTCTTCTCCAGTGTCCTTCTAAATAGTCTCCAATCTTTTTGAAATACAGCTGCTTTCTTAATTACAACCTATTTGGCTTCACTCCAGTTAGTCCTGCATGTCTGAAATTTCATTTGGAATACTTGTACAAACCCCATTTTTCTGTGACGTTTGGCTGTAATCACAAGTGTCTTGGATGGAATACTCAGTATCCCTCAAATGAAACTGGAATACTGAACTTCTCCTAGGTGATTGCTTTTCACTCTACAGTCAAAAATAGTATTTCTGTATATACCTCAGTTATATCCATGTATATGCAATCAGACATGCAGCTCCGTTAATATCCATACCATCTCCTGGATGGACCCATGACTTAATGAAGACTGTGCAGCAACAGAGTGACAGGGCTTGATTCCTTGAAGCTCACTTGATTTAACCTTTTACAATGAAAACCAAATGACTGAATAACAGAAAATGCTGTGTAGAAAACTGCCTCTGTAGTTGTATAATCAAATAACTCCTATTGCTAGAAAGATGATGAAGAACTGATGACCTTGAGCCTAGGGACAACTTGAATCTCACTCTTAGAACATCACTTTGCAGCTTTTCCTGTACAGTAGCAGCTGTACTACTCATCCCTGAAATATAAACTTTCTGAGTAGCAATAGATGCCAATACAATATTAGTACAGCTTTTCTTAAATTGTAAACTAAAACTGAAGTTAATAAATGCAGCTGTACTGTCTCTTATTTCTATACCTAAGTAAAAACGGGTGAAAGTCACAAAATTCAGTCCCACATTTGTATCAATTGTATTGTTGAGCCAACAGCAACACCACTGAGGCACTCATTTTATGCTTTTACCCAGATAAAAGCAAGGGGTCAAATCCCTAGTTAGTGTGATTGCAGTTAGTGTCATTGTAGTTCATGTAACTCAACTAACTTCACTACATTTAAGCTATGATAGCTTTTGAGAACTGACCATTGGCAAAAATAATATCAGGAAATGGGAACAAAATAGTATAATGCATTACTAGTGAAACAATAAGATTTGGTGGTTTGTAGATCTGCATTATTAATAATGCTATTACTATACAGACTGATAACACATTCACACAGGGAATTCAAGACCTTGAGATGATCAGTTTCATCTCTATCCATTTTCTTATGATTAGTTGTGATGTTAGTGTCTCGCTGGACTGAACCTTCTTTTTGTTAATACAGCTGCTGTTGATTCATCTGCACCAAAGAGTTTGCATACCAGTGTTAAATGTGAGTAGTTTTGTTCTGCTTTGTTTTGTTTTCAAAATAGGTCTTGCTCCATTTGTTTGGTTTGGAAATACTTGTCTTCTTTTATGTTAAAGGTGTTCTAAAGAAGCATATATGTGCCAAAAATTTGACTCCCTGTGGTTAAGAAAACAGTATCTAGTACCTAATATTTAATCTAGTATCAAACTTTATAACTGTATCTATCACTTGGTTCATGTTTGCACAGATACATGCCAACTTGCAGACCATGGGACTCTTCTCCTTGATACTTCAAGCAACATGGTTGTTGGAGGCATAAATTGCTTTAGTTTTTCAGTCTAAACTCAGACTAGGCCCTTTGAATTCCTTGCTAATCCACATTGTATTTTTCATTTCCTTAACTGCTTCATGTATCACTGGGCATCAGGCATCCTACAGTTAAAACAGGTCTTAAGGAACGAATTGGGGTTTGGTAAGAGAACATTGCACTGGACCTCAATGCCACCTCTTGGTTGAAGCCTGCAGTACCCAATGTGTAGACAGCCTCTCTTGCCCATCCTTTGTTGAAAGGAAGGAAGAAAGACTGATGAAAAGCAACACATTCATCCCTTTCCCTGGAAACAGAGCATTCACTTTGGAATGTGTTTAGCTTTCTTCATTCCCCAGGTCTTGAGGCATATGCTATTTCTCTGTTTGATATTCATATACAAGGGAGCACATGCCCTTTCTACACAAAATCCCCTCACTGTAAAATGAAAATTCAAAAGCTGGGAAAAATGAAAGTTTCTATTTTTCCACACTGCATGCACAGTGGGAACCATGTATCAGAGACCTGCAACAGCCTATTGCTCTGAGCAGTGTATAATGAGCAAAGACACCTCAAAGGCAATGGTGAGCAATTGTTCAAGCAAGATACACAGAAGCCAAGAAGGCCAACATAACTCTTGCCCATGAAGATTCAGAAAAAACAATGTATTATATGAGATCTTCAGTATAGAAGAGCAAGAGAACAAGTACAGGATCATAACACATCACAATCCAAATCTCCTTCTCTTTGTTTTTTAACTCCTCATGCTCAACAGTATGGTTTTTTGGGTTTTTTTCTGTGTTGTCTTTCATGATTTAAAATATTTAAATTAGTGGGTTTTGATTAACCATTTTATGAAAACAGTGCTGTTGTAACAGAAATAAATGACACAGAAAGCTTTCTGAGAATGTTAGTTTGACTGAGATGAACCTGACATTGAGGTACATGAGATCAAAAGGACATAGAATTTGTTCACTTACCTGCATTAGCTACAACAGCAAATTTTCCCTAGATGATATGTCAAAGGAAAACATTATCCATATTTCCTGTAATGCTTTCTTAGGATGGTATTTCTCTTACATGGCTAAGTGGGACTCTACTGCCATATGGAGTTTCTGTTAATTTAGAAGCCCATATTAAGTACAAGGCTCCTGGAGCACACAGAAGCCATAACGTGAAATTTGAAAATTTCAGAGAAAAGTCAGAGAAAGTGAGGAGCCAATCTCATTTTGTCAGTAGCCCACCAGGGAAATGGAAATCACCTTTGTCATTTATGTTTGTCTTCACTGTAAGGTATTGTGTATCATCTAAGCCCTTTTTCTGACAGGTTAGCTCCAGAAATACCTGTCTTGACAAAAGAAGTTTTGTCCCTCAAAGGATAAAACTCAAAATCTGTAAGTCACAATAAAAAGGTGCATCAGAACTTATGTCTTCTGAAGTGTTAAGTAGGGCAGTAGCACAATGGAGGTACAGTTGCTGCTGATGGGGTTGATGTGCAAATCATTTGAGCAGTATAAAATTACTTTATGCCTACAAAAATAGTCTTCTGTTTATCATTTGCATATTCAAAGACACAAAATAAATGAAGGTTGTTTTTCCAGCCTGCTAGAATAATAGGAAGATAAAACAAATTTTCTGCTTAGTACAAGATTACAGTGTTTTCTTATTTGCATGTAAAATTTTCTCCCACAACAATCTCCCACTATTGGTGTTACTAGTTACTAAGTGCTGTGTGCTTTTAAAACATTGAAATCTATCACAGCTCTGACAGATATACATTCTGATGCAGTATAATTTCTTACTTGCTCTCAATCCGTACACTCAGATAAGTATAACCTTGTCTTCCAAATGCATGGTCTGTGTTGGATACCACATGTTTCCATGGTAGGCTGCGAGAAGAAAATTTGGGTCACTCAGTAGAGGTGCAGACATATGCAAAACTGTTAAAATGAAGTTAAAAAAATCAAACACAGCTACAAAGATTAGTTCTGAGAAGGCAGAAGAAAATACAGTGTGCAATACTTTACTTCATTTTAAGAAGAAATGCACTGCAGATAAAACACTGTAAATAATTAGCTTTTCTGACAGTCTGAAAATGCACCGTTTCACAAGCTGTCTGTAATGTTGCACTTCAGATTAAGAACTGTATAGACAAAGTGGGAGATATGCAATGTATAGGACTTTCTCCAGAATGTCTTCAGGTATATCTTCGATTTTCAGTTCTAGGGTTTAGAAGGGCACTGTCTTAAATTTGGTGCTTCACTGAGCTTTTTACTGGGTTAGATTCATGAAGTTACTGATGTTGCAGCTGGTAAAAATGCAATTGAATATCTGGGTTTATTTCATATAAAAATTATTCTAAAGGCCTTTAAATATGGTTTATAAAGCATTGCAAGTGATAGCTTTCGTAACTCATGAGGAAGAGAAGAGAGAGAAGAGAAGAGAAGAGAAGAGAAGAGAAGAAAAGAGAAGAGAAGAGAAGAGAAGAGAAGAGAAGAGAAGAGAAGAGAA
>JANVCC010000020.1:31138903-31260963 GCA_025345505.1 Todiramphus chloris collaris | reverse complement strand
GAAGAGAAGAGAAGAGAAGAGAAGAGAAGAGAAGAGAAGAGAAGAGAGAAGAGAAGAGAAAAATATTTCAGTTGGAATGGACCTACAACAATCATCTAGTCCAACTTCCTGACCACTTCAGGGCTGACTAAGATTTAAAGCATGTTATTAAGGGCATTGTCCAAATGCCTCTTAAACACTGACAGGCTTGGAGTGTTCTGACCACTTCTCTAGGGAGACTGTTCCAGTGTTTGACCACCCTCTTGGTAAAGAAGTGATTCCTAATGTCCAATCTAAACTTTCCCTGGCACAGCTTTGAACCATTCCCATGCATCCTATCACTGGATACCAGAGTGAAAAAATGGTTGTGTCTCTTTACTGTCAGAGTAACATTCAAAATGCTGTTGAAATTGCACAAACTTGTGACAAAAGTTAGGGAGAAACTGCTAACCCTCCTGAGCAATCCTTTTGCTCTGACACGGAGCAGGTTTTGTTGTAGCAGTGAACTTCATTTCTGATGTTCTCATGACAAGAATCATGGTCCATTTTCAAGCTCTCATCAAAGGATGGAAACACATATCTGTCCCATGCCTTAAGACTAGATATATTAGCTGGAGCTGCATCAGAGAAAAGGGAATTGGGAGATATAGTTCATCACCAGAAGTGTTCTTGTGGAGATGAAATTAAGCAGAGGTAGTTTAAGAGTCTTGAGAACAACATGACTTATGAAACTACTGGAAAACAGTGATTTCTTGACAATCCCAGTGTGAAAAATGTCTGACTAGAAGGATGTTTACATTTCCTACTCTCCGCAGAAGCCACATTTCTTAAAAAAGAGCATAAGGTGTGCTGCTGAACACACCAGTGACAAGATCTCAGAAGAGTGTTATAGCAATCAAAAATAATTTCTATTCCAATGGAACTGTGAAATCTTTGGGGGGAAAAAAAAAACCCAAAACATTACGAGACATTGTTTCTCTTTCAACAAAGGAGAAAATAAATAATAATTATATGTGATATCAGATACCTTATTTATTTATACAGTATTGAGACCAGGAGTTAAACTTACCTATGGCACCTAGGAAGTCCTCCAAATTTCCCAGCTATTAGGGATTAATAATTAACAAATAAAAGCTGAATTACATTCTTGGATCTTGGGAACATGAGACAGTGTTCCCATAGCCAGCTCTAGAAGTTTATTCCAAGCATTATTTCCATGATGCTATGATTCTTTGCCCCAGATTTACAGACAACAAGTTTGAGTCAGATCTCCTGAGGCTGATCAGCTCAGTAAGAGGAGCTTGCTGATGTGCATATGAAGCTACCCCAGATGAGCTGGCAGGAAACTAGGAAAAACTTAACACTCATGACAGATTAATCAAAAGCAGCCCTAAACAGAGGAATCCATAAAGGTAACCCACACTTCATGCAGGAGGTCCTGCAGTTCTGAAAATCCCTTACTAAAGCTCAGCTTTTTATCTCCATCACAGACTCACCACTTCATGGAAGCATGGTGATCCACAGCATCCTGCCCTAATTCTTCCTACTCTCCCATGCCAGGAATGAGAGCAACCCCATCAAAGCCTGTTCTCATGTATTTTCTTCTCTTAGTTTGGCAGTGTCTGGGATGCTTTCATTAGCAGATTATTGGGTAGCAGTCCAGCAAAATACACAAACCAGCACAGCGAAGCTGTGGTAGGAAGTGGTCAGGTTCTTCAGGCGCTATGCCCAAGTTAAAGAATCTCCTGAAGGAAGACCTAAAATAAATCTATCTCTCTGGGCACACCTTTAGGTCGCCACAACCTTAGTCTGAAGACAAAGCCCTTCCTTCTGCTCTCTTTTGAGTTAGGATTTGATTATTAAGCCAAGGTCAACTACTTACAATGTCAAGATGAGCTATTCAGACAATTCACTTTAGTGTTTATGAGTACAGTGTATACATTTATCCAAAAGGAATTATAATATTATATGTAAGTACATGAGGCTGTGTGACAGTTTCTCATTCACCTTTTATGGAGTGTTGATCATATAATTGCTTCATATGCTGTGACTCACTTTTATAAATATGAAACCCAAATTTAAATAGAAGTGTGTGCAGAAACACATGCTTTAGTAATTGGAAAAAGGAATAGAAGCTTTCTTTAAGAGGAATTCTATTTTTTCTGTATATTATCAGAGTACTTAAGTGCTTAGATATGGCACATAGTGGTCTTTTTATAACCTCTGTTTTTCCCTTTCCAATCCTTTGAATGAGAAAGACATTAGTTAAAATAAAAATTTGCATTTGGGTTTTAACTGGATTAAAACTAATTTCCTTTGTGATTTTCAAGACTGTAACACCTGTGAAGAAAAGACAAGTTGTTTCTCCAGACTGTACAAAAAGTGCTGTACAAAAGTGCAGCACTTTATCTACAGTTTGTGTGAATAATCTATATAGTCAATTATACAAACATAATTTTATCCTTGCAGATGTAGAATCTTAGTTGTCACTACTCTTGGGCAACTGAATGGATCATTTAGCAATCAGTGAAAATTAATGTCTTTATATAGGCAAACATCAATTTTCTATCATTGAAAGTTTATGGAGTGTTAGTAACATGATTTTTAATAATAAATTTTGCAGTCTGTAAAAAACAAATGTGTATATCACCGTTACAAGAGAGCTGAAATGAAAGGAATTTCAAATGTATGACTAAGCTGCATCATTCAGCTATCAATGATTTAACAACTGGTCTGGTTCATACATTCTTCTTCACATGCTTCGAAACCTACACTATGCTAGCAGCTCCATTTGGGATCTGAGTTCCTTTGTGGCAGCCACTGCACAGTTTAGAGATCACTTTCCAGGGATATCTGCCCAAAAATGATGCACCAGCTAGAGCAGAGTAAATGTATGCTATCATCTTCTTTTACAGGAGGAAATTCAGATACTCTAGATTAATTAACATGCCTGTGATCACACTGGAACCTGTTGTAGAGGTGGGAATGAAATGATAGTTTTCTGAGTCCTACTGCAGTGCTTTAATCACTATCAAGTTCAGAGTCAATGCTGTTGAAAGGAGTGTTTGTAAAAGAGCAGGAAGAAGGTAGTGGGAGCTACTGGAGGATGCAGAGAGCAGAAGTCTTGTCATAACGATTGTGCACTGGCTGTCTTAACTTTGCATCCCTACTCTGCTGCCAGATGAGAAAGCAGCATACATCAGCATAAGTCAGTACTTCAAACACAGACGAAGCACCTCACATTTCTCTTGTACTCCAACATCTAAAATTCCTTTACTCCTTGGATACCTCCACAGAGTATCAGTATAAAAAAAAGTGCCATTACCCCTTTAGAGGTTTGTATGTTCCTATCAGAGATCTGCAGACAGATATTATGACTTCTGCTTCTGGCCTTACTAATAATGTCCTTTCATCATAAAACATACAACCAATTCAAATAATGAGGGACTTATCTATAGGAAAATTTTGTTTGCCAAAGTAATAGAAATTCTAGAAAAAGTTCTTGATCGCTCCTTGGCATAAAGCAGACGTGACAATTGAGCATCCCTGCACCCACTGCCTGTTGGCTTCAGGGAAGAGATGGAAATCTGTAGCTTGGCTAAAAAGGTTTTACCTTAAATTTTTTGTAATTTTTAGACTCTTAAAAAATCATAAGCAGTGATGCTGGATGTATCCTTCTGTTGGACCACCTTTTTACGGTGTAAATTACCATTGTAAATCTGTACTCACGTGAGGGAGGGAGGAAGATAAGGGCTTTTGTAACAGAATTATGCCAGAACATGCTTTACATGAGAAAGAGTCTGCAAGAATGGGAGGTGCTTTAAATGTCAGAGTTTGCTCTTACTTGCTTATGCAGGAAGTTTTGAATACTTAGAGGTTAAGAACAGGGGGTAGTTACAGAGCTGTGAACCTTACCATTTGAATATATCGTGTTTATACTCACCAAAAGATTAAGAAAAATAGACTATTTTCTCTATGTAAGTAAAACAAAAGCCAAATCTTGTCTTTGCTCAAATAAAAGAAAAGGATGTGGGTTTTATTTATTTTAATGTGGTCTATGAAGGAACTCTGTCAAATGCTGTCAATTCCATTGATGTTTTTAGCAAGGCAAAACAAGTCACAGGAGATATGGGTTACAGACAAAGATTTCAAGCACTTCAAAATTGCTGGATTGGACAGTTTGCAATGGAGAACTGATTCCTTCTTGCCTTCTTCCTGGGGAAATTCCTGTTAATGTCAGCGTGAGCACTCACATTAGCAAAAAGTGCAGAATTTGGCACAGGACTGGAAAACAACATGGCAAACAGCAACAGGCAGTGTTGCTTAGCAATGTTTCCTGACTATATCTGGCATTTCAGAGACTTTTTTCTCCTATAAAATAATTTTTATCCACTTACTTGATAGTATTGTAGCATTTAAATATTGATGAAAACAAATGATTCCGAGCCAGAGCTTGGGGCTTAGAAAACACCCACACACTATAGATTTATGTGCCAACACAGGCTTTTCGTAATGATAGCTAGCATGGCAAAGATCATCTGAAACCAAACTTAAGCACTTGCACCTCACTTACCACTGGTTTCTGCTGAAGGAATGGTCTTGTTTGCTCTGAAATGACAAAATAAGCAGTCCCCACACCAAACAGACTATTACCTGTGCAGACGGCAGCATTTGGCCCCTAGATCTGAACATCATAAGTAACTGTCCTTGTAACCCTTTGTATTGCACTGGCCAGAAATCTGAGATTGCATCAGTAACAACAGCAGCAAAAATTAAGAAAAAAAAAAGAAAATTCAGAAAAGCTGAAAGATGATCCATGATGATTGACACGTATCTGTATTTCATAGACACAGCAAGAATAAACTGCTGCAGTTATGTTATATAGCCTGTTTTTTCCCCTTAAGTCTTCTCTCCATTCATTTCTGTTTTACAAAGTTGGGTGGGTAGGGTTTAGAAGTATGTCCAAACCTTATTTATTTACACCCCACTTCTAATTAACTGTTCCAAAGGCTAACTTACCTTGCTTTGAGGAACATACACCTTTCTTTTAGGATGTATTTGTCCAGTTTTTCTAAACCTCTGCTTGACAAAATGTATTGTTTAATTTCTGTTCTGTTTATACAGGTACTTGTAAGATGGAATGAAGTTACTTCTTAACCATCCTTTTGAGGAATGAAATTCATTCAGCTCCTTAAATCTGTTACCATGCAGAGTGTTTTCCAGACTTCATCATTCTTACAGATCTTCTCTGCATCCTTCCCAATTTATGAACACTTCTTGAGTAGAAAAGTTTTAGAGCAGGGTATAGAACTCCAGCAGCAGCCATCCACCTGTCAAAGGAAACCGCAGTAAAGGCTCACTGTATTTACACTTGAGAGTTCCACTCTTTGTAAGCAATATTATACTAGTTTTGGCTACACTGTCACTGTGGGAAATTACAAGCAGCTGTTTGTCGAGGAGAAGGTACGAATGTTTTTTAGTGACACTAATTCCCGGGTAAGACTCACCTCCTTTAAGTAAAAACGTGCATTTTCTGAATGGAGATGTTCCATTATCCATGCTGAAAAAAAGTATACTGCTTGCCTATATCTACTTCATTGAGTGATGCAGATCACTTTGTTACAGAAAACTACCCCTGTATTATTCACAAGCTCCCCAGCTGTGGTTGTTCAAGCTTTATGAGGAATGGGTTTATGTTTCCTTTCAGATAACTGAAAGAAATAATTTAATTATATTATATCAAAAATTATCCTGACATGCAAGGAATCCTCACTTCTAATTATATTTTCAGATCTGCCAGTTAGCCACTTTGTAAACACATGTAATTTTGTAGTGTTCTAATTTCTTAGTCAAAATGTCACGCATAACAAATCCAGGAGCTTACAGAAGTCTTTTAACCCAACACCTCACTCAACCACAGTCAGAACCTCCCTTTTTGTCTGATCAAGTTAACACAGTAATTTTTTAATTTTTTTTTTTTTTTTATCAGTGTTGCTTACATTATTTCCTTAAACCGAGTCTTTTAACAACCATTCAGTTGTTATACTCAGGACTGATACCAGCCTGGAGTTCATTTACCACTTTTGCTCTTCTTTTTTTCCTCACACAGACCTTGGAAACTTCCTCGTTGTTTCAAAACTCATCAGGAGTTAAACATCAGCCAAGTCTTTTAAAACACTTGCTAGGAATGAAACCAAAACTCCCACTCAGAGCCAAAAGTGAAGGCATGAGCCAAGGTGTAGATTCTATTTCTAACTACACTCACTGCCTTTTATAACATCTGATAAACAACTTAGGGGAAGCTTGTTTATACTTGGGCCATAATGTTTTGTCTTAGACCTGAAAATAATCTTCTGTTTTAGGAGACAGCTATGGAATCAGGCTAAGGTATTTCCCAGATCTTCTTACTATTTAAGAGAAGTAGAACTGAAAGGCACTAGATTTTATTTTTTTTAAAGTGGTTTAGTTTGTTTCATTCTGATTGAACAATTTTAGCAGTTAAACTGCTTCGGCTATGTCGAGTAGGTTTGTGTCCACTCATTTTGTACACAGGTCTTTCACACAGGAGCAAAGGAGAGACAAGATGTTTTATTAACTGGCAATAATAAGAACTGTGAGGAAAACAGAGTGGGGACTATAGTATCTTCCTGTGTTTTTAAAAGAACCGTATTTCAACTAAATCCCTTTTATTTTCTGTACTTTTGTCATATTGACAAATACCAGATACCAGTACAAGTATCAGTGAAATTGTACAATAGCACTGATAAATTAACACCTGCCACAGCAGGAAGGATGATAAATCAGCAAATAAATGAGCTTAATAGAAAGGCTGTCGAATACATTTGCCTAAATAACTGCTGCTTTGGCCATACCACATGATTTTATTCCCTGGGAAGCAGCAAAAAGCTATTTAAGAGATACTGGCTGTCGTGAGAATAAAAATAACCATGTCCAGAGGATTCAGGTGACACACTGAATTGTAATATGCTTCTGTTGGTGAAACCTTGCCTCCTCCCCACCCCAACACAAATAAATTATTCACAATTATGATTTTAACCATAAACTACAGCCAGTTGTTCAACACTTCAGTGAGGCCATGAGATCAGAAAGCAGGGAACGTCTAATTTTTGCTTTTCCAAAAGAAAAAAAAACAACAAACAAACACCCATTATTTGGGATTCAAAGCTGGCATGTTATTTTCTTTTTCGTTCATGGTCATTGCTAGTTATTATTAAAAAGTATTTGGAGAAAGGCAGAACAGGCAGGTGATCCTTTTCTCCTTCTGCAGCTCTTGCTGTTGAGCCGTGCATGTGGCTGGGCCAGGCTGCACAGTGTGGCACGGTCACAGCTGACTGTCAAACAGAACTGTAAGAAGCAGTGTGAGAGACAACAATGGGACCTGAAAACTTAATAATGACTTACACTCTTAGCCCCTTCATTCATGCATCTGGGGAGTCTGCCAGGTCACCATGGGGAAAGGTAATTTTAGGAAGAGCAGGGTAGGAGGGGAGAGGCTTAGAAAGGAAGCAGCCTGGAGTGCTACTGGCAGCCAGTGGGTGCTGGGAGCAGGAGAGACTCAGCAGCTCTGGAATCATGGGAAGGGGAAAACACAAATGAGAAAAAATAGTATCAAGAAAAGAGAAACTGTAGAGAGCAGGGCTAGAAGGTGTTGAGGCAAGTAAATCCCATAGCAGACATGTCAGCAAACCAGGATGTGCTGCAGGACCTCTCAGCATGCCTCCTGTGGCTGAGGCACATAAAAAACCTGACAGCCTGGGCAATGAAACCTGGCATATACTTGGGAAGGGGAAAGAGAGCTGCTATGAGACATTCTGGCCCAAAAGCTTTTGCTAACTACTCAAAACATAAAACCATAATGCAGTGGAATAGTACTTATTTGAATAGGCTTAATGCCATGTAGCATATTTATAACCCATATTTATAGTAAAAATATCAGTGAAATACTAGACAAAGTTTAAAACTTGTGGTTCTTTGACCTAGAACATTTTATTTTCTTGTCCTTGGCAAGGCTTGGTGAAGACTCTGCCATGCCTTGGGTAGACAGCTGTTGTCCTGCCTCACCTGCACACAGGTGGTCAGCACATGTAAAAGACCGTAGAGACACAAATGTCACTTTTTCCCAAGGCCTCACATGTCTTTGACACTGACATGAAAGAAGTCAGGTATTCTGCCTGGCAGTGCAGTTGTACAGACACTACAGCAAGATGCCTCATCTGTTATTTTTCATATGACTGCAGAATGCAAATCCTTAATCAGAATTGGGGAGTGCTTTGATTGGGCACTATAAAAACCCAGATAAAAGGGGACGGTATTAATCTCTGCACGAATGAGATTGAGCAAGTACATTTTGTGATTTGTTCCAGTGAGTTGTATAATCCTGTTTCCCAGTCATCCAAATAGGATTTAGCATAGTCAACATGTTTTTCTTAATAGGATGATGCTATGAACTCATGTCCATGCAAGACTGGAAAGCCAGATTACATGCCTCAGGAGACTATATATTGGTATTAGCTGTTGGTGAAATCATTTTTTTTCAATGACCAGGCCACAGGCTTGAGACCAGCTTAGAGAGGAATTGCCAAAAGATAGTGTGTTCCATACAAGAATCATCACAAACTTTGGAGGAGCCAGTCATTTAGTGAAGTATCTAAGTGGGTTGTTGGGTTTTCTTTTGAAGTCTCAGTTATTCCTTTTCCAAAAGAAATATTAAAGATTAACTAAAACTCTGTAACCCTTCTGCTAATTCAGAAATGTGCAATACTAAATTCAGGTTGATTCATCGACCCTTCCAAAAGAAAATCTGCATTAAGTGCTGCTTTGACATCTTTCAAGCATCATTCTGTGATGTTACTAGTGAGACATGCTGCAATTGCTCCACTTCAGAGGAGAAGGAGTTACTTCTTATTAGCAAAAAATTTGCAGCATATAGTAAGTTCAAGTACATTGCCTCAATAGCAGTGTAAGTAGGCCCTAGGCTAATCATGAACCAATTGTGCATTTTATCAGGAACAAGTCAGTATTAATCAAAGTAACATCACACTGCCTGAAGTCACATTTCACCAGCCCACCTGCAGCCTTGATAGCCCTCTGTTTTTAGGTAACAGAATTACTTGTTTGAGGAGTCTCTTCAGACTTCCAGAGGGGAAGGAGGAGAGCACATCTCTCTGCTGACCTGCCTGGTAGTACCAGAACGTGCTACCGTCTCTGGCAGATCCACAGGGCAAGGAAATTCTGAGAGAGCTGCATTTTCCACCCAAAAAAGCTATATGCAGCTTGCAAGACCTGACTCAACCTGACTACCAATATTTTGTGTGTGAATTGTTAGTGTCAGCTTGAACTGCTGGAGCTATTATTTTTTAAACACTATCTACAAAGAGAACGGTGTTGTTGCACATCACAATTAATATCCTTTTTCTCAGAGATAAGCTCTGAGAAAGGCAAAAAGGGTTGAAAATTTGGTCATGCACCGTTCTTGTTCACATCGCTAAAAGTAAGGGTCTAACAAAAGACAGTGGATTGTGAGAGGCTTTGCATTATCCATGAATGTGTCCCTCTGGGCCTCTGTAGTCTTGGGTAACTCATATCGCCTTCTTATTCTTATGCATTCTTCTTACTCCTTTATAATACTGAATATATAATATAATGTATATATAAATATATGATATGATCTATAGCAATTCTCATTCCTAACTCCCACTTGCATATATTCAGTAAGATCAGAAGAACCAAAGGACTAAGTCTGTTTCTGTTCTTTTTGTGTGTGAGGTGTGAGCAGAAGGATCTCCCTATTCTTTCCAGCCTAGCTTTGACCAATACAGAAAGCACTTTCTTGGCATTACAGTCTGCACAGAACACAGTGACAGCCTGACTTTGGTCACTCAACACTTAGCACATAGACTTGAGTCCTCACTTGATTGCCTCATCTTTTCTTCTGTTTTGACCTGCCTCAGCTCCTCTTTAGGATAAGGGAAGAAGTGTGCAGGAGGTAGAAACAAAATGTTGCCATACTCTTTTAGCCCTCCAGTAGTTCATTACTTACTATGTGAGTGATGAAACAGAGTCCTGGCTTGCATTTATTTCAAATACACATCTGCTGAGCAAGTGCCATCTGCACAAAGTAGGGAGATTGTCTTCTCTGTCTGCTACTTGGTACTAAGAGGAGGGAACAGAACAGTCTTTAGTGGCAAAATGATGAAGAGTAACACCCTATGACTTGACCATTGATTAAACTGGGGTTTTGTTTTCATACTTACATGTCCAGACAAGGATCAGCAGAAAAGACACAGACTAATTCAAGCCCTTCAGAAATATAAGGATCTTGTACATGGTCTTCCTGCCTCACCATTCAACTCCAGAAGCGTTTCTCCAAGCCAGCAGAAGGTATGTGGTATTCTGACAGTGTAGGACCTGTCACACAGGTAGCACTGAGTCTCCTGAGAGAGACCAGTTTCTCCTTAACTAGCTGTACTCTGAAGTGCTGGGGGTGCCTGTAACACAGAAGTTAGATGGAGGTTTATTCGATACGGTTTTTATAGCCTAGTCAAACAGAGATAATGTTCGACTCTCAGTTTTGCCAACTGGCAGCTATCCTCTCATCTAACCGTTGCTATCCCTACATGGCCTACAGTGACAGATACCCGTGTCGTGACTATGTGTACCTGACTAAAACATGGCCCTGCACTGACAGCATGACGGTGTGCATGCTGCTCATAAACCCACACGCATCCTCTTTGCTCCTTTGGAAAATGGAATTAGAATTTGTAACAAGGTATTACATGGGTGCACAGGAAAAAAAGAAAAAAAAAAAGAGTGAATCTGTTGAAGTAATTTACTGATGTGTGTGAAAACATTCTTATTAAGATGATTTCTGTACATAATATTTTCAAGAGAACAAAACTCCTGTCATTTTCTTAGTATTCTCACTGAAGGCAATGCAATAACTTTACATTGGTTTACAGTGTCCTTTGAATTTCAGAATGGTATTTACAGGCAAAAACAAGACCCTACAGTAAGTAATCCTAATTCTATACATTGTACCAGATACCAGCAACTGTGCAACATTATGGTAGTATGAGTAGTATGCATTTTGTTCTTCACAAAATTCTGCCAGGGGACCTCAGCCCAATAGACAAAGTCTTGCAAAACATTTCATTCTTCCATAGTCCAGAGTCTCTCTAGGGCAAAAATTTTCCAGCAGACTATATTTATATTGTAAAACTTTCTATTTTTTGAGAATTATAGTAGGTTTACCACTAGATTACCAGTGATGCTGTTTATAAAGGATGTCATCTAATTCAAACGTGAATTATTTTGATTTATAAAATCTCTCTCCCACTGAGATAAATAGCAAAATGATAGGCCACAATTTCACCTATGGTATTTGTGAGGATAACAGTGGTTCTGTTTGACTTCAAACTCATAAAATGGAGTCAATCTTATGCCTACATGGGCATACAAGGGGAAAGAATAGACAATGACATTGAAGAAGGGCTGTAAGACTGCCATTGAGAGACCAGTTCCATAGAAAAAATTGTAAAACGTCCAAGGAATTAAAAAAATCTCATGTTCTCCCTCTGTGAGGGAGGGCCCTGGCAAGAAAAATGGAATTTCTGTGATTTCCCAAGAGTACTTGTCATTAGCAACCTCAACCTTGTAAAGAGAAGGAAGGAAAGAGAAACGAGAAAAAGGAATCATTAGCTAGCTCTAGGACAGTGTCAGGGTGGCTTTACTCCTAACTGCATGTCCCAAAACTTGACAAGTCATTTAGAACACTTGAGACAGGTTGAAAATAGTTTCTTAAAATTCTTCCTATGTGAATCAATTTGTAGAAGACATTGTCTTCAGTGAATTGCTTTTGTGATTTTTCTTTCAGATATTTTGTTCTTTAACTTACAGGTGAGTCAGACAGTGTTAGAAAATGGTCACGTATGTTTGATCCCTGGTTGGAATGACTGTTCCAAGACAAAAAGAGAGAAGCCCCACTCTGTATCTTTCCAGAAGCCCACTTCAAGGACTCTGATGCCAGCTCCTATTGCAAAAAGGACTATCCAAAATACTGCTCTGCATGCTTTGTCTCAGACTCCTGTTCATAACTGTAGCACAGACAGATCATCTGCTTCACTTCTGCAGTCTCGCATGCATTTAGGCAGTCACAACAGGAAGAAGAAGGCATTTCAAAACTCTTTTAAAAAAACATACTCTGGGGACCTCCTTGACAAACATTCAGTTTACTTCACAGAAAAGCAGTGGTTTATCCCTCAAATCTTAAGGACATCACACCAATCCTTTCTTGCAAAACATAGGTATTATAATCCTCCTCCCAAAAAAAAGATCTCCTCTCCTGGCAGACCACCACTTAAAGCAGCAGATGTCAATAATGAAAAGAAAAGAGAGTTGCACAGGTATGTACTCTGTTTATATATTAGTGATAAAACTTAAGTAATTTCACTTTCAAACACATAATTTGAAGCATAACTGATGTTCACTGTGCTTTAATCTTTCAGATTTTTAGAAGATGCACATGTAAGACCACATTCAGTTAATTTTTCTCAGCAGCCAGTTGAGGTTGGTGTACTCAGTTTGTTACAAAGAAAAAGAATGGAGCCCCCTGTTCATACAGAAAAGTTGTCCTGCTTGTGGGGAAATGAGATGGATAATGAAATCATAGGCTTTGGGCAATATATGTTAAGAGTAAAATAAAAAATTTTATCATCTTGTGAGAAGCCACTAAGATTGCAATTGAGAAATACAGCATGTGTGGCTAGATAGGGTCAACAGCCACCTGTGAATAAAATAGGAACAGCAAAAGTTACTAGTCTCTCTGAGAAACACAAATAAGGCATTATGCGATGTGAAAAACAGTGTAACCCAACAAAGATCTGTTCTTCTGAAAGCAGAGTTTTTCTCCTACTTGACTGACATCTTGCTGGGCTCTTAAGGTTTCCAGCAGTCATTCCAGCTTTTGGTTGATTTACAGCCTTTCACCCATAACCTGGAGCCCAGAAATGTCCAGGCAAAGTGCTAATCACTCAGCCTGCAGTCAGTACTGTAGTATGCCATACAAGGCTTTGCCTAGAAGTTGCACTCCATTAGTCACCTGGATTTTTAAGATGAATGAGGATTCAGTTTAGTGAATTTTAATGCTCTTAAGAATAAGGGATTCTTAACAGTAGCCAAAGCCATGCATGATAGAGAGGTTTTGTACAATTCCTTGGCCCACTCATCCCTATACAGAATCAGTGTTGAATTTCTACATAGCTCAGCCAAAGCACCACAGGCATGATTTGTAATAGCCATGTGCTGGCTGGGACTATTTAATTCCTTGTTCCAAACACAAAACCTTTTACTTTACATTATCAAGCAAAGCTCCTATTCCAATCTGATGATCTGCAGCAAAAGAGAATTTCATTATCAATCTGGATTTCTACGTCTTCTTTCAAAGATACAAATGTATTTTGTACATACTTTCAAAGAAAAAGCTGTCTTATTTGAATGAGGTGTGAAAATATTTTCTGTTTTGTAGGAACCTCTGGTTTCCTTTATAGCATTTGCATCATTTTTCTCAGGTTATACCACCTTGTTTCCATTTCTCCTAACATGAACCTCCCTAATAATAATACTTTTCCTTTACTTATATGAGTGACTGACACTCAAGACAATTAATTCACATAAGCTGGCATGTCACTTCACTGTGATGTTGTTGTGATTCTGATATGTTATGAAATCAGATCATTTCCCCCTGGTGCTCTGAATGGAAATATAAAATGTTAATACAAAGATACTTTTTTTATTTTTTTTTTAATCTACTTTTCCTCTTTACTTGTTTGTAGCAGAACCATGAACTACAGATTCCCAGTTATGAAATGCCACTTTGTTCAGGATCACAAATTGAAGAAAAGTGAGTTAAATATTTGTTTGTCCTTTTTAAGTATTTCTAAGTTTTATATCAAAATATTAAAGTAAGAATATAGTGGAAAATTGAAAACATGGCACAAGAGACAACTGCCAATGGCTGTAGGCAGTGAGTAGAAGGGACTCTATTAGGAATACAGGATTCATCTACTTGCTTGGGAACTGTGGGATCAGAAAGGTGGAAGAGATTTTCTGAGTCATGTCACACAGCCTCCTCTTACTGCAGACAAACTAAATATATTAAGAATAAGTAAATAATAAATAAACTATATTAATAATAATTTTTCTGATACATATAATTTTGTTCATGAGAACTATTTTTTAAACTGATTATTCACAAAAAGCATAGATATTATTGATTAATGAAATTAATGGATTAAAAAAAATAGGGAGTTGACCAACAGAGCTACAAAAATCAGTCATTAAAAAAACGATAAACCTGAATATTAAAAAAATGCAGACTAGTAAATAGACCCATCACTTTCAGATATGTTGGAAAAATTATTTATTTGAGTTACTTTAATTACTCTAAAACTAGCAGCTGTTTGGATGGTATTGTAAACTTTATTTGCATTCAGCATATGTTAAAGAAAGATGCTGACAGCTTGTGTATTTGTATAGGGGAGAAGAGTATCTTCATTTTCTTCAAGATCTTACAAATGATATTTTGATTAGAAGTTGTTATCATGAAGAGTAAGTTCTTTGCGTTTCCTATTTACTCCTTAAAGTTACAAAATTGTAACCAATTATTCAGTGTAAAAAATTGGTGGGTTTAGTGAGATTACTCAGTTTAATTTGTTGAATACTTTTCGGACCACATTTTATAAGAGTCATGTTTTAAACTGAGTAGCTGAACGGAAAGTATTTTTCAGCCAGCCTTGTATTTCCCAGTGGCTTCCAGTAGAAACATGGAAGCATCATGTCCTCTGACATTGTTCTCAAGCCCATTCCCTTATATAGTATAGTGATAGTCATTGTTACAACAGTCTCATTCCTTTTCTCAGTCAATCCTGAGCTAGCAAGCCATGTAGTCTTCCCTATCAAAGTGCATTATAGCAAGATTTTCTGTTCCTCCCTCCTGTAAATGCAAAAATTGCTTTCTTTGTGATGCACACGCTATCAAGTTAATGATCCACGCATAAAGGGTAGAGCCAAACGCACCCAGTGCTGCTGGTGTCCAAATGCAGCATCCTTTTCTGCTTTCATCTTCTGTATGTGGCATCCTGTCATACACACACACCCCCACACCCCCCATCTTGCACTCACCTTTCTAATATTTACAGAGCTGTGATAAACCACAGGTCTGTTTGTAGGCCTGCTAAAATCAACAAGATTAAGTCCTCTTTTTCTGTGCCTTTTCCTGGCCTGCATCTTAAATGGTAGAAACTCTTTCTTTGACAGAGGATCTAAGCCAATGTTTAAGATTTCAGTCTCTGTCAAGTGCTGTGCTTTGATGCTGGAGAAGTGCTAACCCCCTGAAATCAATCAAACTTAGTCTGACACCAAGCCAAGATGTTTCTCTTTCAATCTAGAGGATTTCAGTTAAAATCCCTAAGGATATTTTAAATGTATTTTTTTTAAGTGTCTATTAACACAAGTAGTGAGTTTGTTTTCTGAGCAATCAGTACTCTTCCTTCCTTCTATACCAGTTTTATCAGGTATAGCAGGTTTCAGACAAACTTCAGGGCCCAAATTAAAAGTGAATTTTCTGCTTACGCTGGGAGGAACAGTAGTATATTTGAAAAATACTGACTTACCACACATTAAAAAGGTTGCTAAGTATCATATCTGCCTATACATAGATCTAAAAAGAAGATAGCATTACATTAAAATAAAAGGAAAACCTCAAAAAGCTACTGTGTGTCAACCGCCATGTTAACAGGAAGATTAGCATCCTTCAGAAAGTAAGATTTTTTCTTTATAGATAGTGAAAACCAAATGAGAAAACACAAACTTGTACCTGTATATGACAGCTGCAGGAGTTGTGTGCATGTTCCATGCAGAGCCCAACTCATTACACTGTGGGGAACCAGGGTGTCCATGCTTAGTCTTATAGGGTGAAAGCACTGCTCTGTTGACTTTAGATGGAGATTGTGTAGATGCTTCTGTCAAAAATAAGGGTTACTAAAAATACAATAAAAAATCATCCATTGTTTTCTTGTATAGTCTCTAATAACAGAATTTAATTTCTCTGCAGAATGAAAGTGAACAGTCAATAGTGGCCTTTCATTTTGAATCAGAAGTTGAGTTTCTAAATAGAAAAGCCACAACCAATGGCCTTAGCTAATCTAGTGCAGGATTAATATGGTAGACACATTCTAAAATCTCCATTTATTTAGATCAGTTTCTCCATAGAGAAAATCATAAATAGCCCCCAAATATACAGTATACAACCAAAATAGCTCAGCTGAGCCCTTCAGTTCATTGCAGAGTCTTTCATTTTTTATGATTGTCTGAAAATGCAACCATAACCGAGTTATGAATATAGAACCTGGAGAGCTAATTTCCCTAGTGAGTCAGGTTTTTATTTTAATACTTATGACCATGGGCATATCTTTGCTTGCAGCTGGTCATAGCCATAACAAAATACATTGAGAGCACCTTCTGACAGCATCTCTCCATAGTACACATTGTTAACAAAACTATGACCATCAAAGTTCAGTCTTCAGTGTTTCCCTTAAAGGTTACTGAAAGGAGGCCCAAGAAAAAAAGAATATTTAAATGACCTTCAGAGGTCTAAAACCTGTCAGCTAGAGGCAATTCAAAAGTCCTCTTTGAGTAATGCAGTCTCCTGGACAAAGGAATGACAACTATAAATCAACCTAGGAATCTGCTTGCAGTACTACTCAGTACTTCAGTACCCTCAGCAGTTTCATTCAGTTTATGTGGTGGGACTGTACTTGACAGTAGCAACAAACAGACTTGGGCCCCACCAAAATAAAGAGAAGGTCTACTACATTGCAATGGAGAGACCAATACCCTTGTATTTTTATTAAATGTGGAAGACTAAATTAGAATTATATACATGAAAGAGTGTCCCTGGCACTGTTCCGTACCAACTGCATGCACTTGGAATATTTAACAACTTCAAAAAGTTTAAGATTTTATTTTTTAAATCCATTTACTGTTACAGGAGGGCTGTGGAGGAGATGGAGTGAAAGTGAAAAGTTGGGATGTATTTGAAGTGATCCAAAGGAGAGGCTGTGTGGTCTTTTTCTTTTGGAAGTATATGGCCTTTGAACAGTCTTTTTTTTTTTTTTTTTTCACTGATGTTTCTTTTGATTTTCTTTTTTTTTTTTTTTTTTTTTAAGGGCATTAGAAGATGTGTTTCAACTGCACATTAAAAGTAAGAGGTATAACCTTGATGAGGTGAGCAAAAAATGTCTATTACTAAATATTCTGTCACCTCCAGGAGAAATGTTGTATATCAATACTGAGCAACAATTTATGTCAGATCAACTGCTATGCAATTTAAATACAAGGTGAGGAGAAGCTACATCTAAAAAAGCAGCAGTGAGGTTGTTTTCCATGAAGGACTGGAAAAGAGGTTTTTCTGTACGTTTTTCTGTATTACTCTAATAAGGTTTATAAAAGACAGATAATGAACTTAGTGTGCAGAATGGCTTTAATTACATAAAACCTGTTTACAAATAATGTTTGTTGCTGTGTTTTTTTGCTGTGGCTGCTATTTTCTGTAGTAGACCAGGAAGAAAGACTTGTAGGCTATGACTAGATCCAGTAAGAAGACCTTGTGTTTTAATAGCTTGATTTTAGGAGTTTGGTCACCAGAGCAGAATATAAAACTCTAAGTTCAACATTAAGGCTCCCTGTGTAGTGCCTGCTGAGAATTGTACACCTCAAAATGTTTCCCTGAACATCTCACATGCTGAGAGGGAAGTGGCCTGGGAAGAGACAATAGGAAATGCCAGGCACAAATACACAGCCACAGTCCTGTCTCTCTCCTCTGCAAGTCTGGCATCTTATCTAGGATGAATGACAACACCTCTGCCTGGTTTAATCCAGATCTGAAAGCCTTCTCATGAGAGCAGGGCTTATAACTGTTCTTTGAAAAATTGAAAGAAAACTGTTTTCCTTTTAAAAGTCATTCACGTGGCACTAGCAAGTGTCATTGTTATCTTTGCTGTTATCCCAGTTTGGCTGAAGCATTTGCCCTTAAAATGGAGTAGGCAGATTCCAATGCCTTCCCCAGACTGGGGGGACCCAGATCCAACGCCACACCTCATGAGCAGATGATTCATCTGGCCTTTCGAACTAGATTCTCTAGGTTAGATAGTAGGAACAAAATGGAAGACACTAGCCTTGTAAGCTGAGGTTTCAGGACTCATTTAAAAGGCACTAGGTTTTCCTCCTTCCAATAACTGTGGAATATAAATGCATGCTTCTTTACAGTCTCTGTAGTAAAGAAAAAAATAAGTAAACACATTCCTGAGGGAACTCCTAAGGGATCAGAACTGAGAGCTCCCCAGAGAGTCCAAAAGTTTAGTCACAGTTTCCCACTTACATTGCCTTCCAACTGCTTGTCAGAGTGTTCCTGCCCAGTGCACAGGGCTTCGGTCATGGCACTCTTTTGTCCCACATTTCTCCCACGTCCTGCAAGGAATGAGGCTGCTAATTGTAGTCTTGAGGGATTTGATGCTTGAGTCCTCCTCTAGCTCTGACCATAAAGGCCTGCATGTAAGTGGGCATTTCATTTGGTCTGCATTCTCAAGCTCATATTGCTGCAGCAAATTCAGGTGGGAACATTTCAGTGGAACTGGCAACGTATGGCTTTTAAATGGGCTATTTTTGCTTGCTTCTGCAAATTTGTCATGCTGCCATTTAGTGTTGTACTTTCTTCAACACTAGGTATGTGGGAGTTATGCATATGCTTTGCACAATGAATAAATAACAATCAAAAGAATTATAAAATAACTAGATTGCAGAAGGTTTATTTTGTCTTTCAAAGTGCCATGATTAGGAGAGAGATGGTGTTTTGTTATCTGTTTAGATGCTGGTCTGAATGACAATCAGTAGGTGTCAAAAGTGTTCGAGGAATGACCCTAGATGAAATTAGTGAATTTTAAGTCGGTTTTGTGGGGGAAAGTATCGACAACTGCACCTCAGTTTGAGAGGCTATGTAATTTATATCTGAGCAGAGGATGCTGAACATATTTGTAAGGTCAACTCTTGCAAGGCTCTGAGCGCCTTAGAGCTGAGAATCCTTTAATAGGAGACTGAAGGTACTTGATATCTTTCCAGAAGAATAAATTTGTAAACAGCAGTGGATTTTTACTATATCCTGTTGCAACATGTTTGATATCCAGCAACATACTGTTCTGCACCTGAGTAAAGCTTAAGCCTGGTGTTTTCCTCTCCAAAAATACTGATGAAAGACTTCAAAGAAAATCAGAAAAGAGGAATAAAATTAATTGACCGAGAACAGATTTAATGGATTTTTTAAAGCACATATTTGCATGTTCAGTCATGCAACAATGAAAGCGAAAAGACCAAA
The DNA here is from genome assembly GCA_025345505.1 of Todiramphus chloris collaris. Lineage (NCBI taxonomy): Eukaryota > Metazoa > Chordata > Aves > Coraciiformes > Alcedinidae > Todiramphus > Todiramphus chloris. The sequence goes on along the minus strand of JANVCC010000020.1, from coordinate 31,241,540 downwards.
ACTGCCTCTCTATATAAGAATTACGTAGCATGCACAGGAGAAAGAAGTGTCCTTTGGAAAGATTAAATGAGAAGCATAAGCATAACCTACACCAGAGAAGTTTGTGGGCAATGACATTTATTAAAACAGGCACAGTTCCCATATGAGAAGTAATGGAAGCTGAATCACTTTAAGACTTTAAAAAGTGAATTGGCCAGTGGATGGAAAGGAATTCCATAGAGAGTGGACATTTTGTCCTACAAAAGTATGTTTTTTCTCTTTTATTTTGTTGTCTTCAAACCAAATTCTTTTTATTCACTATCACTGTTTTGTGGACCAGACAGACAAAATAAGAAGATGGAAACATTAGTCAAGGTCTTTGTAATGTTTTTTAATCACATGCTGGATGCCTGCCAACTTGTTATTTGGGTACTTCCTTCTCTGGGCTCTATTCTTCTGTGTACTTGCTATCCAAAACCAACACCCCTCTCCAAGTTCCTGCTGGCCCAGCATAGTGTCTGAGATTGTTCCTTAAACAACCTCCACTCTCATCTACTGTCAGTTCATGCATCATGGGGATGCTTAAACCCACCCAACTGCATTGCCTGACCTTCCATCCCTTGTTTGGCCATGCATCACAACCAAGCAATCCTCACCATTTATCAGGGAATTCATGGTTGTGATACCTGTAGCCTCTCCTCCAGCTTTGAGAAAGAGAGTAGAAACCATTGCTCTTTGAGGGACAAGGTTACACACCCAATGGGATGCTACATGGTGACTGAGGGGAAGAAGAAAGCAATCAATTGCCTAATTTTGTTAGAAAAAAGAAAGCAATACAGTGACTGCATAGCAGGGAAGGAGAGAGTGAAGAAAGAATATAGGGAACACATACATGGAGGAAAGAAGGACAGTACTTCAAAGAGAATAGCCTTTTAAAAAGAAAAGCACCTTCACCCTTGATGTTATTCTCCAGGTACATACATGGCACAGTTATTGGTGTAAAGCTGTGCACACGGGGCAGTTCTTTAACTGGACTCCAGCCCAAGGCAATTTTCAACCTGGTTCATCAAGGTATGTCTGAGAAGCAATTTTCTTTGCTTTAGAATATTCAATTTCAAATAGTGTGCCCAGGAGGAACCATGCACCACTCCACCCACCAAGATTTATTTCTGCTGTTCACATTGTTTTACTACCTCTGCAGACAGTGTTCTGTGGTCTCCTTAGAAACCTTCAGCTGAGGGTTCTTTTCACTTGCCCAGCCCTGGAGGTTCAAACATCCCTTTACATTCTAGAGCTGTATTTTTTTTCTAGCACACTTATTAAGAAACTGGACAAATTTTCACAGAGAAAATGGGTTCCCCCATTTTCTTTAGTAATGAAATGGTCTCCACTCCAGAAAGCTGGTAAAAGTTATTTTATCTAGTCACTTGCTGAAATCCATTAAATGTTTCAGCTGGAGAATAGTGGTCTCAAAAGCTGACACATACTCTCATAGAATTCAAGAAGCCATCAATACCATGAAAAATACTTCCTTAATATTTCCTTAAAAAGAAAAAAATGTGGGTTCTTGATAAGATGTACAGGTAAAAGAATCCAGAGAGAATCTTAGAATCCAGGAAAGCGGAAAAAAATGTCACTCCTGGACTTGAAATAGCCACAGAAATGGGTCTGTAAGTGCATCATTTCAGAAAATTGATGGGAAACTAACACAGCACCTACAGAGGTGCAGGATGCCCATCTGTCTTCTGGTGAGCAAACTGTTCCAAGTAATGTATGTCCTGGAATTTTATCATATACAGTGAAAAACTCCTAAAGACACAAAGTAATATCTTGAACTTGTTTTATGCCTTTGCTTTTAAGAGGATCCTAAAGCATTCATTCTCAGGGGAAAAAAAAAAAAAAAAAACCCCACCAGGAAAAAAAGTAGTGTAAAGACACCAAAAGATTTACCTCAGGTGAGGAGGAGGTGGAAGATGGCTGATAAATGGCATCCAGCAGTGTTACCAAACATTTCAGGACAGAAACATAGAAAAGCATAGGCAGCTGAATGCCATGGTGGTATGAAAGCTGAAAGGCCATCTTACTCAACCAAATAAAATGTTTTGTTTTTATTACTGTATGAATATAGCCTCGGTGATAAGACCTGGCAGGAAGTGTCATAAGGTCTTTCATAGCCAGTACTGGACAGGTCCAGTTTTACATTTCTAAGGCAAAAAAATCCGTTTTTGATGTAGCACACCCCAGCGCTATCCTGCATCACACTGCAGCAAACACAGGAGAAAGCAACCTCTGTTTAATCCCTGGCACTATCTCCAACATGTTCTTTGCCCTTCCCTTCAAGAGCCATACCCTTTCTATTTAGCCCATCACATCTCAGGGGATTGCCTTGGGAGGAGATATATCAGCAGAGGAGTGTGGTTTAGGATGCTAATGCAATAATTACTGGTTAATCATCAAAGTGAGTAAGCAATTTACCAACAGTCCCTTTCAGCACTGTGCACTGTTACCATTTAAATACAGATTTTTGTAATGTACCACAATTAGACACTGCACATGGGAAAGTTTTAAAAGTAAACCAGTAAAAATGAAAATGAGTGCTCTGAGATGAGCACAGGACTCAAGTTTATTTTTCTTACAACAGAAAATGTTAGTGATCTGTTGTGTGGAAACTTTCTTCCAAACCAGTACTGACCCAGTGGCCCTATCCCAGGCAGAAGGGAAAATGTCCTGTGAAAAAAGTTCTCTTCTGCATGGGACTTAATGTAGGAACCTTCTATTTGGCAATGTGGCACAGATAGTATTTTTTTGAAATTCCATCATGAAATGTTTTGTTTCAATTTCTTAAATTTCTTTTGAAGTTTCAACTGGACATACTCATTTCACTACCTGTTCTGGCAGCTGCATAGCTGAGTATAGCTGAGTTCTGGTACTGCATAGCTGAGTATACCAAAATGTTCTTCCCACTTCACCTGCACATTCACCTGTGTGCTTGCAGTGGCAAATACCAATTTCTTCAAGTACACAGGTATCTGCCCATGTAAACCACGGCTCTCCATATGTGGAGACAACTGGAAAATGTAAACGGACAATCATCACCTAAACATGGTCCATCTCACAACTGCAGGGCATATGTACAGTAGGATCCTTACACTTCCATAGCCAGCAGCTTTGATTAGCCACTGAAATCAAGCCTAACCCAGACCAGGCTTTAGTTATACACCAGCAAGTTTCAAAATGAGATTGAGAGGGGAAAAGAGATGGAAAGGTGGAACTCACATAGTTAAAACACAGGACCAAATCTTCTGGCTCAGCATTGGGCAAGCTCTCAGAGTCCTCAGACTTCCATAGCCTTGGCTTCCGTACTGGATTTTTCCCTTCTGCTGAAGGTTCACTTTAGCAGTCAACTCGGCAAAACAGAACACAGAAGATATAAAATTACCTTATAATATTTACAAAGAGCAACCTTGAGAATAACTTTTAATAACATCTAGATTAGCTCAGAAACTGTTATAAGAATCAGTTTAGAGCCATGGAAGAGGTTTTAAAGTTGCTCTTCACTGTTCTTTGCCATTTCTTAATATCGATCAAGGCCGTAAACTTCTCAAAAGAAAAAGAAATACCTTGACTGCAGATCTCATCTGAGTTTGACAAAGCATGTGCAGAGAGAAATCCATTGGATCTCTATGACAAGGAGTTTGGATTGCTCTGTATTTTTTAAACACTGAGCTAGAACAGTGATTCCTTTTGAAGCACTGGATTTACATGTTTCCAGCTCATGGAGAGTGTATTATCCATAGTCCTTAACACGTTACAACAAGAACAAATAATTTTCTGTAAAAGTGCTTAAGATTCAATGCCCATCATAATGACCTTCAAATTGAACTACTGTTTTAAGAGTTTTCCAGTAAGTTCCTCAGAATCTTCCAAACAATTTTTAACTCTGCCCTTCAATTTTCCCTTTCTGCATGACAGCTTCTAGATTCCATTTTGTGTCATGAATACCCACAGGTCTTCTTCCACAGAACAAAGAGAGGCCATCATGACTATGACCTCTTAATAAAGTTCAGTGGAGATGCTCTAGTAATCCTGATTAACCTATAATCCATTTACCACTTGATTTATTTTTACTGTAATTTTAATTATCTCTGCCTTGAGCAAGTCAAACCGCACTGGTCAGGTGCTCTCAGTCCATTCTGCAATCAGCTGCCATTCAGAATCTACTCTTGTATTTTTCAAGACAGGTGAACTTTTTGACTGCTTCCTAACAAGCTGGAATCCAAACCGCAGATTGCACATTTCATCACCATGTTCCCTTCGCCCACTACAGTTATAATGGATCACTGATGTATTTAGCTCAGATGGTCTTGATGCTTTGTAAGGCTGAAATAAACACATGAGGTCACAGGAAGACATGAAAAAAAACAAACAAAAAAAAAAAGCAACAAAAGTAACCACCAAAACTGTTTGCTCCAATGAATTCTGGAACTTAGAGCTGGTATCTATGCATGTGGTAGGCATAATCTTAGACTATATGGGGTCCTAGGGTGTGCTTTAGTAGCAGGTCTTCCACATTATTCTTACAAAGAAAAGAGAAATTTGCTCCTACCTTTTGCAACACGTTTCCTGGAGCTCTGCTCCATGGCAGCTTACTGCATGCAGGCTCTTATCTTCCCACAGGCACTTTCAACAGAACAGGTCATACCGAGGGAAGGGGTATAAAGGTGAGAGCCAAGTGCTTTCAAGCAGTTACCTGCACTGTAAATGCCTAAAGACATTCCTGTACAGGCACAGAAGTACCCCAGATGTTGCTCAAGCATTGCTAGTGCTGTACTAGTTGCAGCCTTGTAAAGTAGTACTTGCTTCTAACTTTGTCTGGTATGTAGTATAGCTGGAAACTGCATTTGCAACTTCAAAACCAAAATCTTCACTGCAAAGTGGCAAGAGTGCTCCCATATTGTGTTGTGACTCCTGAATAAACTCTCGTGCTGTTACTGCAGCGCTCTGTCAGGCACGTGGCCTTTCACCATGGCCAGTTGAAGAGTCTTCTGAAATGACCAGCTGTGTTTTGCTTACCTACACTCACTGTAGTTTTGGTTTGATATTGGATTGCTTTTCACCACCTCTTCTGCCATCTTGCTTCTGTGCTTCTTCCCAGCATGGGATGCATTTTCCAGAGGGATTCAACTAGAAGAGAGATAATCTGGACTGCAAAATTTCTTTTCTGAGACTACTTTGAGCTAGAGGAAATAAATGAATGAGATAGTGGGGACAAAAGTGAAACACCTACTTAACCGAAACCTCATTTCAGTCTTTTTCTCCAGTTAATGAAGTATTGAGGAAAATGGATGCAGAAAGCACATTTTAAAGCAATCAAGTACTGCCAGAAATCAAACCAGCAATTTGAAAAGAGAACAACACTGCTCTCTACCATCTGACAAAATAAGATATTTGACAGGGAACAATATGTGCAGTACTGGTTAATTGAGAGGCGAGGAGAAGAATAATCATAGCTGCATTACTGAATTTATAGAAGTATCTCCAGTGTACCAGAGGGACAATGCGAATCTGTGGAATCCTCCTGCCTGCTACAGCAAGCCAGCAATCACTTACATTCCCATCAACATTTTTACAATGTACCCTAGGCAGCAATGCAGAAATAGCAACTGTGGTGGCTGAAACCAGGAGACTTGCCTTTAAAATGACTGTAAAATCCCACACTTTCCTCTGCTGGTGAAGAGATACGTGGTAAGAAACAAGTGGGGAAGAAATTTTCATTAATGCTTGCTCTCCTTTGTTAGAATTCATCAGAGCATGGTACAATCCTTTACCAGTTCACAAGGTATGGAATACGGCTATTGCAGCACCAATCCTATAACAGCTTAGGTTGACTACGTGTTTTTTCAAAGCATCAGCTCTAGACCAAAGACAAGACTTCAGCTTTCCCTCTTTTAGTTCACAGCTATAGCCAAGCACAGTGAACTCCACCTACAAACTTGCCTACATTTTGGAAGCTCTGGCAGAACTTTCAAGGCCATATTCTCTTTCCTGCAGTTGATTCACTAACCTTCTATTTTTTCCTGGTCATTTTAGCACATTAAAATAATACTTACAACACAGGCAGAATGCTGCAGTCTCAAAAGAAGCCAGCAATGGGGATCAAGACACGTGAACAAGCCAATCATTTGGTACCATTCCTATTCATACTAAAAACACTATGTAAGGGGATGTGCAGTTAATGAGAGAATCTTATTTAGTTTTTTTTTTTTTTAATATATATAAGCAAATACTTCCATGCCTAACAGCCTGTTCAACAGAAGATTTGTTGATCCGAAGATAATATCAGGAAGCAGACACCAACCAAGTTAAACAGATACGGGAATCACAAAACAGATTCTTTCCCTTTTTAATTGCTCACAAGAAACTGAGAAGAAAAAAAATCAAAAAGGATGCAGTATCAACAATCTCCATTACTAGTTTAAGCCTCCATGATCTGAATCTAAGCTAATTAAAAAGGATCCAAACTCTGATCCTCAGAAGAACTAAAATCTTTAATCACTCAGTGCCAGACAATGATTAAAGCCACGTGTATCTTTAAATTTCTACAATAGTTCTTAAAACAGATTATTTTTCAGTACAGGGACAAAAGAATACAGAGCATGAGAAAGATGAAAGCAGACCTTAACCACAATTAATATATTCATATTCCAGTTTTGCCTGTACAAAAAATAAAATAAAATAAAAATATTTAAAAAAAAAATCTCAGTATTATGATCTGGATACAACAGACTTAATGAAAAATACAGTCTTCACAATATCAAATACATTTACACTGTGTTTCTTGTGGTACTCAGCAGGCTTTCTAAATAAAGGAACCCTGAAACACCACCCAGTACTGAGAGCAGATCCTCACTAAGCTTTCATCTGTTTAATTTATGAGGCAAAGCAGCAGAAAAGCAAAGTACAGAAAGCTGCTGATTTTTCTGTGCACCCATCAATCATCAATGCATTCACCTAAGTATTTCAACAGCTGAAGTGTCAGGAAAAAAATGATTTATCTGCTGTTAAAAAAGCTTTCAGGAAGACAAATAAAACAATGCAAAAATCTAAGTAGATTTGGCTATTTTATAGCTATATCCTGTTTTTCTAAGTTCCATATAGTTTCTGAACTCCACACTGAAATAAGAGCTTGGGTGTGCCTATATATGTGTCAGAGAATATGCACAAACACATATATATATAGCAAAGGAGATATGCCTATCTTCTGTCGCTGAAACTATAGATATACTGGCCCATATTTTAAGAAATCCACACCATCGCTTTTGAATACTGCTACCGCAATCTGCTCTCCCAGTAGTCCACTGGGTATTCAGTTGTCAACATCTTTATAAAGTTCAAGCAACTGATTTCAGTTACTGTTTTCTGTAGAAAATTACTGTCGGCCTTTTGTAATTTGTGGCTCTTTGGGCTAAGGTAGCAAAAGCAGAGGGAGATGGAGTCATTTCAAGGGTTAGACAGCTGAACTCTGAAACAGCAGGAACACGGATCAGGCAGCTCAAATCAGTTCTAGGACAAATTTGGAGTGTTGTCACCAGAGGTGGCACCTGGGCCATGGAGTGACACTGCCTTCCCTACTGTACAGAGTATTTACATTTCTCAGCTATATTTCCCTATCTAAAATGAGCTAATTTGCAATGTATAGTGCAAAGAAAATGTCCATTAGATGTGTATTGCACTTTGTTGTTGCCTCCAAGGTTTTAGGGCACTACAGGCATGATGTCCAATACGTATGCCTCAGACTAGACAGATTTAGATTCACCACAACTCCACCTGGTATTTTTCTTCCTCTGTTTAAAGCATATTAATTTGCATCTGTTGTAGGGCACATCAACAAAATTAGGTAAACTGGAAAGCAAGAATGTGTTTCTTCTTTCAGATCCATCCTTCCCTCCCTCCAGTCATTACTGCACTGGCAGGTTCTTCTGAGTGATCCTGCTATGAGCCAACAAACATTAGTAATGGCAGCACTGTACCCAAGAGTGGGACTGCAGTGCAAAGTAGAGCATCTTCTGGAACCTGATGCTCCTGAAAGTATCACAGGCCCATGTTCAATATCTACCCAAACACCAGTTGATCGTACTGTGGCTATGCCATGGGAAGCACTGGGCTGTCTCAGGCCTGCTACTGTTGTGCTGTTCCTGCACTCAAGGCTTGGGGAACTCCTGATCATCTCTGCAGCTGAGTGGGCTCCAGAAGTCAGGACAGGATCTGACCTTGGAGCATTTTAAATTCTGACATATGAGACATCTGTTCAAATGCTATCCCTTTATAATAAACCCTGGAAGAGCAGCAGACAAACAAATTTCCTTTTATGTTTTCCTTTCCTTACTAGGTAAAAAGAAGAAGAATAGTTCAAAGCCTGAAGAAAGAGCTGAACATCATAAACCAACCAGACCCTTTCATCAGGTGTAAGGGCACACAGCAAAAGGACGCCAGCAATCCTGCAACGTGCTTTTAGCTTACAACTCTGGGCATTTCAGAGAGCATTAAAAATTAGTTAGGAGAGCAAACTAGATTTTACACCAATTACAATGTAAACCTTGGGCAAACAGGAAAATGAAGAAGAGCTCCAGTTAATGCATCTTCCTGTGATGTAACACAGTATCTCTATGGCAACAATCAGGTCAGCATGCTAAGAACAATAACAGAGCACCAAAGACATTTTTACAGGGACTTGCAAAATCTAGAAAGTAAGATACAAGTGTCCTTTCATTTGTCACAGATAGCTGATGCTGACAAAACACATCCTGTGCGATCCTCTTACTAGCAATTCTGATAAGATATTTTGACTTTTTCCTACTGCACACTTATTTACGGATAGGTAGGAAATTAAGTTTTTGATACAGCTTTCAAAACCCTACATGAATTGTGACCTGAAGTCTCATCAACTTGCAGGAGGATGAAGAATATTAAGTCTAATTTTCAATTAATTTAGGTATTAATCTATGTAACTTAAGATCTTTTGAAAATCTTAACCTATATTAGCTCATATAGCGAAAAGCTAGTACTACAATACATACTGAAAAATAACAGGCATTGTAATCTTTCAAAACTGAAACTTTTCACACTTAATGAAACCTAAAGTCTTATAAAATACAAACATGACCAAATAGAAAAATAGGTAATTACTGAAGCTTCAATCCTTTCTTTCAGTGCTGATATTTTACTTAGTTATAAAATAGCCATTTAAATTTGTCTGGTTAAGATTAGACAGTTTTCTGAAGTTAGATGTTTTTTTCACACTCCTCTCCAAGTGGGACACTTTTCAAAGCATCAGATTAAAACAGAAAAACAACAATTGGTGTGAACAAACACATGAGCTTTGTTGTTTTTTGTTCCCATTGTCTACTACAAAAGCATTTTCATTACTCATGCTTCTACCTCAGGAGTTTTGTTTTTTTTTAAAATTGCTACAATTCCACAAATGATCCCTAAATAATTTGAAGATGCAAAACCTTACCTGAATTATTTTAATTTCTATGAACAGCTTTATTGGTATACTGACAGAAGATGTGGCACACAAAAATGCATCTTTTAAGGTGGAGAGCTCTCAGTCTCCCTGGAAGATGCCTCTAGGCATAGTGCTACAAGGATTGTTTAATTACCTAATCCTGGAGGTTAACAAACAGCTACAGATGCTTAGAATAAAGCCACAAGATCTACTGATGCCACCCCAACCATAAGCATATCTAGTTACTGAAGGATTGCTTGCATACAAAGTTTTTGTTTGAACTATATGAAATATTTTGGTTTGTCTTATACTGTTAGTCTTGAGGCAAATGCTGAACTCTTTAAAGGTCTTTCAGTTAAACTGATAAGTAGATTATTTGTTCGCATAAACTGTGTTCTAATGGACAATGTTGAAAGCAAAGCAGAACAAGGACGTGCACGTATGTGCAAACAGAGAAGAACACTGTTTTGAGTGTAAAGCTAACTCAGCTTCAAGTAGAATCTTTGTATCATTAGAGCAGCACTTGTACTTTGAAAGTTCAACTTAAAATAAAAGACAATACTTTTATTCCAAGTTAAGGAATCTCTTTAAGGAGTACAAAACAGTAATACCCACTTTTGTTGAAAGGAGAAAACCCTTTCTGATAGAATAATAACGTGAAAATGCATGTCTGCTATGCAGCTTAGAGTCTTGGGGCACTATTGCTCATGTACAGGAGCTTGATTTTCCTAATATCTGGCCTGGGTAGGCAAGCATAAGAAATATGAATTATTGGAAAGTAATTTCTATTCAGTTGGATAATGACTGATTTCATTAATGTCATCTTTTTCTCTTGCACATAATTGCTCTGTACTACTGAGCAAGCCTGATTAGACCTTTGAAATACAGTAGTACAAGCTTGTTTTGGTGAGCTTATGTGTAATAAATCATCCTAAATTCAAGTGCACTATCATGAAATAGATGGAGGGGTTTTTTTATATATTGATGATACCTGTAACTTAAATGCTATATCCAGGTGAGCTACCTTCTTTTGGGATCTCAAATAGGACTTTTCTTGAATGAAAAAGCAGCTAACTCGGGGCATTCTGTGCAGATATTTTTTGACACCTAACCATTCCTCCAGCACTTCCACTCACATGACATCAGGTACAAGTCTGCAACCATTTTCATATAAAAAATGACAGGGTGAAGGGTGACCTGCAGAGAATCAGCAGACAGCCATTACTGATAGAGTGAACACAGTCGTTGTTAGGGTGTCCTTTCTACCCAGGTACATAGCACCCACCCCCCAGCTTGCTGAGGATTACTGGTTGGTCAAGGGCCATTTTGCAGAGGTGAAGATTAACACTGTGATGGATTGACAGATGCCAAGAGTGGTGTTTCCTAAGGCTCACTGCTGGGGCTGCACCTGTTTAATGTATTTATCAGTGATCTTGACAAGGAGTTTAAGAACACCCTCAATAAGTTTGCAGATGGCACGAAGTCAGGTGGGAGCAGTGATCTGCTCGAGGGGAGGAAAGCTCTTCAGAGACCTGAACAGACTGGATCAATGAGCTTCAACAACGCCAACTGCTGAGTCCTGCACTTGGGCCACAAGAACCCCAGGCAATGTTACAGGCTTGGGTAGAAGTGGCTGGAAAGATGCTCAGCAGAAAAGGACCTGGGGGTGTTGATGAGCAGCGGGTTGAACATGAGCCAGCAGTGAGCCCAGGTGGCCAAGAAGGCCAACAGCATCCTAGCTTGTATCAGAAATAGTGTGGCCAGCAGGACTAGAGAAGTGATTGCCCCACTGTACTCGCCACAGGTGAGGCTACATCTTGAGTACTGCATTCAGATTTGGGTGCTGCAGTACAAGAAAGACATCGAGGTGCTGCAGCAGGTCCAGGGGTCCAGGGAAGGGCAATGAAGCTGGTGAAGGGTCTTGAGAGTAAGTCTTATGAGGAGGAGCTGAGGGAGTTGGGATTATTTAGGCTGAAGAAAAGAAGACTGAGGGAGAACCTTATCACTCTCTACAACTACCCGAGAGTGTAGAGAGGGGGGTGTTGGTTCTCTTCTCACAAGTCACAACTGATAGGACAAGAGGAAATGGCATCAAGTTCCACCAGGGAGGTTTAGGTTGGACATGAGGAAAAACTTCTCTAGTGAAAGGGTTATCAAAGACTGGAACAGGCTGCCCAGACAAAGGGTTGAATTGTCATCCCTGCATATATTTAAAAGCCATCTAGATATGGCACTTAAGGGTATGGTGGAGTAGTGGCCATGGTAGAGTTAGAGAGCAGTTGAACTTGATGATCTTAAAAAGCCTTTTCCAACCACAGTGAGTCTGTGATACTTAGTTTCAGGGAAAACAGAGCCTCCTTTCCAGGTTTGTTCAAATCAGGTCTCATCCCCATCATTCCATCTGGAGAAAGGGGCAGCCAAGACAGCACACTGAACCTGTGCACTGGATGCACCTTAGATGTTTTGCACTTACAAATGCAATCACTGCTTCATTTTGAATCATCCAATAGTATTTCACTCATTTTCCCTGGAACCTAGTATTTTTAGAGATACATTGATGAGTTTAGGTTCCATCTGTAAATCAACTTTTCGTACACAGAAAAAAGGGCAACAATGAACTACATGGCACCATGTAGTCTTTTTCCATGGTTTAATTTTTTAACAGATTGATGAAGAATTATTTACAGAAAATTCTAGAGAAGATACACTATACCTGTTCTTTCATTATCATTCCACAAGTTTGAGTGACTATTGGTATTAGTAAATATTCAAGAACAAGCTCTACATAAGACATATATCATTAGTCATTGCATAAGAGATAATAGTGTCCTCAATATAGTTCTGATATTTATTTCACAAACTGGTTTTTGATTGTCATTTATTCCGAGTTGTGATTAAGTCCACACAGGTTTACTGCACCTTACAATTTTCTTTTTGCTCATCTTGCTCAGGTAGCCTGTGTTCATTTGGAGAACTTTTGGCTTTGTGCATCATACGACTCTCCCTAGTATTATCAGGGACAGGTTTTGTGGCTTGCTTATATGGGCAAAGTGGTGACCTTGAAGTAGACTTCATTGGTGGAAAAACTGTTCCTGCTGGGGACTGCTGTTCATCATTTATCTGAAACATAAACCAAAATGTCCTGTTTTACTGGTAATGGAAAAAAACATACTAGCTTTCTGCATAGACAAAAAAAAGACTCACTACAAAAGACTAAATATTCTGAATTTGCAGAACACACATACATACATATTCAAAACAGAAAATGGTATTGTTAAGACATTTATCACTTTGAGTATACAGTACAGTGAGACTTTGATATCAATCATTTCGGTGTGGTGTAAGACGGAATGCCTGCTACACAGCTGGCAAGCTGTTTGCTAGGAGCAGAAGAAAAACTAAACCAGGAACAGACAGTGCTCAATCTGTTTACTAAGGTACCAGGTACTGTGTACCAAGATCTGTACTTTTTATGTACAATTTTCCTGTACATATTATTCCGCAAACATAAAACATAGTTGTCACTTCTTTTTGCTGACATCTGGACAGAAACCCCTGCTTTCACCTTTTAACTGATGTGCAGTCAAAGCACTCAATTTAAATTTTACTTTAAATTCACATAGGAAAGTGAATAAATTTGCATATGAAAATGACAGGGCATATTTTAAACACCTTGAGAAATCCGCAACAGTTTGAAACTGTGTTCCTGAAATGAAGTATACCTAAGTACCTGCCAAAATGAAGGAAACAAGGCTTATTTCCCTTTTAAAATAAGACACACTGTTTACTGTATTAATATAAAGCATGAAAAAACACATTTTGATGGTCTCAGTAAATGATGAAATAATATTATAAGGAATTCCTTCAGAAATCCTCAGATGTACATCATCCTGAAATAAAACAGGGACATATAACAGCAACATCCAAAAGAGAAGGGCGCAAATTCCTGGAACTGTTGGCTTCTGCATATTTACACTTAGGGAAAAAACAACCTTGAAATCTTCATTTTTCCTATGTAGTTGAAGGTAAGGAGCAGCCTATCCTTAGACCTAGGCAATACAAGCTTAGGTAAACAGGAGGACTGTTTAGGAAATCCCTCCCCCTGTTATATTAAAACCAATTTATTACTGATTACTGCTTATTTGCTGTAATCTTGCCTATGGTCTGAGAGAGACTACGAGATGACACCATGCTGACAGGTAATTACTGCACAACTTTCTGTGGCCAAGGCTTCCTTTCTATTTTGCACTACCAAGTTTCTTTACAAGCAACACCATTTGTTTCTAAAGTTACAGGAAAACATATATAAATAAGCGTAAATAAAATTCGTTAGCATCACTTAATGAAACAGTAATAAAACACAGACCTCCAGGCAACGTCTGCAAGAAGCAGGAAATTTTGGCAAGCAGGGTAATTAATCCTTGAAACAACATGCAAGAATTCAGCAGATTCACTCTCACTTCAAAATACAGGTTTCCTATTGCTTAAAAGAAACTTTGGCTCTGCTCTCATTTATCTTTCCAATCTCAAAACCTATACATCCACTAAACTACGTCGCTCTTGCCTTTACTTACTTTTGCTATCTTGATGACATATTTTATGTGCTAACACAAAAGAGCTGCATTTAAAAACAAACCAAACCAGACATAACACAAAACAAAAGTTGTTCTCTTGCTTTATGGTTTCACCTTTGTGTGACTCCACTGATTGCCAATAGAATACTTCTGTGTAACCTGACAAACTGGAAGATTTTTTTATTTACTGGGCTTATTTCTATGTGGCCCTCATGTAAAGAAGCATCAATATATAAAAACCATTCCCTTTTTGCTCAGCTTGAGATAGCATGGTTAAAAACTTCAGAGAAGATTTCAGACAAAAGGTTTATTTCTGTCCTAAAGATGGAACATTTTTCTATAATCCGCAAAGCATTTGCATTAGTTTAGAAAGAACATCTTATTCTGATGTACTGTGAAACATTCAGCAGTATGTCATATTACTAAAAACACTTGCAAGGGTAATGTAAACTTCAGTTACTACACTTTTTAAAATAAAAATCACCTTTCCAAACCTAACTCTGTACTATTTTTTTGAGAACCTTAAAATCTAGTAAGCACTAACATTAATGTTTAGTTTCTTAAACATATAAATAGGTAACTTTTAGATGGTAAACAGACTTTCAAATATCTGCAGCTATTTTATAGCATCTCAAATCTGGAATTTCAAGAAAAGTTCTTCACAGAAAACTTTAAGCCTCAACTCAGACTCCCAAATGTTAATTCTTTTGATGATTACTTTTTCTGAAACCTAAGAAACCACAGTTTAAGGAGCAACTTCACTTTAATATCCACTATAAGACATTTAAAATATATTGTATTTAAATTTACATTTCTCAGTGGGTTTCCTTATGAAGTCATAAATTATATCACAGGAACAACCTAAAGATTGCTAGCATGGTCAAGACCTCAATCACATTTTAGTGATTCAGTATTTATTACCTTCAGTGTGTTGCTGAGAAACGTAAAGAATGATACATCCTCAAGCTTACTGGTCAATACAAATACATTTAGTGAATGTATTCATTTTCCCCATGGCTGTCATACCCAGAAAAAAATTTTTGTTACCTTTTGTGGTTTGCTGCCACCAGGTGTTGAACAGGAGCGCTCACCAAGATTATCCAGTCTGCGTTTTTTTACATCTTGTATAGGCAAAGGCAGTTTCTCCTTCAAGGAAGCCAGACGGGGACTGCTTCTTCGATTTAGGGTTGTTCTACGTAAAATATAAGGGCTAACTTTTCCAGTGGGGATATCAACAAACCCTGAAAAATAAACAGCTTTTATTAAAAACAGTAAAATAAGTTATACTTTCTCAAACAGATCTCTTTTTTCACAAATGGGATAAAAACAGCTGATTAAAATCAGTAATTTGTTCTACTGAAGAAAATGCATCAAAAAGATTGCTTAGCAAATCTTGTGTGTTCCAAAATTCAAATGCAAGCCCTGGAAACTGTAGACAAGGTACAACAGTAGTTCTATAGCAAAGGTTTTCAAACAAATGTTTGTTCTTTTTCTTTACAGGTATATTATTGTCTGGAGAATAATTTCAGGATGAAAACATTTACTGGTCTTACTAGAACTCCATCAATACCATGACATAATATTCTTGATTTTTCATATTTTTCTCTGCATAGAACTATAATGTTATAGATTGTCTATTATCATAGAATGGCAGGGGTTGGAAAGGATCATCAAGTTCAACCCCTTGCCAGCGCAGGAACACCTAGGGCATGCCACACAGGAACAGAGACAGGTGGGTCTTGAAAGTCTCTAGAGAGGGAAACTCCACAGACTCTCTGGGCAGCCTGTTCCAGTGCTCTATCACTCTCACAATAAGGTTTTTCCTTGTGTTGAGGTAGAACTGCCTATGTTTCACCTTGCTATCATTACTTTTCATCCTATCACAGGCCACCACTGAAAGAGACTGGCCCCTTCTACTTGACACCCACCCTTCAGATATTTGTAAACATTAATAAGATCTCCTCTCAGTCATCTCTTTTCCAGGCTAAACAGCCCCAGGTCTCTCAGCTTTTACTCATAACAGAGATGTTCCAGTCCTTTCCTCATCTTTGTAGCTCTCTGTTGGACTCCCTCTAGTATTTCTCTGTCCCTCTTGAACTGGGGAGACCAGAATACTACAGATGTGGTCTTGCTAGTGCAGAGTAGAGGGGGAGGTTCTCTAATTAGCCGAAAAGTCAAACCTTTACTGGCACATATATTCTCAGAACAAGTGTATTTCCATAAAAATATCAACACGGGTAAAGAAATGAAATGCCAATAACATGTAGACTTAGAAATCATAACTTCTGGGAGTGATTACCAAAGTTGATTCAGTATCTCTGTGGCTTGCCCTTTAATGATTGCAGTTGCAGCTATTATCAAGGGTTACTTAATAGGTAGTTGCACATACAATATATTTTTCAATCCCTGATCTGTGCAATCTCCTGAGTTACTTTCTGCTGCAATGAACCCTTATATGGAATACCAGGCTGCCAAATTTCACTGCATTTATAGTAGAATGAAACTCAACTGTCATGAAGATGGTAATGTATTACTGCTGTAGGCAAGACAGTTTCAACTCGGGGAGTTTTAATCGATTTAATGTGTTGTCATTTAACAAGCTTTTAATTACTGATTCTGGTATTGAAAGAAATGAAAGCATACAAATAAGCAAACACTTGGGGAAAACACCTTGGCATCCATCCCCAGTTTCTGGTCTCCAATCATGTCACTGCATGGTACACCTTCTGTGACATGATGGGAGTGCAGGAGATGGTGGTCAGATCCTGCTCCTTGTTTTTAACTCAGATTCTCAGACATGGAGGAACCCACTGGCTGTAGTTACTCTGGGGTTACATGGCTCCTCAGTCTCCTCTCCCCAGCTCCTGTCCCTGCTCAGACGACCACCACACTGCCACATGCCCTGCTCAGTGTGATACGTTGCTTCAGCATTACTCATGTCTCTCTAGTTCCAGCATTGTTTTTCATTCATCTCAACATTTTCTTACTCACGTGTTCTCAGAGCCATGACAAACACCTCTGACAGTTTCCGTTTTGGTGAGAGGTTTTGTACTTTGAAGCCAGCTGGACCTGACCACGTCCAGCACATGGTAGGCCTGATCTCCTTCCACAGAGTTCCCCTGCAGTCCTCACTACCAACCACTTGCCACTAAGACCCTGCATGGCTATTAACAATCTCTTTGACCTCATTAGGAGTAATACTGAAGGAACTGTGGGGCTATGGAGGGAGCAAACATGTCTCTAGGGGTCCAATCTTGTGACCTTTAAGATTAGATTCACTCCACATCTACTCTCCTGTGAGTTTCAATGAATGGTTCAAATAATGCTTTTAAATGACTATCACAAATCTTCCGTCAGTAAAACTTTGCTGCTGTTATATATCATATGCTGAGCCTCCAATATATGCACCATAAAGAACTACAGAGTTGTGACTGCCAGGACTGTTTAACTCTTAGAAGAAGGGTAGTTATTAAACCAACATAAACATATCATGCTGGTCTAAGACCATAGCTCCACAAACACTGACATGGTACTGGCTGGCAAATCTCCTGTTGACTACTTTCACCTTCCATCACTGCCATCAAAAATGTTTGCACAGTCACCTACTTACCCAGAGTAAAACTGATTCAGCAAAACAAAAGAAGAAAAAAAAAAAATCCATCTGGTATGCTCAGAATGCTCAGAGAATGTCTGCCTTTATAAAACACTATAAATACCTTTTCCCACTCCTTCTGGAAGCCCATCTGGCTCACCGTCTATGTCCTTCTGACCCAGTAGATTTTGACAGATATCATACTTTCTTTTTTTTTTAAATGAAATCTCTGGCACAGGGGATCTTGGTTCTCCATTATCTTTCATGTTGTCTTCATATCTCTGTCTTTTACTTGAAAGCTTAGTAGCACCTTCATCTGACCTCATCTCTTTGGCAGACTGATTGCTCACTGTTAATGAGTTATCTGTATTCAGCAAAGGAGTGTTGACAGCATCACTTGTTGGCTGTTTCAGCTGAGCACTCAACAAGCTGACTTGTGTTTTTAGCATCTCATTTGCTTCCTCTAGTTTATGATATTTAATAATTAGAGAGCAGTATTTCTCCAAGTTCTCATTTGCTTCTCTGGTTTTCACTTCTGTAGATTTCTTTAATTCTTCCAGTTTTAACTTAATTTCTTCTGTAATGGCATTCTCATCAGCACCTTTCAAAGCAGAATATCATTAGTCATATAAGTAATGTAAGAAAAGATGCCTATACAAGAATTTATAACGTAATGGTCAAACATCTTTTAATTACAGATGTTCTATAACTGTGCAACTATATAAAATAAGGGACAGTGTACAACAAAATTAGTAATAAGTTTAACATTATAATGTAATTGCTAAAAAGAGAACAAGCCTGCAAAATCTGAAAAAACCTTAACCAATTCATGGGTAAACATTTTCCCTGTCAGTTTTTTAACTTCTGAACACTTGAGTTTGTACTCCTAACTCTAAGTATCACCTAAAATATGGTGCACCCCATGAGAAGAACCAATATACAAAAAGCAAAGCATGAAAATCAAAGGGGAAAGCTTGATGGGAAACAACAAAAGAACTTGTACACAAACTTTAGTTATTAAGAAAAACACTCCCCTTCTTCCTTAAGTTACTCTTAGCCACAAAATTGCAGTATTTAAAATATATATTCATAATCCAGTGTTGCCTCTGGTACTTTAAGACAAAGAAGATGAACTAGATTTTTAAAATGTTTGACATGTTTGCAGTTGTACTTTTTAACAGTAGTTAAGAATCATGTTCTATATTAGAGTTGCATATGCAAATGGACATCTAGGGAAAAAGAAAGTTTTATAAACTAATGCACTGCTAAGAAAGCATTAAGATTACCTTCTTTCTTATACTTTGCAATAGTTAGGTCTTTCTTCTTTAATAGTTCATCACATTCAACTAGCTGTTTCTGCAACATTTCCTTTTCCTGTTCCACATGCTTGCAGGATTTCATCCACAGCTGCATTTTACTGTGGACAGATTCATTTTCCTTCTTCAGTTGAAAGATGATGTTAACATTATCAGCCTACAAAGTAAGAAATGTAGCTGTTACACCAGAAACGTAATTCATCCATTTAAACATTACAATGTCAAATGGTAGCTCAACTGTTACTCAGCAGGAGCTGTAGAGCATGGTTCTAATGTATACTCATGTGCATGTTTCCATACAACCTCATTATAGCAGCTCCTTTACTGTAGGAACACAGAAGTCCTCTTGCTAGGTGGGTACACACAGATTATTAATTCAGAAGAAAAACAAGAATTCAAATACCAATAATTGATATTTATTCTCTCCAAATACACAAAAAAATTTACAAATTTTCAGATTACTGATGTCAAAGGATTGCATCCTATCTATGAGAAAGCTGTATGAACTCTGCTGCAGTAGTCCTTTCTTCACCTGTGAAGTGATACTTCATTGCCATGGCATAAAAAACTTCTGCTTTCCAGGTAAGAGATTTCAAAACAATTCTCTAAGTTTTAACATGCTCTCTCCTAGTCTGAGTTTCCTTTATTATTCTTTTCATCCCTAGTGTCTCTAATTACCACAAAGGCAAAATAACCCAGGCTTGCTTTGCATACTAAATTCCATCTCAAGAGTACTATTCTAAGCAGCACCAGATAATTCCTTCCCATCCACTTCCATTTGCTTGGACTGCTCCCTGCTCATCTGGTCTGGTACTAACCTGTGTGTAAATACCACACAGTGGTAGGGTAAATGAAGCGTTGTATGCTACATTTACCCTACCATGGGTACTATTCTGTCACTGGCATGTATTCTATAATACTATATCATTGGACTATTGGTAGTAAACTAACAACAGTGAAGGGCCCCACAGAATAAAGAACTGTTGAGAGAGATGAACATATTGCAATTCAGTGTTTACTTGCAAGTAAATTGAATTGGCTATGTTTCTTCAAGTGCACATTTAGAGAGGTACTCATTCCTGAAGTGAGAGTACAGAGTTAAAGCCAGCAATCAATCACAGATGGAAATAGGACAAAAATAAAAGGCAGATGAGAAAAAACGCAGGGGAAATTAATACAGATATTCAGTTGTACAGACACTTAAACTTCACCTGTGCTACTAGAAAGCAAACCAAGCACATCTAGAACTGCTCCCAGATATCAGTTGTTCACAGTATGTGGAGCTTATATTCTATCATTACAAGGAACAGTTCTGTCATTTAGAGAATTACATGAGTTAATAATTGTAATGAGAATTCTATATAAAATTGAATTGATAAAATCTCAGGAATCAAGAGCAATGTATTAAGACTAATGCTTAAGTCAGAACATGGTAACTTTTATCAAAGTAATTCACAACCAGAAAATAGAGGCACTGCAAAGTCTCTTTGAGTGTATTGTTTTCACAGTATAACCCAGGCACAATGATCAGCGTAGACAATAGACTGCTGTGTTCAGCATCACATAAACCAATTCTAGGTGATCTCAATCATGGCATACGCAATAGAATTTTTCTAGTGTAGATCAATAGGAACAATGTTTTCTCTGTGCTCTATATCCTCCTTAGTGAAACAAAGGCTGTATCAAAGTCAAGCCAAAGCTATGGAGCACGGGTACCAAATCCCATGATTATTTTACTACACAGTGCCTTGTATCTCATGTAATTGGCAATGCTTACATTTTTTTTTTTTTTTTTACCTTGTTTTTCTGGAGTTCTTCTAAGGTTTGATTAGCTTCTTTAAGGGAATTATTTAGTTCTTCTTTACTTGACTTTAAATGCTCAATTTCCAATTTTTGTGAGCTAATAAGGTGCTCCAGTGAATTCATCTTATCTCGACAGGCCTCAATTTCTACTTCATTCTAAAGAAAAAAATGTGCCTAATAAGGACATTGAGTTATATTTTAAAGGTGTACTTAAAAGCATGTCACAGCCCACAGGAATTCCACAGAAAATTTGCTTGGTATGTTTTCTGGAGTTTAAAGCTGAAAGAGTAATTTGTCTTAAGTATACATTTTGAATACTAAAATCTTGCCTCTAACAAGTCTACCATTAGAAAGCCCTTATATTTTACTCTAACTTGCTCTTCAATTTTCTTTATTCTCATAAGAATAAAAATTATTAAATTATAGTAAATTGTTTTCCCATATCCTACTGGCCTCAAGTGTATATTCAGAGACATATTTCTGCAGAAAAGATGATGGCTTTTTGCATTCAGCATGTCTGACAAATGCATTTCCAGCAAATTTGCCCTAATATCCTAAAATGGTTAATATTTCTTCCCCATTCCTAACAAAACAACCATTTCCTGGACTAAAACACACTGCTGCTTTACCTTTTTCAAATGGATAGTCCCAGATAAATTAACACGTACTAAGATCTGAAGCAAATTCACCTTTCACTGCTTGCTATATGGAAAAACGTAATTTAACACCAAGTTCCAAGGAAGTTATATAGATAGTTTGAAAATACTGTTTAGTAAAGGCAATTTCTTTTGCAACAGGATTGGCAAAATTTTGTAAAACATCACCATTCTTCCCATTTTCTGATTTACCTTTCTCTTTGCTTCTGTCAGAGAATCCTGATGCTCCTTCTCCACTTGAAGTAGCCTGTCTTTGTATCCTGTTATTTCTCTTTTCATTTCCTTTTCTTTTTCTTGTAGTTCTTTCCGGACCATCTCCAAACTCTTAGTCAGTTCATTTTTTTCTGATGTAGTTAATTGCAGCTGAATCTGTAAACAGTAATAGTACATCCTTTGGTATTTAGGATTTTCTCAATGGAGAAACAGTTGACCCATTAAACCATTTGACTTTACATCTGAAAATTCTTTGAATTTCCAAAACCAACTTGGTAATAAAAAAACTATTCAACAGTGGCTAAACACACTGTAATCAAAGAGTGGAACATCTGAACAAAAGGCAGGCTAGGAGGCAAAGGAGGGTCTTCGAAAGAGAAACGTGATCTGAGGGATATATTCAGTGTAGGTTTGGCAGCACTAATAGATCAAGTAAAAGTCACTGCCAGACTCTTAACCTCTCCAAACATTGCTGCCTCTGAGAGTGACTTGAGAGGTTTCACTTTCCTCACTCTCTTTGAGATGATAAAACTTTCTAAGCATTTTCATTTTGATAACTTTTATAACTGTACTATTTGGACAACTGGCCTGTATTTCTATACAGGATTTCTGGAAGTTACAGAAATTTCTTTTCTCACAAAATCCTCAATGCCACAACAGAAACAAATGGTTATAAAATTTTGAAAATAATATTAGTAGGTCGTAAGACCACTTAAGCTGTTTTAAACACATAACATTGTTCACAAAAAAGACCTACAGTCATCTCAATGGTAAAACAGCCTTGAAGAATTAAATATGAACAAATCAAAATAAAGTTTCTCGAACTGTTTCTTCCTTGACTTTGTCCTGAAAGTTCTTTAACACTACTGAAAGTAGCTTAGTTTTAAAACAAATTTGAGAAATGTTACATTTTTATGTAAAATCCTCAGTCTGGTGATTGAATGCCTGGAGCCTTTACTCCAAGTAAAGTTTCAATAGGAAGAGGGGAAGAAACCTATTAACTAATCATTTTATCTCAGAAAAGAATATTGAATCTTTGGAAATTTGGAAGCAGGAAGCTCTGGTAATATGCATTAGCACAGCTCCTTTGACCAACCTCTACACATTTATACTGTACTGGAGCATCTGGCCTGGAACATAGAAATACTACACACAGAGTAACTAACTTTGTTCTTTTCTGAATGTTCTTGAATAAGTTGCATTTCTTCAGCAAGCTTGTTCTTTTCTGTGGTAAATTCTTCCTGTAATTTGGAAATCTTCTGTTCAGTATCGCTTAGCTTGACTTGCAGCTCAGTACGACATTCAGTCAGTTCATTTACCTGAAATTAAATTTTCCAGAATTATTTTTAATACACATATCATGACCTTCAAAAGATTTTCTTATATGCAACAAGCACTTTTCAAGATGGGTTATTTTATTCCCATCGCTGGTCCAACTCCAAACAAGAATCACAACAAGCTAATGCTGTTTTCACATGGCAAATGTCCAACTGTTGCATCACTTTCAAGCTCACAAAGTACTTATGCTTGATACAAGAATTCATTCACACAATAATAATTTGCCTTTTCTCTTTTTCTTCTACAGGAAAGAGGAAACTATCTTGCATTATTTGATTAAACTTCTATGCCTACTTTCAAGCAACCTTCTCATTCATCCTACACAATACAATGTAATACTTTCCAGATCTGTAACTTCAATGCAAACTTATGATTGCATTCAAAACAATTTTAAAAATAGGATGCTTACTGTACAAGTCTGAAGTTTAATTTATTTTAAGATATAATTTATGAAGGAAGTGATAATCCCAGAGGACACTTCATCCTCATTCCTAAAATAGGCAAATTTACCCTAATGGAAATGCCATTACCTTTTTACATAAAGCGCTCTTTTCACAAAGTGTAGATTCCAATTCCTTCTCAAGGTCCTTATAAGATACTTTTAGAACATTCAGGATATCCGGGAAGGTTTCAGTATCAGAAAAATGTTGTTCCTTCAACTTCAACTCGGCAATCAAATTCTGCAGCCTTTCTTTTTCCTGGTGCCAACGTTCATGTTCACGTTGCATGCGTGTCAGCTGTGAAGACCGCTCCTCCATTCCTCTCACCTGC
Organism: Todiramphus chloris collaris; assembly: GCA_025345505.1. Taxonomy (NCBI): domain Eukaryota; kingdom Metazoa; phylum Chordata; class Aves; order Coraciiformes; family Alcedinidae; genus Todiramphus; species Todiramphus chloris. The sequence continues at coordinate 31,217,790 of JANVCC010000020.1, read as the reverse complement.
TTTTGAAGAGCACCATTTTCCTGCACCTTTTCATCGAGTTTTTGTTTACAATCCATCAATTCTTGAGCAAGTACATCCCTCATTTGATCCACTTTAATATTTTCATTTTTTATTTCCTGACATTGCTGTAACAGTGTTGTTTTATCTTGCTCAAGACAAGCCACCTGATTAATCAATACTTGCTCTTTTGCTCTAGAACCTGCTTCTTCCTTGTAAGAAATTTCTAATTTCTTGCTGATATCTTTCAGCTCAGTTTTCAGTACTACCACAGTATTTTCTAACTCATTCTTGATTTGCATCTTTTCTTCCTCCTTTTCTTTTAACAGTTTTGCTGTAGTCAAATTGGAAGACTCTAGTTGAAGAATTATTTCTTGCTTTTCTTTTAATTCCTTAGCCAGACACTCTCTCTGTGAAGTGAGGACATCAATTTGTAATTTCAGTTTTTCAGACATCTCTTCCATCTCCATTGTTAATGTTTCTGCCTCTGCTTTAGCAGTCTCTGACTGAATAACTGCATCTTCTAGATTTTTCTCTGACATCTCCAGTTCTCTTTCAAGCCTCTCTATTTTATCCAGAAGAGAGTCAGCTTTCCGTTCACGCTCTTTTAGCTTTTCAGCAAGGTGATGTCTTTTCTTCTCATCAGATTCAATTTTTACTTTCAGCTTCTCAATTCCACATCGCATTTCATCTACTTCTTTCTGTGCTGAGCTGAGTCTAGCAGCAAGTTCACCTTTTTCCATTAACAAGCCTTCTAAAGATCTGGAAAGCTTTGAGTTTTCTCTTTCTGATGAACTTAATTTGCTCTGCATCATTTCCAGCTCTCTTACAATCAGCTCTTTCTCCTTTTTCAAATCTGCTGCTTTGTTTTGGAGTTTTCCCTTTTCTAAGGTGAAAGTCACAGAATCATTTTCCAAACTTTGCAGCTTCTTCAGAAGATGATCTTTTTCATCTGACAACTGATTTACATCAGATTGTGCAGTCTCAAGCAGATTTGTTTGTGTCCTCACTTCATCCTCTAACTTTCTAATGAATTCAGTAGAATCCACCTTAGTTGACTCTAGATCCTTTAATTTTTCTTGTAGCGTCTGATACTTCTGATCGAGTTCTTTTTTATTTTCAGACAAAATACTCAGTTCTTGGCCAATATGGTTTCTCTCAGCTGTGACTGAAACTAGGTGCTCTTGAAAGCTAGAAATAGTTTTCAGGTTAATTTCCCTCTCCCTTAGTAATTGCTGACATTTTGCCTGAAGGATTTCAATATCATGCTCTTTGAAGAAGGCCTGGTTCTCAGTATTAGCTTGCTCAGATTTTGGACTCCTCTGTTCATTTTCAGCTGCAAGAAATTGTTCATGATAAACTCTCTTGGTCATTTCTACATCATCCAATGTGTCTGCTGCATTAGACAATCTAACTTTATATACCTCCAGCTCAGATTTGACAGTCTCAGGTTCTTTTTCTAACAAGACTACTCTAAGAGGTAATTGCTGTTTATTTTCAGAGACCGATTCCAGTTTTTCCTCTATGTCACAGTTTTCTTCCTTAACAACTACAGCTTTTTCCTTCAGTTCTGCAAAAGCTGAGCTCTTCAGAGTTAATTGTGCATGCTCCAAGTTCAGCTCTGAGTTTAACTGATCAACTTTCATTAGTAAATCAAGATGTTTATGGCTTTCTTCTGTATCTCTCAGCTTCACATTTTCAGCAGTCTGTTGTTTTGCCTCCTCATGAAGCATTTCAGTGGTTATTTGATTTTCACAGAAATCCCCTGCACTCAAAAACATACTACTACTGGAATATGACAATGCACTGGCATGGTCTGACAGGTTAGTTATTTTTCCTGACATATTTCTACACTCATGTTCTCCAGAAATCTTCTCAGTATAATCTTCCATTAATCTTTCTTCAGCTGTCTCAGTTACATTTTCACACTCAGAGGTATCTCCTGCAGCCATTTTCTCAATGGGGATTAGTTTAGGTTTACTGCTTCTCAGTGCTGAGTTTTCAACAGGCACTCCCAATTGATAAGGACTATTATTTTCTTGTTCAGTGTTCTGTAAAGGTTAAGAATCAATCATTTAAAAGAATGGAAAAGAAAAAGAATACATATAAGAAAAAAACCAAGTTTTTAAAATTTTCTTAAACTAGTAAAGCTCCTCCTCTTCTGTGAAATAAACAGGTAGCATCCTTCTCTATTTCAGAATCTGATTTCTTATAGAAAGGATTTACACTTATGTATATAAACACATATCTTGGGGCAAAATGTTTTAAAGATACTGAGAGAAAAATTTCAGCCAAATTTACTGAACGACTAAGTCCAAAGATACCATGTGCCTCCATATTTGGGGAAAATAAGTGTCTACATGACAAAGCGAAAAATTATTAGTATCACTAATGGGAGAAAGGTTTACCACTCACCTTCTATTAGACACCAGAGAAACATCAAAGGACACAAGCCCAAATCCTCAAACAGTCCCTTTTCCAAATTATCACTGTCTGTCAGAGTTGGACTTATATTTGGTGCCACCTGATGCACTCAGTTGAAACAATAAAAATGAGTAACTTCAAAACTTGAGGACTCCTAAAAAGAACTGGGTCTGAAAGCAACACCTGAAAGATCTGTATTGAGTAATTCATCTCTAAAAAAGCTCCAGCTACATACGGTAAAGAACAATATTTCCTTCTTCAAGTGTCTATATATCAGTGTGGATGCTCTATGTGAACTGCAAGCAGCACATAAAAGCGAAAGGTTTTTTTTTTCCCTCTCTGTAAGGAACAGCTAAGTCAGTGTTGCACAGCTGACCAAAACGTACAGCTTCAAGGTGCTCCCGACTGTAAGAGTGGTGTTAGATTTTAATTTGAGACTAGGTTGACTGGGCACTAGAGGCCACTTGCACAGGACTTGATGGTCAAAACTGGAATTCCCACAAGCAGTAAATGCATCTGTTAGATTTATTTTTGAGGAGAATTAGTCTAACATACTGTATGCAAGAACTAAACTGGTTTTTCTCCAGTCCAAGTGAAGTTTTGATTCTTCCACTCCTTACAGAGAACAGTAAAATGTAGTTCACTGGTTGTACACCACCTACAGCACTGAAAAAAAAGGCAGATCTGACTTCCAAATTTCTTTTTCCCTTAGGCATTTTAAAGGAATTCAGGCTGAAATGAAAATTAACTGTTCTACTGCCAGCTCACTCTGTTCTGCTGTTGATATTACTGAAGGGAATTACAGGTGTGGAAGCAGTCCTCAGTTGCTTGTCCCATGAAGGGAACTGTGTGCATCTTTAACCAACTGTATTAAATCAGAGATCTAAGCTTGTAAGCATAGTACAGATACATACAGTGCAAACACATCCACTAACACAGCAGGATCCACACTGACACAGACCTGAATAAAAAGCAAGAAAGCATAAAGTGCTACACAGCCCTTAACAGCCTAATCTTGTTGGTTTTGTCATCATTTGTAATTTCTCATGATCCCTGTGATGCATAAACCAGAACTCAATGCAGAGATTATTTTTCTGCTTTCTCTAAAGAACAGCACTGCTTTTGTTGGACCCGATTTTGAACATGTTTACTTTCAAACTTTAAATTTGGCTTACTGTAAATCAAAGGATTTACATAAAACTGATTTGCATGACAATTACTTACATTTTCAATATCCGTGCACAGCAGTGAATGAGAACTTAAATCAAGGACTTGGAGTTGGAGTCTTGCTGCTTCCAGCTCCAGAGACAGATTCTCAGTTTGTTTTCTTTCTGCTGCCAGTTTGCACTCCATCTCCATAGTCACATTATTCAGTTTCTGCTGCCATTCTTCCTTGTCAGCTAGATTTTGCTGCTTGAGGTGATCTATTTCTTTTCTTTCAGAAAGTATAACCTTTCTCAGCTCTTGTATTTCCTCATTTTTCATATTGTCTTGAATGTGAAATTGGTCTTCAAGCACCTTCATGGCCTTCTCATATGTCTGACACAGAATCTGAAGTTCCTCAATTCTACTCTCAAGGTTAGATTTTCTAGGAGTAATGTTCCTGGGGTCTCTAACAGAGTCCAATTTTTGGTCATTATGATGATTTTTAACCAAAACTTTTGTTCCACCTTCTGAGATTAGTTCTGCAGAACTGTCAGGCTGATTCATTTCCTCTATCCATTTGCACATATCTCTATTAGAAGAATCAACCACCTCACTTACTTCTATAAAAGATGGGCTTTCGAAAAGATCAGAGGAAGAAAGCGTAGACTTAGTTTCATCTAATTTAGACAGTGTGTTATTTTGGCTAGAAGATAGCGGCACTCTTACAGAATCTATATGAGCACTGCTCAGACTTCTCGACAATGCAGAATTTTCTGCCTTCAGTATTTCAACACAAGTCTGTAGGTCAGATATCTTTGAGGTCATGCTGCAGTGTTGTTCATATAATTTTATGTGTTCATCCTGGAAAGACAGAAGCTTCTCTCTTACTTCAGCAAAGTGTATTTTTACTTCTTTGCTGGACAATTTTAAGTCTTCGTAGTCAGAACTGGGGCCAGAACTGCACTCTTTAAGTCTGAAGAACATGTTCTTATTATCAAAATACATTCTCAGGTCACTGTTATCACTTTGATCCATAAGTTCATCAGGAAAAATAGCTTTCTCCACTTTTAAATTTTTATCTGTACTTATTATGTTCTCTTTCTCCTCCTCCTCATTAATACCTGTGACGTCATTGGGTTTTGAGTCTTTAAATCCAGATGCTAACAGAGCGTTCTCAGTCTGCAATCTCTCACACATTTTCTCGAGCTCACTCAGACTGTTTATTGTTACCTGCAAAGAGGATGTCAGCAAGGTGGATGAATAACTTTCATCCATTCCTCTTGTGCCACAATTCTGGGAAACGACATCATAATTATACTCCAAGGAGTGGCCATCTTCATCTAATAGTGTAACAGTAGACCCTGAAGATTTCAATTCTTTAACAGAAAGTAGTTCTTGCTGCAATGTCTCTTTCTCTCTCATAGTTTTCTCAAGTTCTACTCCCATGCTTTTTAAAGCAGTCTCCAGCTGCATCACTTCTAACCTGTAGTTCTCTAGGGAGAGTTCACTGTCTTCAAAATCCATCTGAAGAAGCTCAAGTTTAACTTGGTATTTATTCAGCTCAGCATCCTTTTCTTCCATGGACTTCCTCAACTGTTCTGAATGGAGACTCTGTTTGCAACTAACATCACACACTGGAGGTTCATGTTTTTTTTCTAGCTCCTTCCCCAATTGCTCCTTGTCTTGAAATACGATACCACATTTCTCTTGCATTGTATTTTCTGTTGCCCTGACATTTAACATTTCCTGTCTTAAAGAGTCAATCTCTGTAGAAGGCACATGTTGGATATTGGAAAATTCTGACTGCAGTTGCTGAAGTTCTTGAACCAAATCTTTTTTTAGTTCTTCTGAGGCTATTAGTTTATGTAAGATATTTTTATTCTCACTAAATACCTGTTTCTCTTTTTCTAATTTTGCTTTCTTTTCCTCATATTCAATTGTTTGCTCTTTCAGAATGCTCATCATGTTTGCATTTTCTTCTTCCACTGATTTATACTTTGCTTGCAAAACTTTAAGCTCTGTTTTGATTTCTTCAGTTCTTGATTCAATATGTTGTCTTTCCTCTTTGTGTTTTCCAGACATTTCAGAAATTATTTCTTCTCTTTCCTTTAAACTATCAGAAATATTTTTATTTGCTTCAAGTAAAGTTATTCGTTCCTGCTCTAAAGCTCTGCTTAAATCCCTAAGGGCTGCATTTTCTTCAGTAAGTGCTTCATTTTTTTTGCTGTATGAGCAAATCATTGAAGACATATCTTCCTTCTCTGAATTCCATGTTTCAGACATGTGCTTTAGCCGTCTGACTGAATCCTCAAGCAATTTATTATTGATCTTTAAATCCTGAAGCTCAGCTTGTTGATTTTCTAACCTTTCATTCAGAGTTTGCAGTTGAATGTCCTTTTCCTCAAGAACAGCTAAAGTTTCTTCCATTAATTTCTGACGTGCTGAAATATCAACTTGTAAGTTACTAATGTGCTGTTTAGTTTCTGTGACGAAGGTTTCATGCATCTCTTCTACATTAAATAATTTTTCTTCCGTTTCACGCTTTATTTGCAGTAAGTCTTCATACTGCTGCTGCTGATTTGAATTCAGCTGCTTTTGAGCCACTAAGGAAATCTCAAGAGAAGAGATCTGATCTTGTAACATGGCCAGATCCTTAGTTTTTCCTGCTTCTAGGTGATCTCTTGCACATCTGTGATCCTCAGCAATGGAGTTCTTTGGCACAATTTGTGTATTATCTAAAACATTTTTATCCTGACCACTTTGTAAATTAACTTCATCTTCTGTCATTTCTGAAGTATCTTTTACTTTTACAAGACAACAGATTTTTTCATATTCAGCAAGCAGGTCATGGTAATATTGCTCCCTTTGCAGACCTTCACTTGCTGCTAGCTGTAACTTTTCTTCTAGCTCACCTAATTGGTTGGTAAGCTGGAATATTTTACAGGACATATTTTCCATCTCTTTACAGTACTTTTTATCAGAACATTCTGCTTTCCACTGAAGTTCATCAAAAGCTTTTTTCTGCTCGTCTAATTCTGCACTTCTGCATTCCAGCATGTCTTGCAGTCCTCTAATTTCTGTGCTTTTCTTGTGACTTTCAGTTTCCATCACTCTGAGTTTCTCACTATGCTCTTGATTCTTGGTTTGCTGACTTTGAAGAGACCTTTCCAAGTCATTAATATGAGTCAGCATACCTTCCTTTTCAGACTTAAGTTTATTTATAAGATGATCATTTTCATTTTTCCATTGAGAAAAAGCAGTAGCCTCTTTTTGCAATTCTTCACATTCTCTCTGCTTGAATCCAAGGAGCTTCTGCAAAGCTTCTGATTCTTCCTCCATTTTACTTATTTTACAGTTTTGTTCTTTAATGTGATTATCTTTTTCCTTGAGCAGGTCTTGAGTACAATCTTGTTGTTTTTCCATGTCAGCTAAAGCTATTTGCAGCTTCTCCAGCAAAAGGGAGCTCTCTTGTTTTTTAAATTTCTCTTCCATTAACTTCAGCTCTGCTTCCTGAAAAGCATTCTTGTCTGTAAAAAAAAAAAAACACCATAAAATCTTTGCCAGTCAACACTGATACTGATAATTTTCTAGATTTTATGTATTACTATTTACTTTTACTATTTTCAATTCTCGTTCTAGTGCAAAGCATTACTCTCAAGTTAGAATGGTGGATAAAGGATTGTTTATATCATCATAGCCTATCAGACACTATGTACTCATAGACATTATCTACTTTCCACTCCGCAGTCTGACACATGCCTGCACTTCAAGCTGGTCAGTCCTTATTTGTCAGGTGTAAATACGTGTTGTTTCTGTGTCTCACTTTTACTAATTTTTTTATATAAAGTAGCACTGCTTTTTCTTTTTCTATTTTTTTTAAAGAGGACAGGTGACATTCCAGTATGTGACCTTCTTGTGGATCAGTCTTATACTCCATTTCTGACAAAGAATGTTTAATTTTACAGAGTTACTTTCCAAATTGTGATTATTATTTCCCTGCATTAATAGGAACAGACTAAGGACCACCATGGCTCAGTACAAGGATCACATTCCACTAACAAGCCAGTAAAATCTGCAAATTTTCTGTGTGATTAAAACCAAATCATCAGTTGAAAGGCAATCAAAAGTTTGGTCATTAATTTTAAAAAGAACAGAATCAAATTATAAAGCTTAATTTTGAAATCTTATATGAAGATTGAAAGATGTACAGAAACAAGGGGAAATCTAACCCCTATTTTTAGTTGGATCCATTAGGACTACAAGGTGTATTTCAACTCAATTCCTGAAAAATGTGTTCTCCATTAGAAACACTGAAAGCAAGACTCAGCTATGAGTGGTTATGTAACATTTTCCTAACATTACAAACAAAACAAATGCTGTGAAACACATTACAGAACAGAAGTTTTCTGGTTTAAATAGTTTCTATGAAATTTAGTACACTTTGATTAATTATAAAATTTTTTATCTTCAGAAACTGTACATGTTCATAGACAAAAATTAATTTCCATTTCAGACAAACTCAATATTGGTTAAAAACACTAATCATATCCCACAGTGGAAATCTTTTTAATTAATTCATAACAAAATTTCGAGGATTGTAGGAAACACACATCTTTAAATACACAACAGGAGTTCTGCAAATTTAAATACATAACTCACTTTTCATCTCTTCAGCAAAATTCTGGCTCTGCTTTAGAGACTGCTTGATCATATTTAGTTCTTCTTCAAGTTGGTGGATCTTCTGCAATTTTTTTTCAAGTTGACAGCCAAGAAGATTTTTCTCCTGCTTCACTTCCTAAAACAAAACCAAGTAAGAACATATATTTTATGAATTGCCAAGAATATCAAAGAACTTGGTTAATTTAAATCAAAAGAAAGATATTCTGTTAGGTCCTATTAAGTCTTTGGGCAGTTATGCACAAGTTCCTAAGCACTACTTGGGAAAGTAAGCTGAACTGTTCTTTACCAGTTGACAGGATCTGAGAGATGCTGCCAGTGTGACATAGCAAATTCTTTGTTTGCATAGAGCAAACAGCTCCACATGGCCTGCCCCAGACAGATCAAGACAGGACATAAATTAGAAAATCTTAGTCGATGAAGTTGGGCTACTTTCCCAAAGCAACAAAGATAAAAATCCCTGCAATGGCATCAAAAGTAACAAAAAACATATATATATATCAGATTACACCTATCATCTCATGTTCCTTTTCCACTGAACATCACCATCAAGGCAACCCTGGTCAAATTTTATTTACAAGTGTTTACACTTTCAGAGGGTTGCTTCGCCATTAGGAGTATTTTCTTCCAAATAAATTGAGGTGGTTTTTTTTAAACTACACTGCGTCTAGAAAGCCACATAAAAGTTCTTTTAAGGAAAGTAATCTTTTCTCTCCAAAATACTATGCTGCTGGACAACAGATGGCATGGAACTGGCATGGCCCAATTGGAAACAGGCCACCAATTATTCATCCGTTTACTACAAGCAGATGGGCAGCAATTCACAAAGGCCAAGCTCAAGAAATGGAAAGGTCTGGATGAAAAAAAATTAAAAGCTTGTTGGCATGACAGGCTTGTTTTTGCAACAAGATAAATAAATCACCCTCAAAATATGATTAAAATTGTCACTGTCACTAACAGTTACCTTCTACTCAGAACATTTGCTACTCAGTTTTGTTTTGGTTTTTAAAAAATCCAGTCACATAAGTTTCAATGAAGAAAGTTTTCTAGTAATCTTAATGCTAATTTTTCAAAGACATACAAGTGCTCAGACTTCTTGCATTCAAACCACCATATGCAGATGCAACATGAGTACACAACTAAATAATCCTATCCATTAAAAAAATCTAGGGTGATCTATGGAAATAAAACCAAAGGAATTAAAATGGCTGAAAGGTTCAATTATTTTGATCCGGTGCAAACATTTCCAATAAGTAGCACTCAGAAAAATCCAGGAACACATAATTTAATGGACTAAGTACCTGATAATAACTGGCCATTTACACTTTACAAAGCTATAAGCAAAATAGTCTATTTTGTTTCAGTCCAGTTATCAACTCTACTTGCACATTGTATTACTCAAGTTAGCCATTCTACAATTGTCCCTTGAAAAAGAAAAAATAAAAACCAAAGCAGGCTCCAAAACCTACATAGAGGCAGTACTGCTATTCTGGAGAAACTCTTCACAGGGCAGGTTTACAAGCAGTTTAGGGACTAACCAATTTTTCCAAAAACACTTATGGGCTTGCTTGGACCATCATAATGTAAAACATTTATTAGGATGTTAGAACTGCTAAGTTATTGAGATATCACTATTTCAAGTTTATTAATTAGACTAAGCATATCCTGTGTGTCCCAAGTGTATCTGTTTTGCAGCTGGTTTGGAACACCAGTGTTATTATACAGTAAGGACTAAACACAGCAGTGGATTAACCAACAGAAAACAACTGTATTCTCCACTGGGTAGTGAGACCATTAGCATAAGACTACAAGAACTTCCCTTTAATAAAGGAAAAGAGATGCCAATCTCACTCTTGTTTTCTTTTGCTATAAACAAAATCTACTGTCAATAAGGCCTCCAAGACTTTGAAATAATTAGATATAATTTTTGGCATTATACTTATTTACAGGAGCAAGGAAGACAAGCCATGCCCCAAGTTCTGCTGACACACACCATGCTTTCATATGCAAGTCTTAAAATACAGAACTGTACTGTTACTGATCTCTTCAAATACTATAATCTCCTTCAGATTAAACTTCATTATATATTTATTGGTCACATATTAATACAACATCACTGTCACCAGCTGTTCAGTTGTCTGACCAAAACAAACATATTTGAAGAAAGAAAGAGTCTGACGATAGTTACAGCCTAGCAAAATGAATACGAGACTGGTAGATAAATAAAACATTCCCAGGAATCTGCATCAAAAAAAGGCATTTCCATGAATTAGCAGCTCTCTGACAACAGAAACTCAAAAAGTTGATTAAAATCTACCATCACTTCATAATTTCAAAGCCAGAAAGATCATGAGCCTACAATATCTGGTAGAAACTACCTTCGTTGTTGTTAGTGTAATCTTTCATATTTCTAGACAACAAGAATATGCAGAAGCTTGATGGAGCTTTCCTTCTCTGGGACACATTAGAAGAAGAAAAATTATCCTCATTAACCTTACCACTGGAAGGCACCGGCTACATTTATTTACTAAATAGGTATCAGGGGCCACTATGGCTTCAAGGCCAAGTGGCATGGAACAGCCCGTATCTGTACCACTGAAGTCTTCTAAAACAGGTGGCTCTAAACAAACCTGGGAATGGTCCCAGGCTCATGTGAACTCCCAAACTGTGCCTGGGAATTGTATGAAAGAGTGTTAATCATCTGGGCCTAAAACATGTGAAGTGCTGTTCTAGCAACAGTACAAATAGTCACATTTCAATAGCTGGGAACGTTCCCAGACATTGTAATCTACCAGCATGAATGTACCTAAAGTTTCACAGTATACTGAAGCTGTACCAGCGTTTCTGATCTGAACAAAACCCACCATTTTACTTTAAATTTTGACATAGAATTTTGACAGGCAAATCTTTGTCAGAAATTATCCCAGATTATATCTGCTCATGATAACAGGCAACAAGCAAAATAAAGGGTTTAAATAAAAGTAACTGTGACACGGATTACATAGGTATTAAGCTCTTTCTTTTTCACTTCTGATTCTCCAAATAAAGGATAAAATTTGCATTGAAAGGTCTATAGGTGCACAATTGTAAAAATTTCAAGTGTAAGTTATGCTCTAATTGCCACCAAACCAAAACAATATACCTGAGAAGACAAAGGATACATTAAAGTGAAAAGATTTCTGTATGTGTGAATATGAGGGACTATGGCAGCATCCAAAGACTTCTCTGAATTTATCTTCATTTGGGGGAAAGATTTTACAGCAGTGTATATTTGTTAGACAGCAAATTCCACAAACTGCATTAATTTACATGATGGTAGTGAAGACCTCATATTCTGTTACAACTAAGATACATTATTAAGACAATCCATAAAAGTGTTTAAAGACTGCTTATAGAAAATTACACTGAGTAAACGCTCAATAGCATTAGTGTTTACAGATAGCCAACTTAGGCTATTAATTGTACCAACTATTGCTCTGCATTGGTTACCTCAAAGCTTCTTGTCAAATCTGTTTCCTTAGCCTGGGCTGCCAATAAAGCCTGCTCTGATTTGCACAGCTTCTGGGTGAGATCACTGATATCATGTTCCAAGCGTTGTTTTGCTGCCATTACCTGTAAGAATGTTGAAAATTGACACTATTCACAGGCATATATAACTTTTTTTTTTTAAACTCCCGTTCTTGAACTCCAACATTATATTACAAAATAAAACTACATTATTTTATCCTGCCATAAACCTAAGATTGCTTTACTATCGTTTAAAAAATATCTTATTGCCTTTCCACACCTTTGCCTCTGACCAGAAAGATGGTATGTCTCTAAAATACATATATTTTTAGACTGCATGAAAATGGATTAATACATCCAACTTGTAGCTACATCACCACAACGATATCAGTAGGATACAAATGAGATTGGTAATGTAACAACCTTTTTGCTAAGCTAAGACAATCAGAAAGTTATGATTCTAACTTCATTTACTGCTCCATTGACACAGATTTTATTAAAACTGAACAGGTCTTTCAAAACAGCCCTGTAACGCTCCAGATTAAAAAGGAAGGAAATGCCATCATCAGGTCAAAAAAGGAAAAAAAACCAAAAAAAAACACCCCAAAAAAAACCCAACACTATTCTTAAGTCATTAGTAATAAAATAGCTCTCTTGGAGAAGGAACTAAAAGGTACCTATTTTTCTCTCTGTGAAATCAATTTCTTCAGTAAGCATATACAAAAGAACATGCATATAAGGAAACTTCCACTGAAAACATTTGACTGAGTGGATTCCCATGGCTATATTTCTTAAAAACAAAAAAATAACAACAAACAAAAAACAAGCCTTCAAAAAAGTTGTCAGTTTTAGAAATGCTGTTTCAGTTCAGCCTGCCTGCTAATGGGGCTTTTCAATATAAGTTCCAAAAACTTGTGGCCCATTTTAGAAATTCAGTTAGTTCTGTTGCTCTATAGATGGTCTCAAAAGATTTCTGAGGCTTTTAAACATTTCTCTTTTCTGCTTACCCGCTTTTCAGGCTTGTGCTTAAAACTTTGGTTTTTTGACAGATAACATGTTCTAATAGCTAGCTGCTGCCAAAGCTGTGGAAGATTTCTTCATCCTGATGTTCCTCCTTACACAAGCCCTGACACTCATCTGATTTTGTGGAGAACCAGTTCAGAGAGTTAAACTGATAGGAAACACTTGTACCTGTGTACACATATGCTAATTTAGATATAATATTGTCTTTGCTTTTTTAGCTTCTGTATCATTTCTCTGCAGGGTCATATGAGGGGTAGCACTGTTAAAAAAGAAGTACCAGGAATGCATGGTCAGGGTGTATGAAATGGGGCTGTTGTTCCAAAGGGCAACTACCTGTAGATCAGTTTAGCTCTATCATCAAACTGCACGTCCACATGTTTTCTACATAAGGTGTCTCTTGTGATCAGTCTTAACTGCTTCTCTCTCAGATTTATTTTAGCTGCACTGTTCTGCATCCACATCTCCTTCTCTGTGGGAAGTGGACTAGCCCCAAACATTTAAAACCCTGTACTGCACATTTAAATAGATAGTATTTCAGTGAAAAATGGTAAATAAAAAATAGTTAATACAAACTGTACAAAACATTAATACAAGTTCCCACATTAATTATTTTTTCTTTATGTATAATTAAAGGCAATACTGCTAAGACAATTAAATATCAGTTCTAGTAGAATATTTTAATATTAAAAAAGCCTACTTTGTCAAATTCTGCCTGTAGAGCGTTGAAGTCATTTTTGGCTTGCTGTAGCTCCTGATTCAGTTTGTTTCTTATCTGGTTGCACTGCTGATCCAGTGTTTGTAAGGAACGTTGCTGACAAGAGAGTTCCTAGAAAATAGAGGTACAGTAGCAAAGAAATAAACACATGACTGCAACAAGTCTCTGTTGTGGTTACTGGAACAGTAACAACTGATTTTCAATAGCAGATAGATACTGCCTGCTCAGAGACACTTGTCTTACACAGTGAACAACAGTTTAAAAACAACTTTGATGTGTGCTGCAAATGCCACACAGGCAAGAATGGCCCTAATCTGATTCATGTCATCTGCTTAAATACTCCATTAAAGTGACAGAAAGGGGAAAAAATCTGAAACTAGTGAAAGTAATGGTATTAAAATTCTTCATCTTAAGTTTCATATCAGAATTACATTATCCTACAAGTAGACAAATTCATCTCTGTTATTATTTACTTACCATACTGCAGGGTTGATTTTTTTCTAGGAAACTTTAAAAAAACACTCTTAAAATAATATCTATCATGGGACTGAGCAACAAGATAATCTTACAAGAGCAGTCAAGAAAATTGCACAAAATATACTGTTCCCAAAAGAGTCTTCCTGAAATTTGAGGAAGGACAATATAGTTTGTGTTGATCTTACAACATGCCAAGTAGGCATCCATCCATTAGGATATACAGCTGTATTTGTCGTATCTCATGAGGCCTGTTCCTATGCCTAGTTCTGATTCTGCACAGATTTCATGGCTTATTAGGATGTAAAACAATAAGAGGCATGAGGGTAATAAAAAGCAATGAAGGAAAAAAACAGGCTACTTATCAGAAATAATCACTATGCAAAAGTTGCAATATGCTCTACTAGCAAATTCTAAGAACCTTGTAAAGGACGAAAGGCAATAAAGCTTTTGTGCTTCTCTTACAAGTTTTAGAGTATAGGCATAGATATATACGTATATACACAGACATACAGGCAAACTGCTTCACTAAAACAGAGTATCATACTGTCACCAGTCAAAACAAAAGGCAAAAATCAAACCAACTGAACAAACAACCAAACAAAACAAAGGAAACATCCACAGTGAAGGAACTAAAGCTGACATTTTCTGCAATGTGGCTCTGTCCGTGAACTCCACTCACACAAGACAGAGGATTTTTAGTCAGTCCTATCTGTGAAATTATGCCAGCGCTCCTTACTTGCTGCTCAAGAACAAAACCAGCACAAGAGGACCAAGCACTTTCTACACCAGTAAAGCATCCAGTAAACAAACAGCTCTTGTCTATTAGAGAAAGTATGGGTAAATGTAGAATTGTCATAAACACAAAAACCGGAATTATCAATGTTAATGTATGCATTTTTTTTAATATATATATGGAATTTAGCATTTTTCTATACAGAACCAAACATAGAGAAGTCTGCAACTTCATTTCCACACAAGAAGGTGACACAAGCACTATACAATTTAGAAAGGAAAGATGTGACACCAGCTGGGTGTCACAGAAGCTGACACTAGTAACTAATGCTGAGTAAAGTACATACAAGCTCCAAAGAGCTGTTCTGCAAACCTCTGGTCAGCAGTATTTTCTGAGCTCGTGCAAAGAGGTCCTTTGGACTCTAGTGCATTCCTTATTAGTGAAATGATGAACTCAATGTCTTTATTTCCCAAGGCATTCTGATAATTACTTCTAAAGTTGAAAAGAGTCTGCTTTCTAAGCACTATGTGTTACAGTATAAGAGACAAACTGCAGAAAACCTTTCTTTCTTAAGATGAATGAGGAAAGCAAAATAAGTACATCCTCCAGTTTTAGATGTCAAAAAAATTATCTATCTAAGCTAAAAGTGGAGGCTCCTTCCATTGCCAGCAGGCAAACACACCGCTCCAGAATGAAGATCCACATCTAAGGCATCTGGAATAATGTGCCTTCTGAAGGAGCCTCTGCCTTTGCAGAGTAAAGCAGAGTCCTAAGTAATAAGCTTAGACTGACACCGAGATTTCAGAAATCTGACGGAAGGTGATATGAATTTCACCTTTTCAATTTGAAGCTTGGATGGAAACATTTAAACAGTATTTGAGAACATTGGAAATGATGTCCTAATGCAAGTGCAACTCTGAAACTAGCCTGTGTTACCATTTGGGAATAAGGCCTCGAGCTTTCCTGGACTTCTGAAGGTTCATGAAATGTATTCCTGGATTTCATCAGCCTTCTAGAAACAGAAGTGTATATGAGGAACACACCAGCAAGGCTTTCAAAGATGTAATTCAGTAGAACCAGCACCAGTATCTAGGTTTCACAGAAGAGAATCCCTCCCTGAGGAAAATGCACAGATCAGGTTTTCCACATTATACAAATTTGGATTCTATAATATGTAAAACAGAGCCTTTAAATTGGACTTCACAGCCATACAGTATAAATAAATTAACATTAAGCAAACTTCATAAAATCCTCTAACATCTCTCAGATCACAAGCATTACAGAAAAAAAAAGAGAGTTCTTCACAGTTAATGGTCTTGCTTAACAACCTCAAATGACAGTTAGTGGATTTATGTATTAGTCTTATGACTTTGTTTCCAAACAAAAATGAATTTTGCTTCACGGAAGCAGTTCTGGGCATGGCACTTAAACTGCCTGACATCCAAGCTATTAGTTATTGAGACAAGCTGTAGCAACAAACAACTCATGTGGAGGATGATGTGCTGCTTCACTGAAAGAATGTCTCAGAAATACCACTTTCTTAATGATCCCACTGAATAGAGTGCCAGTGCCCAAAGGGCGTAACAGAGCCAGTATGGACTGGGTTTGCAAGAAGAAACCATCACAGAAGGTTCACAGGCCTTCAACCCATCTTTTGATAAGTATGACTGCTATATTTGAATCTTTCAACAGTATTTTCCACATGCTACAACTATTCAAAAACCGGTTCTTCTTATTTACCACTTCTGGACAAGGTTCAGTATCTGAGATCCTGGGTTAGCATCTAGACTAACAGACTTTGTGAAACCACTTTTTCATTCAAGAGGATTGGTAGGAGCACTGCTCATTGGCCACTCCAGCAGAATTCCTCTGCCAATTATATTATCTTTTTGGATATACCTTGGAGAAAAGCTTTCAGGTTAAACATCTGACACAACAACAGTCATCTTCAGGGCAAAGCCCTTACCCAATCCCTAAAACATTAAACCATGTCCTGAAGTGCCTTATCCAGACACTTTTTAAACACCTCCAGGTGTGGTGATTCCACCATCTCCCTGGGCAGCCTGTTCCAATGCCTCACCACTCTCTCAGTAAAAAAATTTCTCCTAGTATCCAACCTAAACCTCCCCTGGTGCAACTTAAGCTCATTTCCTCTCATCCTATCACTAGTCACCTGAGAGGAGACACCAACACCCCCCTCACTACAATATCCTTTCAGGTAGTTGTAGAGAGTGATAAGGTCTCCTCTCAGCTTCCTCTTCTCTAAACAATGCCAGGTCCCTCAGCCGCTCCTCCTAAGACATTTTCTCCAGACTCTGTAACATCTTTGTTGCCCTTCTTTGAACTTGCTCCAGCACCTCAATGTCTTTTTTGATACTGTGGTGCCTCAGTACTCAAGCAGCAGCCTTATCTGAGTACAGGAGCACAATTGCTTCTCTACTCCTGCTGGACACACTGGTTTTGATACAGACCAGGATGCCATTGGCCTTCTTGGCCACCTGGGCACGCTGCTGGCTTATGTTCAGCTGGCCGTCCAACAACACCCCCAGGTCCTTTCCTGCCATGCAGCATTCCAGCCACTCCTCCCCAAGCCTCCTTGCCTTACCTGTTGGTATTCCTTTTCCTTTGCCTTTATTTTCTGTTCTAAAGACTGACGAGCACTCTCAGCATTTTGTCTTTGGCAATTCAGTTCTTCTGACAGTCTTTTCACCTTTTGCTCCATCATTTGGACCTATAATAATTTAGTTATTGGTCACAAGTGTTAAAAATGCAAGTGCTGTTTTATTGAAAGACATACACATTCACATAAAAAGACTAATTTCACCTACAGCATAACTTTAGCATAAATTCTCAGCAATCCAAAGTACTAAACTCATACTTGTTTATATTAGTGACAACATGTATACAGAGATTATATATACTTTTATATATATGGTTAGGTGTGGATATATACACACAGATGTATACATACAAAATAATAAAAACATCTTCAGAAACTCAGAATGTCTTTGACAGTGTAGAGAAATGTACTGTACTTGATACTAGATTATATTTTCCATACCTCAGGTTGCTATGAACTAAAGAATGATCACTAACTGCTTAACAACTACACGTTTAGATTGAAAATACTCTGCTGAATTTTAGAGTGATTCAGCACATTGATTTGGGGGGGGGGGGGGGGAGACAACCATATTAGTCTGCTTCAGAACAAGAGTGTTTTTCACAATTTAAACTTTAATTAAAAAAATCAGTAACCTATATTCTAGGTTAACCTCCACATTAAGAGTATGTCAGCTTGTTATCTAATTCAGTTTATTATGTTATTACTAGGTGAAGCAATGTACACGTAACTCCCTGAACAGAAAAATGCACTTATTCCAAAACCAATCTGTTAACGCAAAATGTGTACAATTATTTTTTTTTCTCCAGGGCATAAGAAAAATGGTAAAGTGTGAACAGGACTGTTTTCTTTTCCAGAAGCAAGGGCTGTTTAATGAGTTAGTGGCACAACAGTCCACCTGTGTAATAAGAAAATGAGCAGCAGGTAGCAGTATTGGGATGTCTGGTTATTAGGGAGAGACTGTAGGAATCATGATCTCCTGTAAGATCACATGGAAACTTGCCTGCAGAAAGGCTGCAGACCTCACAAGATGTGAGAATACTTGGTAACAGAGGAGCTGTGTTTGAGACCTGTGAGCAGTATCAGTGACAGAGAAATGCATAGGGGACATTCCAAAATTGAACTCAGGCTAGGAAGCAGAAAATTAAAATTCAGAATCTCAATGCAGGTCTACATCCAAAGCCTAGAGGGCAAGCAGAGATTCAAGTTCAGTGTGGAAAAGAAGAAATAGAACAAAGGAGCAACCTTAGCATGGCAGGACCAGAAGAACCTTCTGGGACAAGATGCTGCGCTGCACCTTAACAATGGACTGCACCTCAATTCCAATGGGTCCAGTCAGTCCTCCTACTCCTTGTCTTTCCCAGACATGTTCCTAGCTATAAGGAACCTTGCCCCTTCCCTAGTCCTGGATTTAATGCCCCTTTGATTCCTTAAAGAAACAATTCAGGTCTCTTAAACCCGTAGAAAATTCACAAGGCAAAATTAAATCTATCATATCCTAATCATTCAGGAAGTTAAATCATTTGGGGAATTAAACCAATGAAAACAAATACTGTTTTAAAGGAATTGAGCTGTTAGGAGGGTCAGCTGCTTTCTCACAAACTGACCATGATGACAGTGCCTTTATATAGTCTGTTGACAGAATATGTCAAGAATACAATTTTACTTTATTCCCAGCTCAGACTTTCCCTAAACCAGTTCCTCACAGAGGAATAGCAATAACCAAATGTTTCTGTCTCTTTCAAAAGGCAGACTGATTAGCCCTCAACAAACAAAGGTGTATTCTCTAAGTTGTGGGAAACAGTAGTTTTCCAGTATACTTAGGTAGCATGTGGAAACTTGCTGACAAAGAGAGATAACGATTATTATACCCTGAGAAGATACACACAGAAATATCTTCTATCCTATCTTGTAGATGATTCAAAGTAGTAGGAAAAAAAACCCCAAACACCTGTAAAAAGCTAGATGGAAATACAAAGATTCAAGGAACTATGATGTCTATGAGCTACCTTCAAAGTTGTCAAATGCTGTGAAAAAGGACTTTAGGAAGGCAATAAATCTTGATTAATCAAGGAAAAACTCTTTCTTGTCATCTTTCACAGTTTGAATTAAATTATTTTAAATAGTGGCATTCTCCTCTTCTTTGTATGATTATGAGCAAAAATCTGAATCTTTTGTTGTTTTACATCTATGCATTTAAATATATTCCGTAAATTCTTCGCTAAGCAAATTTACTACTGTATTGTTTTATTACTATGAATCCAAGCTTCTTAGAATTAGGTTAAAACCCATTTAGAAACTACATACATTCTCAATCTTACATGGCATTTTCACCTAGATTTTATTTTACACAAGTAATTTACAGTCCAAAAACTATGTCCCCACAATATTTTTTAGTATAAGCAACAGAGAATGGTTTTCAGTAAAAATTACATGACAGTCTATTTCAGGGCAGAACTTGCCACCAGATGTCATTGTTGCTCCATGCAACTTGCTCAGAAAATATTTTTCAGAGTTTTAGTCAATCTCGTCTGAGGATGAAAAAAATATTTCTTCAGGTGGTATAAGAACCTTCCAGAAAATGGGTGACTGCTTACAAGTATTTACATTTTTGCAGGTAATACACATCAAACTAACATATACTTCTCAAAACTTGATCCTCAACAAATGCTCACAAAACTTATCTGAGAACCTTGGTTCTTACTAAAATGGCTGAAAACTGACACATTAATTCTGGGAATGTGTTAGTTGTAAGGACAGTCAGAAGATGCATGATGCACAGTTTACCTGTGTGGTAGATTGATCAAGCTGTGTTCTCATTTGAGTCAGTTTTTCTCTGGTTTTGTTCAGAACTTTGTCCTTCTCTGTTAATTCCAACTTCATTCTGTCCAGCTGCAGTTCAGTCTCTTGATGTTTATTCATATGGGATTTCTTCACTTCTTCTTGAGCTTGTAGTTGTTTTTCTAGGTCTTTAACAGTGGAATTTAACTCTAAATTTTAAAAAAGGGAAGGATTAAGGATACTTTCTGCTTTGAAAGGCACATCTTCAAGGTACTCAAGTTTCCAAGTGTCTACACATTCTAAAATATTTAGTATGCTTGATAACAATCCAAGTTCCTGGCAGAGGCAGACACCCTGTAAAATGTTCAGCAAGCTAAACCAAAAGTTTCATCTCTCTTCTATTACCACATCAGTAACTGAAACTATCAAGATCAAAAGATGATTGACTCTAAATCAATAATTTCCACTTCATAGTATATAAGAACACACCAAAATGCAAGGCCAGCCACAAATGTTGAAAAAGTAAAGACAATTTGTTGCTCTGCTGGTCTGGTTCTGTTTGGTTGGTTTTGTTGTTGTTTTTAAACACACAGAAATAGGTCAATTGATATACCTATTTTAATTTGGGTTTTTTTTTTTTTTTTTTTTAAGGGAAGATATTCACTACTAACATTCATTTGGCTCAACTGTGAGCCTCTGTTTTCAAGAGGCTTTTCGGCTATTGGGCATCTGTAAATAAAATATTTTCTTATCTTTTTCCTGTCCCAAAGCAGCATATATGTGAAGTGAAACCAGATGATCTTGCCGCAGTATACCTCAGTAAGTTTATCTTCAAAAATCACAACATAATTTTACAGTAGAAAACATTATTCAGCTACAGGGAGTGTTATCCACAATTACTATTATCTGATCATTTTTTTTTTGTAAAAAAAACCAAAACAATCCACTGTCTTCCCGATGAAGAATTTATATGGCTTCCCATTTGAAAATGCTGCCTAGATTGAAGTTTTGCATGTAGGTATTTGAATAGTTTGGAGAGTACAGGAATTTGTAAAACGATCCTACAAGAAACAGTTATGGGAAAACCTTCTCCAAATAGTAGGCTAAGTAAATTGTCAATCCACAACAAACCAACTATTTGAGCTCTTACAACTACCAGATATCAGGAATGCATATTTCTTCATGTCCATATGCACTATACAAGATCACCTCTGGCTTTTTTGTTGTACTTTTTGCATCATACTTCCTTCTGTACTTCCAGTAACATCCATTATGGATCAACTCAGTTATGCATTAAGCATGTTCAGTCAATGAATTTTTAACACAGGTATTGCTCAGCCATAAATCTCAAGAGTCACACAATTAAGGAAGTAATATAATTGAATTTAATGGTGAGATGTAATGAAAACCTGATGAGTATTTTAACTCTGTTTTAATAAAATTGTTCCATGAATAACAGAATTATTGGAGAAAGCCATTTTTCCTTTTATGATGTCCCCTACCCATCCCAAAAATACAAACACCATCTTTCTAACTCTCACACACCTTCTGAAAAAAATACCACAGCTTGCAGATAATCTCTGTGTACTGGCTTATAAAATAACACACCAGCAACCAACTGGGCTAGCTGCCAAAGGCAACAATAGGTATCACACTCTTTTCCTTGCTAAGACACTAATTTTAATGCCTCTCTTCTACCTACACACCAGCTTTCATGAAACCATATAACAGACTGACTCTGGGTTTTAAAGAAATACATCAGATACCTTGATTCTGTGCTATTAGCTGGATCGTGAGCGAAGAATTACAGTTCTCAGCAGAGCTGTTGTCGAACATATTCTTCTCTGATATTATACTAGAATTTGATTCTTTTTCCCATGGAAAAGAGGATGTTCTAGAACTTCCCCTTGCAGGTGTTTCTTGATTTCTAGATGGTGTCTTTTCTTGTTGCCATGAAAACACAGATGAGGAAGCCTGATGCCGAGCAATCTCCCTGTGACTCAAAGAGCTTTGAGGATGAGGTTGATTTATTTTCTGCATCCAAGGAAAAAAAAAGAATATACATTTAAACAGCTCCATATCCAACATATAACAAAGTAATTAATTTATTACTAAGTAGAATAACAGATAGTGGTCATTTCACATTTTTATTACATCACATCATCCACCAGTGCAAACCACTGATTCATATAATTATCTTTTATACTATATAAATAACTTTAGCCCAAATATCCAAGAATAGCTGATACTTATAAACACAAAACAGTATCTCCAAAAAAGTAGTTAGATCTCTATATCTTTATGAATAACGTACCCAGATTTTTGTCTTTTTCAAGAGCGATCCCATCACTTACCTCCTACATTTCAAAAATGAAGCCTACATTTTTGCAGGTGAGTGCTGACACAAGTACACTGAAAAAACCATAGAAGTCTAGACTAACATGCCTGATATCTGACCCACATTCAGCTCTTCTGGATAAATACAGGTAAATTAAGAACAGACTTATTTAAACTTATACACAGAGAACACCTAAAAATTGCAATAATAAAATATGCCAGGTACCAGCTTTCAAGCTCTTCTTACACAAAATTTAAACAAAGCCAAAATACTAGGTGTTTTTTCCCCTTCTTAAGTGTCAGGAGAAAAACCAAAAATTTAATCACTTGGAAAGTAAAACCCCTGCTGTATTTTTAAATACACATTCAAATGCCTCTCATTTGATTTTTTTTTTTTTTTCAACTAACACCTTAAACCAGGTAATACCCAGCATGACTTCTCAGTCCTACCAGAGAATATGTTGTTATGTAGGAAGAGTTGTGCTAAAACCAGAAATGCATATAGTCGGGAATGTCCGATCCTGTAATTTGTTTATAGATAAAAAACCACAAAACCCTAACCATGCATATAGTAATTGTTCCACTTATATGCCATTTAAATTCACAGAGTTTTTGAGACAAAAGTTTGAATCCAGAAAATTGAGAATTAATTTTTTTTTTACTGAAATATTTCACATGTGCTTTTTCTTTTAGATCTGTTTGCATTATTGACTTTTTACAATGGTCTGTGACAAAAAGTTCTGCCATTTAACACAGTACAGTGCAATAAAACAGTTTTTGTTATAAGCATGCAGAGCTGGTACTGCAATCCTGCTTATGAGAAGTAGAAAAGTGAACATTCCCTGTATCATCTCTGATCCTCACTCATCTTTGTACCATCTATTTCTACTGTATCTGTCTGGAGATGAGATGAACAGAATTTTCAAGGAATATTCAAGATGTGAGAATCACTTGGCTATATATGAGCAAAGACTATTTCCTCATTAGTTCTTAAGTCTTTTCCTAAAAAGATTATTTTTCATCATTGCTGAACACAATATTGAAGTTTTTGGAGAAGAAGCCATAATAATTACTGAATTACTTCCTGGAATCATGTATTAAAACTGGAGTCTGAATGTACCGGATATGCATTGTTAAGATTATGTTTTCCAGATGCATTACTTCACTTTTTCTTCACTTTTACTTCCCTGAATTTTACTTACTGTTGTAATTATTGCAATTATTTAGTATTACAAAATACTGTGGTCTTCAACCATGTTATTCAACTCTTTTTCAGATCACTAATGAATATGATGAATAGGACAGTTCTCTTACCAATCCTTTTCAGACTCCACTGTTGATCATTCCCCAGCTGTAAAAACTGACCATTTATGTCACTGCTCTCCACCTTTACCTTAAATTTGCAAGAACTTCCCTTTATTAAAATGGTTTAATTTATTTCAGTGTATTGTGGATATCCAACAACATTTTATTGAGTTATACAACTCCCTCATTCTCTGATTTATTCTTAAAAAGGTGTAAAAGCTCTGAAAATATGTAAGGCATGATTTTCCTTTACAAATAAATGGTTGATCTTTTCTCCACACACCTACACAGGCATCAATAAACATACTGCTTTAAGTTTCTAACAATTTCACCAGGACAAGGAGTTGGCCTGAACTACATTTCCAGGAATCAGCACTGTAAGCTTTTTTTTAAAAAAAAAAGTCATCATCCTTGTCAGCTTCCAGTGTCAGGAGAAGAATAAAACAAGCTGCACATCACAGCAATTTCACAGTCCCACACTGCAGTGCCCTATCAATTCATGGGTAAACATTATCTGTACCTGGTGGTTTTTTTTTTTTTTGTTTAATTATTACTATTCATTTTATCAATTTATTTTAAGACTACTGACTTTTTCAATTTGAGGCTGTGCAAGATTCAATCCCAAGAAGGAAAAGTTCTTATAAACTTTTTAAGACTTTAGATAGTAAATACCAAATAAAATGTGATTTCAGCTTTTCTGCAATGGCCTATTTTCCTTGACAGCTTTCATACCTCAGTCATCTATTGGCCTCAGAGATTCCCTAATACAGTTCCTACTACTTACATGTTTGAAAAATGTACTACTTTTTTTTTTCTGAGTTTTTTCTCCTAAATTTTTTAAGGGTTATTTTATTAGCCTATCATGGCAGTACACACAGCATTTTTATTTTTTTTTAAATAATCAAATACCTACACTTTTAAGTGATGTAGAATATTTCACTAGTTTTCCACTCCATTTTCCAAGTTCAGTCAGTAATTGCTTTCCCAAAAGATACTTACCTTAGCCTGGATGGTTCTCAGTTCTAATTCTAGCTTTTTTCTTTCTTGTACTTCTTTCTTATATTTTTCTTCTAATTCTTCAAACTTAGCATCTACAAAGATATGATGAATACTGCTTCATAATCTAACTTAAAATATAGGTAATCTTTTCCAGTCTATGGCTATCAGAGGAATTACATGAACAGATATCAGAAGGATCAGTTCATGAAAAAGAAACAACTATTCAGTAATTTAGGACCTCAGAAGTACACTGGTGGAATAGCTGGAACGTGACATTAGAATGAAAACAACTGTTAAAAGTAAGGATCCAATGTCAGAGTATTTTTTTTTAATATTTCTTTTAGAAAAAGTGTATATGTAGTTTATGTACACACATTTAAGAAATATGTATAACATAAAAGTGTTGTATTATATATACACATACAGATTATATACTACTTTTTTCTCTCTCTCTCTTTTTTTTTTAAGTGCTCCTACCAGCAGCCCAATAGTATTAGTAGTACTAAGAAATGACTAGAAAATAAGGCTGGATCTTTTCCTCAGTTCCTTTTGAATGCAATAGGAATGGGACAAAGAATTTATTTAGGATTCTTCCACTGAAACTGTAAGAGGAGCATGTTAGTCCAAAACAAGTCTTGTTTCCCTTTTCTTGAAGTTGTATATAATGGAGATTTTCTCTCAGGAAAGTCCTAGAACTAGAATTCTTTGTAGCATTCTAGGGAGCAGCTGAGGAAGGTGACTGTCTCATTCTACACTGCACTGGTGTAGCCCCACCTCGAGCCCTGTGTGTAGTTTTGGGTGCCTTAATATAAGAAGGCCATCAAACTACTAGGGTGTGTCCAGAGGATGGCAACCAAGATGCCTCGAAGTCAAGACATATGAGTTGCAGCTGAGGTCACTTGGTTTGTTCAGCCTAGAGAAGGATGAAAGGTGACCTCATTGCAAGCTACCACTTCCTCAAAAGGGGCAGATGAGGCAGAGGTGCCAATTTCCTCTCTGGTGACCACCAGTAAGACAAGAGGAAATAGAATTGTAGCTGCATCAGGGAAGTTCAGATTGGACATTAGGAAAAGGTTCTTCACTGAGAGGGTGGTTGGTCACTAGAACTGTCTCCCCAAGGAAGTTGTCATGGTCCCAAGCCTGTCACAGTTCAAGGAGCATCTGGATAATGCTCTTAGTCATATGATTTGTTTTTAGATAGTCCTGCAAGAAGCAGGGAATTGAACTCAATGACCTTTATAGGACCCTTCAAATTTAAGATAATTTATGATTCTAATAATCTTAAAGAATTTAAGATGTCAATTTTCCAAGGGAAAAAAAACAAACAACAAACCCTATCCAGCAATACCATTTTAAGTACAGTCATTTTAATCATTTGTCCTGGTTTGAGTTAGAACAGAACTTTCTGTTCAGTGATTTTACTTTTCAGCTCAGTTCTTCTAACTGCACTTTCTGAAGTTAGCAGCCTGTTCTCACAGGCAGTGTCTGCTTCTAGCAGTGATAACACCCCATGTTAGAGTTAGTACCAAGGATTGGTGTGCAGACCAAGGCCACTGCTGGATCTTGTGCACCACATTGGGGGGTGCAGAAAAGTGAAAGGCTGCACCTGCAGGGAGGAGTAGATAGGACAGGTGACCCCAAACTGACCAACAAGGTATTCCAGACCATATACATCCTATTTGGTATAAAGCTGAGGGATCAGGAGGGTCTCGCCCCGCCTTGCTGTCTCAGGTCTGAGCTGAGTCCTCTTCCAGTTTCTTCCTCAGACACCATCCGGGGGGACTCTATACATTTTGCCTTCAATCCTTATCTGTATGTTCTTGAATCCAGCCCTAGAATCCAGCTCCTGAACACAGTTCCCATTTGCTGCTGGGACACATCTGGGACTTTCACAGTGCCTGCTCCACAGCATCAGTTGTGACACAACGGCCCTTGGGGTGGTTGGGTTCAGTACTGGCTAAAGGGCTGGCCTGACCCTAAACCATGACATCACTTTAATGTAATCCCTGTTTCAGGACTTCCACACTTACTAGAATGCTTGAGGCTGCCATTATTGTACCCCTCTTCAGATATGTATAAAAAAATTAAAAGGAGCAAGAGTGCAAGAAAAGTATCTCAGATTTCCCATTGGAGCAAGATTGAGATGCCAAACTCATAGAACATTTGTTCACAACAAGGAAAGATGTAACAGCATATGTAAGGAATGTCCTGGTTTGAGTGAAAACAGAACTAATTCTGTTCAGTAATTTTACTTTTCAGCTTGGTTCTTTTAATTAACTGCACTGTCTGAAGGTAGCAGCCTGTTCTCACAGACAGTGTCTGCTTCTAGCAGTGATAACACCTTATGTTTAGAGTTACTACCAAGGATTGGTGTGCAGACCAAGGCCACTGCTGGGTCTTGTGTACCACACTGGGGGGTGCAGAGAGTGAAAGGCTGCACCTGCAGGGAGGAGCGGACAGGACAGGTAACTCTAAACTGACCAAGGAGGTATTCCAGCCCATATACGCCATATTTGGTCTAGAGCTGAGGGACCCGAAGGGTCTCTGGGCTCTTCTCTTCCCTCTTGGACTGCTTTGCCAGCTTTTACTTGGCTTGGCTCGGGTCCTCTTCCGGTTCCTTCCTCGGAGCACCCAAGGAGGACTCTGTCCATTCTGCCTTCGATCCGGCCTGCGTGTTCCTGAACCCAGTACCAGAATCCAGCTCCTGAACACAGCTCCCGTCTGCTGCGGGGCCCAGTCTGGGACTGCCCCGGTGCCTGCTCCACAGCATCAGTGGTGACAGTGATGGAATTACCAGCAGGGGGGTTGGGTTCCATACTGGGTTTGTATATATTTGTATATACTCCATTTTTATAATTATTAAGTTCATTTTCATTAAAGCTGTTCTAGTTTCCTTTTCTAATCACTAAGTCTCTCTCCCTTATTTCCTTTCTCCTTCCCTTTGGGGAGGGAGGGGGGTTAACAGAGAGAGTCTGTTATAGGTTTAAGAGGCTGCCCTGACCCTAAACTGTGACAGGGTGAACGTATCAAAGTTTTTCAGCATAGACAGCATAAGGGTATCTGGCTACAGAACAGCTCTCCAGTTAAAGAAGCTTTTTTTTTTTTTAATTTTCCAGTTCATTCAAATATTTTAAATCTATTTCATATCACTAATTTGAAGATAGAAGTGATGCTTTGAAATGGATACAATACGTAATTTGTGCATATTATCATGCACAATAACAGCCTAACAAAAAATACTTTTCTAAAGGAATAGCACATACGACTGTTAACTGAACTTTAAAGCATCTGCAAGCACAGGAAAGAAGAAACGTGCTCTTCCCTGCATAAAGGGAAGTGCTGACAGTAGAAACAGGCATTCGAAAAATTGCTGCAGTCTGTTGATGGATATTCCTATTACTATTCCATGTCCATCAACATATTGCTGAAAAGATATATTTGCAGTAATTGTTCAATCTGCACTAATAATTTTTAAACTAGGAACCTGTGCTGCTGTGAATTAGACTCATAATAAGCTATATCATACAGACTAGGCAACTCAGTAGAAGTATAATGTTCAAATTACTTCCTCTTCCAAGAAAACTGTCAGTTAACTATCTGTGCTAGCTGAAGAAAAAAATAATCATTTACCATTATGACTTGGACCTGGTGTTAAAGCAGCAGTGAAACTTTTCTGTGGAGTGCCATTGAATGATAAGTCTCCTGCAATAGATGTTTGCTGACTTCTCTCCAGCTCACATTTGTATCTGTTTAGAAAAGAAGCAGCAGCAGTAGAAGTTAGTAAAAGGTCAATCATCTATTTTTAGGAACCTGAAATACACAAATAAATTATACGATTTTAACAACTTAGTTTAAAGATCAAGTCAAGATGCGGCCACTGAAAATTCTTGTTATAGCACCTAAGAATATGAACAATATATTTTATGTAGAGTTTCATCGTATTTAATCAACTACATAGTAGTCAAAATTAAAGAAATAAAACCAAATCAAAAGTAGATGAAAATCAGAACTGCTAAAGATCTCACTGTATAAAGCTGTAGTCCAGCTATACACACACTCAAATCACTGTAAACACTCCGAATATAAACCTCTTACTCTTCAGTAAGCATCTTTATGGTAGGGAACATACTAGGTTTATTCTATGTTCTGATACGGCACACTTTGAGAAACCTGTGCACATCTCATGAAAATGTCAGGGAATACCCCAACAGTGTATTTTTCATATATTGCATTTGTATTGCTGCCCAAAACACCACAGCACGCCCATTTCAGTGACTTTTGTGAGCACAAAGGGTTACAAACTCATGCAATGAAGACAGTTTGGAGATTATACAGCAACTTTGGTCCTGCCCAGCAAGCACAGGTTGTTGATAAGGCAATGGTTCCAGGCTGTAGCTCATCACATTAATAACTCCACAGCTTGCCTTTCCCCCTCCCTTTTACAGCTCAACAGGAAGAGCTCCTCTCACAGTGGATTGTCAGTTGCTATGAAGTAGTAAATAATCAGTTACCAGCATAAACCAAAGCAGAACCAAAACCCATTGCCAAGATCAAGCTAAGTGTAGTAATTGATGATCTTTTGTAGTAGACAACTGTACAAAGTAACATAATGGGAAGGAGAGAATTCAGTGAACTGGAGTTAATTTAGGGAATGCATAAATAGAACACATTCTCAGCCCCCAATCTCTCTGGCCTCCCTTTTAAATACACTGCATTTTTAAGCTTCATAGATACAGAAAACATGAGCATGGTTCTAACAACCCTGTTGAATCTCCCTATATTCTATTTTGAGGGATCTCAGCAACTCCTTACACAGAGCTGGTGTTTCTACATGCCAAAAATTGTTTCGTTGAAATTTAGATTCTTCTCACAGCAAATACTTCAACCATCTTTAGTTTTCCCAAAGAGCAGAAGGCAAAGGAGAGGGAAAATGCCAAGCAAACAAACCCAAACAAAAAACCCAGAAAGACCAACACAGCTTCCTCTTTACTTGCTTCAATTAGCATATGTATAAAGCACACCATCTAAAAGTTAAAGTAGACATACTTCATACTGGGGGGAAGGAGGAAAACAAACAAAAACATAAAAAACACCAACAAAACCAAAAAAAAAAAAACCCCAAAAAAAAAGGTGTACCCCCACCATTAAGAGACTTGGTATCACCTATTAACACCTCTCAGTGACCGTTATTCTGCACTACTAGAACTAACACAACAGTTTATTGAATAAGCAGAATACTCAGCCTTATTGACACACACAAAGTTTCAGAAATACTTTTATTCAAGAACAGAGGGTGCCTCTAGTATGAGAGCAAGTTTAACAAATGGCAACATTAAATTAAAAGGTCCCATTTCTGAAGCACCTTCAGAAGAGGGATTTTAAATATGTCTGCATTACAAAAGATTCTTTTACTGTATGAATTGCATTCTACCTCTACAGACAGCACACACATACTGTCTCAGTAATAACAGTGTTTACAAGTTAAGGTGTTACAAATTAGGCACTTCTTTACCAAAGCAACTGCATTCAGTTATTCTGTCACAGCACCATTGTTTTTGGCAGCTTCCTCTTCCCCGCCAATAGATGTTCATGCCTCCTCTTTCCAGTGGTCACATTTTATCAGTAATCTTGATCTTAGACTGAATTGTCCACACACTTTGCAACTCTAAGCTCTTTGCAGGCTGCTTTTGCCAAGTGACTCAATTGTGCTAGCTGTTTGTTTGTTTTAAAAATACTTTAAAAAAAAATAATCGCAGAATGAATGTCTCCCTCATCACACAATGCTGCAGAATTTCCTCAAATTCCCTAACTGCTTCAAGTGGCACACTTCTACATTTATGTCCATACATCCAAGTGTATATATAAAAACAGGCTAATGGTTTGAGATTTTGGTCAAAAAAAATGTGAATTACGTATGAGATTAAGAGAAAATGAAAGCCATGAATGATGCATTAAATGAGTAAAACATGAGAAAATAGCCATTGTAGACAGGTTAGAGACATACAGCAATCCCTCACCTTTTCACTTCTTGTTCTAGCCTTTCGATGTCTTTCTTGCTGGAATTCAGCTGCCCTGACTGAATGTTGACTTGAGATTCTTTTACTTGAAGATCATGGGATATTTTCTGCTTTGCTTTCTCAAGGCTATCGCACAATTCCATCAAGCTCTGGTTCTCTCTTTTTAGTGTTGCAGTTTCATTTTTTTCATTTTCAACCTAGTTAGAATATAGACAATTTCAAAAATGTCTCAAGTCTTCTCTACACTTCTGTGCAGTTATTACTGTTTTAATAACACAAAGTTTACGTACTGTTATTTTCTTCATAGCATTTTAATATCCTGACAGCACTGAAAACCTCAGATATAGATTGTTCAAATATTCCTGGGTATGAACAAAATTTCCCAAAACTCAACTCAGTGTCATTAACAGATATTTATTGAGTAGACAAACTTATAAAAATGCATCAATCCTTAAATACTAAAAATTTACACAAGTCTGCATTCTTCACTGATCATCTCACTTCTCTTTCCAGTGTATCAACTTCAGCAACCAGATACCTTGACAAAAAACGCACAATGATTATTAAGAGTCATGGCTTTGAAAATGGAAAATAGAGCTTGTAATAGCAGAGATAGAAATAGTAGAGGGGTCCTCTTCTTCCCCTCCAGCTTCTGAGGGGTAGGCTACATCTTTGTGCAATATTATTCTTTTGACTGAGAAGCAGCTATTAGTTGCTGTTTCCGAGAATTTTAAAGCACACCTGTTTGAGTGCAGTCCTTTTAGTTTGGGGAGCACAGCAGTTCCTTTGGATAGTTGAAGCAAGTACCTGGAAACTCACAGGAAGAAATTCAAAAAAAATCTACTATGCTTAAGTCTCAGCACAGGGAATAAAAGGTAACCTTCGTAAATTGCCTCTGAGCTGTATTCGAACAGTACAAAACAAAATTGAACCAAAGGGTCACTTCTGATCTGAAGCACAGCAGGACCCTAAGAGTGTCTCTAGTTTCCTGTTCAGATGCCTGAAAGGGTAAATTCAGGTGAAGTATTAAAATTACATCTCTAAAATTGAAAGATAAAACCAAATCCCAAAAATACAGTCTCTACAAGGAAAAAAATGAAGAATTACATTAACTAAGTAGAAGAGCACAGGTATCTGCAGGCAAGGTGAAACAGTAGAAGTCTGTGAACTCTGCAGCTCTGCTATATAAAACAGGCCTAGCCATTATTCAGATTTTTTAAATGTGTAACAATAAAGTAATTCCTTTTCCTAATTATAGAGAGGTAGGAAAGTCTTTGAGTAAACATAAACCTCCAGCTATGGACAATCATGCCAAACACAATAGAATTCCTGCCTCCAGTCTAACAGTCCATGAGAACTAAGCAGAACGAAGAAAATTAGTATGAAGTAAGATGAAGATAGGCAGTTTATATTTCTCTGCTACCTTTCCAGTCAGTCAGTGGGAAGAAAGAAAACACTAACCCACCCCCTAACAACAACCTGATAATAAATCTTTATAACTGTGTTTGCCATGCAGAATGGCATTGTAGGGAAATAACTGCAGTACCTATATTACCTTCTGTTTCTGTTTCTGCAAAGCTGCCTCCATGGATTCTAACTGGAACTGTCTTTGCTGACGCTCCTTTTTAAGCTTGTCTACTTGACTTTCCAGCTCATGAATCTTCTGAAGAACCCTGGGGGAGAGGCCTTCTTTCCATTCTTCCACAGCCCAGCTCATATTGACAAGATTCTTGTTTAATACAAAATGGATAGTACTGTGGCTAAAACACAAAGACAACTACAATTAAGACCTTGAAAGAGATCAGTTAAGCCTCCTTTTTAAATACATTGCATTTGCAAGTTTAGCAGTTATTAGAACACAGGATTTCACAACTACACAGGCTTCCCGAGCCAAACACCAACCAGCACCTTTAAATATTAGGTCCTCATTTGACAACACAGTACAGATGAGATTTTTAAAACCTCACAATCTCCTAACAATTAACAGGGTTTATATTCTTATCATTGCATTTAACTACAATGTTTCATCAAGTTTCCCTTCACATCCAATTTCAACAGTCACAATGCAGGAAGTCTTTAGCACTTAGGACTCCGTTGTACTTTAGTGGTGTTTAACCTGAAAGCCTTGCGGAAATCCATGGCTTCGGTATAGGGGGCACTTCTGCTTGCATCTTTCTTTACACACATTTTTTTCAAGGCAGTACTGCTGAGCTCAGGGCAGTGAGAATGCTCTCTGCTGGCAGGAATAGCTGTACGATACTTAGTCCTCACATGTAAGTTTCACACACTCAGGTGACTTTTGTTGTTGTTGCAATGACTCCGCCTTTAGAAGACCTGGCATGGGCTTCTTCTCTCGAGACACCGGCACAGCTCAAGGATTAATTATGAGTTACTTCAGACTAACTAAAACTAGAAGGAGCAGAGCTCACGCAGAAGCGGGATTCTCAGGGTGTCACCCAGCTTTCTCCGGTGGCCGGGCGGCCGCACGCCGTCCCCTCCCAGGGACACAGCCCGCCGAAGGCAGGCACGGCCTGCACCCCTCCCGACGGGACGGTTGGGCCCTGCTAACAGCGCTCACCCGCTCCGCGAAGGCGGCACCGGCCGGCACCGCGAAGCTGAAGGGAGCGCCGCAGCCCACTCGGGTCCCCTGACACGGACAGACCGATCGCTCGCTCACCATCAAACGCTGACCGGGATCCAGCGACAGTGACCCAGCCCCCGGGTAGGTAGCTGTCTGGCTCCCTCGGACCCAGCCTCGCACCGCCGGTAGAGACAGGCGGAGCGCGGCCGCGATTCAAAGCTGCCGCTGCCACGGCGGCCGTTTAGCGCACGCCGAAAGGATGGCGCGCCCGAGCGCGCTGATTGGCCCGGCCAGGACGCCGCTCTCCACGCGGACCTCACCTCGTTAGCAATGAGGGCGCAGCTTCGGGTCGCCGGCACTCGGGATTGGCCGGTTCGGAAGCATTCAAACTCCATTGGACGTGGCAGCGCATGAGCGGGGCAGAGCCAGCTCGTGATTGGTCCCGGAGGACGCTGCCCAAAGCCCGGTGAGGCGATCGGCCCTGGGGGAGCTCCGAGTGCCGCCCCGGGCACCGCCACCGCAGGGGGGAGAAGCCGGCCCGCCGGGAGAGCCCTGCGGTGCGGGGGGAAAGGGAGGGCTTGTGAGGAAAGCGCAGCCGGAGGTGTCACAGAGAGGGCAGGACGGGTGGCGGTAGCGTCAGACCTTCTATCCAAACATCGCTTTTCCGACCCCACAGAGAACCCGCGTTTTGAAAAAGAAAGGAAAGGTGCTGCGGTGCCGTCCTGATGATAACGCGCTCCCTTGCAAAGATCGACGGAAGGGTCACAAAGTGGTTTGGTGTTCAGTTCTGCCCAAACCGCTCCTCCGGGGTGGGGTCGTTCGGTTCGGGGGGGAAGGGAAGGCGATTCAGCCCAGTATTGCACGTTTTCTACCCTAAAATAGGAACACAAACAATAAAACCCCCACTATTTCCAAGTGGTCTCTAACGCGGATCATAGGATGCAAACGGCAACAGTGAAGGATTAAGAAGTCTAAAGCTTCTATAAACTTCCTGGCCACCAGTGACTGGTTTCCAAACACTTGTGGTGTTCCAGACCCTGCCCCTATTACTGCAGCTCTGAGAGGGTTTCGGGTTTGAAACAATGATGCTTTTCCATTAGAATCTGGGAATAAGCGATCTGATTATCATTCCACCTAATTAAATGTCTTGCCTCTCGTAATCATTCTGAGAATATTGACTCAAGCACTGTTCTTTTAATCACATTGAGGAAATTGAGTTAAACAAATCTCCCTTCATAAGTTAAACAGCTCACCAATCAGCTCCCAAGAGCTCTGATGATAAATAAATATGGTGCAGCAAACTCACCAGCACACTGTTATAAAAGCTCTAGTTCCAGAACAAAACAAGCCATCGAATTGATGGAACTGATCCATCATAAACACATCTTAACAAATGACCAAAAAAAAAAAAGCTAGAAAGTTCGATGGTGAATTTTATGCACTCTTATTGATGACTGTGCAGGCGTTACTGAGGGAACAGCACAAAAGAGCAGAGGGACGGGAAGTAGTGAAAGAGCGAGAAATCTCTAACATAATACTGGCAAATAATTTGTGAAGGGACCAGTCTAAACTTAAGGGGATTCCCCACTTGGTGGACAAGGGGCAACTGCTCTATAAGAAGTAAATACTCATATTCTATATTCAGTAACTATTTCTTATTTGACAGTAACGAATGTTACCTAATTAACTGTAAGTTAATCAATTGGAGAAGTTGAAGACTTTTCCATTACTGCAGATGCTGTTAGTGGGACCACTGATGGGCAGGGAGCACTAGCATTTAGAATACTGCATCATGATGAATCCCTCGGGGAAGACTTCAAGGAACCAGCTTTAAATTCAAAGATTGATGGCATATTTTTTCAGAAGGAGAAAAGTGAGTAGAGACAGCCCTTGGAGTTCTTAGAAGGCATGAACAACAAAAATCATCTGCTGTGTGCAGAGCTTTTAAGATGCAGTCTGATGAATACCTGGATAGCTGAGGCTAAGAAAAAGGAACCTGACCACTGTTGTAAACTTAAATGAGAGAACACTAGCTCTGAAGCTTATTTCTAAGAAAGGTTAGATTTATACTGGGTTTCTGTTGATAATGATTAACAAATAAATACTTTCATATTTGACATCTTTTACTTGACTATTGCAGCAAGTAACTAATTATCCTGAAAGATAAAAGGACTCATGAAGAGTACAGAAACTTGCTTTTTCTTTTGCCATATCAACCTTATTCTGCACGTACTGTGCAGAATATTATATATACTCATTATCAAAAGTAAATATAAGATATGAAATATTAGTAAATGTAAGACTGAAGTATAAGATAGGAGAATAAGGTCAAATACTCTGAACAAATAATAAATTATAAAGTGTGTTAATAGCAACCATCAGTTTGCCAACACTTGAAATTACTTTTATTACCCTCTACCGGGTAGAATTCTTGAGGTCTTTCTAAGAGGCTCTCAAAATTCCCTGATTTGGAACACCCTGTGATTTCAAGCTGAAAAAACTACCTCAGCCTTGTGAAGTGGCTTTTCTCTGTCTTTGAAATTCCATTCGGTTCTTACCAAATGTTAAAAATCACCATTTACATTTTCTCACCTGCATTCCTTACTATACTTTTTGGTAAAAAGCCAGAACAGTAAGTAGAAAGCAAAAACTACTAAAGGTTGAATTTGTATTACTGCAGCTGATGTCAGAGTATGTGATGGAACAAAACTGGAAGGGAATTGGAAGGGAAGGTCTTTCCTTCTGATGAGAAAATCCCACCCTGCTTGGACACTACAAGGAGCAGAAACTAGATAGAGCTTTTCCCCAGCACTCTTCCTTGCCAGACTCTGAATCTGTCAGGTAAAGCCTATTTCGTGTGTGTGTGTGTGTGTGTGTGTGTGTATATACACACACACAAATAGACATACATGCACACATACCAAAGAGCACTTGAGGAGCTGAAGCAATCCCATTCACACAGGAAAAGAGAGAAATGGACCAGGTGCTCTGCATCTGACATGCTTCTAGCTTCCCAGCTTCCCTGGTGAGGCGCTAGAGGTAGATAGTCTACTGCATTGGGGTGAAAGAGAAGAAAAATGGATCATTTCTCTGAGCCTCACCCAAACCCCACCCTGTACTAAGTGATGCCTCTTGCCGCTGGAAAACAAAATTCTCCATCTCTGCCAATGCAAATAAGTAACTGAGAAGATGGTATTTGAGTTGTTAGCACTGGAGTTACAAGGTTAAGTCTGTGCTAGTAAAGCCCAGTGAGCTACTGCTGGAAAATACAATGTTTGATTGCTTATGTACCCTTAGATTTCCTATCCTTCAATTACATTTCTCCATGGAACCCATACCTTGGTTGGTGAACAGAATGAATGTAAAGGGTGCCATTAGGATGCAGAGAGAACCTTACACCTTAGATTTCTTAACTGTCTAATTTTACACTCTTAGAAAAAGGTTGAACTGACCTGCATAATCTTTTTCACAGTTCATTAACAAAATCAGAGACCACATCGTATCACAAATCATACATTATAACTTTGTTTCTCTAGTGAGCATTATTGTAATTCTTACCTACTGATGGAAACTGCTGCTGAAGTGCTCATGTTGACACCAGTGCTAGGGTCAACTGGATGAAGGTATTAGTGGATAAAATACCTAGAGGTGCTCAATTGTTCAGTGATCACACTGTCTAGTATAGCTTACTACACACCAGTAGGTAGGTTTCCTAGTACTGAGAAGGTAACTGAGGTTACCTGGCTTGTCTAAGGTGACACGGTGAATCACATGCAGGTGCTAGATAGGAACCCATAGGTGTGGCTCCTGGCAGTTTAAAACACCTCAAGGCAATGTTGCCACATTCCCACCTTCTCTCCTGTCCCCCACCTGCATGCTGCCACTGCTCCCTTATGACAACTTTGGTGCTGATCTGTACGGCCAGGTGAGGTGGTTGAAGTGGTAATGGGTATTGTGTTAGGCAAAGATTTTTCTAGTAACACCAGCTTGTATACAGCTTGAGTCTCCAAACTGCTGCACTATGGGGTCAGAAAAATGCCTGACCCAGCTTAACAGATGAAACAGATGCAGGACAGAGTAGACAGGACTGTGGGGACACTGGTTTAGATCAGTTAAAACCCTTTCACACTACAGATACTAACACCAAAAAATACATTCATGATACTATTAAATACTGCTATATCTTATGGGCAAGGAGTTATTAGGTTTCAAGGGCCATTTGGTAAGATGGGAACCTTTTTCCTTTATGTCTCATTCCTCCTTGACTTTTATGGGTCCATCTCCTTTGGTGCCCATTTTTTGTTAGGACTGTACTCTTAAGTGTACATGGGTACATCTATTTCGAGTATCATTCTGTTCAGGTGAGAAAGAAAAGTGGTTAAGACATAAGTGCACTACATATGAACTAAAAAGCATACACCTAAAAAGCGTAGCCATCTCTCTTTCCATCTTTACCACCAACTTTTTTTTTTTTTAATTGGGGCATGTAGAAAATGCCTGCTGGTGAGTTTTATTACCAATTTTTCCTAGGGCTCTCTGTCTGTTTTTTCTTTGGTTTACATTATCTATCACCTTTAACTCTTCTATTAATTTAACTACTTTTTAATTGCTCTTTTCCTCAAAGACCAGCTCTCACAGTGGTATGTCACCGTCATCTGCAAGATTGCCTTCAGAAGTCTGAGTCTTACTTCTATTTTGACCTCTGTTCTAAGTTCTTGGTCCTTTATCATGGCTGCCCTTGCTGTGCCGAATCTCCATTAGAACATCATATTCCTATGAACTACTTAAATTAAAACCTTAAGCTCATACCTTGTTTCTCCTTTGTTAGGGCCTATATATATTTATTATACACATTTAGTTATTATATATATTTTTGTAAAGTGTTCTGTATATAACTTTTATGTAGGTATTATCTGAGAATCTATACTTGCTTCTTATGGTGTTCACCTACTGGTCAAATCTTTTATCAGTCAGTGAAACAATTAAGAACATCACCTACACCACACATTCATGACAAAATAATCTAATTACTTATTATTCTCTACCTATCTTCATGCTATCTCTAAAATCTTCCACCATTTCTCTGTTAAAAAGTTGGATAAGACAAAAGTACACCTCCTTATCTTACACACATTGTCACCACCTCAACATTACTTTTGCCATTTTTATAGGCAAATTCTAGAGTGAGTTCTCAGTAACCCAACTAATTGCAGTGGGAAACCCATCTCAAACAACCATGGTTTATGAACCACCAACTGAAATGATCCAATAGATTAAAAAAATATGCAAGGGAAAAACAACTGCATTCTACTTTTAATGACTTTGGTTATCGCTTGATCTCCTCACCTCTCCCAAGTCTAAATTCCAACAGTTTTATTGGTATTTCTACCATATTGTATTAATCCTTTCCAGGGAAAAGTTTGTATGTGTTTTCATTTTTTCCAAGGTATCTATGGTATCATGCAAATGACAGCCAGCATATAAAATAACCGGTATTTGTATGTACCTCTCGGCATTCCCAAATAGCTCAAACTTGGTGAAAGTTTCCTGTTAATTTTGACCAAAAGTCAAAAGAATCAGGAAGGAGAATCAGGGCTCCTTTAGAAACAATATACAGATTTCAAAAAGCTAAGGAACATCTAACTGGGGTTTTATTCTTTACAGTGCACTTCACTGTTAATTTCATACAGTCTTAAAGAGTTTCACGGTATTCTCATATCCAAGCATGGTTTTACACAGAGATAAGCAAACATTAACAGCTCCATTCAAGTTACACATGTTTGTAACCGTCCCAAAAAACTGTATTTTAGATTAGCTTTCTCAAGAAATCATTTATCACTAAGTGGCAAGAAAATATTTTCAGCTGGGCGCCCACAGTCAGACACTTAAATCCATGCTGAGACACAGAAAGATTATGATTATCAGAAGTGAGCAGACACTAAAATACCTACAAATCAGTGGTGTATGCTGACTTCTAGGCATGCTGCTAAATTAACTTCTGTAAAAAGCTAGTAGTTTGTTTTTTTTTTTTTTTTTGCTCAGGAGACCAATGTTTTCAGAAAACTGAAAGCCTAATGACCATGCTAAATGATACATTTAAAAGTACCCAAATTTATAATCCACTGAAAACTGGAAAAATGTTACTCATTCTGTCATTAGACTATTCTAGCTTGGACAGCAGTAACAGTTGCATAGAAAGGTATATTCCTCATGTAAATCCCATTCAGATTACTTACAACCGTGGAATCAAAAGTTCATTACTCACAAATGGTAAAACATTTCATTTTACAACTCTTACTGAAAAGCTGAAAAGAGGAACAGGTATTAAGTCAGTCCTCAGACGGAATACAACTCCAAGGAAACTGGAATATTCAATATGGCCCAGTTTATTTGCACAGATAACCAACCAAGACTTTTTCTGGTCTACAAAACTGGGTGCTGGCTTACTCGTGATAAGCCGTAGAGTACTATAACATGTTAGCTCATGCTTGGTGGCAACAGGTTTGTTTTCCAAGATTGCGTAATCCAAATTCCTTTTCTAAGAGATGATTTTGAGAAGCACTATTAAATGGAATAATTAATGAGAGCACAGAATACTAGAGAAGAAGTAAACCTTTTTTTTTTTTTTTTGTGTTTTCCTTGTGGTAAGCTTCAAACGTTAGAACTGTCAATTTATAAAGAACAAATATGATTTTAGGAATGGGAATTTCTGTTAGTACACTAAGTTTCTGCTTATGTTACAATCAGGCCAGTGTACCCAACTGTAGCACATGACAGAGATTTTAGGAACACAGTTAGGGTCACATTTACAATACAAATCGGGAATGTGTTGCAACTGCATTCTTTGATTTGATTGTAATGTAGATGACTGTAAGGCTAATTAAACACCATCTACTGTTCATAGGAGAAACCACCAGCTGTTGCTTAAGCACAGTTTAAAGACAGTTTTATATGAAACAGGTTATGACATGGTTTCACCAACCAACAACGATTGAGATTTTTCCATGTTGTAACAAGACTTGAGAATTACTTTAGCCTTAGTTTAAACACATTCAAAATATGTTTAATACAGGTATTGCTAGCAAGGTTCTAAGACACTACAAAATTCATTGCACATAGCTTCAGATAATACTGGCATAATAAAAGTCTCCTGTATTTTGACCCAGATAAAATCAGTTTTCCTATGCTGATAGTTAAGCATTTGATGAAGATGAATGGTGTTGGGCTTTATTATCACAAGGGCTTTGAGTCACCATTCAGGCCTGCCAAATAAACTATTTAGGAAAAATAAAATAAAGTCTCTCCTATACAGTGTTTTCATCTGCAAGTCAAAAAGCACCTTATGGTCACTATCACTATCTCAATTTTCAGAGAAGAAAATTTACACACAGGCATGTGCTGCTACATGCCCAAGATCAGACTGAAGAGTGGTAGCTAAGGTAACTGAGGTACAGTCAACAAGTTATTTCCCATGTACTCTACTATTTTTTATAACATCTTAATATAATAATCCTGATGAAACTGTAGAAGGAACTAGTAAAAAAAATTAACTTCTACTAGAGGGAATATTTTGGAGGTAAATTCATTACAGCAAGTCAATAAAGTCTCTAATTGAGAGTTTTCACCTTTTCAGAAAAAAAAAAAAAAAATTACTATAGCATGATTCCCTAGCCAGCCTACAGATGATTGATCGAAGATTAGCCGTCAAAGTTTTCTGGACAAAATGAGCACAGGGGTTTGGAAACAAATCAATGATTTGTATCATTTTAACATCCCATTTTCCAAACAGCATGAGTTTTAGTATTTTATGAAACTGCTCCTTAAATAGCAGCTAGGAACTGTTGGTTTGAATCCCAGGGTTTTACACCCCTGACAGCTCTTTGGGGAACAAAGGCACATGTAAAGATTCAAGGTTTCAATGGTCTATAAAGTGGTGGTTGCACCAACACAACAGCTCTCCTTGTGGAAGTCTCTCTTCAGTAACTGGCTATAATCCTGGGGAAGCTTGGTTTTTCTAAAGCACCTACTGCTGCAGCCTTTCAGAGTCTAATACAGACATTAATCACTGCATTAAGTAATCTCGTGAAAAAGTAATGATCTTCACCATTTCCCAGTTTCAGGAGCTTCTTTTGGTTGGGTAAGTTTGAAAGACATTTTATTTTGAAGTTTGTTGAGCTGACCTTTTAACAAAAGCTCTTGCTGACAAGTAGTCTGATTTTATTTATTCTAGATGGTTTTATTTCTTCTAGAGGACCCCATCCTGCAGGAAACCAATACATAAAATCTCTCCTCCAAATCTTCCCATCTCTCCCCATGTTTATGCTTCTTGCAGCATTGTTTCATTTGCAGTAAAAGTCACTAAGTAAGTTTAGTTCAAATGGAAAGAGACCCATCAAAGTGAAAGCGACCAGCTGAAAACCAGGAATTCGACTACAGGCCTTCAGGCAGCAGCACGCCACCTCGGGGCACAGATGTCAGTCAGTATTTATTGTCTTAAAACCACCATCTTTACACTTGCCCCAGCACAGGGAGAACATGACAGGACTCAAACAAGTTAAACCCTAATTTTGATGCATGCTACCCTCTCCTGCAACTTGCCACTCAGCAGGGGAAAGCTGTTTTTTTGGCATAACACTGAACTGTATAAATCCAGAGCACGGTAGCTCTGTGATCCATTTTATCATCTCATTCTGACACCTGATGTTTCTTCAAGGTCGTTATTCAAAGCTCAGTATCTACATGTGGTCGAGTACAATTCAAGTTAAAATCTTAAATGGTGTCACTTTTTAGTGCTCCAGTGTAGCCATATATAAAAAAATGGGGATAATTACTTCATTAAGGCGTGGCATTTGTAAAATGTTTGAGAGCCTGAGATGAAAAGGACTTTCCTTGCAAAATGTAATTATAACAGTATTATGCCAGAGGTAAGGCATAGGCCTGTGATTCCACACACAGCATTTAAATACTATTACTTACCTATAAAAATCAGGAATCTGTGCTATTTCTCCCTCTCTCAGCTCCTGATCCTCTTACCATTAATAACCTGAGCAATCCTGACAAGACCAACGAATCTGATCATGTACTCCTTCAGGAAGGTGTACGAGTAGCAAGAAAGCACAGCAACTCAGAAATAGTTTCAATTCTCATTTATCATTAGTTTTCGTAATTTCCCCTGTTTGTGAGTCCTTAAGTTCTGGTGTCACAGCTTTATATGGATACCTCCCCTTGACAGCTCTGCAGTTGCCCACCAGTACCATATTTGTATATACTTTTTGGAATGCAGCTAATTTTAAATACATGCAGTCTAAGGCAAAAATATTTCCACAAATTGTCCATCAGCTGTGACACGTGTGAGCATCTACACTTCATTCCTAATCTTGCACTGTTCTTGCGCTGGTCTGGTGTGAGCCACTCAACATCTCTTGGTAGCTCCAACCTTCCTGACGCTACTCATTGCTTCCTACAGTGTCATGCGCTCTCTGTCCCTTCTCTCTCTTACAGCAGAGACCAGAAGAGCTTGCCCACACCTGCCAAGCACTGCATATCCTTGGCATCTCATGTAGTTACCAACCGTCACTATTCAAAACAACTTCAGATTTTCTCCTGCAGCAAGGCAGGTGCACAACGGCGGCACCATCGGTGGTTCTCCGTGGCTCCCACGCAGCAGGAGGAACGGGGGTAACCACCCTTCTAGAAGTGAGGGTCGTGCAGCCAGCGGGAGGCTGAAACGGGAGAAGGAGGACTACAGATAGGGATGTCAGGAGAAGAAGCGATGCTGTAACGCAAGACCGAGAGAGAAGACAGGGGAGTTAGGGAAAGGCAGGAGAGGGGCGCAGGGTGGCACGCTGCTACCCGCGGCAGGACCGGGAAGGGGAACGCGGAGGCTTCGAGGCCCGCGCGTCCCACGCCTGCAGTAACTCCGCTCCTCGCTCTCCCCCTTTTCCCCCTCTTCTGGGGGTGCCCCACCCGGGGCTACCGCAGCGTCTCCATCCCGGCCGCGCTGCAGCGCAGGGTCGCGGGCTCGCCCCGGCCCCTCCCGCCGCGGGCCGGGCCGACACGTGCGCGGGACCCAACGGCGGCTCGCGGCCGGCCCGGGCCCCGCTCCGACACGCGCGGCGGGAGGGGCCGGCACCCCGCGCCTGGCAGTTCTGCCCTCCTCGGATGAGCCGCAGCCGGCACCCGCCCGGATTGGCAGGAGCCTGCGCCCTCCTCTTCCTCCCTCCTTTTCCCTCCTCCGCGGGGTGGGTTTCAGCCCTCCTCCTTCCTTGGGGAGGGGGAAATGGTGGGGGGGGGAGGAAAAAAAAAGAAAAGGAAAAAAGAAAAGAAAAAAAACAGAAAGAGAAAAGAAATCCCAAGTCGCGTCCCCGACGTCTCCGGGCCCCGCGGCCGCAGCGGCCGCCCCACATTCCTGGCATTCCTGGGCCGTGACTCCCCGCGCCGCCCCGGCCCCAGTCCCGGCCCCGGCCCCGGCCCCAGCCCCAGCCCGGCCCCGCCGCCTCCGGCTCGCCCGCCCGCCCGCCGGCCCCGCTCGCCCCCGCGGGACACCAGTCGCTTCCCTCCCGCTCTACCTCCCTTCTTCCCGCACCCCGCAGGCGGCAGCAGGAATTCAGGGCGCCCCGGCCCCCCCGTGCCGCCACTGGCGGCCCCAGCTCCCAGCCGCCCCGCCGAAGTTCCCCGCGGTGGCCGGGGCGGCGGCGGGAGCGGGTCTCGTTCCCCACCGCCCCCGGGGAGCGGTCCGCCGCGCTCCCCTCCCGCTTCGGGTTCCGCCGGCAGCAGCCGCCGCCTTCCGGGCCGGGACAGCCGCCTCCCGCGGGAGCGCACAAAGCCGGAGCCT
Source organism: Todiramphus chloris collaris (assembly GCA_025345505.1). Lineage (NCBI taxonomy): Eukaryota > Metazoa > Chordata > Aves > Coraciiformes > Alcedinidae > Todiramphus > Todiramphus chloris. The sequence goes on along the minus strand of JANVCC010000020.1, from coordinate 31,173,617 downwards.
CCGCGCCGCCCGGGCGGCCACCGAGCAGGTAAGGAAAGAGCCGCCGAGTTTGCTGGAGTTTGGGCTCGGGCGCGTCCCCGCGCCTATCAGCCACCCGCGCTGACTTTGAAACGTTCCGAGTGACGCCTTTTCTACTCTGCGCGTACGATAGGCAGCGTTTGCGGGAGGCTCGTTCTGTTCCGCGATGTGCTGTTACATCCAGCTCAGCGGCGTGCGAGCTGCTGTGGGTAAATTACGAAAATAGCTACGCTTGGGTTACCCGTGCCGGTCGGGGACCTGCGATAAACAAGCTTCGGACAGTCTGTCCAGGCTGTGAATTTAATCTGCTGGCCACCCAGATAACATGGCATGTGTATCATCAAGAGTTATTTGTAAAGAACTCGGGCCGGGCCAGGCTCTCTGCTGGGCTGCTCGTATTTACACGGCGGCGTGCCCGTGTTTGCCTCCCCCCCGCCCAGGGTTTACCTTGTTCTTTGTTAGTTACAGTCAAGCCTAAACTGGCCGCTCGTCTTCGGCACGTCTGTAGCGCCGAGTTATGCGGAAAACATCGCGGCGAGGCAGGGGAGAGTGACATCTGCTCGCATTTCTGATGTGGCGAAGTCAATGAATTTTTAAGATCTCGAGCTAGCTCTCTTTCTTGGAGGGTATTTGGGACGAGCGTTACATAATGTATGTGTGGTATGTGGATATAATGTGTGCTGGAGCTTTCCTATCGAGAACATTTTATCTCTGATTTGCATAAAATAGTCATACGTTGCCATTATAAGCAACTCTTCGTCTCTTTGTAACTTTAACAAGGTGAGAACAAACAGTGACCGGTAAAGGCTCAGATTCACTATGTTGTTGCCCAGAAAGTTTGCTGTGATTTTTGGCTTGTAGACTGAAACCATAGCTGAAAGAAGCACTTTTACCAGAAGCCAGTTCCTTTTTCTTTAAACTCTGTGCAGATAATCCGTACCGGGTTTGGTTGTTTTGTTCTGAAAGCGCTGTTACATGCTCAAACTTCTTTAGAGTTTGGAAAAATATACTTATAAAATGGCTCCCCCCAAAGCACAAGTTTCCACCTGCCAACCTCCATATTAAGTGAGAAGGTAGCCAGGTCTTTTCGGGAGAGATGTGAGGGGAGGCAGTCCCAGTAGGGACTGCTTTCTGCTTATCCAGCTGAGAATGTCCTATTAAACATGAGTGTCAAAATAGATGAGACAGCTTTTGCTCTTGCCCTTTGAGGGGCTCTGTAGTTGACATCTACTGTTTGCTATGTTGTGTAAAATTAAAGTATGTGTTGATATTACAGTAATGCAAATAAGTAATGCAAATAAGCTATAGGCCCTGTTCTGTTACTGGCAGTACTTTCTTGAACTTTTTTTGGTTTCTTCAGGAGGCTGTGCCAGAGTTGCTTACAGGCAGAGGACACTTGTGTGTATCTCATGGGTCACGATACAGAAGTTGGGAGCTTTGCAAACTTAGGGTCTGAAGCAGAGCCTCTCAGCTAAAAGATCGTCCCCAAAATCTGTGGCAGAACTTGTGGCCATCAATTCTTGGCACTGCGTTTGTGTCAGAGGCTTGAAAGCATGACTGGCTTGATGCAAGTTCAGAGGATCTAGTGGTGCAGATCAAGGCCAGAGCCAGGACTGCAGGACACTGAGCAAATTGAACTTTTGTATGGACGTTATACTTACAGTTTTAAAAGTGTCTCTCTGTAATAGTAGCAGCAGTAGCTTTGGTGCAGTGTTGTTTGTGAGGGTTAATTAGCAACCAGTGTTAATACTAATGACTGACTTTTCTCCTGGTCATTCTTGTCAAGCAGAAGCCCACGAGTCTAGTTATAGTTATAGAAGGGCTTTCTATGAAATAGAAATATGCTTTTGTACACTGAGCAAATGCTTTTGTCCACCAGTGGCTCTTCCAATCTCGGAGAAAGTATTTAATATTTATAAAAAAATAAGGAATTGCCTACATACTTCTGGTAACTCTATAGGTTTTTTTTTTTACGACTCAGCCAAAGGGGCTGCTCTTCATTCTGTTTCTCTTCCTATCCAGTGAGGCTGTATTCGATTAAATGTTAATCTCATTTTAATCTGGATTTAAGTTTAGCATAGATGTATGCAGTGTGAAATGTGTACTTGAACTCCAGCTGGAAGCAAGTCCTTCCCTATTGCAAGGGTTAGTCAGCTGAGGGGGTCTTATAAACTGCTGGTAGTGTACAAAGGCAAAAGTTCTCAGCAGGCAGTGCTACTCTGTAGCATGTGGGTCCTAGTCCTGCAAAGACCCACCCATGTGCTTGTGCTTAAATTCATGTTCATGAATAGTGCTTTTGAAACCACGGAATTTCTTTTATATACATAATAATAAACATGTATACAAGTCTTTGCAGGAGCCAGGCTATAATACTTAGTATGCAATACGTTTATGCATGTGTATCCAGCTCAATTACTAGAAGATTTCAACAAAGGCTTAATTTTTATGCTGAGCAGATGCCATAAAATTCTTTTCATGTTTAAGTCCATCATGAAGTGCAGCGTGCCTTGGTCTATTATACTTTGTGGAGTTCCATTACAACAGCTCCTGACCTGTGGAAAAAAAACCCATTCCCCTGTAGGTGTTCCTCCTCTGAGGAGTACGCCTGTGCATAAAGTTTTCTGGAATTGTATGTGAAAAGGTCTGGTTTCATTTTGTACATCTCCTGGTTCTCTATTCAGAGACTCTGTGAGAGCTGCTGACTCCACCTTTTACATAAATTTAAAAAATACATTAAAAAAAAAATTAAAAATTAGATCCTAAAGGAACTTAGGTAGACCCAAGCTGAAATACAAGATCACAAGAGAAGTATGATTTTGGTTCCACTGTCTAAAACCATCCTGCACTCATAGCTTCCTCTGCTATGGTACATATGGTTTGAGAGTACCCTGTCCTACACAGATGTCCATGTTCTGCTTAAAGCCTTCTGGTCTGCTGTGCCCTTGGAGCTGCAGAGGTGATCTGTGATGAGACATCTCATACACTCTGAAGGAATAGGACTCCTCACAAATGCGGATAGCCCCAGGAGCAGGAACTGCAGCCCATGACTCTTCCCCTTTCCTCTTTCCTTTGGGCTTTAGGAGGGAGTGATGAGAACTCTTTTGTGTGAAAGGATCAATGACTTGAATGTCCTAGTGTCAAAAAGCTGACATTTAGGTGCTTTATCAGGTGCTGACATTTAGGTGCTATATCTTAAATATTTGAGGAATTAAAATTGTTACTGATGTTGTGTTCTTTTAGATGAAAACCAGATTTGGATTTCCTTTTTCCACTTTGCATACATACTGTTGTCTTCTTTTGCTTGCACCTCTTCTGTTTATATAAAACTTTAGTTAATTTTAATCTGTTCATTCACAGTTGGTGCTTTGGTAGGCAAGAAATATTAGTATTGGTTTTACTGGCTCATTTAAGATAGCACATCTGAGCTATTTTTCTTCTGCATTAATGAGAATGATTTTTAATAGCTAAATCTGTTAGGGTTTTTTTGTTGTTGTTGATGTATAATGGAATACATTACTAAAGCAAACATGTAATTCAGAAATGACAATGTGAAAGTTCATACTATTAGGAGTATTTTAATTCCATTGTCTTCAACTTTCAGTATCCATGCATAATATAATGAAAATTGGCCCAGTTTTAGTGAATTGTCAAGATTAAGGTTGTGATTAAATAAAAGTAATGTAACTATGCACATGCAATGCCATGCCATCTGAATGATGTTATTTGTTACTTTTGGCTTTAGATACAGAGGAAAGTAAAGGCAGCTTAAAGATTGCTCTTTAAACTGTTTCTCAGGGTCAGCAAATCAATGCTAAAAGTGCCACCTGGAATTAAAGACATGAGTATGATGCAGCACAAAGCATGTACAAGGAAGATGCCTATTTGCTTTAAAAAATATTTCTCCTCTGTCATTGCTACCCTAATAAGCAGTTGTACATATTATAGTCAACTATACATGAGCCACTTCTGAAAATACCTAAGGGAGTATAAACTTAGCACTAATTAAGCATAAATTTAGGTAACATTAAGAAAGATGTCTAACCAGAGGATTTTTCTGTAAGTAGTCAGGTATGTGACATGTTGGATGGGTGATGTTCTGGGAAGAAGAGAACGCTGACATACAGCCTCCCTTCTGATGTCCTGTAGACATTGTGAGTCTTTTGTTCTTCTGAGGTGAATGAGTTTATATACTGAGCCTTGCTTAAAACCAAGCAAGTCTTTTGCAAACTGCAACTCTCCTTTCTAGTTCTCAGTGTACTTTTTTTTATGAGTAAGAATACTTTTTTTTTTGTCAGTAACAATGTAAACCTTAAATTACCATGTGATGTAGAAACAACTCTGAAAAGAGGGCAGTGAATGTGTATGTTGGTGATCTAATAAACTAGATGAATGATGGTGTGCCAAAACTTGCTAATGATGCAGAAGTATTTGGATTAGGCAAGACTGAAGAAGACTGAGAAATTGTAAAGGGAATCCAAGAAAGCTGGGTAAAAGGGAAGCATAGCAGATGATGTTGATAAATTCAAGAATATGCATGTTAAAGAGGATAATCAAATTACTTGGTCATGTTACTGGATTGTAAATTAACTATTAAGGTGGGGAAGAAGATTTCAACAATGTTTTATTTGAACTTGTGCATCTCCTTAATGCTTAATATCGGGCAGAAAAGATTACCACAGTCATTGCACAATGCTGTATTAATAACACAAAGGACATTATTAAACTGGTGCTCAGATCCACCTGGAATAGTCAATTTGTGATCTTCTATGAAAGAGGAGAGATTTGAAGATACTCGTATGAAGCTAAACTGAAAATATTAGTGTAGCTTTGTTTCAGGGAGGTCAACTAGACGAGGTAGGAGGTATATATGTGCAAAATAATGTTTGTCCATTAATTAGTAATAATTCCATCACACTTTGATACAATGACTAGTTATAGGGAGTGGTTTTCAAGACAATGTATGTAATATCCCTAAATCACCATTAAAAAAAAATAAACAATTGTAATACCACCAAAGGAAAGCATATAAACCAAGAGCCTGGTAGGATGAAAAAGGAAAGTGAACTATTCCTAGGGACAGGAGGAACAGTCATAGCTACAGTTGAAGGGATGTTAACTGTGATGCTCTAGGGCATAAATCAACAGTATCTGATGGGGATTAAGAAATTTACCTTAGGACAGATGATGCTATTAGTGTCTGCTGTGTTAGCTCATATCTTTTCTTCTGGAGTACATAGGGTAAAGCTGCTGTTGGAAACAGGATATCAGGCTGATAATTTAACCCACTATAGCAATTTAATTTCTGTATTGTACTGTGAATGGTGGTAGATGTAATTAAATATTAATGCAGATGGAATTGAAAGATTTATTTTTTTATGTATATTCAGGCTTCATAGAAAGTGTATGTTGAACTTCAAACTTTATTGTGTTAAAGAGTTTATGTTCTAATTAACTGAGGCATGCTCTGCTGCACCCTGGTCTGGTGTAGAGACCAGAAATGATGATTAGGCTTCATTTAAAAGGCAGTTAGCATTGGTATTTATTATTAATTGTTTTGTTTATGGTGATCAATAATCTCTAGTAGGTGTTTTAATGGACAAGGACTATTTTGTAATTTGTGTAGTTAATACAAATATTTTTGAATTCTGTAGCAGAATGGTAGATGTGTTTGACTGTGACATACAGGCAGACCAGTTTCTGGAAGTAACTGGTCTTCTGTAACTTAGAGGGTCTTTCAAAGAAAATATTGTCAAAGCAATGGTGTACCAACACCATGGAATTCTTGCACATCTATGGACTGTAAATGCTAATCTGTTAAGAGAAAGGGAAAAATTGATTTAGTAGCAGGCACCGTGACTGATCTAATAATTAACATGTCATGTTAACGTATTAGTGTGTGTAGGGTATAACACAGTTAAGATTTGTCTGTAGAAGTTTCACAAACCTATACTGTAACCCAAAGAATAAAAAAGAAAGTCTTTTCTAACTTTTAGGTGGTCTGACCAACCAATGCAAGCTGTCTTACAGGTTGCCTGTCAGCTAGCTATGAAATAAAAAGTGGTCTGTTTTTCTGACCTTCTTGATGAAAATGCTGAAGATATTTTGCAGGTAGCCTTGTACTGCTTTTTTAAACTCAGAAAATAAGGTTAATTGGAAGGTCCGTATTTGTCAAGGTGTATTAAAGTAATGTCCTCTTTTGGGACTCCATACTTTGAACATGCAGCTTGTTCTTAGTGTAGCTACCTGAAGGACACAGGGTAGGGCCTCAGCCCAGGAGAAGTTGGCTCTGTAGGAGAGTTATGGGGTTACCAGTAGTTGTTTTAACTTGTGTTTGTGCAATTCTTGCTTGTTTTTACAACTGAGAAAATAGTTTGCATTCCTCAGGTTTTTTAGATTAGCTCTTATCATGGAATTCCCTCTTTTGAGAGGAGGCATTCACTACCTTGTAGATAAAATGCCTTTAGCTTTTTATTGATGATGATAATGAAGCTAGGTTTTTGGACAAGCCTGGGCAAAATCAGGGGACTTTGCCCATCAGAGATTCAACTAATAGAAGCCAGATTCCATTTTTGATGTCTTCTGCTACATGCCATTTTCATTTCAACCCCTTCCTTCAATGGGAAGGGGATGGCTGTTGCAGTCTTTTGCTCATGGACAGATATTAACAGATTCAGAGCTCTGGTGGGGTCAGAATGGAGGGCGGACAAGCTTCTGTTTGTGAACAACTCATGTAGACTTTTTTGAGTAAAGGTAATGAGATTCCTGTCACCTTTGACAAGGCTGTTGTGGAAATCAGTGATGGCAGAGGAAACTAAATCACAGTATTGATACTTACGTGCTGCTGCTTCCCGCTTCGTTGTGGTTCTTTCTGAGAACAGAGAAGAGTAATGACAGGGTTTTTGTGCAAGGTTTCTTCCATGTGTCCATGTTCCTTTTGGTAGCTTGGTGCCCCAAAAAGTGTTTGTGCACAGTTGTAAATCTTGTTAAATAAAACAGAATTAAAGTACTTGCAGGAGAGCATCGTTGAGGCAGGTTAGCATTTAGCATCCAAACATTAAGTACATTCATTGCTAATAGATTTTATGTCTTTTTTTTATTATTTTTTAATTAACTTCCTTTCTGACAAGCTGGAAAGAAAAGCTGCCATTTGAAGATGAAAATTATTTTTGCTTGTAACATATTTTAGGGCTTTTGGTATGCAGTTTAATGTTTCATACTACTTTATGTTATGTAGAGAAAAGTGTTTAAATAAACAGAATGCTGCATATGGAGAGTTAGATTTCATTTCATAATGAATGTATTTTAATTCCTTTCTGCACTGTGGGATGTGCTGGGTACTTTACAAATAGTGAAAGACATAAGACATATCTTGAATTACAATCTAAAAAAGAGGGGAAAAAATGGTTTGGTGCAATAGGCAAATGGTGTGTGTGGGAGAGCTGGCATGTATGAGGATTTTGGTTTCTTTGGTCATAGGCTGCCCTCCACTAGAGCTGGTTGATTTCTCAGAAGTTTTTCTGGTTTCTGTATTTAATTGGTAAATTGTCATAACCATGTGCATTTAAATATACAAATTCAGGAAGGCACATTTCCTGCAAATTTACAGTTCAGTAATTAAGAGAGAATTGTTTCAGAAGGGAATTGCTGATACCACCTCAGGACCTGACCTTACGAAGTGATGAGCATTTCCCTGGAGCTGGAATGGAAGGAGGTACATTCAAGAAGAATACATCAGCTTGGATAATGAGATCTTCTCTACCTGATATATGTTAGTTCTGCTCTAGCTCTTCTTTTTCTTTGTTGGTGGTGCAGTAACCTAAAACAGTTGCTCATAGAACAGCTCTGAGCTTTTAGAGTATGTATTTGCATATATCTCTTCACTGCTGAAAGGGAAAATGATTACTGTGAGTAATAAGGATGTGCTTTCAAAAAACATTAAATCTTGTCTAGTGATGGCTGTGTTGTTTCTTCTGATGTACAAATGGGTTTCTCCAGAGAGACTGATACATTCTTACAGCTTTCCTAGAACCTGATTTAGGTATGCAGATTGTCACCCATGCACTAATTAATCTGTCAAAACATCTGACAAGGGGTGGGTACACATGGGAGACAATTAGTCATTTTGTTCCATTAGTAATGTCAATTTCTGTTGATGTTATGTAAGGTTCCTTTCCTACTTTTGTATTTTCATCTCCTGCTACAATAGAAGCTTGTTAACATGTAGCTTAACTTTTGCATTAGCTTTATGTGTTCAGTGTCCTTGACGAGTACCACTAACTCTGCATACAGCTGTGAAATTTTGCACCTCCTTCATGTTCCCCTCCACCCCCAAGACACTGAAATAGTCATGAGTGGCAGGACTTGCAACAGTACAGAAACTTCCATGTTTATGTTTCAATCTGTTAAATGAACAGGGTACTCAACTAATTTCAGGGAATGCTGTCCATTGTTAAATACCACTTAATTTTGCTTTCTTTCTTCTCCTTGGTAATGCAGATTTATAATGTAATTTATTTTTCACTTGGGATGGAATTAGAGCAAATGCATTTCTCAGTCTCTTCCTGTTGTATGTTGCAATCAGATGGAGTGACAGAGGATGTAGCAAGGAAGGATAGCCTTAATTAATCTGAAATTTTCACAGGATGGAAGAAAACAGACTCGTGCATGTTTATCTTAAAAAGGCATTTTGCCATAGCCTGAGTGAGCTGTGGCCACAATTTGGAAACCTGAAACTGTTAGTTTTGTTGAGTGTCTTTTACAAATGTCAAAATATGGGAATTAAAACACCAGTTAAGACTTACATGTTGAATAAGACTGATAATACAGTGAATAAAATAATTCTATCAGATTAAGGCAGAATCTAGTTTGTTTATCAGGAAAAACTTCCTAGTAATGAACTCTATGATTTATTGCATTAATTTCTCAGGAATAGCAGCTCTGTTGTGGAGACCATGTTAAAATAACACTAGACAGTCCACTAGAGCATTCAGTGAAGGGTCTAAGTTGCCATCAGAAAACCAGACAAGGTTCTGTCTTTGTAACCAGATAGGTCTCTTTCTTCATAGTGGTTTGAAATAGTAAAATATTTTTTAAATTAAATGTGATAAATACAATAAAATGTGATATTAGCTCCAGTAACTGTTCGCTTTCTGCAGCTCTGTGAAGGAGCTGAGTTACTGAACTTGGCAAAAAGTCAGGGTTTTTTTTGTTGTTTGGTTTGGTTTGGCTTTTTGTTTGTTTATTTAGCTTGGGCATTTAATGCCCTCTTTTTAGCAAAAAATCCGGTAAAACAGTAGTATAAAACTAATTCGGAGATCTTTAAGCAAATAGTTTTGACAGTATAGTGTTATGGGGCCTTCATGAACAAAGTGATCTCCTTTGCAGTATTTCGTACCTTTGTACCTGTACTTTGATATATATGTGCTTCATTTGCTTTCTTCTGAGGCATTTGACAGGCCATATATTCATTCAGTCATGTATATTCCTGTTCCAGCTATGGCTGTTGTGAGGCTTGATGTCCAGACTAGTTTCACACTTGCTACGCTGGGTGCTTTGTACGTTGGGTTTTGGACATCAGGTTTCATCAGACATTATTAGACCTGCTGTCCACACCATGCTTTTAGCAAGGTGCTAAATTCATCTTGTGGAGAATCAGTGTGGACAGGAACTGCTTGTGGGAAGACTTAAATACAGATTTCCTCCACTGCTGTCTCAGTGAAGTTATTTTACTGGCATGTGTGGCAATCTTTGTGTTCAGGGGTCAAACCTAAAAGAATTTGATCAGTGTAGCAAACTGATAGTGCTGGGTATCAATTGCTAACTGCAGCGGAAGGGACTGTGCACCAAACAGTGCAGAATTTGTTCTGGATGATGTTGTCAATGTCGAATGTTGTATTAAGTCTTTATGCAGTGAGTTCTCGTGTTAGGAAAAGAGATTGAGAAGAACTTGAAATGTTGTTTTGCTTTGGTGTGTTTTTAAAAACGTAATGTATCTCTTCTCCCCATAATGGCAGAGAAATACAGGAAAGGCAAAAGAAGTTTATAAAATACCGTGGTTTAAGAATAGTTCTGTCAACTGATAAAAAGCATTAATCTGTGGTCTCCCAAATGTGACTTGCTTTATTACAGGCTATGTACAATTGCATCGTGTGTTGCCTATCACCACAAACACGAGTGACATTTTGCAGTGGAAAAGTGATGTCTAGCCATGGCTGTAAGCTTTACCTCTGCAGTTTATATCTCTCGGGAGTTAAAAAAGTGCCAGACAAGGAAAAGTTCCCTTTGTATTTAGGAAACTTTGAAGTACCGGAATCTATTACAGTATTTTATTGCAGTGTTTGACTGTATATGCCTTTAAAGACTACGTGTCAGATCTTTTGTACTATGTTTTCAGTGATTTATATATTATCATCTCTTCTTGACTTAAGAAATATGTCAGTGAATGGTGGTTCTGATGATCTGGTGGAAGTGTAAGCAGAAGACATTATCAAGTATGTGGAAGCAGTTTGTGTATTGAGTTTGTTTAAACACAGATCCGTTAGCTCATGAACAGTGAGAACTTTACAAGGACAAACTGCAAGGTCAGAGGAAATTAAAAACAAAAGAACACCCAATTGCCACAGCTGGTAGGACTCATTACCGTGTCCTTGTCCTGCTAGGATCACGATGATGACAACTGTGTCTTATGTCCTCTGACCAGGTAGGCTGTAAGGCATAGGTAGTTGAGCCTCTGTTAGGTTAAATTCATGTCTCTTCCTGGAGGTAGTTATGGAGCAGCATAACTAGACAAAAGGGTCTCGGAGTCTTATGCAAGAGAAGCCGGCACAGTCCACACGGATTCTAAGATACAAAGGTTAAGTGTTGCATTTGGGTACATACTGGCATTGTAACACACCTCGCAACGTTATGTGATGTGCTAGGAGAGCGGAAAATTACAACTCAGTTATTCAAGACAGTAGTAAATCTAGTTAATACCTCATACTTCTGACGCATCTGACAATGTGTCATTGTGATTATTTACCTTGGCACTGTAAGACCCAAGCAGGAAGTCCAGTTGGTGAGCACTGCATCCCAAAGCCTCTGGCATATGCTTATCAGCCCCACTGCCGCCAGCGTGACCTGCAGCCCTGATGACCAAACCGGAGTATTCGTGTGAGTAGAGGTTTGCAGGATCAGGGCATCAGTTTGCAACAGGAAATGGCATTTCCAAAGGTGAGTGTGTGAAAGGGGTCAGTAACTCTTGACAGTTAGTTGCAAAGTAAGTTCCGTTGGAGGATTACTACTTGCAAAGTTAATTGCTATGACTTTATTAACAAAACAACCAAACAAACAGAAAAATCCAAACAAACAAACAAGAAAAAAACCCAAAACTGTAGTGGTAAGGCTGATGTGCTTAACCAGAGTTCCTTTAGCACACACTTTAGCTAGGTCTGGGAATAAGTAAATACCTACAATAATGCCTGGGTTTGTCATCTCTTTGGTAGCGTGATTGCTTCCTGTGTTACGAAAGTCATCATTAGATTAGCTGTGTTTAAGCTTCCTGTCTCACCAGGGTTTTTTCCATTATTTTTTACAATCTTTTCCAGGATGTACCAATATCATGTTTCTGTTATAAAGTTTTCACTTAAATTATGGGGTGGGGTTTTTTTCATGTTGGGAATTTTTTTTTCCTTTTTCTTTTCCTTTTTTTTTTCCTCACTACTTTACTTTGTCTAAAATAGCTTTCTAACTCTGATACTTTCACAGATTTATTTATTTTTCAATAGCAGATGCTATTGTAGTAACATACAGGCTAAGAAAGCATAATGCTGCTTCCATCTACAATTGATGCTCTTTAATAATCTGTACAACCTGTTTAGCTGTATTACTTCTTATTCTGGCTTTGTGAAGTTAGCCCAGGCTTTTAAATGAACTTCTAAGTGTGGTGTCTGTGCTATAGGAGCACTGTCCTTCACTGTGCCGGAGATGGATGACTCCAGTTTGCATGAGTCAAAAGAGGTCCTTAGTATATGGCATCATGGTGTGGGTATCTTGGTTTCTTGCTTTCAGATTGTTAGATGTCTGTGTATCACAAAGAGGGGTAAACTCGCCTGTGTGATATCTCAGATTGGACAACAAAAATGGCATCAACTGTCTAGTTTACTGGCTCTAACCAAGCATTATGCTACTTTTCTTGGCTTCTTTTGGGAAAAGTGCTGCTGTTTAATAGATCCCCCTTCAACTGTGAGCTCTGGCTGAGAAAATAAGTAACTGAGATGCACAGTGTCATCTTTGGCTCATCTATGGTAGAGATACTGAATACTGAAAGTTTTAGCATGTTCTCTTACTGTTAAGCATAGAAACTCTGGGCACTGGAAAAAAAAAAATACATGCTGGATTTCACATGTGCTCATTCACTGATGGAAGCAAAAAGTAAATCTAGGTGTGAGGTTTTAAATCAAAAAAGTGGAACTGAATTTTCTGAACAGTGAATCAGAACTCCAGGACAGTTCCACTTAAGTTAGACCATGGGCAAACATTTTGCCATTGCTCTGTACCCTGCTCAATCTTTTGCGTATCCCTTATGGTTTAGTGTCATTTTCCATTAATAGATGTCATTTACTTACCAGGGTGTGTGTTTGTCTGTAAGGTTGGTGAGATTGTAGCTTTTAGTGTAAGCAGACATTGAAGTAACACTTGAACATGAAGGTCTTTAGGCTTGTCTTTAGGTTTTAGCCCTCTGATTGAACTTTTTTGGCTTTGCAAATGCAGCTGCTGCCTTGCCTGGTTGGTGTTTCGTTGTAGACTTTGTATCAACTCTTGTGTTACTGTGTGGAGTTTGCATTAGCTCCTATTGCATTCTTTTGCCTTCAAATATAATGCTGAATTTGGGAGTTAACAGGGTAATACTTAGATTTGGTTCTTCCTATTTTGGGGCTGCTAAATAGTTTCTTGGTTCATTTCATGCTAATTGTTAGCAGAAATTTTCCACAACACGGTTTCTTTCCATGTTCATTGATTCACTTACTGTATCATCTAGGCTCTCCCTGGATATTCACCTGTGGTAGAGTTGAATGAGAGAGTTTGCACCAATTTGACACCAGCATTCACATTAATCCACTAACTGAATTCTATGTTTTCCTAAGCTGTGGCATAAAATCTTGATCTTGCTTCATAATAATGCTTGCTTCATAACGATGCTTCTCCTTTGTAGTTACTGTCATTTAATTTATTTGCATCTAAAAACTATCATATTTTAGTGACAGGTTTATATTTTATGTTTTTAGCTTAAGTAACCCCTTAGTAAGGCCCTTCCTTTCCTTTAAAAGATAGTTTCAGGGTCATCCCAATTGATTGCTTTCACTCACTTGCCTATGTTGTGCTCTTCATTTGAGCGTCATTGTCTTGATGGTAATTAAACAAAAGCCCAATTAAATCTCACACTATACTGGGAAGTAGCTTGCCAGAGTTTGACAGTAGAACAAAGGAAATTTCATTGACAAATTTCATCAGAGGAAAATGTCTCAGTGGAGGTCTGGAGAGCAGCACATGTGATTTTAGGCACTTACCCAGCTATCACTTTTAAATTATTTTAAGTATGTGTCTGAGCCTTCTGCTCTGCTCCAGAGATGTGACTTGGAACATTACTTATGTTTTGAGAGCTAATTTCCATCCACCAGCAATGTGAAAGCCCCCTTGAAATGTCATCTTCCCAAACCAGGCAAGATGAGAGTAAGCAACCTCTTAGCTTCTTGGAATATTTCAACACAGGGCTATATAATAAAATACTAATATCCAAAATACAAACCAGTAAATCTCACTTAACTGACACCATCATAGTTATTACTCTTAATGTTTTTGTTTTAAAAGCTGTAAATCTGAAGAATCACTTTAGGAGTGGAAAGAGAAAAATTAATTAGAACAATGTTTTTTTCCGAACTGTGCCTTGCCTGGCTCTTGTTATGTGTCCTGATGTGTAAAGTGGTTTGAGAAAGGAGAGGAATGGCCCAAAAGAGCCTGCTTCAACAAGACTCTTTAGAAGAGTTGCAGGACCACTGCCTTATTTCATGGAAACTTGTAAAACATTTGAAGAGGATTTCATTTGGGTCCCCAGCTTTCTCTTTTACCATTAACTTCTTCATTTGAATGCCATAGCTGTGTATCACTGTATATCAAAACCAAGACAATAATCGTCAACAGTTCCAAGTACATGTGTGCATTAATATGTTTGATTTCCACCAAGCCATGAACACTCTTTGTCCTTTGACTTTTACTGTCTATCGGCTTGGCTATTCCTTGTGGACAGGAAAGCTGTGTTTAATGCTTTGTAAAGTGGCCATCAGTTCCTTGCTTTTATCCGTATTCAGCATAAATTATTTTCAGCAAGGCCACAGAATTGTTTTGGCCAAGATTTGCAGGTGTCCCTTGTGGAGAGCTATTTCAGGATAAAGGCTTGATCTTACTGTTTCTTTCTTCCCTTTTTCTCTATTTCATCTTTCCTTGAAGAGCACTAATCCTGAATGATAGGAGCCCATGGTTGGTCTCCTCCCTCCCCCATGGCTCACTTCTGTTGCTGTTTTGTCATTTTCAGAATTAACCCTCAACTGGATAGAGTGAAGCATATTTTTTTATCCTTAAGCTTGGAAACTTGGTGTGCACTGCTGATACAATATTTCTAGGGGGAAATTCAGCCCCTAATTATCAAATTAAATGCACATTCTGGTTCTTCGGCATGACTTCTGCCCATCTGTTAGACTGGCACTCTGCCCTCTCAGAAAGTAGCTGACCAGTTTCAGCTGAGCAGAGGAGCCAACCAAAGATGGGTTAAGAGAGGCAGCCTGCAGAACACTTTATGTTTGATTCCTCTTGCCAAAAGCTCTTCCTGTTTGCAAACAATGTCAGCTTAAGCCCATATGGTTCATTACATGGGATGACATCTGTGGAGACAGATGCAGGGATGGCAATACAAATGACATTTGATAAGGAAGGGCATATGTTATGAAACCAAACACTGCTTTGCGTTTAGGACCCTGTCTGTGCTGCATGCATGTACACAGAAATATAGATTGCTTGTATATTTTTGTTGTGCGAGTGCATTCATTGGCCAGGGTTGGGCCTTTGAAGTGCATCAATGTTCAAGGTTTGTGGTAACTGTAGTGGTGTGATTCGGTTGGTGCAAATTATTTGCCTAGATCGGTATTTTGTCTCAGCACTCTTTGAACAGTAACATGCATTAAAGATCCAGTGGTTTGAACCATGTAAGGAAACACGTTTGGATAATGCCAATGGAAGAGGTGTCTGTTATAGACAGAGGATCCTGCCATGGAATATCTTCCTGAAGGATTTCAGTGGCACCTTCCAAAATGGCTTTCAGGAAATCCACTGATTTCAATGTTTAGCAATACATTATTTGGATGTAAATTTTCCACATCTGAGTAGAAAACTAGTAAAAAGATCCATCTTTTGGAGCAATCTCTTTGCCCCTTTGCTAGATTATGCTGCTTTTTCAACAGAGGTCAAGTTTCTATCTAAACCTACTTTTCTCACATGCCTCTGCTTTTTGGGTTTACAATGTGTCAATTACATTGAAAAAACAAAGTTAATTTTAGTTATTGGCGACTTTAAAGAGATACCATCAAATCAAGATGTAGTTAGCTCTTTTAAACTGAACTTCACATTCTAAGGCTGTCTGAGGCAGTCATGTTTCAACTTCAAAGATGTTTTCTGTTGTTGCTATGTGTACAGTGCAGCAACATCTGTGCAAACAGCAAGGGATGTGGGATTTTTCTTGGAGCCCTGCAGACCAGACATGTCTAACAAGTGATGCAAAGTTACAGGAGAGGAGAAGGGAGCACAAGCAGTGGCACTAGCACAGTGACCTGGAGGGCTGCTCATCTGTTCTGGAGGTGAGAAGGCATCAAAGAGAAGTGATTTTAGAGAGTCCCCAGTGAACAGGAAAGGAAAGAAAGGGGTACCGTGCAGTGGTTTCAGTTGCTTGTGCCACTGCCTCCAGAAATCCCTGGATTAAAATGAGTGGAAGAGTGATTTTGCAGTGGCAATAAGGAAGCAGATCAGTACTGGTAGATGCAGAGAGAGTTGACCTCAATCAAAACAGCACCAGCTAGGATGGAGAAGCAGTGAGTGAGGGTTCCCATCAGGTTGTGGCAAGATAGAGAGCACAATGGTGTACATGGAAACAGTGTCTTTCTCTAACTGTCGTGTATGCTCGTGCTGAGGGTGTCAGAAAGTTCACTGATTATTCGATTCAGACCTTGAAGGAGAATTAGGACCCTTCTTGTTTTCGCCAAATTGCTAAGGCTGATGGAAAACGTAGCAAGTTCTCATTAAATAAACTTTATATATAATCCATCTAAACAAGCTAAATAAAAGATATTTTAAAACATTTTCACTTTGATTTCTATAGTCAGCAAAGTGTTAACTGCAACAATTCCAAGCAAAATGTTTTGATGCTGATGTGTAACATAGTGATATTTGTGACATTCACAGGGAAGTTAATTTCTGTTAGATTTTAATGTTATATTTAATCTAAATATTTTACATAGAATAAATATATTCTGTTGGTTTAGAGCACAAGCAAAAAAAAGCACATGCGATATTTGGAATATAGTCCTTATCAGCCAGACTTGGAAACTACATTTTTAGTGTTCAGGTGAATGGCAAACACACATTTCAAAGAAGATGTAAAGCTACTGGCAAAGTGAAACCTCCATTAAAAAAGCGCCCAATAGATATTGCACATGGGTATGTTTTTCATACCCCTTTAATGGAGTTAATATTTGGTGTTCACAAAAAAATGAGAATTTTTTTTTCCCATTTTGTCCAGCTTTTTATTAAAAAAAAATCCAAGTGAAATAATGTATTTGTATATTTAGATATGTAGCACTGTAATAAATAGCGGGACAAGTTGACCTCATTTTTCTTAACAAGCTGTTTGGGTAGTTCTTATACATTAAAATCTTTTTGCCTTACTTCAGGATCTTCCTTTGTTTTCCAAATTGGGTTTGATACTTTTGAAGAGTAAGTGACTTCTGATTTTTCCTTCACTGGGATTTATTTTTGGAGCATTTCTTGGAATGATGAGACACTTTCCTTGAAAGCTTAAGAACGATCATATATTTGCTAACTCAAAGTGTATATAGCTGTTAAGCGCTTGAACCATATGTGGTTTGTTGGATTTGCAGTTTTGTGGTGGGGAAGCCAGTCTGGAGGAAGAGGATTTCCTTAATCATACTGGTACAATCACTTTCTCTACACATCTTTTTTTTCTGTACTTCCAGAAAGATAATTTCACTTCCATTTTGGATTTGGCAAAGGAATTCTTGAAAGTATTGAGGAGTGTTGGTTTCTCTGGTTGATTTGGGTTACTAAGAAACCTCAAGTTTCAGCTCTTATACATCTTGATTGTTTAATCTGCAATAATGGGTTGAGAATAACAATGGTAGTGATGATAATAGTATCTGATTTTTATACACCACCTCCCCCCCCCAAAGTGCTAAAACACCATGGTAGTAAAGACACTGCCAATATCTGTATCTACAAAGATTTACTTTAGTATTACTATAGTATTACTCAATTACACCCATTAACTCTTTCCTTGAAGTGCCTGCATCCAAAAGGTATAAATAAACATTTCCCTGTTTCATTTTGAAACTGGTTTAGTAGCTGCAGAATGTGATTTCTGATAGCTGTTCAGATTAGATGAAAATTCAGTGCAAGTAACAGGGGTTAAATTGTACTGGCATTTCTTTTTCTCACTGTAAACGTCTAAAAATTGCACCTACATGTAAAGTGCACATATAAATATTAAATTATCTGAGTTTTGCAGAAATACAGTACTTCTGGTGCATTTAATGTCAGTGATTTTTATCCAGTTTTCAGAAAAGTTGGTTGTTTTGCAAGAGGTTGAGCATACCCTTATAATTCAGTTGTAATTTTTTTGAGTTAATAACTCCTGGATAAAGATTGCAGTGCCTTCAGTTATCTGTGGACCTCTCTGAATGTACACCTACATGTACTTTTTCCTACTGAAGTATCAAAAAAGCATTTTACTTGTTTGGTTACATAATGAATGGCATTAAGTTATTGCTTAGGCAAAGTAGCCAGAGGAAAGGCTTAGGGTTTGGCTTTGCTTGGCCTGTGCAGTATTTAATGGCAGTGTTGCTGGAGACAACAGGCACTACTGAAATGGAAGAATCTAGCTTGACTTTCTCCTATTTTTTTCCTTTGTGCATTGACTGTCAGTGTTACTGTGCGTTCTGTATTGAAATGTTGATACAGAGAGATATTCTGGGGGGGTGTGTGTGTGTTTGGGTTTTTTTTTTGTGTGTGGTTTTTGAGGTTGGCTTGAGTAGAGTGTGACAGGAATAGGACTTGGGCACATGAGGCATTGCAGAAGGTGCTTTAGTGATGGGAATCGTCTTCAGTATTTACTTTTAGAAAATTGCACTTCTTGCCTCCTTGTGTTGCTGTTAGATGTTTTCAGTGTGTTGATTTCTCCATGCAAGCTCATGCCATTCTGCCAGCTGTGGGATCAGGCTCTTCAGTCCAAGTCAGCCATATAGGCTGTTTGTTGTAATTTTAGGATCAGCACTCACAGAGTTCTGAGGAAATCTGTTGCGTGGTGCTACCAGCCCAGAAGCTGCATGAGACTTCAAAGCTCTAGCCTGACACACTGGAGAAATAGTTTTCATTTTGAAAAACTCTCCTGTCAGTGCTTATTAGAGAATTTAGATGTTACAAATTTCCTTAGGTAGCTCATCTCCAGTAGTGATGGTTTGCTTTGAAAAGCCTGTTTGCTTGCCCCTCTATTACAATCTTGAAAGGAGGAGTCGGACAACTCTGAGGTACCATCTGGACCAACTTGGGGAACAAAACAATTCTCTTTTAGGGAAGCACTGAATGGAGTTCCAAAACTTGAAGGCTGCCACATCTTGCTAAACAGATGCTCTGCGACTGCTGTATATGTTGATACCTGCCAGGAATGGGGAAAACAATGAGGTGTATGACTTGCCACTTTTTTGAAATGTGATAAATTAAAATGACAGATCTACTTCAAATAGGCAGCACCACTGAATTTTATTTATTTAATTTTTAATAGAATAATGATGATGCCCACATTGTAGTGGCTGAAGGATAGAGAAGTAGAACATTACCAGAAAAAAAAAAAAAAGAGATTTCTAAATAATCTTGGAAATTCCATTCTCTTAATTATTTTCTTTACAGAGTCAACTTGCAGCTTAGCTAATGGTTATTACAAGATTCAGAGTGGTTATGGCATTGTAGATCTCTCCTAATGATATTAATCCTCTGATGCAAATTTTCTGCTACTGTGACCATTTACGCACAGTGCTTTGGAGGCAGGGGAAAAAAAATATCAGCAACTGGATGGTTACTTGAACATGGAAGTTAAACACCTGACATCTGATGAGTCACCTTCCAAGAATGTATGATGGTTAACTGATTGCTGCAGTTGATTAAGACCGAATGTATCTGAAATGTGAAACACTTTATTTTTGAAGGTAGTAAGAAGTGCTGTCCATAGTTTACAGACCTTACAATATAACTGTCTGCAAACCCCCCCCCCCCCCCCCCCAGTTGTCTTCGGGAATAGGTTTCTGCATTAAGTAAGCATTTGTTGTTGCCAAACAAGTATTTGTAAGTTTTTAATGCATTTTTTAGATGATGTTGTTGTCAGTTGTTTTCTGATGATAATGAGCCTTGATGAGAATTGCTACACCTGGTTGTTTTCTGGTTGATTCCTTTTTAATGGAGTTGGCAATTTAGAGGTTTCCATGCTATCTTGACTTAAAGCTGTATCTGGACTTTGGCTGTAAGACTAAAATGCAAATGTTGTACCAACATTTTTTTTACATCCCACATGTTAAGCAAGACAAAGACAAGTTTGGTCTTCTCTCTCAGACACTAACTGGGTAAGATATTAGCACAAATCACAGTGAGATGCCTTCTGTAATGTATGTGGGTTGAGAACACGCAGGGTAAGGACAGGAGAAGTTTTGACATATCTGATGCAATAGCCAAAGGCAGAGGCAATTGTTCAATCACAAAGCTTCATTTAGCTATATCATCTTTTAAGAGAGAAATGAGTATCATCTAGTAAGCCTCAAACAACTGTTTTAAGTAATAAATCCTTTCAAAAATGTGGTTAGGTTTGTAATCCTGCAGGATGCAGGTTGGGCCTGGGCATTGACAAACAGGCTGTTGGAGAGACACAATGCCACTTTGCCTCCTACAGCTGTGTGGTCACTGCCCATTAATTGTACAAGTGGCTGGTTATTCGAGTGCATAAATATAGATTGAGGAGCTTAGTAGTAAATAGCTATTTAAACAATCTGTGTTTCTAGTAGGATACTTAAGCCAAGGTTTACTGTTGAAAAAATAGCTGAGCAAACTGTAATGATACTATGGATTAAAAAAAAAAATTAGAAAAAAAGAAAATACAAACAGTGAAATTTTGTACTGGATTCACTAGTACTAGCTTATTGCTGGAATGTGAAACAGTAGTCTGAAATTAAAGTGTTTATAGATGGATTATTGAAATGATGAAGTTGTTTGGAATGTGGGATTTTGAAACAAGTAATCCAGGGCAGTGCTTATGTTTTGGTAGTTCTGTAGATGCTTTTGTATCTTTGGAAGCAGTTATGACCATTGTTTCTGGTATTGTACATACTTAGTGCACAAGCTTTTAGTAAACTACCATTGTTAGACTTACATCTTGTTAAACAAACATAGATTGAAACAGATTCCGTGCTGTAAAAACAACCATGTGCAAGCCAACTTTTTTGTGCGTGTGGGTTATGTATCATCTCCCCTCAGGAATTAACGACATACCTTGAACTCCACTTTTTAATTTGATTGAAAAAGAGAGCCTTGCACAAAGAAGAATAAAAACACTCGGACTCTAATCTCTTAATCTCCATAATATACTTGAATGTTTAGCTT
The DNA here is from genome assembly GCA_025345505.1 of Todiramphus chloris collaris. Taxonomy (NCBI): domain Eukaryota; kingdom Metazoa; phylum Chordata; class Aves; order Coraciiformes; family Alcedinidae; genus Todiramphus; species Todiramphus chloris. The sequence goes on along the minus strand of JANVCC010000020.1, from coordinate 31,152,641 downwards.
TGATAATATATGAAACGGATCTGGTGGTCCGTAACATTTCTGATGTGCATTCCCTTTTTTTTTTTTAGGAAAAAGAAATCAAAGCAGACATAAAACAGTGTATGACAGATGGGTTAGTGTTGGTAAGAGCCCTCAAGCATGAAGAAATTCCATAGCTCTAACTCTTCCTTTTAATATGCTAGTGGAAAGTCATTTTGGTGGCCTGATGATGATTCTTTTGCCAATGTAACACAATTTTCCTGACAGTGGGATCATAATGCACTTTGTGGACTTCTGTCATTCGACGCTAGAGAAGAGACTAACCAGAAGTAATGTCAAGAAACAGAACTTTTTGGCTAACAAGGTTATGCACAGAACTTCTGAAAAACATATGGGGTCTTCCTCATGCTTGCTATGAGGAACTGGTTGAGATTGAAAATCAGGCAACTGAAATGAGAAGATGTACGTAGCAGTCCTGGCTCTAATATAGCTTTTACATTCAAACAAACAGTTTTACAAAAATAACCTATGCAAAGGCATATCTTTCAACTTGGTTTCCTACATATATTTCCAAAGTTTATGGGGGTCCTGCAGGATCCAAAATGGAACTTCCCTCCTACCTCCCTCCAGGGTAGCGGGAGAGAACTGAGCCCTGGTCTTGGCACATTCTCATAGGTGAGGTGATCTCCAAACATGTTGTAACTACTCCACACTAGAACTAATTATAGCAAGGAGATTCAGCTTCTGGTTTTTAAGTCTCTAGGGCTGGAAGAGTGGTTTTTTGTTGTTGTTGTTTGGGCTTTTTTTTTAGTAGGTACAGTGGTTTGATCTTTCCATTGTAAATATCTCGTACAACTAGTGTGCCCTATTGTCTAAATGTGGTCAAAATACAGATGTTTTAGAAGTGCTTTTAGCTCTTAAAGTATCTTCCCTTTGTACTGAACCACTTGTCCTGATATTTTTCCAACCTTAGGGATCTTACACTAGGATTAAAAAGAAAAACTCCAAAACATGGCTTCAGAGAGGGATTGCCTGCCTGAAAAGTCTGCTCCAGAAATGCTTGTAGGACCTAAACAGCATAAGAAACAGAAAATGCTGGTGTTACATGATCTGTGTATTAGATTGGCAGGAAACTGGACCATGGTTAACTTCACTCATGTGTACCGAAAACAAACTGAACCTGACACCCACTCTGTTGGTCTTAAAGTTTTGTTGGCAAAGCTCTGCCTTTTAGGTGTGGGAAAACAAGTCATACCCACAACAGACCCAGTCACACTGGCAAAAATCTCACTGTAGTCCCTGCCAGATGAATAAAATACTTTATTCTGTTCAAGGAAGAGTCTTGCCTACTTCTTCCCTGCCCCCCATTTGTTTTTCTCCATCCCAGAAGAAACTGTCTGCACTAGTGGGATTCTTGGAGATAACCCTGCTGGTGCAGGACCTTTTAAGCGCTGGTAAGCCATTAGGAGAAGCTGCCGTCATCTCGTGTCTTTATTTGTTTCGGTAGATAAAAGAGAAACACGCTATCTGAGGAGATAGAGAGATCACTTGGGTGCAGCTATCACATGCAAAGCTTAACACAAGATCTGTCAGAAGAGTTGAAACCTCTGATGATATTCCGTGGGACTTGTCAGTCTTAGTGCACCGACTTAGCTTTCTCAGTGACATGGTTTTGCCTGGAGGCAGCAGTAAACCATCAAAATATAACAGGATATCCTGGCATGACGGGGAGAAGATCTTGGGGATCTAGGTCTCCCAAGGCTACGACTGGCCAATGGTAGCTATTACCAAGTGGAAGCCCCAGATTTGGAGTGATTTTTGTTTGTTTCTTTTGGTTTTTATAAAGAAGTTGCATGGTTTTTGCACACCAACAACTGCTCGTGTAAGATAAGAAACTTCAGCAGCCAAAGCTTTAGATTTATTGCTGTGGTCAATTTCCTGTTATTTTTAATAGGATACAGCCCCCCCTCCCAACCTCTAAACTGGTGAGTTGTGTCAAAGAGACTGTATCATGTTTCTGGCTGTCGAGTCTTGAACACATACTCATGACTGGGCTGCAGGCTTCCTAAGCGATGTTATATCTGATTTAACAGTTTTGTGTGTGTGTGTGTGTGTGTGTGTTCACAGGCATGTTTCACATCCCTGTTACAGGGATTTTTAGGATCCTTTGTTTGTTTTGTTTTAAAGTTGTATTATTTGAAAAGAAGAATTTGCGTCAAGGTTTGCTCAGCACAGACAGTGGGAAACAAGGACTACCTGATTGTCAGGGCACCTCTGGCCCAGCACTCCAACTAGGGTCACTGCATGGGTCAGAAATTAGGGAATTCTTGGCTGGCTGCTGGGAGAGAGATTTAGCCCGTTTTCAGTGCCTGAGTGAGGAGCGGGGGGGAGGAAATCTAGCTGGTAAACTTCTAGTAGATAAAATTTAGGTTAAAAGGCAAGGTTTTAACAGAGGGAAATGAGTGTCAGGTATTATTATTATTTTCCCTTGATTAATTTTATTTGGATTCTTTGGCTATTTTCATTCGAAAATATGTTGAATGTCATAAGTAGTCAAAATATCCCAATGTTCTCATGTGTGATAAAAACAAGCAAACAGAAAATTGAGCCAGGCACTAACAAAGAACCACAGAGAAAGTTAAGAGAAGGGAGATCAGCTGGTCTGTAATTTAGAAGGTCTTGGTAGGACTTTGAGATGGGGGTGTTAGTGCCATGCATGGGATTCATCATAACTTGCTGAAATTACACAATGGAGTTGTAATTTATCAAGCTAAATTAATAATTGTAATTGTTCAGTGTCTATTTCTAGACTTCATTGTAAATTCCAAAACTGCCCTTTATAAAAGCTTTGTTGTTTTGTTGTTCAGTTGGGCTTTCTACAGACCTTTTGGGCTTTTTTTTTTTTGCTGGGGTTGGGTGGTTAGTTTGTCCTCAGACCACCTATTTACATTTTAGTAGTATTAATGAGAAGTGAAGTTAATTTTAGTCATGTATAGTCTAATGTTTTTATTAACCAAGTTAATAAGACTGCAAATCAGATTGAACAGGAGGTGCATTATCAAATGTGAGGCCAGGGAGATATATATCCAAGCACAAATACAGCCTGGGTGATGAGTAGATTGAAAGCAGCCCTGCAGAGGAGGACTTGTAGGGTATTGGTGGATGAAAAACTGGCAGTGTGAGCTCGTAGCCCATAAAGCCAATCTCATTCTGGGCTGCATCAAAAGAAGCATGACCAGCAGGTCAAGGGAGGTGATTCTCCCCATCTACTCTTGCGAGACCTCACCTGGAGTACTTTGTCCACTTAGTACATTTAAAGAATGAAAGTGTTTTATAAATTGCATAATGCAACCTGAAGATATATCTGCATTCTAAAGCTTGTTCATAACTGAAACTAGCTAGCTAATTCAGTTGCTAATTAGTTTGTAATCCTGCGGAGCTGTTTTCTGTGGAGAGGAATAAATTTTGCTGGTAGTGGAGACTACTTGCTTTTAATAAGGAGAGCGCTGGAACCTTTAACAGCTGCTTAAGGTAAATATAAGGGCCTTTTCATATCTTGGTTTTGGCATCAATTTTCCAGCACTCTTATTTGTAAGGAGTGTCTGGCCTTTTCCTCCAGAAGTGTAACATGTAGGGGGCTTATCCATTTTCTCTTTTTAGGCCCTTGCCTTTGTTGTTTACTGGTACCTCTTTCTACAGAAGCAATGTGTGCTCTAGTGAACATAAATATTTTCCTTTAAAGGTTTCAATATGTTTATGATGTTGCCTGAAACTGAGGTAGAAAATAAACTTTAAAATTCAAGCATGCATGACGTGTTTTTAGAATTAGAGTGGGAAAGAATTTATACTTAGCATCCAAAATATTTTAAACCAGTGCATCTCCAGATCTTTTCTATAGTTTTGTGTCAACAGAAAATGCATTCTCCACAGAAATTTTTTCTGTTGCTTGCTCTTATTTAGAAAAAAATACAACCCAAAACTTCTACTTCATGTCAGAAAACGTTTATCTAGTAGTGTCCTGTGTTTCCTGGCTAGATCACTTACTCAGGCAGGTCTGTTGCTTGCTTATAATGTTCCAGACCATCTTCATTTATATCCAGGTATTTGTTTTGAGAACAGTGACTTTGGTTTTTTTCTTACAGAAAAATGAAACAAAACAAAGCAAGTTTCAGCTGCCTGTTGGATTTTTTTTTTTGTTTTGTTTTCCAGTCTGTATTCTCTTTCAGATGTTCATAATACATTTCACATGCTGGATTTTACTCTTTTTGCTTGCAAGAACTGTAATATGTGATGAAAGTGTGATTGCATACAATAACAGTGTCTAGCTCTGTGCCTCAGATTCTAGATATGAAAATCTCCCAGTTAAGTTTCTGAACACTTCTAGTCAAATTCTGTAAGCCAAAACCACAATGACTTTGGGAAAAAAATGTGTATAAATTACATGCAGGCCTTAGAGTTCCTTTCATGGAGTTTTAATAATGCCAATCCAAGTGCCTACTAACATGACATAGGGCTTGAAAATGGCTGCAGAAGGCATTATCCTCCTCAAAGCTTTTCCATTTTAGAAAAATTAGTTTATCAAGCTGGCAATAAGATGCGGTGGCTTTGACTGAGGTCAGTCCATTTCAGATACAGTGCCCATAGAAGCCTTGTTTCCCTCATGGGCACTTGCCCAACTCAGTCCTTACTATCTTCTGTGCACGTCATGTACTGTCATAGTTCCTTTTGGTATGACTTGTAATAACTATTTGTTTCTTACCATCTTTTTCCCTGCTGCTGGAGGAGGAGAACTGTTTGTCTTTCTAAAATTAGATATCCATGGATACATATAATATTTTTCTCTGTTTAAACTTGGCAGTTTAAATTGCGTATGGAAAAGAAAAGTGTGTTCCACTACAGGAAGCCTGTGTGCTGTATTTTTTATTTACAGGAGAATAAAAAGTTGCATGGAATGTATCACTCTTTGTTCTGTAGAAGGAAAACAATGCTTATAAAATCAGGTTGATACTAATGTCTATAGCCAGACTCTTCCTCTGTTTTCATTGTCCAGTATTCAGGGTACCACCCTATGAAGGGAAGCTAACTATATATGGGGTACAGCTAAGGCACATAATACCACTTGAGAGATTTTATGTTGTTTCTGTCTTGTTTCTCCATCTGAGAGTGTTAAAATCTCCTCAACTGTATGGGCCATTCTTTAATGTAGGTCTTCTTGCCTGAACATCTCCCTTTAGTTCTCCAGATACCAGACAATCTTGTCTTTTTGTTTGTAGTTTCTTCAGACTCCGCAGGTAGCTGCAGGAGTGGTAGGCAATTAGGTAGTACATTATTACTTTTCTTGGCTATAAAAGTAGTTAATTTTGTTTTCCAGAACTCTTTAAGATGCATAAAGATTGTTCTAAGCAAAAGCAAAGTGAGAAATCAGGAGGCTGGTTGGAGTCTAGAGTGGCAGGTAGTCTTGATTCTAGATTTGGGTACTTTGCCTTGTTAACTTTTGAAACTACTGTAAAGTTTTTATTATCTATACACAAATATATTCTCACTTATGTAAGGTTCTAGATTATAGCACTATGCTAATGTGAATTTATTTTTATGGAGTGGTATAATTGCTCTCTTCTGCTCTCTGAATTATAACCCATATAAATGGATTAGCGTGACTTGAAAATGGATAATGAGTAGTTACATTGGACATCTGTACTGAGGGAGCTAAAAGATAAATTAGGGTTGAGGTAGTTTCTAGCTTTGATCAGTAGTATGAGTCACAGATTCGTATGCATTTATTTTGTTTCAAACACAATTAGGTGAGTTACAGTTGCTTTTCACTAGCCCTCTACCAAAAAAAAAAAAAAAAAAGTAGATGAGCTTTGAGTGCCGTGGAAAACAAGTGCAGCCTGAATAGGCAAAGGAGGTTAGGACAAGTATTCTTGTCTTCCCAGTTACGTATGTTACATGGGATACATGCCACCCACTGTTTCATTTCTTCAGAACACTTTTGAAACTTGTACAAATTGGCCAACAGAAAGTTTTTTGCCCTTTCCTAACTGTACCAAGGAAATGTCTTCTCTGTGTTCTTTGCTTACCTTTGCCAACCATTTTTCTTTTTCTCCCCAATCTCTCTCCACTTCATGCCAAAGTAATGGGTATTCTCTCTGCGAACTAAATACTTGCTCTAACTAACTAAATTAATTAATAGAACTCTTCCCGACTTGTAAGGCTGAATACTTCCATACGTCATGGTAAGGAGAGGGTGCTACTTGAGTCTTACTAGTAGGAAAAACATCGTATAGCCTAGTGACCTGAAGAAGGATCCTGCGATGTGAACTTGATCTTGTTGGCTTACTAACTTACTTTCATTTCTCTTGTGAAAACAAGGTAGAAGGTTTTGTGCTCCCTTTTTCACTATCAGAAGCCATGTATTTTCTACTGCATAAATTCTACTGCCCATTAAAGTGATGGGTTTACTTGAGTATTTAGAGGTAGTAATGAAGGATTTTGAAATTTGTCTCTCATGAGTAGCTGGTGTCAGGATGCTACGTCTCCCAAGCTGGCACACACTTGCTTCAATAAGATCTGAAGATACCTGTCACTTTTAAGAGTTTAATTCACTGCAGGTTATTTATGGCACAGCTGGGTTGCTGCTTTCAATAGCCCTGAACAGCTAACGCTGTGTCCTGCAGGAGCTGATTGTTCAGATGGGGTAATGTGGTTAGAAAGAGGAACAAATCCTTTCATAGTATGGCATTTAATGGTCCCCAGTGACACTTTATTTGGAAATGAATGATGATTGATTTCCTTTACTGGAACACCTGATGGAGTAGGAGGATCACAACAAGAAACAGGTTCTTGGATGTCTTTTAGACTTTCTTTTTATGACTTTTTGGGATTCCCTGTCTGTCCTCTATTAGGATTTGTTTGGTTTGGGATTTTTGTTGGGTTTTTTTACCTGTTAGCTTTTCTTCAAAACTCTCTACTTTTTTTTTCTTACGCTTTCTTTATATAACTGTAGTGTTTACACTTGGATATTTTGCAGTATTCATTTTCTAATTGAATTCTAGTCTTTGTGATTCTAAGAGTTTCATATTATTTTTGGCATAGATTGTAGTATTGAGGGCCAGCTGTATTTTACTCTGACAAGTTTATATATCAAACTTTAGGAGGGGGGAAAAAAAAAAAGAAGAAATCTACCAGCTTGATTCTGGGGGCATGTGATCAATGGTTGCTGATGAAAACTGATGTTATAAAACCCCATAAGGATATGGCTGTATTCCATGAAATCTTCCTGGCTCGTGACTGAAGAGAAACGTGAAGATATAGGTGTAGTCATTTGAATGCATTTCGTGTTTCTTGCTTCCAGAATCTTTATAAAAATAGCAGAGTACAATAACAATAAATTAATTATTCTTGCAAGGATATCCTGAAATTGACATGCCAGTAGATGACTTTGAACTTTAGTCTTACTTAGAAATGGAGGTTGTTTTGAAGATAGCCCTTCAGAAGGATTCTCCTATTTATGCTGTGTGAATGCCTGTGTTATATTTAGGCGCTGAAAATACTTTTGGACTGAGTGTCCTGTATTCTGCGGGGGGGGTGGAAGTGGCTGGAGAAGATATGAGCAGTGCTTTATTTCATGAGGATACTTAAAACTCTTTCCCAGTGATCCTGTTCCCTCTTAGAGAGGCAAGGCTGAACACTGCTGCCTTCAGTCTCCCTCCCACACGAGCAGGTTGTAAACCCTCTGTGCTGAGGTATGGGGCAGTGGTTTGTAGTGCAAGCGTAGCTTTTATTTATCTGAAGGGGAATACTTTAATTCTGTCATAATTAAGCTAGATACCTTTCCAAACAAAAGCAAGGCAGTGCCACATCTTCTTTATGTCTACTTTGTGGTGGGCTTGTTCTGTTCTTTTTTTTTTTTTTTTTTTTCCACTTCTTAAGTAGATCCATTGTGAACTTGGGAATGGAGAACTGAAGGTCTTGAGTCTAATTCTGTGTTTTCATTATAGTCTACTAGTATCAAAAGGGAAGAACAGAGCTGGTGCTTTCTCTAAGCTGAATCACACTTCACAGTGATTGTCAACAAAATGTATGAGTTTCTCATTCCTTACTCTGTATCATCTTTGTAATGGTTTTATCTGTCACTTCATCCCTGGCATCAGTTCTGTAAATAATTACCCTGTGACCCTTTGGTCCTTAGTAACTCTTTCAAAAGCACAGCTAATCGTCTTATAAGAAATGCAGGCTGGTTAATTCTTGGCAAGTTTGTCTCAGAGCCTTGCATCTGTAAATGGAAATGATGAACTTCAGCAGCAATAAACAGCTTGGTGGAATTGTAGTGCACTGGCTGCTTGGCGGGGAGCTTTTCTCTCTCCCTTCCACTGACACTGTTGCCTCATGTGTGGTAGGTGTTGTTTTAAGACAGCATCCTGCGTGGTTTTGTCGGCTTCATTTTTTTTCGTCACTTACAGCAGCTTGCTATTCCATGATAATAGGAATTTGTATTCTCACAGACTTGTCTTTGTTGTAAATTGTTGCATAAAATGCGCACCGGTGTCACATCTTGGTCTGCAGTTTGATTTCTGCTCAACCCATTGCCTTTCTGCACTGGTTCTAGAGAGGCTGTAGTTGGAGACATGTCTCTCTCCCACAGTGTGTTGGTAGAGGTTAATTGATTTCACAGGAGGGGTGGCCACACTTAAGAGCACTTCAGTAGGCACAAGTGTCTTCATAACTGCCAAGGATGGATTTTACTTTCTGTTGTTTAATGCGGCCAGTATGTCCATATGGCGTTGCCTGCCTCTGCAGAAGAAACTAGGATTATGACATTTAATTGCCTTTTTCTTCAAAGTGAACATAAAGTTTCTTGCTATCCATCTCGTAGCTTGTGGGCCTGTTGTGCTAAATCATTTAGTTTCTTTAAAACATGAGTGTGGTCTGTTGTCCCTGTCCATATTAAGCTTCAAGTTAAAGAAATGAAATGCTTCCAACTCTCTAACCAGAGGCAACTACAGGGAGAGCTCTACCACAGGGGCTTTCTTCACTTGTTTTATTTTTGTTCCTTGCTTCTTCTCGTGCTTCTCCCTGCTATGAAGTTAATGCTGAGTGTAAATGGCAGGGATACCTCGTCTCCTTGAACTTCTGCAAATCCAATAATGTGATATGAAACAAGAGACCATGATATGTATAGAGAGATTGTTTAACTGGTTTTTATTTCACCCCGCTTTCTTCTGTTCCGGTGTTTAGGTTTTGTACGTACTCATATATAGATTATGTAAGTTTATTTTCTTATAATATTTTTCTTTGTGTGCATTCAGTAGCGTTTCAGTGGCCACTAGAGTGGATCAAAGGCACATTTGTGGCACTTTGACAGGCACAGACAATGAATACACCTACCTGTGGTCATACAGAAGATGTTTTGGTTTTGTGCAAGTTGTGTTAAGATTTAGGCTTCTTAACAAATTGTGCAATTTAAATTTGGAGTAACCTTATCTTTTTTTTCATATGAGAACTGAAAGACTAATTTCTGTGTTTTAAAAACTGAAATGCTCATAAAGAGCAGCAAAACAAGAAAATGTTAATGTTTGATGTTAATGTTTGTCTCTCTCCATTTTAATATACAAAGTCTTTTTTGTGAGCTAGGAAGTGTGACAAGCTTACAAGTCAGTTTTGGCCTTTGTTGCTCCAGTTACACACTAGAACATTAACATACAAATGGATTAATCTGAGCAAGGAATAAAGCTGTTTTATTTTGAAGAATTTGTTTTCAGCTCATGACCAAGTAAAATTTTCTGCAGAGCATTTTTTTCCCTCTGAATTGTTACAAAGAACTACCTTCCCTAATAGGGTCAGTCTAACAAGAATTAGTCTGTAGTCTCATTAAAAGCTGATAACCTCAAGTATGCTTCCAAATAAAGCTATCATCATATGTAAAGGGTGAGTATTTTGTCGAGACTTATGGGGAAAGGCAGTAAAGCATTTATTGCAGCACTATTATGAAAGCTGAGCAAAGAATGGCATGCCACAATGTATAGGATTTATTTTAGCGGTTTTGTGTATAAAGCTGCAATTTGTGTTTTACACTCCAAAACTAATACAGTTTTACTAGCCTTCCGTGCAAAGCTATTCTCTTGAGGAGAATTAATGACAAATAATATGTTGGATGAAACAAGCAGCCAATCTAAACTTACCTATTACAGTACTGTTATAACTAAAAAAAGAAAAATCACACTTGTACACCTGAAACAATATGGGATTACAGTTTGTACAGTTCCTTCCTCTGTCAGTGCAATTAGCAGCACTTATTGGAATCCTGTGGAAGCAAACTCATAATTTTTCTCCCAAGCTTCTTTGAGAACTTTTGAAAAGCATGCTAGTGCTGAAGGAATGGTATTGATGGCTAGAGTGGTATTTAAGGCTTAAGAGTTTCTCTGTTGAAAAATAATAGAAAAAAAACCCATGACATCTGTTGTTAATCATATCTGAGTTCCTATGTGCTATCCAACTCTGTGGTACCCAGGTAATTGTTTTCATATCTTGTTTATCAATACAATCTGCAACAGAGATGAAGGAAGAAGGCAGAGGGCAGCTCACAGAGAGGGGTCCTTTTGTAGCCTTGTAATTCTGAGACACCGGTCAAAGAAGTCAGTCACTTCAAAGAAGTCTTCCCCCCCCTACCCCCCCTCCTTTACCCATAAATCTTACTTCTAAGTATTTTGACTGTTTCAGGCTAGTGTTTAAGCCCACACAGTGGGCACTAGAAAATAATCCCTTAATACAGAAAGAAAAGTACCATTAGCTCATTTCCGGCAGCTATTCTGTATTTCAGATGAGGTGTTTTGCTGCTGAAACAAATGCAGTTATTCATAGTCTGTGGTTGTGTGATTTACATCAAGGCCTATATTCAGTAAAGATAACAGATTTACTTTCTTCACGCATGTGCCCACAATATAATCCTCCTTTGATAAAACTTGAAGGAATGTTTCCAGCATTTTGTAGCATTGATGTTTTTATGCATTGAGTAGCAGAGAGGCTTTTTTCTGCGCAAGTTCAAAAGTTCATGTTATGATCTGGTATGAAATATCTACTTATGTAACTAAATGTGCCCTGTTGTGGGTTAGGATGTACAGTGGTGCATGCTTTTTTAATTTTATTTTTCATCTCTTGCTCTCTTCCCCTCCCCCCTTTCTCCAGCCCATCACACTTGGCTCTCTTGGCTTACCTGCAGCCACACTTCCTTCATTGTATCATCCCAGTTCATTGCCTAATACGTGAATAGGATTAATTGAGCCTCTCTTGGGAAGTAGACCATTGCTCAGAACTTCAAGAAACTGGACAAAGTTTTATTCTTACTGTAAAGCCTGCAGGGATGGGTCTTGCTTCAGTTGGTGCTACTGTGGTTACTGACATCATTGTGGGCAGCACTGAATCTCATTCCTGTGAGGAAAAGGGCACATTTGCAGTTTGTAGGGGCCACTACACTGTTTACATTTGATTTGTTGCAAGTTAAGTGCTTCTTGCTGATCTTTCCCCTCTTCCAAAATTATACATTTGTTTCTTAGGGTTTTACAAGACAGACTTGTTTTAAGAAAACACTTTCTCTCCTGGTAGTACAAGGAATCCCAATAATGTTGGAACCTCCTTACATTGAATAGGTACCTTTTTGACTTTTGCAATCCTTGGCAGTTACTGGTAGTGTGATGCATTTTGGAAATCTGTAGTTGTAACCCAAGTTTTCCCAGTTTCTGCTCATTTGAAAGACTTGATAATCTTCCAAAAAAAACCCTATATATATATATATATTACAAGAAGCAGAGGAGATGGGAGGTGCACAAGCCTGACCACTGTTTGAGTAGAAATTGTAGAAACTCAGTTGTATAAGCTGTATTAAAATGAGAAGAAAGGCAGGCGCAGAGCTCTCACACCTTTACTAAGCACATAGGACTGTATTTTGCCAGGGTAACCCATCTTCCCATCAGGTTCTTGTCTGAGAGCAGCACTGCCAGAATGCAGGTAGGCAGCTTCCACTCTTCATATGACACTGGAGCGTTGGTACCAATGTAACGAGCTGCGGGCAGATCTTGCAGTCTCACAAGCAAATAGCATTGGCTATTTGCTTCTTAATCTCCAAGGGCTCTCTTGTTACCATCCTTTTGCAAAATCCCTATACAGAAGTGAACCCGCAGTCAGCTCTTGAGAATAGGTGTTTTTTTCATTAAAGCAGGATAGGTGATGTTTGAACTGTTTTTGTCTTTATTTTTAACACTTTTTATTGCATCATTTGAAATTACGGAACAACTGGCACCAGTTAGTGTTAGTGGGTGTTTAACTAGTATTAATATACTGGGCTGTATAGTTTTACTCTGTCTGATACTTGTTTCTGTTAGAGCTAATGCTTCTGCTCTTCATGTTATCCTGTGTTTAGAACTTCTATTTTAGTTTTACTCATGTCTCTGTAACATGAGAGAATAATGAAAACACACTGTAAGAAGTTTTTCTGTGGTTTTTACTAAGCATATCCTTTGCTGTTTCTATAATGGTTTTGCATGCTTGTCAATCACATTTAGCAGGAAATATGGTCTCTTAAAATTGTTATAGCTCCAGCAATTCACAAAGGTGACTAACTGAAGGGAAAAATAAATGGCACCAATACTATATTGCTACTGATAGTGGCCAGTGGGGTAAAACAGGGACAAAAAGCGAAGAATCCTGTCAGATCTTCTGAGAGGTTTTAAGTCACTTGTATATAATTGATTTGAAATAGTTGCTCCTTACAATATTTTTTTGTGATCTTTGATTGCTATTAAGTATTTCACGAGCATTTAGGATGCACGGCCTTGTGCCTTTGATGCCTTTTTGAAGGGTGGCACTTTGAGCACAGGTGTAGTACCAGGTCTGAAAGAAGGATGTACCAAAATACTAGTCTTACTTCTCTTCTGCTGAATGTTTTGTCCATGTAGGAAACATAACACATCTAGAATCTGCAGTATTAACTCCTCTTATGGACAGTCAGCTACAGAACAAAATGTGTTATTTTGGAAAGAAAAAAAAGAAAAAAAAAAAGTAATTTGAATCAATTGGCTATTTCAGAGAAAGTAACTTACTCTAACTTAGCTTTGCCATACTGAAGAATGGGAATGTGTTCCCAGGAGTTTCCCTTGCCTGCTGAGACCAGGAGCCTTCCTTGGCCTGCAATTTCACAAACTGCTCAGCTGACCTGACTGACTGCTGTCAGTTAAGGCAGAATAATGGCTCTTATTTTCCCTCCTTTGATCTGTGTGCTTCTGCTCTCTTCCCTGCACCAGGTGAGCTACACATGCTGGGCTCCACTGTGATCTGTTTAAACTCGCTAACCAGGCTGAAAAGGATACTATTCTTTTATTAAGTTAGAGAGGTGAGTGTCTCAACTGGGAAAGAGGTCCCAGCAGATTTCCAGAGCTGGCATAAGACAAGCTGTGGTGATGTGCTCTGCAACTGAGGAGGAGATGGCAGGGAAAGAGAGCAGGATCTCCCTCCCATTCCTGGCAGTAGTGAGCTCTTGGATGAGACTGCCTCAGGTGAAAAACCTCCATCCTTGGATAGGTGCCATCCAGGCACCGATCACTCTTGGCTGTGTCTAATTTGAGGTCTTGCAATAACATAGCAAGGGTGTGAGAAGGTTGTAAATGGTTAACTGCTGTACCCTGCGGACCTAAACCCTGCTCTGGCAGAGAGGTGGAGCTGCTGCAGACCCTTGGCATGGACCAACAAGCACCATTTCCTGCTCTTC
>JANVCC010000020.1:31077753-31138803 GCA_025345505.1 Todiramphus chloris collaris | reverse complement strand
GGTAAAAAAATGCAGTTTCATAACTGATATTGTTGTAGGTTAGATTAGGTTGTAGGTTAGATTATATGATCCTGCCGTGGCAGGGGGGTTGAACTCAAAGATCTCCAAGGTCCCTTTTAACCCCTAACACTCTTGTGATTCTGTGATTGTTCTGGATTAAAACCAATCACAGTGGCAACCCAGGCATCAGTTAGGTATGTTACATTTTACAGATGTTACTCCTAACTTGAATGCTTAATGCTAACTCAGAAAGAGTCCTTCCCGTCAATAGTTGCATTAGAGAGACCTGTTGAATTGTTGAGGGTACTCTGGAGCAATGAATAAGGAAGTAATGGATAAGGCCCAATTTGCAGTTTGGGAAGTTCACATCTTTTCTTTGATAGAAGCTGTTGGACACTGACTTAGTAAGGTACATAAAAATACTTGGTACTTACGCACCTCAATACAGAAGAGCAATTTGGTGTCTGCTTGATAGATTCGTGCTCACAAACTCTGTATTTCTGTGGATGCACAAGAACAGTGTTTTTATAAAAAAAGAGCGATGCTCTAGCGGGGGAGGATGGAATAACAAAGAGTGCATCTATTGACATTTGTGCACTTCAGAGACAGTGAGTACATGCTCTCACAGGTATAGCAATAAAAGAGAAGAAAGGGTAGAATTTTAACTGGTCTGAATTAGAGTCATTCATTTGAGTTTTACTTAAACCTCTCTAGATGTATTTGTTTCTGAAAGCAGAATCTGTCCCAAGTGGGATATAGTGAAAACACATGACAACTTAGGTAAAACCCAAAATGTTAAGGCAAAGGTGGATCGGATGGAAAATGCAAATTTTCCCGGGAAGGGAAAGTTGTGATAGAAGTGAGAAAGTAGAGATGCTAACTGAGATTGTTTTGATCCTTGAATATTGTGTATTGATGTCTGAAGCACAGTACTAGTAACAGTAGCAGTTTTCTGCTTTGGATGTCTTAGTGTCTAGCATCTGTTCATGCACACAGGTATGGGACCTCTAGATCCTTAGAGACTTTAAAAGTTCTGCATAGGATATTGTAATAGTTATATAAATTGAGGTATAATTTGACTTTTTTTTTCCAGAATGTAGAACTGAGAATGTTATTGGTTTTCTTACTGTTTGGATTAGGGTAGTATTTAAATCCCCCCTTTTTAAAGATTTAAGAGGCTGAGGATGAGGTCCATGTCTTGACAGGACTCTGTAAACAAGTAATTGAAAACAGGGGCTTTGCAGCAGAATTCTTGTGCTATGTAAGGGTTTAAAAACCCTTTTCATCTGTTCAGAGATGAATTAGTCTCCTGAGAGTTTATCAGGCTTTATGGGAGTTCCAGCCATAACTGGGCGGGATACAGACACCTTGTTAAGCACAGAAGTACTCCTTGCCCTGCAGAACTCGCATGAAAGCAATCAAGGGAGAGCAAGATACTTACACAGGCAGAAGTTTCTTCCTCTGGACAGAACTCAGCTAGATGGGAAATAGATTGTGCCAGACATCCCGTCTCCCATACACTGTTATTTTTATTCTTCCCTAAAACTGTAGGCTGGCACACCACTTGCAGCTTCCATCGAATGCTGCGGTCTCGTGCCCAGCCCAGGGTTACATATTTCTGTGAGGTGTGCTGCTGCTCCTGCAGCGCCCGGAATGCTGGAGGGGTGCCACGCGCTGTTGGTAAATACAGGCTGCAGTTGGACAGTAATTGCTTTCTTCCTGGAGTTTCAGAAATTACGTACAAAAGCAAATTAAGTGAGAGAGAGCATTCTGCTCTAAGTGCATTTCTTATCAGATGCTTTTGGTTTTTGGGGGTTTTTTCCTTTTTTTGGTTTTTTTTTTTTTTGGCTGTGCTCCTTTGAATGCAGTACAGTTAAATATATGAAGTCTGTAATGGAGTGAATCACGTACTTGGAAATATCCTGAGAGTTATCTTGGCTGTAATTATTTATAAGCCTTTCTTCTCTCCTGGCCTTTAAATTTAAGGAAGCAGGAGAATGCCCTGTGACTGGAGCAATACTCTTCACCACACAAAGCTTCTGCCGTATGGCCTCTTCCTCATGAAACTCCTAGGGGCTTCCCTTGCTCCCTTCAGTCTGTGTTTTAAAACTAAGGAAAAAACGCTTGGCCAGCTGACTTTGTGAGAGCAAAGGAAGACTATTTTTCATTTCTGGCTTCTTTGGGGTTTAGATTTGGAAAAGGTGTAAAATATTCATTTATTTGCTTTCTACATATTAGTGGTTTGACCTGGTTTCACTGTAATGTCTCATAAAGAAAATCTAAATTACTGTTTTGGAAATCACAAACTTTTACCTGCATTATATAATTTAAACCCATAGTGAGATTTTATATTTTACACCGAAACTAAGCAAGTTTTCTTAAAAATCAGAAGGAATTCTGTGTTACGTATCACAGTGTGAATCTGACCTAGCTCTTCACACCAGACTGGCCAGTGAAGATGTCTGGTTGCTAATAGGTAGGGCTACTGCTCCACCTCTAGATTAGCCGTTTCCTCCCTAGACCATCACAGCTGTGCCATCTCCAGCTTAAAGGGGTTTCAGTTTGGTGCCCAGTGTTGTGCTTGGGAGGTACTCTTGGTTATGAGATACATGTTTTTTCCAACCTCTGTGTAAGTGAATAACGGTATTTTGTTGCTGAACAATGGAAGAGTGGTACGTCTTGAAACCTGTTTTGTACAGGGAAGGATTTCTTGGAAGAGTGCTCAATGATTTCTCTTTTCTCCCCTTCCAAGATGCAGAGGCATTGTGGGGGAGTCAAATACTGTTGTAGAGATGATACATCCATACCTGCTGCCTCAGCACAGGCAGTATGTTGGTAAGGCTTCCATGCAGAGTAGACAGTGAGATAGATGTCTTGAGCGGAGACATAGATGGTTTATATCAGGCTTGGTCTTCAAGCAGCTTTTTAGTGAAAGCTGTGAAGAGAACTTATGTTGTGCTTGGAATGAGATCATGGGTTAAGGTTCAGTTTTATTCTGTGTCAAATCTGTTTTCATTCTTTATTCTCTTTTGCCACTGCTGGTCTTCCCCATTCCACAGCCATTGACTTTATCCATATGGATTTTTCAAGTAAATAACATAAGAATGATTCCAATGTCTATGATGGGAAAGGGGCTAGCTCATTTTTCATTTTTTTTCTTGGTCTGCAGAAACAGGGGAATATTAAACTTCACCAAGAATCCAGTAAGATATGGTCTCTCTTCATCTTTGTACTGATGAAACTGCATTTAGGATAGATGCTTTTTCAAAAAGCTCTTTTGATTTTACATTTTGCACACCATGCTTGTTATCAGACTGTTCCAGAAGAAATATTTTGAAGTATAGAGTTTACATCCCAGATGAGTGTGCACTGAAAGGAGTTCAAGGTTCAAAATGCAGTCAGAGTACTCTGCTGGCCTGGTCCTGCACCTGGAAATGATGTTTCTGGTCCTGAGGAAACCTGTCTGCTTTAACAGCCCTCACCAGCCTCACCTGGGGCTTCCAGCCCATCCTCTACCTGCAGGTCTGAGACCTCCCTTTCAGATCAGCCTGGGGTTGTCAATCTCTACCTGAGCTGTGTGGTTGGTGGTCTCTAGCTCTATGTCCTGCTTCTGGAGCCCCTGCTTAGGGCTCCCTGAGTGGCTTCTGGACCTGATTCAGTGCTGACCGTGTCTGTGGCTGCCCATGGACCCATTTGTATTACCCAGCTCCGCTTATCCCCTACAGGGCTGCGTTGCTTACTACTTGTTACTTTGCTGCATTTTGAAAAGTGAAGAAAATATTGGCCTTTTTTACTTGAGCACATGACACAACTTCGAGTAATTAATTTGCAATCCATGTCAGCATTTCTGTTATACAAGGATAAGTGGGTTTATTCCAGAACAGCATGTTTGCATGCACATCTTCTGGGGTGGCTTATCAGAAGATAGCTGTAGTGTTCGATATGCCTGGGCAACAAGGCCAATCACTTTATTTTTTAATAACGTTGATTTTATCTTTAGGCTACTAGTAACTACAAAATTATTATACAGAGCATGGCTCTTGTTCTGCAAGGAAATGTGTGCACCTGACTAGTGAAAGATAAGCTGCTGGGGTTTTTTTAAACTTTGAATTGTCTAGCTAAAACTCTCTCTGTATCTGACTTAGAATAATCTGAAAAGCCAGAGACTGAACAAAAATGCTGTTCTTGATAAGACCTAGTTCTCCACACCCTTCCTTCTCTGTAATTTCCTTTCATTCTTCCCACTTTTCAGCTTCATGCTGTAGTTTTGGATAGGTTGGTCAGCAAGGTAATTGCCAGAGTCAGCTAGGGGTTAAAGCAGTAGCTTCGCCTGTGTGTTTTAGTACATGATCTGCTGCCATTCTCCCAAGTAGTGTTGGACAAGCTGGGCAAAGTTTCTTTCAATTCCTCTTCTGTGAGTCATGGGTGACATGTCCCTGCCTCATCAGATTGTTCTGAGAGTGTATTTATGTGTCTTTCATGCCTTCAGATGTTACAGTGATGCAAAGTATAACAGCCCTCTCATGCAATCATCTGAAAGTAATACATTATGTCTCTACCCATGAAAGTTAGAAGTGGGAGATTGAACTACAGCAGCTAATTTCATGGGTTTGTTTGCACTTCAGTCAAATAGTACTTCTCTAAGGCTCTAGGCTTTTCCCTGATGAGGCTACCAGACTGCCAGGATAGTCAGTACACCTAACCAGCGAGATCTTGTTTGTGGTTTTATGTTTTTGTGGGTTTTCTTTTTTTTTTTTTGTTTTGTTTTGTGTTGCTTTAACCCCCTAATAAATGCCAAGATAATACTGGCTTTGGAAAATACACTGTATTCGATTATGTGATAGTTATGCTTCTAGTGTGATGATAATCACTGTATTCAACCAGGCTGCTTTTAATAATCTCCATAGTAACTACATTCAGTAAAAAGTGAAAATAACTGATTCATGCAGTTCTGTGCCAAATGATACATGTCAGCAATGTACTACCTGAAATGTCACATTCAGTGAAATGATGCATACTTTGCTGGCGACGCTTTCTGCTGCTTCTCTTAAGAAGCAATGAAATGGGAGCTGGTTTTTATTTGCAGTACTATTTGTTAAGAGAAATGGACTGTTAAGAGAAATGCCAGCGTTAGTGTACCTCCATCTCTTTCTCTGGAATATTCAAACAAAACCAGGAAGGCATGGTAGCAAGTAATTTGCTTTTTTATTTCATTCCCCTCTTCATGTGGAAAGTGACATTTTTTTAAGGTGGTTATTCCAGTGCAAATTCTTTGTTTTGTTTTAGCTTGAACATGCTCCTAACAACCTTTTTCTTAAAAAAATACAAGCCAAACCACCAACACCCAACCTGTCCCCCCACCCCCCTTCCAAAAAAAAAAAAAAGCCAACCAAAAAGAGACGGATCATGTAGGTGAGAATCATAGCTTCTTAACTGTCATTAATTCTGTATCTCTAGTTCTTCTGGCTGCTTTGTATTTTGGCTTAAAAGTGGCATGTGTCCCTGATAAATTTTAGGAGTAGTAATTATAAACAATATCTAGAATGTGTGTTCTTTTCCTCCCACTCGGTGTTCTCCTGGTCTCTGGCAGCTGTGTTCCCGCAGTTACTCATTCCACCTGAAAGAGTTGAAGGCAGAATTGCTTTGGAGATGGAAGTGAGCAAAATGTCAGGGATTGCCTCAGAGGAGCCTTCTCTGAAATGGCTGGGATGCTTCTTGCCTTTCACATGCATACTTTAGGTTTGAATTTTTTTAGTTTGTTTTTTTTTTTCCCCAGAGGTGCTGAGCGCCTGCATTTCCTGCTGAGGGCAGCTAGTCTTTCTTTCAAAATCGCACCTCTTTTAAATGCCTCTATTCCTTAGCTTTTTAAGTTAGCTTTCAAAGCTGGCCTGAGGGCACGAAATTTAACTTGAAGATTATGTTATAGACCCCTGTGGTGGGGGTAATGGTGGGAGAGTTAGCACCTCTGGATGTGTGCCCCGTAGAGTTGCTGTTTACACTGAGCTTCTCAACGAACAGCTTTGCAATTAAATCTGAGCTTTAAATTCCATGCCAAAATAGAATTTTGTAAGATTTGTTTTATAGGGTGTTCTTTTGGAAGATGTAGTAAATGCCTGGCAATCCTGTGTGTGGAGGTGTTTATTTTATGGTTTATATGTGGCTTTTTTCCTTTAAGCTTTTTCTTTTACAGTGATCTTTAGGAACATCTTGTTGCACACTTAACTCTACTTATTTTTATGTATTTTTCAGGAATCCCTTGAAGCTCGCCCTGGGAATGGACAGCTACCTCCATTTCTGGAGGAGAGTAGTGCCAACTGAAGAAGAAGCCTTCAGGGCAAGTCGACAAGTGTGCTGATAACTCTTGGAAGAGTACAGGGAAGGGGTGACCTCCCAGGCCAACAGCCATGCCTTTCGGGCTGAAACTGCGACGGACCAGACGCTACAACGTCTTGAGCAAGAACTGCTTTGTGACAAGGATCCGTCTGCTGGACAGCAATGTGATCGAGTGCACCCTGTCCGTGGAGAGCACGGGGCAGGAGTGTTTGGAGGCTGTCGCTCAGAGGCTGGAATTACGCGAGGTAAGAGTAACCCGGGAGAGGCCATCTGTCACTGTGTAATTTGACACATTTTTAGCTCAGGCAGTCTATTTGAATCATGTTATTCTCGGAGCTGGCCAGATATGATCAGCATCTGGAGCCTGGACAAACATATTCTGGTTGCATGGAAAACTGAAGGCAGAACGATGCTCAGGGTTTTGTCCTATTGCTCATCTATCATGGCTTTGAGAGCTCTTTGTAATATGTAGATGAGGTTTATTCTTAGAAAGCAGTGGGTGTTACTTTCAGAACTGGGATGCAAAGGGCCAAGTTACAGTAACAGTCATCTGAATGTAAGCCTGGTTTCACCAATGCTGCTGGTTGAATTATGCCAGAGTCCTTTTAAATATCCACCTTTGTATAAACATATTGTTTTTACTAACATACTGAAAGAGACAACAGTTATGTTACTAGTGGGAGCAATTAGTAAAAATTTGAGGATGCTGGTTTTTATCTTCCTTTTATTTAACTGAAATATTTCATATCTGAAACTCTGCAAGGCTTCTTTTACATTCCCTATGCTCCTGAAAAGGCTGAAGTAACCCAGTCTCACTTCATTAAAGACTGAAATCCTTTATTTTCTACATCTTGCTTTATAGTTCAATGTTTATATTTGTGTTGAGACCTTTCTAAAAATACCTCTCCAATGTGCATTGCACAAATGAACTGTCTTTTCTTACTTACCTTCTGTGGACTCCTTAGATGTGGATACATCCTGCGCACTTCTGGGCTTTTGTAAGTCACTAATTGAAAACCATTGCCTAGAAATTGCCAAGTTACCATCTGACTGTCCTGGCTGATACATCCCTTAAGCACAGCTAGGAAATTTAATAATCTTGCAGTGCCTTACATTTCGTCCATGACTCTTTTGTAATGATGGTAACTGGAAGGTAGCATAGAAATAACTAGTGCAGATGAAAACTAAACAAAAAACTCCCTTTTGCACATCAATAATGATAAGGAACTAGAGAAGAATTTGTGTGTGCGCAGAATAGGCAGGAGAATAGGCATAGTGATTTTTTAAATTTTTTTTTTTTCCCCATTTTGTTAGTGATGCTTTAAGGTGTCCTTCTAGAGAGGTTAGTTCCTTCCCTTTCAGTGCAGAAAAGAGTGAAATAAATGAAGTGATTCACCTCATATGACTTGTGGGCTTATCTAGTTGGTGTAGCAGAAGTCTAGGGCCTATTATTCTCTCTGAAGGTCCACCTGCATTTGAGAACAATAGCTCCATCGATGGGTTAGCATTCTTTTCCATAAAGCATTTTGTGATTTCAGAACATGTTTTGTTCCAATTTGGAATGCAGCCTGAAGTTTCAAAGTTTTCCAGAGAAAAGAGATTGGATAGTGGAGTAGCAAAGGAAGTTGTTTTGGTCAGTGTTCAATTTAGTGGGGTTTTTCTGTTGCTTTGGATTTTTTTTTTTTTTCATTTTCAAAATTATTTGTGTCATGCAAAAAGAAATATGTCAGCACAAAAAGTTTGTGTTTCAAGATAAAAAATATTTTAACAACACAGAAGAGAATGCTTTGATGTTGTTGGAACACTTTCCCCTTCTTTCATCACCCTCCCGGCTTTTTTTTTCTAAACAAAGTTTTGGCAACATCGAACCAATTTTGTAAAGTTCAGATTTCAACAGTACAGCATTTTTTTTTTGACAGAAGTGGTTTGGTTTTTTTTTTTAATCTTTTTTTCTGATTGATTCTGGTAGCATCTGTTGCTGCTTTAAATATTTAGGAGAGAAGAGAAGAGAATTACCGACCTCTTTCAACTCAGAGAGAGTCTCCCTGTATCCTCTCTGCTACTTCCCTGAGGAAGAATTGAAGCTAGCAAGCTTGGAAGTCCCTGGTGCTGGGTGCTCTCCTTTTCCTCAGACCCCAAGTTCAATTCTGCTTCTGCCCCTCTAGTCTTCCTGCCATGATTTCTAGGGAAATGAGGTTGATGCAGTTATTTGTTGTCTGTCCCCTTTCCCTCTCTAGGCTTACCATAAATTTTTAACAATCAGATTCTGCAGAAGTGTCAAAAATACTTTGACAGAGCTGAAATTTCTACTAGATTTGTGCAACTGACTAGCTGGGTAGAGGAGAGAAGGCCATTAAGTGTACTGAGGAGAAAATCCTTGCAAGTGTCCATATTGGAAAGGTACTTTTTAAATTTCCCAGGTGCAGCAAAAGCTTTATATATCTTTTCTTTGAAATGCTGGTCAGCAAAGTACAACGTACAAGTGAGGAAGAAACTAAGCTTCATGAAATCCCATGCTCATAAACAGTATTAAAATAATTTTTTGCTCTTCCGTGCAGTCTCAGGTAAGAACATGTGTTCTCTTAAAAGTAAAGACCAATTTTTTGTTCAATACTTTAGTGTGGTCTTATGTTTAAATAAATGCCAGGTGTACCCCAACATTTACCCTTGTGTTATGAATATATTCGTATTTCACTCAAGACAATTTCTCAGAAATAAACAAAAAATTCACCAACCCTCCCTTGCTAAAAAGCAAAACTGTTTGAGATTATGTATTATTGTAAAGGACTCTATTATACCACACATGACTGAAAAACAGTATCTAATGGATTATGCATATTTCTATTTGATCTCTGGGGAATGCAGCTCCCTCCCTGACTGAGTCAGGGTTCAGGAATAGGTCAGTAGAAAGTGTAGCCATGTAACTACTGTAAAAATCTGGTTTTATCCTTTTCAGCAAAGCTCTTGACAAAGCATCAGGTCTTCTAGTTGAACAGTTACCAATTCCAATAAAATGAGCTCTTATGCTATCATTATGTATAAAAGTCAAGATGAGAAGAGGGGAGAAGGGGTAAGAGAGGAAAGACAAGGTCAGAAATGGCATTTTATAATATAATACAAGAGTATGCATGCTCACAGGTTATAAAAAGGATTTTTTTTTTTTTTCCCCAATATGGCATTTTTCCCTTCAAGTGAGACTGAGTGAACCTACTTGAAGTAGCAGAGTAATCTGTACAAATGTGTTGTGAGACTTCACATCCCTTTCTCCTTTTTGTTCTACTCAATGCACTTTATAAAATGATAATAATTTTAAAGATGGGATGTTCTGACATATTATAAAGAGGAGGAGGGGGAGCAAGAAGGTCCTTTCCAATGAAAATTATTCTTTCAAGGTAAATTTTGCAGTGCTACCTCCAGGACTATGATGCTGCAAAGCAAGAGGATGGCAGGCCAAACACTATAGGCAGATGCTGACCACTGTGCAGGGGTGGCCTTCTGCTGCCATTCTGACCACCTTTTGGTGCCTTAGAAGGTGTCCCCTCCTTGTAGGGCATGACTGGAAACCTGTGTTTGTTGCCTTGAAGTTTGGTTTGGTTTGACTTGTCTTGTCAGCAAAGCTGGGAAGGGGTTCAGGCAGCACTTGGACAAGAGGCCTTCTAGGAACACTTGGCTGCCGTAAGTGGTGCCTTCCCCTCTGTGTGAATGCCCCAGGATAACAGGGTTTAATGCTTTTTGCCTGGAGGAGCTGGAACTCTGCCTCTTTCTCAAGGATAAATATTTAGTTGGCCGCTTAGCCAGATGCTGTAATAAACACTGGCCCTGTCTCGTTGGATCTTTTTGAATGAGATTTGGTGGTTTAGTACACACTTACTAAACCTGTCCTCTCCTGTTGTTGACAATTATACTTCCCCCCCCCCCCCCCCGATATAAAGGCAGGGTAGTTCTAGACTTGGGAATACAGCTAAATCCCAAACAAGTATGTTGTCTCCTGAACTGGAAGCTGTAATGTCATCTTTTTAAAGACTTCTCAGCACAGGTTTTTGTGCATCCAGTTTTGAGTCACTGTATTTCAGGGGTCTCCTTTTCCCATAGTGTTGCTGAGGCGTGCAGGTGCTCTGGTTCTTGTCTGCTGCTTTAGCAGAGAGCTCCAGTTCCTGGAAGAGTGTAAGCCAGTTTGCTTATACCACATATGAAGTTGTATGTCGTAGCTAAGACAGATTTTAAAACCTTGAGAGAAAATTAGTGTAAACTCTTTTCTAACAGAGCTCTTCGTGTATTTACAAATTAGGCAGACCAAAACCACTAGGAACTGAATCTCTCTGCGGAATGGATGTGTGTGCATAGATTTAGTGTCATGGAAAGCATTCCTTCAGTATGTATCAGCAGGCTGTCAACTGTGGCTAGAAGAAAGACTTTTTTTTTTTAAGAGGGGAAGTATCATCCACTTTCTTTGCCACTTTGACTGATGATGTACATGCAGCAGCCCATGTTACTTCAGAGCCTGCCAAGTGTAGGTGTAGACAGCTGGAGTGAAATCAGTGGTTCACTTTGTACAGATGGACAAACAGACCAGCTTTTGGAGTCAACCTAGTTTTCAATCAGCTACCTGGAAAGAGAAAAAAATGTCATTTTTTATATCCCCTCAACTAGCTTGTGGGGTATCTGTACTGGAAAAAGCTTTTGTGGGCTGGAGTCTATGGCAATGTGTGATTCAGATTCTGCAAGGCCTCTGGACAGTCATATGCCTGGTGGTCATAGCATAATGATCTTGATGGTCCAGACATTTCCAGTCCCATGTTCCTTTGTTCCTGTTTGGGAATTACTAATTTTCCTAGGAGAGAGAGTCTCTTCAGGCATTTGCAATAGTGGCTACAGAAGTCTCTCCCTGCTGTGGGGCTCTTAAAAAGTGATAATGTTTTCAAGAAGTAAAGTTCCTGTCGACAGGGAGCTGATATTAAGCTAACTGTATTTGTTGCCTCTCTGAAGTACATCCATTTGTGACTTGAGTTCTGCTCTGCAGTGTCTGTGCTTCATCTGCAATTGCTCAATCTTCTGCAGGCTGCTTTCCAGGAAAACGGTCATCTTTTAGTTGAGTGAAATGCATGCTGCTGTGGTTGGTTCACTGTATCTGCTGTAGTTTAGAAGCTTAAACACCGAATGCCCTTATTCCTTGGAAGTGATTCAGGGTTCTGGATTTGGTACTTGAAGAGCCTTTCTGCTATAGCAAATCTAAACTGTTGTTATCCCCTTGCACTCACTCAAAGGGGAGGGACCGTGCTTATTTGAGCTGTTTAATTGCAATACTCTTAATCCCTCTTTTAGACTTCAGCCTCCAAATCATCTTAGTCACTAAATGTTTTACAAGTACTTGAAACTGCAAATTTGGGTCCTAGGTGATGCAAATGTTTACTTCTAAAGTAATATGGAAGATCTGTTTTCACAGCTCTGCACTGTTTCCTGCTGAGAATGAGCCCTGCAGTGATTTTTCAAGAGTTTGTGCATTGAAGGATTTCCCTTATGAGGTGGCAATGTGCTTTTTTTCTGCCTTCACACGAATTCCTTTCCTTTTCTGTTTCCACTTCCCCCTGCCACCTTTATTTTAATCTAATTACTATCACAGTGAGCTCATCAGAAAGAACTTTTTATCCAGTGATAACTACAGAGGGAGAGTAGACATGAATCAGTGAATTGGTTAGTTGTAAGTTTATCCTATGGGAGAAGCTGACGTCTTTATTTGTGCCCTGGATTGATTGATTTATTGAAGATACCTTTAAATTCTAGAAGGAAATACTACATTGATTCTCTTAAAAAAAAAAAAACACCAAAAAACTAGCTTGGTTCACTGTACCAAATGGAGCTTAAGGAGAAAAGACTGAGTAGTGTCCAAGCTACACTGCAGGTTTGTCGGGCTTAATTGAGGAATCGAGTTGAATTAGTTATCACCTTAGTTAAATTCTAGTCTGGACTTTTTCCAAAGTTGGAAATATGTATGCAATGAGATATGTCTCATTAAATATGTACATAAAGTAAATTTATCTGCACTCCAGTTCCAAGTTTCTGCATATGATTCTTTCTTGCATGCCCTCAGCTATAAAGTAGTTGGAGCAGTGTTGCCCCTGCTGGCTTTTTGTCATTTCTAAGTTTTTTAATTTTTCAGTATTGCATTAGTTGCCCTTATGTTGTATGCTAAGTCATGGTACATGCAATGGTTTTTAGAGAAGCATCTGTATGCTTACCAAAGTGAAACAGACTGTTGATGGTGGCTTTTGGAAAGTGTAATTGTTGCAATTTGTCTGCTACTTTTGAAGACTTTTTATTTAAAAGTGTGAACATCTGGGAAATCCCGTTAATGAAATCTTGATGCTTGGCCAAACCTTTTGAGTGTATTAAATGCAATTTCAAATGAAAGCTTTATAGAAGAGCAAATAAGGGTTTTCTGTTCTTTGTCAAAAGTATCTTTATTTAAAATGTTGTGCTATGTATAAAGGATTGTGCCTGCCTGTGGAAGGATTGTTGTCCAGGTAAATTAAGCTATGACAAGATAAGTATTTTATTTGGTTTAGGGTTAATCTAATCTAATGGAAGCTACTGTAAAGTTTTCGTATAGTCAGTTGTATTAAATACCAAGAAAGCTTATCAAAATAAAATGAGATAAATATGCAGAAATAATAATGATCCCACTTTCAGATCCTTGGTGTCCACAAAGGTTCCTCTCACAGTTTCTTTCATTCATTTCAGTGTTAGTACAGAGTGGTGTTCAATATTGAAAGTATTGCTGAAAATCTCCAGATGCTCTGACCTGAAATACTGAAGAGATAGATATTGCTAGAAAATTCACAATTACAGCTACAATCAGATTTCCAAGTAACTGTTGAATTAGTTTCTTTGGTAAATGTGAACACTTTTTTTTTTCATCCCTGTAGTCATAGTACTTGCTATAATATAGTGGTTTAAGGGCTTTTTGATAGGTTCTTTCGTGATGGATTGGCTGTTCCTTCAGCAGCTTATTACCAAACTGTAGTATTTGAAGTTCTAGTTCTGAACACTGTTTGTTATTAATTACTCTCCACCAGCAGCAGGCCCATGTGGCTTATACAGGAGGTACTACAGCCTTGAGACACACAGGAGAGGAAAAAGCTGAGGTTTTCAACTTGGTATTTTTCTAAGACCCTAGAGCAAACAACTTGTGTGTGGTGCATATTTTAAGTGTAATACTTGTCCATTATAAAACCTTGTGAGTTCATTTAAAAAGAAGTAAACATATTCTGTATTAGGTAAGTGGTTCTGGTATTAGTAGGTATATTTTGACATATGTGTGTGGGTTTGCATTCTTTTTATAGTTGACAGAGTCCTTGTCCTTTGCTTGCAGTGGGCCTGATCCAAAGTCTCATGGAGCTGTTGTGCTTTGATTCAGACTTAGTGTTTGTTGTGTGTTCACAAGGCACAGGTGTAAAAGAAAACCAAGACTCAGACACTTTATGTAAATCATTTATGTTGCCTGTGCCATAAGGTCAGCTAGAGCTCTTTAATATGCATATGGGAGAGATGGTCAGGGGCAGACAGTAATCCATGAAGTATATTATATTGTGGTATTAATTTGTCATTGTCTTCAAGATTGTCCTAAAAATAAAAAAGGACTATAAAAAAAAGAAATTATTTCAATTTTGCATATGGAAAAATTTACACAACACCATCTGTTCTTATTTGCATTTGTGTCATCAACTGTGTGTGTGATCTCACAGAAAAAGCTAAACTGACACTATTTTTTTTTCTTTATCTAGACACACTACTTCGGCCTTTGGTTTCTCAGCAAGAGCCAGCAACCCCGCTGGGTTGAACTGGAAAAACCTCTGAAGAAGCAGCTGGACAAATTTGCGAATGAGCCTTTGCTTTTCTTTGGGGTAATGTTCTATGTGCCCAGTGTTTCCCGACTGCAGCAGGAGGTAACAAGGTATGTGCTTTCCCTCAGTTCACACTGTTGTAGTATAGTTGGGAGGGAATGGGCAGTTGCTTTGTTTCTGGCATTCAGTATTTGCTCAGGTATCACCTGGTTCTTTCCTTTCCTGATGATTGTCCAAATAGGAAAAATTGAGAGAAGTCACCACTGTGACTGTTTTGTGGGGGGGGTGGTGAAAAAAAAGCTATATTGGTGAAGGATTATCTGTGACCAACTGCAGAAACAAAAAGGGAATAATAGATTTGAAATTTGTCAGGTTTTTAAATGTATAATGGACCATAGTGTCTGTAATCTTTTGATTAAAAGTAAGCCATAAGCAAAGGACCTCTATATACAGTTTTAGTTTATTATTCTTATGTTTACCTGTGCTTTGCTGAAAGTGAACTTTGGCATCTTTTCTGGGTTTTGCCCATCCCACTCCTGATTTTTCCCCTTACAATTCAAAGACGAATTAAAAATCTTAAAGGGTATTAGTTATTTAATTATGATCAGAGTGAACCTTTGCAAACAACTTCAGTGGGAGTTACTCTTTTATTTAGAGCTCTGTGCTGCAGTTGTAACAATGCATGTTGTTTTGAGGGACTATTGTTGTAAACCACATCACTGTGTGGTTTTTGCACATCTGTGCTGTATTTAAATAAAAAAATAAAAAAACACACAAAAAAAAAATCCCACAAAAAAAACCCAACCAAAAAAAAGAAAAAAACCAAAAAAAAACACAACAAAAAAAATTCAACAAAAGAGAGAGAAAAAAGCCCACCTCAACCTAAAAAGTGTGGGCTTGTTTTCTTTTTAACCAAAACTATTTCATTTATCTGGTCTAGAACAAAGTTGCATCAGCACAGCTAGAGGTAAAGTGTGGAATAAGTGGGTGAGAGCTACAGGGTGGCAGAAGCTTCCCCATTTTTAAGTGTTCTGTTGCTGCAAACCTGAAATTCACCGTGTGGTCATCATGTGTGAAAATACAGTATAAACAGCGGAGAAAGAGTGGCTTTAATTCTAGAAGGTGTGCAGGATGTGAGATGCTTTTTGTATTGCAGATTTTTTATTTTAAAGAGTATTTTTTTTTAAGACTGAACTGGAGAATTGACGTTGGTAGGATGTATCAGATTTGATTCTTAAAATGACAGCTGTCACACAGTCTCTAAACTACTGTATATGCAGGATTTTTGCCAAACAGTGGTCTGTGAAAGCATCATGAAACTTAGAGTAGACTGAACATCAGTACTTGTCTGTAGCTGTGTGTTCCTGCTTTGCACACACTTGGAGAGGGAAGCTTCATGCCTTTCCCTTCAGAATTACTTAACATGCGGTTGGAATGTCTGAAATGTTCTGTTGCTCACTTTTGTCAGCCCAATCCTGGCCTAGCTGTGTGCAAGGAAGCATTGTAGCTACTTGGATGCTATTATCTCTTCAAGCTGCAGCATGCAGTTCTCATTGCTCATTCATAGCTCACCTGCAGAGGTGGATTTGCTCATTCTGCCCAGGTTGGTAATAACAAAACATTTCAGTGACAATTGAACTTCACAGCACTCTCAGTTGGAGTGGCTGCTGAATTGTTGGTTTTTTTCTGGAGTGATTGGTAACATAGCTGCAGAGTCTTATAAGTGCCTCTTAGTTTCTTTAAATGTCTGTAGAAAAACCAACAGCTTACTAGTGGATCTCAGATACAGAGTAGCCTGTTAAGAATTTTGTTGTTGTTGTTTCCTGAAGTGGAATGGCTTCACTGTAGATGATGTGATAGCAGCAAACCTTCAACTGTGCAATTCTAAGTACACGCAGTAAGTCTCATGTTTGAAGCACTAAGTGGTGGGGACATAGAAGACTCTTCTGAAATGAGCACAGAAAAAGCTTTAGTCTAAAGTACAGTGAGATGGACAGAATGGGTGTGTGTGTAGGGTTTTTTGGCTTTGTCTGCTCTCGGTAAACTAATTAAACTTTTGTTTTAAAATTGAGACTTGCTACTTTTTGGATTAGGCTTGATCATGATATGATTACCTGTGACGGTCAGTTAAGCACTAGAGTCGCCCACTCAGTGCCTGTGTATTTGACTTACATTATGTACAAATGACAAATCTGTCTTCAATGCAAAACTCATGACAAGGCACTTCATCTCCTTCTGGGAAGCTGCAGAACTACTGCAAAGAAACAAACCCAACCCCAAAACAAAGCCATCACCAAAGGCTGAAGCTGCAAAGCTAGTGACAACACTGCTAGCAGTGAACCTATTACCTTTGTAACCTTCTCTTGGTGGAAACATCTCTAGCCCTGAGCTTGTCTGGCCATGTTTGGTGCTTGAGGTGGAACTCTTCTTTCAGTCCAGGCTTTTAGTTAATTGTAGACTTCAGAATTTCCAAAGTTGATTAATAGTTCTTGAAGATGATGAAAAGTCTTCTGAGAATATTTCAGCAAACACATAATCCACAAGTATTCAAAAACCAAGGAATTGGTTTTCTGGGTTGGTTGGCCTCTGATCTGTATAGACTTTGGCTTTATAGCTGGTTTTGAGACATTTGTCCTGAGAATATTCCTCCCTGCTTCCAGCAACTGCAGACCCCTGCCCTTCATGTGCTGTCATCATGAAAAGGGAAAATGATTCAAGGCTTTTAGGTTTTGCTGGTTGAGAGGAGCATTAATTGAGGGTTTGGTCAGTGGCTCTGAGGCAATGTTTCTTTAATCATTTTTATCTGAAAGACTATCTGACTCTACAAAACAATCTGTGGACCATTTGTATTTGGCTGTTGTTTGGTGATTGGGACCGACAGGAGGAATCCTGGTACAAATAAGACAGTTTGTATTTAGGTGAAGCCATAATAATTTATTTATAAAATCATAACTTCTTTACATTTTATTACTGTCGGAAGTCTAAAATGCTAATTATGCCTCCAGGCTCCTGGATTTTAGATGCCTGCAGGTGTTGGTAGTGGTCAGGATCTCTTCATGGTTTTGCTGGTAACTTCCTGTATTGCACAAGCCAAATGTGGATGCAGAAATAAGGGTGACTAACACTGCTTCAAGCATTATATCCCCCAGTGGTGTACAGACTCTGTGGAAACCTGTTCATATGTGACGTGTTGGGAGAGGATTGGAATAGTAATCTAGCAAGAAGTCAGTGCTGTTCTTCAGAGGTACAGTGTGGGAGTGTCAGCTGACTTGCCAAAGCTAAACACAAGTAGCAGTGCTCATGAATGGTTGAGGTTGGAAGGTACCTCTGGAGATTGTCTGCTCAGAGCAGGGTCAACTAGAAGAGATTGCTCTAGAACTGTGTCCCACTGGGTTTTGAATATCTCCATGAGTGGAGAGACTCCACACCTTCTTTGGGACACCTGTTCCAGTGTTCAGTCACCCTTGCAATAAGGAAAGGGGTTTTGTGTTTAGAAAGAATTTCTTGTATTTCAGTTTATGCCCAAACAACCTCATCATTTCAAAGGTGTGGATGGGTATTGGGTGACTGGGTGAATGCGTTACCTGGGCTGGCCATGTAACTGGTTATTAAGGACCTGTAGAGCCACAGGCACCTGTCATACAAACAAAGGCACAACCATGACTTAATGTGAGGTGCCTGGAGTTAATTTGTAAGAGGTATTTCTGATAATATGAGAAAGAAGGGCCTGTGGGATCCTTGGGAAAGAAAATGAAATGACAAGACTGCCAGAGTAGTTTATTCAGCTGAGAGTTCTTTGAAGTTGACCTCTGAGGCCTGCAGGAAAAGATGATGCAAAGAGTACTCTGGGGGACACATTAATTGTTTTACTAGGTCAGATCTGACTCTGCAGCTTGCAGTTTTTTGATGCTTCTTTTTTTTTTTTAATGAAGTTAACACTATCTTAAAGATGCAAACGGTGGTTTGGGGTTTCTTCCTCCTCAAACAAAGTGAAGTGGAGCATTGGGCCAGGGTAAGAAGTGCCAGCAGGACATCCTCAGTCTTGTTCAGTTAAAGGTTTTGAGTGCTAATGGGGAGGCTTCTCAGGACAGTCCTGTCTCTTGACCTGTGACAGAAGCTTGCTGCGGATGTCCTGAGGAAACATAGAGAAAGCAGCCACCAGTTATAGAGTGCCTGTCTCTTCTTTCTGGTAATAGCAATGAAATAAATGTTACTGCTAAGCCTACATTTCAATGTAGCAGCATTGTACTCTTGGTGCTAGGCCTTTTCCTAGGAGGGTTATTTCCTACCCTCTGGTTTTCTTATTTCCTGCTCTTTTTGCTCTGTTTCTTTTGCCTTGGGTTGAGGCTCCCATCTGTACATATCCCCTCATCTTAACTTGTCTCCTCCAACATCTTGGTGACCCCTGCATCTCCCCCAGCTCTAGTCCTGGCATTTCACCTGTGCCCAGACATCATCTGTAAAAGACAAACAGCCAACCAACTAAAGAAAAAAGTCTCTAGGCTTGATGGCAGCTACAGTAGGAACATTTGGATGTGAGTATGGGGGTTTGCACATTAACAAAAGGCTTTATTCATGGAATGCTACTTAGACAACCTCTTTTTAGTCATCCAGCTGTTCTCAAAGTGAGCAGCCATCGCAGGTGGAGATGCTGCGCATGCTTTTGGCATATTTAAAGCACCTGGGATCTGCAAACTGTCTGATATAAAGCAGTCTTTGTGATACCCTGTAGAGCAGATATTTGCATAGATTAGAAATATAAATCTGCCTTTTATTTTCTGCAAACTCCCCAGAGGAGAAGCATCCTTTCAACCATTTCTTTTTAAAAAGTAAGTCTTTGTACAGTGTCTAAAGTAAACAAGCTTACTTTCACTGTGCTCTTGTTCCAAAAACAGAGAACCCACACACTCTTGTGGCTTTCTGAAGATGTGGGTGTGATGCTGCTTTCTGCACAAGTATCAGACAATCAGGCAATCCATGGCCTTTCCCTTCACCCTGGCTCTAACGGAAAACTGAAGTTACATTTTGCTCCCCACAGTATCTCTACCTTTACACATGATATTGCTGTGCTTCCTCTGAAGGAATGAAGGTGTACTTTGGTCTGGTTTTCTTTTTTCTTTCTTTCTTGAAGAAGTGTTCAGCATCTTACTGTGTGCTCTGTACCCAGTAATATCCAGTAGTGTTTGTGGTGTTCCAGACTGGGGCATAATCCTGCAAAATGAGAGCAGTCACTGATGGGGCTGCATCCGAATGGTGCTGTGTATGGTAGTTCTCGTACGCGTGACTGTGCAACTGTGTAAGGGAGGGATGTATTCCAGCATCTGCACTAGGCTTTTACCCCAAGTTCAGCTGTCAGCTCTGCGTTTTCCCTGAAAAACATGCTGTACAGCTTTCCTGTGAAAGAAAACACAGTGTGTTTGGAATGGGATGACTGCACCTGCAAAGTGGGGGAATCAGTGTGTTTGCAGGTGGAAAATTAGAGCCTGTGGCTGCCAGACAAATCTGCCTCAAACTTACCCTCCTTTAACTAAGTGAACATTTGCTTCCTCTGATATTTTGCTGCCTTACCCTTTTCTTCACCATTTCTTGTAGCTGGTTTTTTTGGGCTTTTTTTTTCCCGTTTGTCTGTGAAGGAAATATTTCTTCTTCACAATTCTCTGCCTTTCCTTGTATTTTTCTTAAAGTGTTAGGTGAAGAAATTTTAAACAGACATTCTTCTAAACCATACAGAGCTACGGACTGTATGATTTTTTTAAATCATGTTAGGATAAAGTAGAGGGGAAAAATTAATGTTTCACTGCTTCATATTTACAGGGAAAAATGTTCTAGAAGCTCTAATTTTTTTTTTTTTTTAATAAACACTCTCTTTCCCTTCCCCTCAAAAAAGTCCTTCCTGAAGTCTCACCTACTTGAGCTTATCTTTGCTTTTAGTCTGCTTTGCTTTTCTTTTTTTTTTGAACAAGCTAAAGTTTCCCATCATCCCGAGTTGCTAGCTTTTAGTACAAGTACAATCAGCTGGAGTTTTGTACCAGTTACTGCTGTCTGTACATGGTGCTTTTAATTGCTGGGCTAAAGGCTGGATATCACATATCCTTCTGTGCCAGCCTGGTTTTGTGACAGGCTCGATGATGTGGAACTCTTGGCTGTTAAGGTTGTAAGGTACATGAGGCTGCTTTGCTTTTCATGCTTGGTCACATCTGCAGCTTGTGGCTGTCTAAGGAGTCTCTGTGTGCACTCATGGTAGTTGATTTGAGTGCTGTGGTGACTTCGTTGTCCACAGTGATTATTTCGTATAGCACAATGTGTCAGAAAAAGCAGCATGACCTGTACCATCTGATTTATTCGGGACAGCCTTGACTGTGCTTGCCTGCAGTGATGGGCTGTGACAGGTTGTGTGGCCATGCTTGTTAATACACCTCTGGTAGACCCATAGCATTTTTTTAATGACAATTGTTCTTAAATATAGAAATGCTTAATTATTTTTTTTTCCTTTGAAAGTACAGAGAAATGTGGAGGATGGGAAGAGGAAAGAGATGTACGGTGAAGTTGGATAGGTTGGTAAATGAGTGAGAACTGAGTGATATATGACTAGTGGGAAAGTGGAGTATTTAAAAACCAAAATGCCAGAGTTTTGGTCTCTCACATCTGGCGATTTAAGGCAGCATTTGAACATTCAGTATTTTTGGTGTAACTGTGTGGTAAAAAAGTTGGCTTTTCAGGCACTACAAGCCTTACTGCCCTGTCCAAATTTGTATGTTGTGAAGGACCTTCATGATTTCATGTTTATGGTGTACTTCCCAGCATGAGTTTTAAGAGCATGCCTACCCTCTTGGAAAGATGTTATCCAGGAGCAGGTTATGTAGCTTGCAGTGGCATGAACAGAATCAGTTTCTCATTGCCCTCTTTTCTGGGAAATGTCATACCTACGGCACGTGTGCCGATTAGCTCTGTTGTGCTTACAGAGCAGCTCTGCTCACACCCTGCAGGAAACACATGTCACACAGCCCTCTCTCTTGGCAGTAGAACGAGCGTGTGGCTTGTCCAACTGGAAAGACGATGCACCTCTTCACTAAGAAGCAATACTCTTCTCTTCTACAAAGATATAGTATTGATGATCAGAAAAGTCCTGTGGTTTGAACTATGTCCAGTAAAAAACTGTCTGTTCTCTTTGTGTCTAACATTGGGCTGGATCCTTGCATAGCGTAAACCAGTGTGTCTCCGCTCTTATAAGATACTATTTCTAACTTTATAATTACATATATTTTAAATGTATCTTTTTCTGTTCTATAGGGAATGATAGGTCAATGGACTGTAATTTTAAATGATTCACATGAATTAAGACAATCACTGCCATATATGGAAGTCATATCAAATGATCAAAAAAAGACAGAATGTTCTGTCAGAACAGTAGACCTTAGAAATGGGAGATAATTTCATGCCATGAATCCTCTCAAACCTTTTATTCTCAGATAAATGTTTTGGGGAGTCAAACTACTGGATAATTTTTACAGGTGAATGGTGGTGAACATCTGTGAAGTGGCATGAGGTGCCACCTGACCCATATCTGGTGGTGCTAATTCTTTTTTTTGACAGAATAACTAGTATACAGTGCTGTAGGTAGGTGCTGTGTTGTGAAACACAGTAAAAGGAAAGTTAGGACAAGTACCCGTGCAAGTATCTTATTTGTGAGAATATTCACAAGTTATTATATGGGCTCTCCCAGAGGAAGCATCAGGAGCTCTGGAGCCAAACTTTTATAAATTAATGTGAGGCAAAGAAATTTCTGCAGTAATAGAATCCTATTTTGTTTTAGACTGTGGTTGCTAGCCTGCCTGACCCTACAGGTCGCCGACCTGATCAGGGTCCTGATGCTGGTCCATCTCGTGACTGGAACTGAACCATGTCTCCCAAGACTGGGAGAAAGGCAAGCTCTGGGATTCGTTCCTAGGTGGAGGTAGTCAGGAAGTCCTAAGTCCTCAAGGATCCCAGCTCTTTTCTGTGGGACAAGACTGTGGATGGGTCCTGAAGTAACTTGATAATGTCAACACTTTGTTGGTTGGTTGTTTTTTACATTCCCCCCCTTCTTCCAGCAGCAGGAATCTGGGGCTAAACAGCAACTCTCTCAGCCACCCCAGCTACTGCTAGGAGCTCACGTAGCCCAGGCAGAGGAGCAGCTCTAGAACTGCTTGCAAGCTGGATGAGTCTTAAGAGCCCTGGGTGGCCACCCAGGCTGAGGCAGTCTGGGGTATTTGCATTTTGGTGCTCCTTTGATGGTTTTATTGTTTTGTTTTAATTATTAGGCTTTTTTTAACATTAGTGGCTACTGCAGCATAAAAAGCACACATTAGGCTTGTAGTCTGCCTTGTTGTAAACAAGCTGATACTTAATTAGCTTTCATGTTGTTTTTAGAGGACAGCAAAAACAAATAATGTGCAGTATTTGCTTGGGTTGTCTTGTGTTCATATTATTGCAGCGTATGTGTTATTTTGCTTTTTAGTAATATTCTTGAGTTCTTTATGGACGTGTATTTTAGTGGATGTTTAAACTTTGACTTAAAAATAAGAACTCCTTCAAGGCAGACCTACGATTCAACATTAATTCCCTGTTTATAAAATAATTTGCTGAGGAGGGCAAAGCCTTCTCCCAGCTGACTTTCTTCAGTGAATGGGGAGCTTGTTCTCTGTGTGTTCGTTATTGAAAGCTGAGCTTTTTGTGCCAGATATTTTAAGAAACTGTTGATGCTTAGATCTAATCTATTGCATTATACTGTGCTTTTAAGACCAGAAAGTGAATGTGTTTTCATATATATATGGTTGGGCAGTACATATGTAGCAATTCTAAAAAACAGTGTTGCATAACTATAAATACAGTGTTGGATACTTCAGCCTGCATTCTTGCTTTAGTGTATTTTAAAGGCAGTGGTTGTGATGGTTAGAAATGTTGTAACAGGAATGTCTTGGTGTTAGGCGGTATCACATTTACATCTGATCATGAGGAAAGAATACTTAGTTTATGTTCTGGGGCTTAGTCATGTTGTCTTTACATATCAGTCTCCCAAGGGGAACTATTTGTATGTTCAGTTTTAGTAGAACTTTTGGACTACTCTGGACTTTTGTTGGGCCCTTTTACATGGCAGCAAAGGTTACATTTTGCACGTCTTCTTTTCTCATATGATAAAGATATACAGTTTACACACAGTGCTGGAGCTTCCTTTCTGGTCTTAGGTAGACTGGCTTGAATCCTTCTGTGCCATTCGTGCTAGTGGAGGCATTTGCACTTGTGAAAATGCGCTTTGTAGCTTCCTTTCTTGTCCACCTGGGCATGCACTGTTGGAGACACTTGCTGAACTTGTGTTGGTTGTGTGGCCTGAGCTTGCATTGAACGCTGAGCAGCTCCTGCTGACCCCTGATGGGAGGTGAGAAATGTGGATGGCTTTTACCATAGCTTGGAACCAGAAATTATTCTTGTTTGTTTGGTTTTGGTTTTGTTTTAATTCTGCACCTGGGTAGAACGATGTAACAACGTGTCCATTCTTGTGACTTTTATTAAGTATTCTAGGATTTTCCTTACATTTTTGCAGCTCTTGAAATGGGGTAATAATACGAATTTCAGTCTGGGATTTTTTAAATTGTTCAAACCTCAAACTAAACTGCTAACACAGCAATGAAATAAAGACACGAGAGGTATGATTCCTAGAACACTGTAGCTTTCAAAAACCTGAAGGAAAAAGTGCACCTAGCTTTACCAAATACAGAAATATTCTTAAGTAATAGCATGCCTTTAAGGAGGATTGATTCATGGTCCATGAAACTTCAGAGGTGACAGCGCATTCTTTTCAGAAGTGCAGAGGGAGCCAAATGGATAGAAAATGTAGGTATGTGCAGCAGGGCTAAGAGCCTCATCTAGACACTCCTTGAATGCTGACAAGCTTAGTACAGTGACCACTTACTTCCCTGGGAAGCCTGTTCCAATGACTGACTACCCTCTCAGTGAAGAACCTTTTTCTAATGCCCAATCTGAATTTAGAGTCATAGAATAGTTTGGATTGGAAGGGACATTTAAAGGCCATCTAGTCCAATCTCCCTGCAATGAACAGGGACATCTTCAACTAAATCAGGTTGCTCAGAGCCCCATCCAACCTGATCTTGAATGTTTCTAGGGATGGAGCATCTGCCACTCCTCTGGGCAACCTGTGCCAGTGTTTCACGACCATCACTGTAAAAAACTTCTTGCTTATATCTAGTCTAAACATACCCTCTTTTAGTTTAAAGCCATTACCCCTTGTCCTGTTGCAACAGGCCCTGCTGACATGTTTATCTTGATCTTCCTTAAAAGACCTTTTTAAGCTCTTCCCCTGACACAGCTTCATTCCATTTCCTCATGGCCTATTCTTGGTCACCAGAGGAAGCGACTGTTTATGATTAGGACACGCTGCAAACCACCGTGTTAAAAATGCATCTTGCATTGTATAGGACAGTAAGGGTTGAATCTCACAGAAAGAAGAGCTGCGGGTCCATCAGACTGTTTGAACCTGGTATTTAGGACATTTTATAATCCTTAAAGAGAAGGAAATAAATGAAGCATGAGGCTTCCCCCCTTTCAGATTTCCCAGTGCCAGACACACATATGGTTGCGTATTCTTAGTTGTATTGTTAACGGTACCCATTTTGTGTGTGTGTGTATTTATGGAAAACTGTTTGAAAGTCTGTTTGTGTGATCTGAACATGTTCCCCTGTTGTGTTTGGAGCAGGTTATCTTAGTGCCGAAAATTGATTTTTAATCTTGCTGTAGTTGGCAGTAGAACAACATCAAGAAAACTGCAACTCACTTTTGGAATGAAGTGGAAAGTTGCATCCTGCTTTTTTTGAACTGCAGATGTGTCTTAAGGCAAGAGGATGAGCATATGGGTAGCAAGATTCTGCTTACACAGTTGGAGGATTTGTCAGAAGTATTTGTATTAAACAACATGGCCTAGCTATATCTACTCACACTTGAAGACTCTACAGGAAACCTTCATCTAGGTATTTACTCTCAAGGACTATCAGGCTTAAGATAGGATGTAGAAATACAAAATGACAAACAAAAAATGGACTAACAAAAGATGGACTTGGTTTTATTATAGTTCAATTTCTAAACAGAAATAGTGTTCTGTGGGGTTTAATTTCAAGTCTAATGTTTCCTGATGGGTGGGAGCACACTGCTGTCACTAGAGGTTCCCTGCCACCTTTCTTGCCTTCTCTATAAAGCAAGGACTGAGCTTCGGTTGGGAGTTTTCTGTAAACTTAGAGACGAAACTTCTGCTGTTGTGGCTGTTGGAATGATTCTCAACAGGATCCCTTCTGATGGACTTAATTCCCTGCAGGTTGTTGGTGTATTATCATCTTAAACCACACAGACACAACCAAAATCAAGTAGAGGGATTTTTTTTTTTTCCCTTTCCTGTAAGGCAGAATTACTCCTTTCATTTAGACTTAATGATGTCCTTCATTGAATGAAGAGAAAAGATAATTTGAACTAAATTAACTATCACTAAATTTGGGATGAAGTAACACTTTTTGGTGTGTCTGTGACAAGAGTAAACTTCTTTAAAGCTAAGATAAATTTTTAAAAACCTGTTTTCGCTTCATTTACTACTGCCATTAGGAAGAGCACTGAGAAGAGATTATGGTAGTTGATGAGGTTTTCCTGTACCTTCAAAGAAATGAAACATCGGGAGAGGCAGGAGATATGTAATTCCTTGGCTTTGTTACACAGCAGTTGCAACATTTGAAAAATTTGTAAGGACAATATTGTTTTCAAATGAGAATGCTACTATGTGCTGGAAAACTGGCAGTGTTTCAGGGCATCTGTCTTTTCAGTGTTTCCAGTGGTCTGAAACTGCATCAAAGAGCTTGATTCTGAGCTGTTAGGTGGTGTTAGTCAAGTCTTCCATTGGATTGGCCACAGGTAAGAATATTTAGGCCCTGGAAGCACTTGGTAAGTGGATGCAGTTCAGTTTTGTGGGTGTGTTTTTACATTACATCAGTGTAAATGTTGTATATACAGGTATCTCTCTGAATTGGTATTGCACAGAGCAGAGGACTTGGTCTGTCGCAGCATGGAAGAGATGCAACAGGTCATTTGTTAGACTAAAAATAGCCCATATTTTAATTTACTTCTATGAAAATAAACATGCCTATGGAGTCCTAGTATCAAACAAGTGACATGCTGGTACTAGAACTGTTTCCTTTTGCTTCCTTAATCGAGGAGAAGAAAAAGAAAATAAACTCTTGTTGCCCATAAATTAGAAAGAGCATTTGCATAAAATGAGACCACTTCAAAGTAAAGGCCAAATGATGCTTGGTTACTTATGAACAAGAAACAGCTTCTTATTCACTTAACTTGCGATTGCCCTACCAAGGCTCTGCCCAACTTTTCAGAGGTTGGTTCTGATCTGCTACTGTAGGGTCTTATTAAGCAAAGCTTTTCTGGGAGAAGGCATTGTGAATGTTTATGAATCTATTTGTCAAATTTCTAGGCAGAAGAAACGAGCAAGTCGTTTGAGCAAATATCTATTTCTAATTTCTCACTTGTGGCTAACAGTGAGAAATTTGAGAGTTTTTCTGAAAATTACAGATTACATAATGTCTGCTCTCTTCCTATTTTATGAAATTTTAGTATAATAGCTACAGAGATGGTTACTGTCATGGAGTGATTTTGCTTTCCCTAAAGAAAAAAAAAAAAAAAGATGTTTGCTTCAATTTTTTAGTTTATTGTCAAAAGGATGTGTAAAGTGGAAAAATGAAAAACACTTGTCATCCCTATCTGCTTGAGTGACAGAAGTGCCTATCAGCCTTTACTTTATGCATCTCCTCAAACAAAAGATTAAAAGGATCATTCGTCTTCTAATCTATCAACTATGCTGCTCAGGAATTGTTCCTCTTCTAATATGTGAACTGTGCTGCTCGCTGCCTTTGTCATTTAGCCTAATGCAGAGTGCTTTGCCTATTTTTCACCTTCATTCATTAAGGAGAACTGTGTGCTCAGTGAATATTATGCTGTACCTCATAGATTGGTATGTTGCTTCTGACTTGTCTACTGGTGTAGTTTCAGGCACTTATTTTGACAGATGAATGAATATGTTACCTAGATTGGGACTCCTGTTTATCTTGCCATGTGAACTAGCAGCAGTGACTAGCAGTTTCTCCTTGGGGAGATGCAGGCTGCTATGGGATATACTGCTTAGTCTTAATGACATGGATCGCTGCTGCCTCAGCCATGTAGCTTCTTCTTATGAAGCCTTAGGAGTGAAGATTGCTCTAGGCTTGCTGTGTAACCAGTGAGAAGAAATGAGCATTTCCATAGTGTGATTCAGGATTCCTCTGTTGTGCATCACTTTCTGCAGGTGATTCATTTTCTTTTTTTCCTACTACAATGTTTTGAAAAGGGAACTGCGGCTCACTGGTCTTCTACTTAGAAGTCCCAGATAGATGCCTGAAATTTGGCTACAACATCAGAAAGAGGGACAAGCCACTAGCAGCAGTCTGTGAGCCAACAGACTTGTGCTTTTTGATTGGGATTTCTAACTGCTCTATAAATTTTGAGAATCCACTAGGCAGTGGAAATCTTGGTTACAGTAACACTGCCAGCCTTTAAATTTATTGACTTCTGATGGTTGTACTGCAGGCCAGAGCAAACCTTTTCCCTTCTCTTATATCTGAGACACCAACCTTGAAAACTAGTTGTAAACATACCCTTTTTCGGGGAGATGAATACCTTTAATATATTTTGCCTTGCTGGCAGGGTATGAAACTAAAGGAGCTGCAATTGGATGTCAGTACAATCCCGAAGTCTCTGAATGTGTTTAAAAGAGGCATTTGTGTGGAGGCCCTTATGCAGCTGAAAATCTCAACAAGAATTTGGCAGAAATCTCAGTGTCGGAAGATGGCAGATTCCTGTGCAGCGAGATGTTTACTGGTTCACTGTTTTATCTTTGGCAGCTGCTTTTGCACTTGATATCTTCAGCTGGTTTTGAAGGTTTTACAAAGAATAATTATTCATTTCATGAAATGGATCTACTTTATCCACCCAACAGGGCACTGATTCACATATTTCTCTGGCAACATCCCGTTGTTATCGGAGCTGTGTTCACTTCTGCAGGGTTGCGTTCACTGGGATCTTGGAACTTCCTGGGCTGTGGTTTTATTGAGTGATTTACTGATGTGTGGGGTGACTGTTTTCAGTGATTCCTGTGAAAACACTAGGGTCACCAAGTTCTTTGGGAAGTGGAAGCAACCTGAGTTTTCCTGTTTTCTGCTGGCAGTGAGTGCTGATATGGGCGCTTCAAACAATCTTTTCACAGGAATATGATCTATTGCACTGAGGGCATAGAGATAGGTGGCAGCTTCGTTGTGTCACCTTTCAAGCAGTGTTTTCTTACTACCAGGGCAGATTACTGTAGAAGGCAGTAGTGAATGGACTGGATTTTAACTACCTACAAGGTAAAATTACAGTAAATCAATAGAGCTTCCTTGGACTTTGATTATGTGAGGTTGTGATACTATC
The DNA here is from genome assembly GCA_025345505.1 of Todiramphus chloris collaris. Taxonomy (NCBI): domain Eukaryota; kingdom Metazoa; phylum Chordata; class Aves; order Coraciiformes; family Alcedinidae; genus Todiramphus; species Todiramphus chloris. The sequence continues at coordinate 31,110,085 of JANVCC010000020.1, read as the reverse complement.
TAAACATTTTTCTGATAGCTTTCTCTGCCTTTTTTTTTATTTTAAAGAGTTCCATAAATTCACAAGTTTTCACTGCAGGCTATTGAAGCTTTTTTTTTTTATTTAAAGTCCATGTTATACACGCATTCTATATGAATGTGGTCGCTTACTCTTTGAATAAAGTAACACCTGAATATGCTTGCGTGCTGCTCATCACCCACAAATGAATTATTTTGTGATGTGCTTCTGGATGCTTACATATGCATACCGGTTGTTCACTGGTATATGCATTCACTCTGTTCAGCTTTTGCGTCAGTGCACAGCAGTACATTTAACCAGAAAAGGCTGGTGGACTTATGCCCTTCCATAGTTTAGAGCCCTACTGGAGGAGAGTATTTAAAATATGTATTGAAAAATGAGACAGGGTTTATGGGGTGTATACAGTATGTTTTATTACTCCAACTGGCATAACGGCGAAGGGGGGAAGCATGGGGCAATCAGGACTCTTTATGTTTGCTTTGTGTCCGAAGAATAGTTCAGAGTTATGCCTGTACTTAGTCCAATTTTCAAAAAGAGTTATCTATTTATTTTCAGTGCTGCAGAGTATAAGCTGGAGTTTACATATGTTCTAGTTAACTCACCACATTTTTTTAGCATGATATTCTAACCTGCTTGGCCATTAACCTGGCTGGCTACCAGGAGAATTTTCAAACTGTTGACTCATATTGCTTCCATATGTAACTTAAACCAGCTTTTCCCACAGTGGAGACAGCTTGAAGGTTAGCTGCATTTTCTTTTCAGGTCAGGGAACAGCATATTTTGAACTGAGTCAACACATATGAGTAAAGGAAGTAAATCTAAACTGTTATTAACTTTTGGGGGTCTAAACTCATTTTTGCTGAAATCTTTCCTGGTTCCAAATCAGGAAGGACCATCAGGGGTTTCTGTGCTTCTTTTCTCCATGTGGTTTAGTAGTCTTCAGCATATATAGCCCTTGTTCATATTTTCATTTTTGCATCTTTGTGGGGATGGATCTTCACAGCTGCCATTATTTTTATGCCATCCAAGGATTTGGGGTCAGGAATTGCAATTTGTGTGTGGGACTTGATGCTTTAAGGATGTGACTAATTAAGTGGGAAGTGGTGCATAGGCTGCATGCTGTGTCATATTATTGAGCACCTATACATATAGGTGGAGCCTATATGTGGTTGGAGCCCGTATTTTGTGTCATGCAGCAAAGGATGGATGATGGCAAGTAGAATTGCTCTGCAAAGCAGTACAGAGTGGTACTCTGCTGTGTTGTCTGGCAGATTTTGCTGTTGAGCCAGATGGTGGCTTTGCATGCAAAAGCCTTGGCAACTCAGGGTCCTACACTAGAGCAATAGCTGCCTCTGACACACACAGCCCATGGTGAGGAGAAAGAGTCCTGGGACTCTGTATGGAAATGGGAGAGACTGCATTAGTAGGAAGATAAAGGTGGAGGCAGCAATTGTATGACCTTGGGGATTTGCACTGAAAAAAGCCAAACCTCTGCTGAGTACTGATATTTTTTTCTTGCAGACTGGGGGGGGGGAAGATGAAGGAAATTTAGCAAGGGGGATTTTTCTCATAGGCTTTGATATCCATTTGGCCTGTGGACTGTATTGATGAAGAGGAAATCTGGGTTTAGTTGCAGTGTTACCGCCTTTATGGGAAGCTGCATCCTATCTCAGGCCCCTGTTTTCAAACTGTGACTTTTATTTTTAATTTTTTTTTTTTTTGGCAATAAGGTAGGAGAATGAAAATACTGATCTTCCTCTACAGCATTTAATATCTGTGCATGAAAAACAGTATGTGTCATTGGTGCAATTCACCTGCCTTACTCAATTCTAATTTTTTTAATGATCAAAAAAGAAAGTTAAGCTAATAAGAAAAAAACAGTCTCCTGTATTTTCACCTTTGGATCTCTGTAGCCAAATGCAAATGTTTTGCTCAGTTCAAGATGCATGAATGCATAGTTGAGCGTGTATTTAAGGTTAGCTATGGGAGTAGTCTGAAGTCAATAGAACTGCCATGTTGAACAATAACACTTCTAGCATGTGCTTAAAACCCAAACCAGATGGATACATGGCTTTTTTCAAAGTTCTGTGGTTAACAAACTCTTTTCTCACAGATGTTTTATTCTAATGTTTTTTTGTGTAATATTTATGCCTGCCTTGAATGCTGTGTTTCAGCAGAAAATGTAAAAATACAGATTTCTTCACATGATATCATTTTGATTATTTTGCTTTGCTTTATGCAGTCCCACCTCAGCTTTTATAAGAAAAAATGCTATGGTGGGGTCACCAGGGCCTGGCTGTGCTGGGCTCCGGCTTACAGAGACCAAGCGTTGCCTTTGCCGAGAGGGAGGGCTCGGAAGACAAGAGAATATGGCTTCCATGGGTTTTTTTTTTTTCTTACTCTCAAAGGCATGTTGGAGTTTTGTGCTGTATAATTCTTTAGGTATTTGGATTAACTCTGATAAAATTATAGGTGGTTGTAAGGGAGTTTATTGTGCTTATAAATTGTAGTGGGGCTCCCTATAATTTGTTATAATTAATCCAAGAGTTCAAGGGCAGAAAATCAGGATCAGGTTGTGGCATGCCTTCCTTTCTTGCTAAAGCATGCCATTACTGGCCTTTTTATTTCAGGTTTAACTTTGTGTTTGTGGGTTTATTTGGAGTATCCAAAAAATATAATACACTCTTAACAAAAAGTACAAGTACAGAGGATGGGCCTGTTGCGGTTGGGAGCAGGGAGGGGTGTTCCTTTTTAAATATAGAGATACTGGTGGATACTGTGAAGCTGCATCTGCTGGCTAAGCCTCTCACGGAAGGAGTGTGTGTTTTGGAAGGCTCGTGTCACGTCTGTGAGCCGCAGCAAGGCCTGGGTGCGTGCCTGTGCTTGCGGTCCGTCAGAAATGGCAGGAGAAGAAAAGCACTGGCAGAGCATTTCTCTGCAGTCTAAGCTCAGTCTTTTGCTGACAAGGAGAATTGCTGTGTGATGCTGTTATCTCAGGTCTAATTGCTAAGGGTTTCACTAGCCGTCCGTTTAACGCTGGACACCACAGAGCTTCAGTGCTTTGATACCAGGCTATACTGGAAGCAGCTGCTTATATGTGAGAGGTTACAAAGTGTGTGTTGCCTTCCTAAACAGTCCCCTGTCTGTGATGTCTATTCTTTTCTTTTTTGAACACTCAATTTTGCTGCAGAAATTTGACTTCATTGACTGATTGATGCCAGGACAAAAAAGCTTATCGCTACTAGAATGTGCATTTTTGTTCGAAATCTTCCATCAACTATGTAAAGAATTATTGGAGTTGGAGATCTGAAGTTTCAATAGACAGTCTTTCAGGGAACACGTATAAGCAAAAAACCTTTCAGTAGTAAACTAATGAAACAGAAGCAGTAAATAACAACTAAGCAGTGCAAAATTCTGACGTGACTGGTTTTAGGTGTGCTTCCTTAGGTTTGTATCCTTATCCAGGAGTTGACTCTCTAGCCATAGTTACAGGAAGACATTGGCCCTTAGTAGGAACCTCAGCGTGCCTCATTGCAGCTCATAAAGACAGACAGCCATTGAGGCTGTGTATTATTTGTTATTATGCTCACAAAATGCATCTCCAAAACAAATGGAAAGTGACTGTCATTGTGAAATAAACCTGGTTTAGCCAAATCCCCTTTTCTCCCATGTGGCTATAAACTGTTGCTTTTAAAGAGAGATTGAGCGGTATGGAGGTAGGTGATAAGAACTATGTTTTGATCTGTCCTCCTTTTTCAGGACTGCTTGTGAAAATGATGCTAACCCGGCATTGTTCTGTCTCATTAGGAAGGGGAAAAGGAGTGACACAAATCTTTCCATGTATTTAATTTATTTTGGTTTTAGTTTCAGTCATGTTTTCCATCCAGCTGCTGGAGGAAATCAGGATGTAGGGAGTTGGATGCTGCTTTTGAACAACCTCATTTCTCAGTTACCTGAAGCTAATCTTGACCTGCCTTATAAGGTTATGATCAAGGAATTCCTACCTTAGAAACTCTTATGACTGTTTTTTTACTATTGGCATTGGCAGTTCGATCTTCTGAAGGAATTTCCTCCTGTATTTGTGACCAAGGCTCTTTTGACTCCTTGCCTTTCTCTTTCTTTTTTTTTTTATATTTCTTGCAAGTCTGCTGATCTTTCCAAAGGTCTGTGACAGGGTGTGGTAGACTTGTTCTCAATGATACCCTTCCAAAAATATTACCCTTTAGTAGTGGAAGTACAGCTGTTGCTTTTTATATTCTACCACAAGTCCCAGATAAATGGCTATTGTCTATTACTGCGTAACAGCAGACTTTCACAGGGAAAGAAGCTGATGAAATTCCAGAGGAGTGAGCTGGAGATGTTCTGTTTATCAACACCATCTAAGTTTTTTCACAATGGTGAAGACAAGGCCTTAGCACTGCATTACTGACAATGACATCATCAATGTATCTACCTCTTATTTTAAAGTGCCTTTAGATTAAGATGTGCTGATTGAATCCTTGCATCTAAAATGTGTTTCAGCATGCTCAAACCCAGAAATCATAACACCATCTTTGCCAATATACTGAACATTGTATCTGAAAAGTCCAGTCTTGCCTGCCTCCCTGCCTTTCTTGACATATAAAATCCAGTCTAAGTTTGCAGTCAGTTTTGTTGCAGTATACTGAGTGATGCACATGAAATAAGCAGCATCCAGTAAGTAGTACTATGGATTGAGACTTGGGAACAAAATTGAGATCTCCCAAATCTGCCTTGTTTTCCTGCCCAAGTTTACATAAGAGACTTCATCAGACATTGTCCTCAGATACTCTGTAAAATTGGGCTGATGATCATTTGTACTATTTAAAGCGTGTTTTACTAAGAAAAGCAACCAGTAAAACTTAAGTATTATTGTGACTGTCTCAAATATGTAATAAAAATAACTTATCAGTTATAACATTAGTTATAATTAGTTATAATATTAGTTATAACATTATCAGTTAATTCCTTTGCCCATTGAATACCTGAGTCATTTGCTCATCTAACTTAAAGGCTGAGAAAATATGAAAGACCCTGTGTTTAAAACAAAAAATGTATTTCTCTTCAAAACATAGTGTATAAATATCTGTGAAATACTGTTGCTACGTAATATCAAGGTCAAAATCATGGCAGATTTTAAGGTGTGAGATGAACAATAGACACATCAATATCAAAGCTACTGCTTAAAATAATTTTAGTAAATGATTCTCTGTGCTGGAGAAACTGCTTCCCCTGTGGGCAGATTATTGCATAAGTGTACACCTTAGCATCTCTGCTTAGGAGTATATTACCATACTAAGATAAACACAAATGAGCTGAGTCGGACTGTTGTGATTCAATGAGATTTTTATTGTGTTCCTAATTTTAGAAGATCATATTGTACTCTAATTGCCTTTTTTTTTAAGTTGGAAAAGAGCTGAAGGTCTTGAGCTAAACTACTTGTGGGTCAATTTATTTCTCCTTTGAGTCTTTAAGACTTCTTATTTTGGAGATAGCAAAGCAGTTTTCTTTTCCTCCAGAGAAGAAATTAAACAACATAGCTATGCAGTTATCCAGTAGATAGGCTTGATGACAAAAAGGTACCTAATGGGTTATAAAAAAGACAGTTGTGCCAGTAATTGCATAATTTGAAATAATTTTAAAGGAATTGCACCTCTTGGGTAACATGTTTTGTACTGCTTTGTGCATTTTCAAATACACTCAAGGTAAATATTTATTGGTGTTGAAACCGTAATGTATTTATTCATACTGGTTTGAAATTTTCAGAAAAACACACTAACTGTTTAATTAAAAAAAAAAAAGAAAAAAAGAAAAAAAAAGGCAGTTTTTAAAAAGTGTTTCCTGCTGTACTAGAGATAATGTGTATATTCCAAACCCTTCCTGTCCATGATGTACAGAGAAGGAAAGTAAAAACAGGGAAAAATCCACACTGGTCACAGTACAGCATTCCAATAGTATTAGTCCTTATTATCTTGATCATGTCACCTTTTTGTATAAAAGTATAGATCTATGTATGTGCATGAAATATATGTTTAGATTGTAAATCCCTAGGGCAATAAGCATTTTTTGTTCTGTTCTTCTATGTTTCCTAGCAGACTTGGATGCTGCTTGATTACTAAGGCTGCTGGGCCTGATAATATTGAGTAATTATTAATGAAGGATTTGCCTTGTGGTTCTTTGTGGAAGTCACCGGTAGGAAAATTGTGAAGATGCAGCGCACTGGAACAATTACTCTGCAAAACTAACCCATGTTCTTTCTTTTTTTAAAGCCCTTTAAGTTCTCTACAGAGATCTCACTTTCAATTTTCATCAGGTCAGGTTCTGTATGGCTTTTGGCATCTGAAACATTGATTGTTGAAGAGAACAGAAATCAGTAACATTAACTGAGATATTTTCTGCATATATAAACAGCAACAGAGGTTATACATCAGATAAACAGTGGTGATGGAAGGGTACAATGAGTTCAGTGATGCTATACAAACACCCACGTCCTTTTTTGAAGTGATGGGAGAGCAAACATGAATCCTGATCTTGGGAGGTCTGTGCAGAATTATATGGGCAAATGGAGTTTCTCTAGATTTACACAGCTGTAGCTGAGTCTGATCTGGGTGTTGCAATTAAATTTTTAACTAGTACCCTTATCTCCTGCTTGCTAATACTATTTGGATTTTATTTTGCCTTTTTTTTTCCCCCTCTGATGTAGTATGGTTTGCTGAAATGCAGATGTGGATGCTGGAGTTGATCTGTTGTCTCATAGCTGTCCAGTCAGAGCTTATTTACTTTAGAAAAAAGTGTGCTTTTTTATGCAATAGATGCAAATATAGTTTTAATGTTTTCTGTGTTGGCTAAATAGAGTTGTGGGAAATGATATCCTTATAATTATGGCTTTGTTCAGACTTGTTGTCCACTCCCATTCCCCTTGGAATTAACTACAGGCTGGCAAACTCTAGTAGCCTTTATTATATTGAATACACAATGGCTCTACTAAAACTCTTTAACCCAAAATGAGCGAAGGAGGTGAGAGATTTCAGCTCTCAGCTCACTTGGCTATGGTGGTGTCTCTTTTACCCTGCACACTCCTAGTATGCCAGAATGACTCAATGATTAAAGCTTTGTAAGTCTTAATTTTGAATGTCTTGCCTTTTTTTATTTAAGGGTACAGATTGCAAGCTTCTCTTTTGTTCAGTTTCCATATGCTTTACCAACTAAACCACCTAATAGGAGGCTTATGAAATGCATGTTTTTATCTGCTGTTCTAGAACAGATTTCCTCAGTGAATCTATAGCTGAATCATTTTAAAAATGTTTGATTTCCCTCAAATTATAGATTAACTTTTGCAATCCATGCGAACAAAGAGCAGTCTCAGCTGGCATAGTGACATAACAACAGCATTTCACGTAATTTCAGATGGAGTAGCCTCAAAACCTTGAGAGAATATGGGCCAACTTCTCCTCTCCATTGGCTGGGCAGAGAGCCTGACCACAGTTTTGCAGCACAGCTGAGCCATGAATCTGTGGCTGGTAGAGCTATTAGAGACTTCTAGCAGAGATTCCTCCAGGGTATGCTCCTCCTCTTCCTTGACAGTGGAATTGGTGACTCCAGTTAGTACCCTGTGAAAGGAGATGTCCCAGTTTGTACCTTATGTGGCTACAATGAAAGGAGATGTCAGGGGGCACCTTAGGTGGGTGACCCTTGTAACTGTCAGTCTCAGGGTAAAGATGAAGCTGGTACAAACCATAGGTTTCTGCCTCAGTCTTCTTGAGTTTATATTGGCACTTCCATTGCAAAAGGTGTTGGAGCCATAGCAGGCAATTGCTTTTCAGTGCGTTTGCCTCTGAAAGGTGACAACTTTCTCTATGAGGTTTTTCCTGATGGATACATCAGTTAATTTCAGAGAGCTAATTACGTATGTCTTAAACTGTTCCTTCATGTCAATCTACAACACGTAATAAATCCTAAACTTTATTCTGCTTTACTGGTAGTTAATGCAGTGCCGTACCATAACACTGTAAAATATTCCTGTTAAGATTTTTAAATGTCACCCATTTCTGACAGGGTGAAACACCTGTAAATGGACATCCCTCCCATAAAATGGGTGCTGACTGCTGTCTTGAAACAATTTTTCTCAAGTATTGGCAACTAAAATTGCAACTAAAAGTCCACATCGATGTTTCTTGCTCACCTGCATACTGAATAAAGCAGCTTTATGCCAAGCTCATACGAAAGTGTACCTATCTTCATAATTGGGATTTAGTCATAGCAAAGAAACAGAAACAAGTTGATTCGTCTCTTGGACCCAGCAAGTAGGAAACCTGGTGCTGAAACATGGGGCTCTAGCTGAGAAGCCGTATGCTTTTTACACTGCCCCTCTCAATCAAATTTCAAAATCTCCTGAAGTTTTAACATTCATTAGTCTGTGTGAGAGCCAAATCTAAGCTTTTTAGATGAGATTAGATTTTTTTCCTGTTTGAAAATGTTCTTCTTCCTTTTGTAAGGGAGAGAGGGGAAGAGGAACCTAAAACTCAGTAACCCAACAATTACCTTTTATGTGCATGCAAAAATCTTGAACTCTGAAGGGAACTTCTCAGATGTGACGAATATGTGCAGAGGCCTTCCCTGAGAGGATTTCTCTGCCCTGCAGTGCATGTAGCCTCTAAACACCCTGCTGCCTTGAGAGTACCGGGCTGGTCAGAGCGTTGGTGCTGTCTAGTGGCAAGTTACTGCATCTCATATTGCTGACGGAAGAGTTAACTGAAGAATAATGTAAAATGGTACATTTGATTAATAGCCCCCAAAGCATGGCTTGGGTTATGCTGGTTTTGAAGCACGTAGGTGATTTCCAATGCCTCCACACAGAAATAAATGGTAAGATTTGTGAGTATAGTTAAGGCAGCACAGTCTGTGTAACGTGGGTGGTGTTATAGCAGTTCTCCTTTCCTGTCCGTTGGGACTAGGAAGGTGACTTACACTTTGAAACAAGACTAGAACAGTTTCTTTGCTATTCTCAAAGGTTCAAAGGCAAGGTCAGATGTGGGGTGCTGGCGAGTCCAGTTATTTTACTAACCCCAGTCTTTATGACTTCTCTCTACTGTCTGCCTTCCAGAGGTCTCCGTGACTGGCTGGTGCCCTTGTGTATTATTTCTTTCTAACCCAGTTTATCTCAAGTCATTATTTTTTAAATCCATGTCATTTTAAACACATGCCCTTTGTGCTGAGGTGGGGAGCAGGCACGCAGCTGAAGTGAGCAGTAACCACATAACCTGGTTCAGCTGCAGCCAGACTGGCATGTCTGATCACAGCCTGAGAAACGCCTTTGCTGGCTTTTGTGGTTTCCTAACTTGGGTCACCCAGGCACATCAGTTTGTATTGGCAGGTCTAGGGGTTGGGTGCATGGGGCTGAGTGCACACACAGACTGTGGCTATACTGGGTACAGTTCCTCTACCTTTGGGCTCAAATGTGATGGGGAGTTGCATGCCAGCTGAGGAGGAATTTCATCTTGGTACAGGGTACGTGTGTCTGGACCAAAAGTTGAAGGTGGTGGATGTGAGATCATTATATCATCATAACTCAAATGTATAACAAAGCTGTCTCCACTGGGCTTTAACCTGATATGCTGAAGGGATTGGTACATATCCCTGCTGCTTTAGCCATCTCTGCCATGGGTCTTCCTCCATCAATGGATGGAAACAGTATCTTGTGAAGCTTTTCGTGGAAAGCTTCTTGCTTGCCTTAATCCATTGCAAATGTAAGGTGAAATGTGTGAGTTCTATGCCTGTGGTTAAAACTAACATTGTTTGTCTTGTGATTAGTTACTGCAAATCAACAGAAGCTGGTTTTGCTTGATTTGTGTGGTGTATATAAGTCATCCTTACAGATAAGAGATGCCAATTTAAAAAAACTTTCATATAGGTTATCAATAAAGCTATACCGGTAGGCCAAGGTATATTGCTAAAATTCTGTTGCTTCTGTCAAAATGGTGACCCTGGATCAAAAGCTATAGAAGAAATACAAGCGAGCCACTTTTAGTATTGGTGATTGCATGATTTTCAGTAACCTGCACAGAATTTATGGAGGAGGTAATCCCAGCAGCTGTCACTCTTCTATGTGGTCCAGGCAACACAAATCAGAACTTCTTGTTTTCCTTTTCATCCATCTGGAACCCTTGCACATGTAGGGATCATACTGATTTATTTTAGTAATGCGAAGTAATCTGAAGCTAGATACAGACTGCTGTTTAACAGCCTGACCTGTTTGTGGTGAGAGTTTTTTGCCTTCAGCAGTCTTTTGTTCTGTGGAAAATGTACAGACATACAGATGTTACAATTTGTGCTCTTTTTTGTTTGTAGATATCAGTATTACCTGCAAGTGAAAAAGGATGTTCTTGATGGCCGATTGCTTTCTTCGTTGGAGCAAGGAATTCGACTAGCTGGTTTGGCAGTGCAAGGTAAGATGACATGACCTGATAGCCCTTTTACACTGTTGGATTTTTTGGTTTCTTCTCTGTGTTGACTGGACACTAACTAATGCCTCATATGACTCCTACTCACAACAGCTGGGTTTTCTATTGATTTAAAAGTGCATAGGTGGACTGCCATTGATGAAACAGTCACACCCTCAGGGAGGAGGGAGTGATGGACCACATCACAGTGTTCACCTTTCCTATTTTAAAATCCATGTAAGTGAACCTGAACAAAACTCCAGGTCTTCCAACACCAACCACAGAGTACTTTGCAGTAATGAATTTGCTTCATGTTCTCTGGTTTGAAATGCAATTACATCAAAGAGCATAGTAGCAGCTTTAATTTTACCTTTAATTAAAAACTCGTTTTGCTGTATAGTGCTATCTGAAGTATGAAAGAGCACATGATCATAATTATGTGAGTTATAAATTAATAATAAACTACTTCTTATTATGTGATTTTTATTTTTTTTTAAATTTTTATTTACTCTGAGCCTCCTAAGGACATCAGTAAAAGTGGGTAATGTATATGGGTAGAGGAAAAAGCCCTGTATTTGGAGCAAATATGTTTCCTTCTGTCCATGGCTGACTATGAGAACCTCAGGTAGAGTTTCAGCAACCGTGCTCTGGGTGTGTCCTCTGATGTTAGTGAAGAGAGAAGTATATACATAAATAGCAAACATGAAGATCCCATTCTTGAAAATTGAAGGTTAAGTGGAGATTAATGCTAATATGATCTTTCATAGGGTAGTAGAAATTCCAGTTTAGTATCTTCTTTGTTAAAAACTGAAGTAAAAAAAAGTTTCCTGTCAAATCTTAAAATGTTATATTCACAAAGGAAAATATATGTATAAGATTCCACCCTGAATCTTGAAGTTTAAGGAAATTTTTTTCCAGTGTGGAAGTTAGGGGTAAAGAGAAACTGAATATATTTGACAGGTCCTGTGTTTTTGGAGCTTTTTGCTGATTTTGAGGGTCAGTCTTTGTAAGCAGTTTGAAGTAATGACTTTTATTCTGAATTTTATACATAATCTGTTATATTTCAAAGACCATTGCATCACAATGCTTCACCTAATCTTGTTTTCTTTATTCCTGACCTTGTATTACTCCCTTTGTCCTTTTCATGTAATGCAATCAAAGATGTTTGAAATACTTACTTCTTTTAAACTTACACACTCTGTTTCATGTCCATTTTGATTTCTTTCTGTTTATGTTAAAACATAATTCTGAGGTGAAAACAAAATGAAACTGCATTTTTGGCATCCTGCAATACATGAAATTGTCTAGATGCTTTGAAAGAATGTTTAGATAGAATGATTTATGGTGGGGATTTCCAACTTCTATAATATGAGAATCTTGTAGATGATGTTTGATCCAGTTCAATTAATATAAAATAAAAACCTTCTGGCAAGATATTCTTTTGATATAAGATGTTGTGTATGTAACAGATAAATATAGGCTTTGTTTTGTGTTTTTTCTTTTTTTTAACAGTAGTTTAGCCTTTAGGAAGCATTTTCAAAACTCCATGATTTCAGGGACATTTAGAAAAGAATCCTCAGCCTGACATATGAGTGAATGTGAATGTGGAGATGAGTACCTCTTAAAGACACGTAGAAGCAGTAGAAAATCAAGTAGAAAGGTGTGGGCCAGTCAGTTAAAATGGCACAGTGCCTGTACTGTTATACTGGCTGCAGAAGGGTAAGACATTTCCCCCCTCCCCACCTCAAACCATGTTGGTTTTTGACATTTTTTAATAGAATTGGCTAGTGGTTTTTAACCCCCTGTGCTGTAAAATTAAGCATCTTTTGTACAATTGTGTAGAATTGTAGCAGAAGTAGGTTAATTCCGCCCCCCCCCCCCCCCCCCGACAGGGTTGGTAATGTTGGAGAAGCAAAGCATGTGCCATTTTAAAAGAGGCTGAGCAATCCCAGCCTTGTTAGATGGTGGTATTTGTTCACGAAGGCTACAGAAACTCTTGCAGTCCTGATGGCTAAGCATTGCAAATGGTTATAATATTAGGGATCAAAAGAGAGAAATTACCTGTGGACTGTTATTTAATCTCTGGTAATAACACTATTGTTTTCAGACCTCCATGTTAAAAGCTAAAGTACAAGCAGAAATCTTTGTGCTGGGTTCTGCCTCGAGAGAGAACTCGCCCACTTGAAATTATGCATCCATGCAAAAGTTGAATGTGGTCTTAACATGTCTGGAAAGTGCTAAAATGAGAAATTGTGTTGTTTTTTTTCCAGCGGATTTTGGAGACTATAATCAGTTTGAATCTCATGACTTCCTCCGGGAGTATGTCTTATTTCCTATGGTGAGTTGCTTATCCCCTCTTTTGTGGTCTTTTATGAATAATTTCTCCATGCTTCAGAGATGGCCTTGTTGATAACAGAGTAAAAGCACCAGCACTGAAATATTAATACTGGAAATAAATTTTATTCCTCAAAACCTGCAGTACACTTGATTGTATCTGCATGAATGTATGCTATGGGAATTTAACCCTTTTTTCGGGTCCTGTTAAGCCTCCACTAGGAATAGGTGTCAACAAATGAAATGTGCTGCTTTGAATTTAAAAAAAAAAAAAAAAAATTTACAGCTATTTAAAAAGGTGTATATTAGCAGTACTGTAGTATTAGTAACATGGCATAATAAGGAGCTACAAAGGCTGTGGGTGTAGTAAATGTTGTGTCACAGGACAAATAATGCAGCTTCTCCTCAAGGGAATGTGAATTTACATCAAATGAGTATCAGACTGAAATGACACAAGTGAGGTCTTCCCAAAATATTCTGGAGGGACTGTGCTGTAAATTTGTTTTAAGTTTGCATTGGAAACTAGCAAATAACTTGAATGCTGTGGGAAGTGTTTTAGATTACTAATGATGTTAGAAACTGGTGGCACATACCAAGTACTTGCAATCCATGACATTAAGCCTTTCTGGGAGGATGGATTAGAGGGAATTAAAAAAAAACAAAACAAACCCAACCAAAAAAATCCTGCTTGAGGTTAAGGCTGGTTTTATCCTAGATGAACAAGTCTATCAGCCTGAGTCTTGAATGCAAGATTCATAAAACACAAAAGAAGATGGAATTCTATCTAACTGGAAAAAAAAATTTGGAAGTGGGGTGGGGTTCCCATGCCCTGACTCTAGCTGTCTAGAAGTTAAGGCAGGCATCTGGTTTTCCTCTGCAATTAGTGGAGTGGTAGAGGGAGAATGATTCATTTGGCTGTAATATGAAGGCTTGAGAAAGGCACTTTCAGAAGCATTTGATCCCATTTACTGGCACTCTGTACAGGAACTGCAGTGGATAGTCCATTCTGAAGTCCAAAAAGGTGATGCACAGTGTCTGGAAGTGAAAGTGCAGTTTTGAGTTGGTGGACAAGAGTTCAATACCACCTGAAAAAAAGAGCCAGAAGCAAGAAGAGTAATGAATTTGTAGAGATCTGAATATGCCTTGTATAGCTAGAATGTGGCTTTGGTATTGCCCTTTCACTAAGAAACTTCTCTTTAGCCTGACTAGTGGAGCAGGATTTCTTTGGTAGGCTGCCTTTATCCGTTGCTGAGTAACTGGTGATCTTGTGTATAGTTGTTGGTTTATGAAGTCGTGTACAATAACCTAAGTGGGAAGTAAGATGGCTGCAAATGTGTTGTTAAGCTGTCACTTTGTAAACCACTGAACTTTTTCAAAGTTCTTTCAGTACGCTGGTATTATTTCTCTATTCAGAAGAAAAAAAAAAAAAATTAGAGGAGGGTTTAGGCCCTAGATGAGCTTTCAAGTGGTTAATTTCTGTGTGGTTCAGCGGTTTGCTCTTTGAGCCCATATCCTAGAACCTCCATTTTTGAGTCGGCTGCCTACTGGTGTTATGGATGGCTCTTCTGTTCCGCATGTGCTCACTGTGCGGTATCTATTCTTTCATCCGTGCTACTATTGCTAAGTTTAACAAGATCAGCAAAGTGTCTGCTTCCTACACCTACTCTTAAATCAACGGCTTCTCTAGACATTTCTTTAACTACTCGTCTTTGCCCTTCTGGGGAGGAGTGGATAACATGATAGTAAATATTTCACTGTAAGTTCTGTGACAGTTGCTAAGTGCTGCAGATACAAACTAGTCCTAAAGCAAGTGGGAGGATTTGAGTGAAGCTTGGGCATAGAAAGAGCCTTCAGTGGAACGTTGCTATAAATTCATTAGTGAAGTGAGCTGGTGGATGAGGGAGGGGCAGCTACATTTGTACTGTTTGATCTTGCGAGGCTACAATGTGTGTCAAATGGCATTTCTTCAGCGCTGAAAAGAACAAAGTTATGTACACAGTACACCCCACAGGTGTGTAGCTGTGCATAGGCATGTACCATGCCATTTTTCATTAGCACACTACCACTTTCACGTTTTTTTGTGTCAGAAGCAAATATCAGAGGGATGGCCCCATTGAGCAAGAAACAGGCAGCGTACTTAAATACACTACATGCAGCCTTAAGGTTTTTTAAAATAAAACTAAGAACTTTGAGGTTTTGCAAAAAATTTTTTCAGCTTTTTTTTTTTTTTTTTGCCTTGAATTTATGAGCAGACTTCCTTTATTAACTTGCTTCCAATTATGTCAGAATTGTTTCTACCACACATTATTACATTTTCAGAGGATACAAATTTCTGCTCAGAAATGTGTGCGAGCATGAAGTACATTGTATTGCAAATTTGGAAAAGTAGCGAAATTTTTCCATCCCCCTTAACCTGTAAGGCTGCAGGACAGAAAATACCCATGACTTCATTTTCCATGACCTGTGCATTATTTTGGACTGTTTTAAAAGTTACCTATTAATTTGTAGACTTTTAAGTGTTTTTCAAAGACTTGTTTGATCTTATCCAGGGGAAGATCCCTTATCCGTGCTCTCTCGTCTGTTCTCTATTTTGGAATACTAAGCATCTTTACTCTTCTCCAAAAAAGGTTAAAAAAAAACCCCACTCATGTTCCCCTTGCACATCTGCAGCATCCTGTGTACTGTATTTTCAATGCATTTGGTGATAGGTTATCTCTCTGTAACTACCTGGAAGAGAGTCAACAGAAAACAGTCCTGAGACATCTGCTGTCATAATGCCTGTCCTGCATTTTGTTATGTCTCTCTTTGGATGACTAGTTTTCAGTGCTACTTCATATTCTTACAGGACTGGACCCAAGATGAAGCTGTCTTGGAGGAGCTGACTCAAAAGGTTGCTCAGGAGCACCGAACTCACAGGTGAGCTTCACATGTTAAGGCTCAGATTATTTTATGTTGGGTTTTTTTTCAATTGTCATTGTCCTTCTAGTACTTCTATTCCTCCCCATGCTTTTCTGGCAGGGGGTAGTCTAGCCTATTTTCATGTTACTATTATGCTATGTCTCGCTGGATTTTTTATTAGAAAAGATTATGTGCCTTCTGTGAAGACAAAATGGCCAAGGAATTTAATCCCAAATAAACGAGCATTTGCACCATAAGGTTTAATGAGCATATGTAACACTACTTGTGCTGTATAGGAGACTCCTTTCTCCACTTAGTTTCATTTAAATCCTAATAATGAAAGACCCTGTGACTTGATTGGGGTGTGGACTGAGAGTCTGTCCAAGGGTTTTCTCTCATTTGGGAGCGAGGGGGAAACACACAGTCTCAATGTAATGGAAATTAAAATAACAGGAGTTGGGTTTTAAGTCTCATTGTGGAAAAGATACAATATGGTGTTACTAGTTAATGAGGTAGGAGTGTATGTATTAGTGCTTCAGTACAAATACCTTCTTTGTAAGCAGACTACTGTCATCTGAGTGTTTTGGTGATGTAAGTATTCAAACCTCTAGAGCACCATTCTTAGGAAAATGGCAGTGCCTATACATCCTTGGAAGTAATCCTTTGTGTTATACTATGAATTTGCATTTAAAGCTTTATTAAAGTAAAGCAATAGAAATATTTTTGCATGGCACTTCCCATTATACAACAGAAAATTATTGTAAAGGGACAAATACCAGTCTCAAGGGTCTGAGGTCATTCTCAGTCTCAGTTCAATGCAAGCTTGGGCCTTTGATGCAACCAAAGGGTTAGCTTCCAGGCTGGCCTGGTTCTGTTGTTTTCTCTCTGCCAGGAACTGCTTGTGTGATCTTGGTTAACTCATAGACTTGAAAGATTTCCCTCCCCTGATGTCCTCTTTAGTGCTATTTCTGCAACACAAAGAACAAATACTTACCCTTACTTAAGCAGGTAGATCACATTCCACTCCTTTCTCTCCCTCCTTCTCCCAAGTACTGTATTTTCTGTTTGTAAGCTGTGGTAAGGAGGAGCAAAGAGGAGAAACATTAATAATGGCCTTCTTTTGGAGCAACTGGCAATCCATTCTCACCTGCTTTTGAGAACTGAAATCTTTCTGAATTCCTGAACTGTGACAGGAGCATGTGTAGACATGTGTGTAAAAATTTTCAGCTAGTTTGTTCTACATTATGAAAGAGAACCTGTTCAACATTTTGATTTAGTGCCTGTACTTTTCAACAGCCAACTTGAAAATGTAGGTCTTCCCTTTTAAGTCATTTTAAGAAACATCAGTGGATTTGTATCCTGTTTATGCAAATTAGGACCCATATGGCTCAAATTGGCCATCCAAACTAGACACAGCCTGATGCAACGGCCTGATGTTTTAATAAAGCCTGGAAGACATTTGATGTGTACAGAAGATGCTGAGTAATATGATCCATGCAGTTTGTTCTAACAATTTGAACTGTACTTTGTGCCTTACCCTAGCAACATTTAGTAAAATTCCTTCCCTTGTTGATTATGATCCTATTGTTGAAAGTTAGTTTTGTGTTGTGCATTTCCAGGCAGCATCTCCAAACTGTTTTCTAAAGTGATTTGTGAATCTCCCATTTTTCAATAGAATTTTTCAGGTGCGTATGATATTGAACCATTTTTCAGGTGCGTATGATATTGAACCATTTGCTGCCTTTTGTTACTCTAATTGCAGTGGCATTACAGCAGCAGAAGCTGAGCTCATGTATATCAATGAAGTGGAACGCCTTGATGGGTTTGGTCAGGAAACTTTCCCTGTGAAGGTATGTTTGTGTATGTTATAAAGGAACCTCTGAATCAAACAATGCAGAGGTCTGCAGCCACCTCTGCAACTCATGGAAGTCGTGCTTGTCCAAAAGAGACAGGACTTGTTTCTCTGTTCTGGGATGTGATATGACTGCTGGTAGCTTGAATGGACATTGCAGCATGGGGGTATCGTAGTGTTACTTCTCTTCCACCAAAATCCTTTACACAGGAGAGGCTGCTATGTGCTAAAGCCTGCTCACTTGGGAAGCAGAGATGCTGCTTGCTTTTCTTTGAGTGTTGGCCCAGAGTGAGTGGCTGGGGTAAATGAATATCAAGTCTGGTCTTCTTTAACAGGATAGGAAGATGATACCTTTTCCTATCTTTCTAAGTTGCTATTTGCCAAGCATTAACCTTGCCTTTCCTTAGTTTCTTACATGTGTACACAGATTCTACACACATTTAAAAATGAGGCAGGGTTTCAAGGTTTATTTTGCATTTGTGGTCACTTTCCCTTTGCTGTAAGCCCTTTTTTCTTCCATGAATGATCTGCCTAGCCTTATGGAGTATATGCCACCATGATAAAGCTGTGCTGAGAAGCTGAAAACTGTTGTTGTCAACATGACCCATTCCTCTTTGCTAACCATCCCAGCCACTGTAGATGGTGAAACCCTTTGCTGCTGCAGCAAAGAGTTTCTGTGTTGGAATTGTCATGAGATAGTATTGCATGTCAGTAATCTAAATGGAAGCAGTAGACTGGGTGCTCTGCAAAATTGCAGGAAGGTGTTATCAAAGAGCAGCATGGTGTCCTTGTACACAAACAGAACTGCATTCAAAGGGAAAAATGAAAGGTTTCTCTTTTGTTCCCATTAGAAATACATTTCTTTTTCTAGATAGATATTTGTGTGTATACACATAGACACATGTATATTTATATGTTTACAAATACATATATTTCCCCAATCTCTTTGCCTTCTAACACTGCCTCTAGGACAATGCAGATGAATGCGTAGTCCTCTGATCAGACTAAGCTGAAGACTGTCAGATGTAGGGTCTCTGCTGACTATATATGTAGAAGAATGATGGCATATGTGTCACTGAGAATCAGTGCATCGGCTGGGACTTGAAAATTGACATCCATCCTTTGTTTGCAAAAGGCCTAACACTTAGAAACTGGTGCAGATATTCCATTGTTGCCTTCGGGGGGGTCAAGTACAGCAAGGCCAGGAGAGCACCTCTAATCTGATGTATTAAAATGCGGGGACACCAGATGATTTCTAGACTCCTCTGTAGTGCACTAAGTGCTCTCATATAGTTTTCTTCTTGCAGTTCTTTTTAATCGCACTCTTTGTGTTAGTGTGATTTTTATTTAACACTTTGAAGTGTGAATCGATAACTACATATGCAGCTGGGCAGGAGCTGGTTTTGTTGATAAATGTAGAAAAACCTCTTTATCAAGACCATTAAGCTTTTGTAGCAAAAAACAAGTATTTTTTAAAAACTGATAGCAAAATGGAACAGGAGCCTGCAAGGAGACATGGGTAGGCACAAAACCAATAGAACATCTGAAAAAGAATGCAAGAACATTGGACATTATGTGGTGCACGCAGGTGAATGTTTAATGCAATAATTGAGAAACCATGGAGGATGTATCTGTATAGAGATACAAGTACTTTTTAGGGTGACATTCTGTGAACTCCTGCCAGTCATGAGTGGTGTCCCCCAAGGCTCAGTACTGGGGCCACTCCTGTTTAATATCTTCATCAGTGATTTGGATGAGGGGATAGAGTTCACCCTTGGTAAATTTGCAGATGACACCAAGCTAGGTGGAAGTGTCGATCTGCTTGAGGGTAGTGAAGCTCTACAAAGGGATTTAGATAGGCTGAATTGCTGCACCAAGGCCAATTTCATAAGTTTCACTAGGGCCAAATGCCAGGTCCTGCACTTGGGCCACATCAACCCCCAGCAGCTCTGCAGGCTTGGGGATGAGTGGCTGGAGAGCTGCCAGGCAGAGAAGGACCTGGGGGTGTTGACTGACAGCTGCCTGAACATGAGCCAGCCGTGTGCCCAGGTGGCCAAGAAGGTCAACGGCATCCTGGCCTGGATCAGGAATAGTGTGGTCAGCAGGAGCAGGGAGGTGATCATTCCTCTGTACTCAGCTTTGGTGAGACCGCACCTCAAATCCTGTGTCCAGTTTTGGGCCCCTCTACAAGAAGGAAGGTGAGAGGTGCTGGAGAGGGTACAGAGGTGGGCCACAAAGCTAGTAAAGGGTTTGGAGTGTGTGTCTTATGAGGAAAGGCTGAGGGATCTGGGACTGTTTAGCCTTGAGAAAAGAAGGCTGAGGGGAGACCTTATTGCCCTCTCCAACTACCTGAAGGGAAGTTGTAGCGAGGCAGGAGTTGGTCTGTTCTCCCTGGTGACAAGTGACAGAACAAGAGGAAATGGCCTGAAGCTGAACCAGGGGAGGTTCAGGCTGGATATTAGGAAGCATTTCTTTACAGAAAGGGTTGTCAGGCATTGGAATGTCCTGCCCAGGGAGGTGGTGGGGTTTAAGAGGTGGTTAGGTGTTGTGCTTAGGGACATGGTTTGGTGGTTTATGATAGGGCTAGGAATAAGATGGGACTTGATGATCTTGAAGGTCTCTTACAGCTGAAATTGTTCTATGATTCTGTGAATTTCCACCCTTGAAGTGGGTACTTGAAGGAGGAAGTGTGAAGGGTATAGCTTTTGAGAGGGATTCCATCTCCAGGTGTGGTTTTCTGAAATCTCTACATGTTTTAACAGATGACTGGAGAAATACCGTGAATCTGAAAGAAGGAATCTGAAAGAGAACTATTGCCTTTGGTAGTTACACAGGCTCTAGAGAGCTATAATCACAATGATAGGGAATGTGGAGTATTACACAACAAATGCCAGTTTGTGTTGTGCGTTTTATTTGATAGAGGAGAATTTTGGGCTCATTTATCCTTTGTCTGTTCTTAGTAATCAACTGAATGAATCCAGTTAAGTGCTAACTGCTTTGAAATAATGAAAATCTGAGTCCAATCAAGCAGCAAAATATAGGTTAGTCAAGGGTTAGTCCTGAACTCCTCCTGAAGAACGGCTTCTGTTTGGTAGTTCAGTGTGCATTCATATGTATGTATTGGCCAGTTTCTTTATTAAATATATTATCCTTTATTTGCAGGATAATCATGGAAATGACATACACCTCGGTATTTTCTTCATGGGAATTTTCATAAAAAACAGAATTGGAAGGACAACTGTGAATTATAGGTAAAAATGTGAATTATAGCTAAAGACTAGGGTCTTCTGTATTTAAAGTGAGCTTCTTTTCAGAGCTCCGTGTGTGGGTTTTTTTCCTCACGTACATATGTGACTTCAATAGTGCCAATCCTCTAACTAAGGAGTAGTCACCTCGCTGTTTTCAGGATTGGCCTCTTGGCCGTAAGAGATGTGATAAAGAATAATTTCTGATGTCTGTGAATGGGGTTTATGGCAAGAAAGATGTAGTTGTCTGTCATGTATCTTGTTCTACTTACAAGGCTTTGATCCCTTTTCTTTTCTTGCCTTTATGTCTGCTGCTTTGATGCTTCTGAATGCAAATCACTTAAACCTCACGGTTGGCAGCCTAGGCGCACAGCGTTTCTGAAAATCTGGTTGCCATATTTAGGTGCCCCACTAAAAAAAGCTGAACTTTCTTATTCTGCAATTTTGAAAATCCTGGCTGTGTCACTTGTTTATTTGTTCTGCTGCTTATTTTGGTTATTAAGAATCATTTAAGCCTTTCCGTTAAGTCACTTTTACGGGTTTTGCTGCTTCTTGTAGGAAAACTTTGCTAGAAATCTCCATGATCCCAGGGAGGCTAGGGTTTCATTCATTCTTCTTTGCTACTCTTCTGATGGGTATTTCTGTTGGTGTTAACTTGAAGTGGATTTTTACCAGTTCCTGTTACTAGAATATGAACAACCGTGCAGCCAAAAAACTGTGGTTTATGAGGTGCACTAATTTTAAGTCAGCAGCTAAGGCTTGTATCAGATTACAGTGGAATGTTGGGAGTTTTTGCTTTAAACGGGGTTTCAGTGGTCATTTTCAAAAACGTTACGGCTCCCTTTTGCACATAGTTGGTGTTTTGTAAGTTTTGAGACGTTAGATAATCCTTTACCTGTGCCAGGTGACAAAAGCAAGAAGTTGCTTTACATGTAGAAATGATAGTTGGTGCTGGGATCTGTACTCTTTGGAAATATGCACTTCAAGCATCCTGCCATGACATGAAGAGGAATGCATGCTACAAACAGAACAAACAAGTCCTTTCCATCCCCGTGGATTGCATGCAATGTACGCAAATGTCTGTCAGCTATTTGTAAGAAGATTATAACTCTGATCTTGGGTAACCTGACAATTACTTGGGGGAGGAAAAAAAAAAAAAGATTGCAAACATAAAACCAGAGTATTAACATGGTATGCATAGCCTACGTAACCATGTTGTCAACTTAACCTTCTTTAGTAAGAATGGGCACTGGAGGAAAGTTGGAACCAGCATTTGGAGAGGAATGGCAATATTAAAAACCTATAAAATTCTAGTACATGTGTCTGAAATCAATCAGCTCAAATAGGCCACAGTTCAGTAAAGAGTTTATCATTAATGTATTTTCAATGTATCTTCTATTATGAGTCCTCAAATTGATGTTTTAAAAGAGAGCTTTTAACTCTTCTGCTTTGGGTTAAAAGCTGAATATCTGTTTCTTCTTTAATCAGAGCATGACTTCTTGATTTTCCTGACCATGTTTCTTCACCAAACAGCTATTGAAAAGCTTTCATGTAAAATGAGACTAATGTTGACTAAGGGATTCTGTTTGTGTTTGTGAAATGTTTGAATGTACATGCTGGCAAACTCTACCACTTCTTTTTTTTTTTTTTTTTTTTTACTTTACAGGTGGAATGACATTGGGAATATAGCACATAACAAGTCTTCAATTGTTCTAGAGTTGATCAACAAAGAAGAGAATGTGCTCTTTCACACGGTAAGAAAAAGATCTAATCAGAGTTGACAAGAAAGCTGCTTATAGAAAAAATAAACCTTTAAAATTCCACTTTCCCAAGGGGGTTGACTCACCAGAAGTTCTCCCAATCTGTCACTTTATGCAGAGTGAAATTTCAGTTAATTTAGCCACTGTATTTTCTTCCAAGCATCCTAAAGTATACTATGCTGGGAAGTCCGCAAAAAGCTGAAGTCCTTGTTGGATGAAATGTCCACAGTGCCACGGTATCGTTCATGCTGGCGTAAATACAGCAACATAAGCAGTTGTAGAAACTGGGCATAAGCTACCATGTGTACACATACTGGAACTTGGAGGGCTGCAGTGCTCCTCTGTGCCATTTAAAATCACTCCACATCTCCCTGAACAGAGGCCAGTATATAAATTGGACCAGCAAGCTTGAGCCTTTTTGTTGTTGTTGTTGATGTTGTTGTCCTTCTTTCCCTCCTACTGTGACTTAGCTGTGAAGTGGCAGCGTGTAAAGGCATGCCGCTGTATTTCAGTAATTCAATGCTTTGAATGCTCTTGAGGGCACTAGACCTGCTCTTGGCAGCCAGATTCTGTACATGATGGACTTTACCAAGCGTTACTGCAACTGGATTTTTAAAACTCTTACTTGGTACTTCTTGACAAGAATAACAAAACAAATGATTATATATATATATATATATTTGGTTTTGTTTTGGTTTTTTTTTTCCTTGTGTTCAAAGGATGATCTTGAAAATGCCAAATATATTTCACGGCTGTTTGCAGCAAGACACAAGTTTTACAAACAGAACAAAATCTGCACAGAGTGAGTACTCTTCAGAGTTGTTTTCTGACACCCTGCTTTGGAATTGATCTGAATTTTGGCATGTCTGGTTATGTTTGTTTTTTCTAGTCATTTGTGTCAGTTATTCTTTTCCCCTTTCGCTTTTTTTTTTCTTGTTTTGTTTTAACCACCATCAAGAACAGACAATTGAGATTGAAATTTCATTCTAAGCCTTGTGAGGCTCGATGCTCCCCAAGCAGTCAAATTTGATAGAGTCTTGAAGCCCTTGGTCTCTGCTGTTCATAACCCCCAGAGTATTAGTATAAACTGGAGTGAAAGGTGACACATGTTAACGTACCAAAATGTGAATTGCAGTAGCATTTTGAAGACTCATCACACATCTAGCAGATAAGGTTGGTGGAATACACAGGTTGTCATCTTCTAATTTGGGCAGTATAATTCATCCACATCTTATATGCTCCAAACAAGGGAAGACACCAAGGAACATTAATCTGCATGGCCATACTAGCAGAGCAGGGACTGTAAATCTAAATCTGAAGTTGTCTTTAGGTTCTGCTTTGAGCACTGACTGAGGAACTGGCCTTGAGCTAGACCTCTCAAGTGGTGGAGTCATCCTAGGTGAAGGAGGAATTTGTGAGGCTTTAGTTATAAGTATGTTTGTTAGCCATTTTAGTTTGAAATAAATTTACCTCTCAAAAGTTTAGAGTTTTCAGAAATTTTCACAGTGTGCTGGGTTTGTATAGCAAAGGGAACATGAATTCCTTGAAAAACTTACAAGCTTAGTTCACTGGAAAGATATAAAGAAGTCTCATCTCTATCAAAAGCTCTAGTTAGAGCTGGACATCCCATCTGTTTGACTGGGTAATGCCATCTGTTGGAAAATAGAGCCAAAATGATAAAGGGAAGATGGGAAGGTCTAGCTTTATAATATTATGCATGCATATGTTATATTAACATACAGCGAGTTAGAGTATTGGAAAGGCCAATGAGGTGAACTGCATAGAGTGATCTTTGCGCTTACAGAAAAGACATGTTGGTTAGATTTCAGATGGCACTTGAGAGTTGAGTAGAAGACCAGAAAAAGACATTTCTGAGCAGCATATAATGTATTTCAGTAGTCCAATACTAAATTTAATGCTTTCAGAGGAACTGAGTTTAAAGGAAGCTCCTGATTGTCTCCCTTGACTGTCTCTGACAGTCAAGAAAGAAAACAAAATACTGTGTTCTGTCATCTCGGAATAGGTTTTGATGGTGTTGATTTCTAAATGCTGGGCCCTAAGTATGTGGGTATCATGAGCTGGGTGTATGCAGGGGCTTCATATATCGTTTATGAATATTTGGACTAATAAAGATAGGGAATGGCATGAGGTCACTGAGTGAAATAACTGGAGTTTAAATGTGTTTGGGGTTTTTTTCCCATTAGAAATGCTTTCCTTTACCACAGTCTTATGTGGTATCAGCTTCTGTGTTAGAGCCACAGATAGTGGTGACAGCATATGCCAATGTGTGTTTTCTAGCCAAATAATTTTCCTGCCCTCTGTGTTAAAATGACAGTTGTTTTCCTATGTGCATTTCCTCTAATCGCACATAACATCATTCACCAGATCAGAAACTGTAAAAGGACAAATTCCACCTTTCCTCCCTTCACGTAAGCACTATATTTCTGCCTCCTTCAACTTGTTTCTTTCCCTACCTGTTTTTGTTTGTTTAGTTTTTTTAACCTCTTACAGTCCTTGTTCCTTCCACTGCACCTGGCTACTCTAACATTGTACGTGGCTCTGCTAGTATTACCTAACCAGTTTGGGTTTTGTTGGGGTTTTTTTTGTTTGTTTGTTTTTTCCCCTCTGGATCTGTGTGCATTGCTTTGGAGTGATTGCTGTTAATTTCGTAGAATTTTCATTGTTTTAATGTTCACCTTAAGTGACCTGAGACTCTGCCTGTGCACCACGTTCAGGTTTTCTATTGCTTAAGAGACTTATTTGTTTGATTCATTTTTAAACCTGAGATTTTCTTTCTTGTGTTTCCAAGTAAGCCAAACAGGAAAATGAACAGAAGGCATGTATATTTTGGAACTGGAATACTTCCTGTATTTAGAGAAGAACCTGAGTTATTTTTCTTCATATTTTTAAAAATCTCATTAATGAGTAGTACTTACAGATTCTTCATCTCTTGTTTCTCCCATTCATTCTTGAATCACAGTTGGAATATAGTAGTTTCTAGCATTTTGCTTTACTTTTTCTTCCACAGACAATCAAGTTCTCCTCCACCTATCAGACGACGTCCCACTTGGAGTAGGTCATCCTTGGTATGTGCCACAGTGGGGTCTTTAAGTCAGTCTATACCATTTCTAATAGGATGGGGCATTGTGTAAGACTGGAATACTTTCTAAATTTCAAATAATCACATTAACTCAGTTCTTGTAGGCAATATGATTGGAATGAGCTTCAAGGGTGTGGCTGCTTAGGTTGATTAATTTAAACGGATAATATCACTACAGAGTATTGAAAATTACAGTCTTCAAGGCATTTTATTTTTATTTGCCCTGCAGAAACTGAGCATCTTTTCTACTGGATTGAGGTTACTTCAATATGTAGAGAAAACATCTTCTAGAAAGAATTTGAAGTGTCTCGTGCTGTATGCATCAAAACTTAGCCATTGCATAATTTTACAGCTTGGGTTTAGAGCCTGTTTTCTGTGTGAAGTTACTGTGATTTTAAGTAAGCCTATTATGATCAGTATAAGATTGTGATTCAGAGTTTTTCTTAAACTGCATTTGTTTCCTTTTAACTAATCTCTATAAATCTGACAAAACTGGGTGACTTTTTCCTGAAATCTTAAAAAAAAAAAAAAAGTCTGTGGGAGTCCCTTTTTTCTTGATCAGTTCCAAGGACACTTTTTTAGATCCAACTTTAACATATAGTGTGTCAGTATTTGTTACAGTAATTCAGAAGCTGTTAAATAAGAGTGGCAACAACACAGCTCCTTAGACAGAGGGCAATAGTATCTGTATGCAGGTTGCCAGTTTTCATGTGTGGTATTAGGTTATACCTGCTTTGTAGATCTTCCTGGAGTGATAACTATTAGCCTATCACTGCATGGCAGAAAGCTAATGTGGGCACGAGTGTTTTCTTGACATACCCTCATGGTATATTTACTGCTTGTGGAAATGTTCCAAAATTAAGGTTAAGCAGTTACTGATATTAGGATAGCTTTATCTTTGCCTTATCTTTCGCCAGTTTCAGCCCAGGCTATTTCCCTGTGTGTCCATAGATGGTCCATTAGATCTAAGAGTTGCATTCTGTGTTTCCCAGATGTTGGCAGGAAAGCTGTTGTAGCTGGCTCCAGATTTCTTTGTCCTTTCGTTCTTAGCATATTTCTAAGGCGTCACTATGTATTCTCTGAGGCATATTTGCAGTATTTTTGGTGTCTGCTAGTTTGGTCCTTGGAGATGATTATGAAAAACTGAAGGTGAGGAAATGTGCATTACATTCATATGCCATGGCCTGAGCTATGTCACAGGGGAAGGAGAGAGGTGCCATGTATATTAGATATAAAAAACAGGAATCTGTTTTTCCCAAAGAAAAAACAAATCCTGCTGTCTCTGTATGTTTTAAATAGAAGCATGCAACAAGTTTTTACAAAAAAATGGTCTCGGGAAGATCAAGAGAAAGAATGTGTGTTCATCAATTAAAAAGTGAACTGGGCTGCTAACTGTTCACACTGAACTTTAAACTGCTTTTTTCGTAATTGTTTTCTTAACTTGTTGGAACAGTTCTCTTTGGGGAGAGAAAAAAAAAAGCCCTTCTGACTGTTGCCTGCACTGTACATACCTTTATACACCTACCTATTCATTTGTCTTGTATGGTAATAAATCAGTAGGCATAAATGGGAAGTGAAGTGTAATCTTTGGGGTGAGGCTTTCTCTGCCACTTCACTGAGGATCATGTTCATCACTTTCAGATTAAGACCCTTTATATGGTTTTGGCATCATGAACCTGAATTTTTTTAATTTTCACTTTAAAGCCTTTATTTTATGCTGTTTCTTTTTCCTGTCAGGCTATCCAGTGATGCTGGTTTTCCAGCAAAACCTTCTCATTGTAGGAGATCTTAATATGATGATATGCTTAATTAGCTGATGTAAAAAAAAAAAAAATCCCAAGCGACCCTTAATTTGGATATTGACATTCTGGAGACCTGAACCATCTCCCGTATCATCAGAAGAGGCAGCTGGGCCTTCTGGGGGCGGGGGGGAGGGGGGGGTGGGGGGGTGGGCAAGGGGAGAAACAAACAAAAAAAAAAGGGACTAAAGAATAATCCCTAATTTCTTGCAGATACCTTCCATAACATCTATCCCAAAGAAAACTTCCTGCTCCAGATCTATACATTCCCAGTGGAAGGCACTTTTCCTTCCTTGCACTTTTCCTCTGACCCATCCATTTGCTAGGCTTTCCAAAATCTTGGTTTGTTCCACACTAAGCTCAGCTAATTGAGTTGTCAGCAGCAGGCTCCTTTGCCCAGGTTGTTCAGTGAGAGTAGGGCTTTACACCCTTGGAAGTAACTGTTGTAGCAGAAATATTTCCTGTCATTTTCCAGCTCTGGCTTCACAGAGCAATTTTGTATGCAAGAATTCATATGCGTGCTCAGATTCTTCGATTCTCATTCCTTCTCCCCATTAACATAGAAGGTGTAAATTTAACCCCTTCCTCACCCCCTCTTCAGTAGCTAACTTGTGTGGTGCTCATTTTGTGCATGTGCATGGAAAAGTAAATTGTTTGGTGTTTCTTTTTTTGCCTTGGGCATCCACAGTATTCCATAATAGTTTGAACTACTTGAATCAGCCTAGATGAAAAGCCCTTCTTCTGCTGTTAAGACATATTCATGAAAAAAGAATGTCTTCCTTCTTTTTCCTCTTACTTCATATATCAAAGTATGTTTTTATAAGCTTTGCTCGGTGACACCAGACAGGACATTACTATGCAGGTGGTAAAATGTGATTGCAAAACACATCAGTTTACCAGTGGACAAAGCTGGTGACTATGGTGTCATCTGTGATTTATTTTGCAGCAAATGATCCTACTTGATTTAATGCTGAATTGCCCCCTGTTACTTATGTTAAAAAGCTTGTTGCAGTGCAGGTTGTTGGAGGAAGACTCCCATTCATTGTCTAGGGAATCCAATATTCATATAATTTGCAGAGCTATCTTAAGTCCATATGTGCTGCAATTGCTTTTATTACGTGTTCTAGATCCTTGAATTTGTTCCATCTCCTGCTTTTGTCCTGATTAGGTTTGTGTTTTTATTTTTCAAGGGCAAGGAATTTTAAAACATGTTTGAAAAGTTCTAACTGAACTGGGAGTCTGGATGTTGTTTTCTGAAGCAGCTGAGCTTAAAGGAGTCTTAACTGGTCAGCTTTGGGCTTTGTGTCAAAATTTAGCAAACAATTTACAAAATGTTATTCTCTGTTCTATAAAGAAATGCCAAGCCATGTGTCTTTGGCTGGGTAAAAAAGAGCAATATTCAGCGGAAAGTGCATAGAACCATTTTTCCTGTTTCAGCTGCAAAAATTGTAGCAAAATTCCTAATGTTTTTTTTTCTTTTCTCCTTGTGCTTTTATTTCAGCCAAGACAGCATCCATTTATACTGCCTCCTATGCATGTCCAGTGTGGAGAACACTACACTGAAACACATAATTCACAAGGTACTTAGAGCATAGATTTTTTTCCTTTAATGGACTTCTATTTTATGTGTATGCAAAGAAGCTCCTAACTCTTATGTCTAGATTTCTAATGCCGTCATGGTCAAATGGGAGCTGCTGCTGGAGGAGAGTTAGCAGTTTTATAGTTAATGTTGCAGTAAGTCGTCTGTTTAAAGTCCAATTTCAGTTTTCAAATTTCTCTAAAATGTCTGTGCATGATTATATGGACCTTAAACTTGGTATTCCAGTTCAGTGAGCTGAAAAAATGATTTCTAAAGGAAGTATGATGACTATACTCAAAAGCAGTGCCAGCTGGGGCCAGGGAGAGAAATGGAGTGAGGAAAAAGAGACAGCAAATACCTTTTACTGTAGGAGTAATCATAGTGTCCTGGTCATAAGACTGCCTATTTAGATAATCTTTTCTGCTGATTTTTCACCAATATCTGCCTGCATTGTTAGCCTTATGGATGTAACGAGTGTTAACTAATTTTACCCCCACATTTGATGAATAATTTCTCAAAGAGATTGCACCAGGTTACTCTGATCAAGTCTGAGAGTGGGGCCCAGCCCCTAAGCACCTTGGGTCTCACACCCTTAATTGTGGCACCTTTTGGAATATGCGTAGCCAGGTCTGTTAGGCTACTTTCTTTGCAGTACAGCTGAAGTACTGTCACCAGCAGAGGAGCTCTCAGTCATACTTGATAATGTTTTAGAGTTGTGGTGGTTTGGCTAACATGAAGGTAGAATTTGATAAATTTTGGAAGGAGACATTCAGTATAGTTCCTTGCATACAGTAGAAGATTTGACTTAGTGGCTGATAGTAGTTTACTATGAAGCTGAGGCTCTGAAAGGAGGTACCTCAATTTTAGAAGAATTGTAAAGCTCCCTTAGTTTCACCACAGGCTGTATTTTTGAAGAACTAGCTGATTTGAGGCTTTTGGGTGCTGCTACTCTTTTCTGATGAGACTTTCAACATGGACAGTCTTGAAGTAATGTTGTGATCCAGGACATCATCTTTACCATCTTGATTCCCTCTCATATCCTTTGCTGAGATATTGAATACTCCTCAGCACATCTGTGGTGGTATTTTTTGGGTTTCTTTGTTGCTGGGTTTTTTTGGTTGGGTTTTTTTTTTTGTTTGGTTTTTTTTGAGTCTTGATCACCCTGCTGTGTTATACTTCAGATCTTCAGAATGATTGAATGATCTGAAGTA
Source organism: Todiramphus chloris collaris (assembly GCA_025345505.1). Classification (NCBI taxonomy): domain Eukaryota; kingdom Metazoa; phylum Chordata; class Aves; order Coraciiformes; family Alcedinidae; genus Todiramphus; species Todiramphus chloris. Next base: position 31,079,832 of record JANVCC010000020.1, on the reverse strand, counting down.
AGATTTTTAATTTCTCAGTCCTCTGCTACTTTGAATCACTGACAGCATTGCATCAGCAGAAAAGACAAGAGAACTTTTAGGATTACCATATGCCAGCAGCACTGGATTTTTAATGGTTGCAGCAGCAGTGAATCCTTCCAGGATGCTGAGGGAGGAGATGCCCCTTTTATTCTTCCTTGCCACCACAGACGAAAACGTTTCCTCTCTTTCCCCTTTCATGTCTCCCCCAAAGACCTGAACTACCATATTTTGCGAACTGTTGGGAGTATTTACATGAGTAGCTTTGATTTAGTTCTATTTCAGTGACTCAAGGATGCTCCCAGGACCAAATGTTCCCTGCCGTTGTTGTGCACTAAGCTGCCTCTGTAATTGTTGTGCAGACTGCATTTGAAAGTTTTGTTAACACTGAACGAGTCCTTGTGTGTCAAAATTGTCAACATCTTTATCTCTGCTCTACACAGATAGTATTTTCCATGGAAATGAAGAAACTTTCTACCGTAGGTCTCAGACCAGTTTGGATAGGTGTCCAGTGGACTTCAGCTACTTAAATGGTAATGGACCCAATGGGAGTGTGTGCAGTGCCCACAGCATGAACTCCCTCAATCGCTCGCAGAACTTCATCCAGGCATCTCCCATGTCCTCAAATCTGAGCATCCCTGGAAGTGACATCATGAGAGCAGACTATATCCCCAGCCACAGACATAGTGCAATCATAGTACCATCTTACCGGCCAACTCCAGATTATGAAACTGTGATGAGGCAAATGAAGAGAGGGGTAATCCAGATGGATAGTCAAAGTCAGTCTTTAAGGAATCTCAATATTGGAAACACACATGCTTATAACCAGCCAGAAGACCTAGTTTACAGTCAGCCTGAGATTCGAGAGCGACACCCTTACACGATCACGTACGGGCCCCAGGGTAGTGGCTATAACAAGCCTGTCACCCCGTCTGACCAAATGAATCCTAATAACGCTCCGCAAAATAAGACAGCAGCCAGTGCCATATCCCACACTGTCAGCACGCCGGAGCTGGCTAACATGCAGCTGCAGAGCAGCCAGAGTTACAACGCCACTCACATGTTAAAGAACTATCTCTTCAGACCCCCACCTCCGTACCCACGCCCACGTCCTGCCACTAGCACGCCAGACCTGGCCAGCCATCGGCACAAGTATGTCAGTGGGAGCAGTCCTGACTTGGTCACTCGTAAAGTCCAGCTCTCAGTGAAGACCTTCCAAGAGGACAGCTCGCCGGTTGTCCGTCAGTCGCTGCAGGAGGTCAGCGAGCCCCTCATGGCAGTGAAGCATCATGCTGCTGTGAACAAGCGCCATAGTTTGGAGGTCATCAGCAATATGGTACGTGGTATAGAAGCCATGGCGTTAAAAACTTTAAACGCCCCTCTGCCACGCAGGAATACTTTGCGGGAACAGGTGCAGCCAGAAGAGTCGGTTCAGATGGCACACGAAGTTCAGCAAGTTCCTCATTATCATCACAAAAAGACATTCTCTGATGCCACGATGCTGATACACAGCAGCGAAAGCGAAGAGGAAGAAGAAAGTCCAGAATCAGTGTCACGGATAACAGCCCTCCATGAGAACATGGAGTACAGTGCTCAGCTGCAAGCTGCCTTGGCTAGAATACCAAATAAACCTCCTCCAGAGTATCCTGGGCCTCGTAAAAGTGTCAGCAATGGAGCCCTGAGACAGGACCACGTTAGCATTTCTGTGGCTGTAGCCAGGGCCAAGGCCATGAGGCCCGGGCCTTCCAAAGCCATCAGTGTCTCTCGAACTGATCAAATGGCAATAAACGGGTCTTCGCTCGGGCCCTCTATCTCGGAGCCTGACCTCACAAGTGTGAAGGAGCGGGTCAAGAAAGAACCTGTGAAGGAAAGGCCTGTCTCTGAAATGTTTTCCATTGAGGACAGCATTATAGAGAGAGAAATCATGATGAGGGTAAGTGTCTTCCTCTGTTGCAGTGTCTTCTTGGAAATTAGTAATCCTACAGGTCAGTTTCCATACCAGAAAACTGTTGGATCAGTAAGCTGGGGAACACATGGCTTGGAAGTTACTGATTTGCTTAA